>CM038676.1:380015502-380615502 GCA_021605205.1 Aegilops longissima | reverse complement strand
TCCTCTTCTTCGACATGGACCTTGGCCTTCAAGGCAAGGTTGGGCCTTTTTGCTCTTTGAGAGCTAAGTACCGCATTGTCGGCGGTCTTGTCCAATATGCTCATAGCCACAAACTCATCTAACACCTAACTTGAGGACAAGGTGTGGAAGTCCGGCCTTTGACGGATGACGGAGGAATTGGCTTTGTGGTAGAGCATCATTGCCTTGAGGAATTTGCGCTTGATCCAATTGTCATCCGTGTCCTTACTTCCATGATCTCGGAGAGAGACCGCGAGCTTGGTTACTCTCCGATAAAGCTCACGAGGTTCTTCATCTTCTTTCATTGCAAACTCATCGGCTTCATCTTGTACCACTTCATAGTTGGAACGTTGAATGCTTGCGCTTCCCCGATAGAGGGAAACCACTTGGCGCCAAGCATCTTTGGCCAAAGAATAGGGCCGAAGATCTTCGGGAGGGATTGCTTCTTGGATGATGAAGAGAGCATTCTCATTGAATTGATCATCCACGGCTTCTCTAGGAGTGAAGTTGCTCCGGTCATGCGGATAAAAACCTTCTTCAATAATTCTCCAAAGGTTAGTGTTCACATGATTTAAATGACGCTTAAAACGATAGACCCAAGAATCAAAATCCTCCTTTTTATCAATCTTTGGGGGAGGACCGGCATGATTCAAGTGAGTAGAAGGAATCGGTCCACCATAGATAAGTGGAGGTTCCACATTGGCAAAGATGCTGGTGCCACTTTTACCACTAGAAGGAAGGGCTTTCTCACTAGTAGCTCCCCCCTTATCGAAGGTAGCATCCTTCACCTTGTTGGCAGGATCACCCACTTTCAACGGTGCGGTGGAAAGTTTAAGCCCTTCTAAGAATTCATGAAACATGCCTTTGACCTCGGTCATCATGGAGGTTTTCAATGTTTCCAAAGCCACATTGAACTCCTCACGAGAGACTGCGGTTCCCCCATCTCCCGTAGAAGAGACCGGATTTGCACCGGAATGCTCCTCCGCACCTTCTACGACGTCAACCATACTCTTCGGACGGTAAGGTCCTTAGTCAAGAGACGAGGCTCTGATACGAATTGAAAGGATCGATATAGTTGACTAGAGGGGGGGGTGAATATGCAACTAACAATTTTTAGCTTATCTTTACAAAATTAAACTTTGCATCAAAGTAGGTTGTCTAGAAATGCAACTAGGTGAGCAACCTATATGATGCAACAACAACAAGCACACAAGCAAGCAAAGGATATAACACAAATAAGCTTGCACAAGTAAAGGCACGAGATAACCAAGAGTGGAGCCGGTGGAGACGAGGATGTGTTACCGAAGTTCCTTCCTTTTGAGGGGAAGTACGTCTCCGTTAGAGCGGTGTGGAGGCACAATGCTCCCCAAGAAGCCACTAGGGCCACCATATTCTCCTCACGCCCTCGCACAATGCGAGATGCCGTGATTCCACTATTGGTGCCCTTGAAGGCGGCGACCGAACCTTTACAAACAAGGTTGGGGCAATCTCCACAACTTAATTGGAGGCTCCCAATGACACCACTAAGCTTCACCACAATGGACTATGGCTTCACTGTGACCTCAACTGTCTAGGGTGCTCAAACACCCAAGAGTAACAAGATCCGCTAGGGATTAGTGGGGGAATCAAATTTCTCTTGGTGGAAGTGTAGATCGAGGCCTTCTCAACCATTCCCGAGCAAATCAACAAGTTTGATTGGCTAGGGAGAGAGATCAGGCGAAAATGGAGCTTGGAGCAACAATGGAGCTTTTGGGGGAAGAGGTAGGTCAACTTTGGAGAAGAAGACCCACTTATATAGTGGGGGGGAACAATCCAACCGTTACCCCCTACCAGCCCATCAGAGAGCGGTACTATCATAAGGCCAGCGGTACTACCGCTATCAGCCTAAGCGGTACTACCGCTCCTCCTCATGTACTACCGCTCGAGAGCGGTACTACCGCCTCTCTTGCCGCGGCTGGTACCGTAAAGTCCAACACGAAAAATGAGCCCTCAAATCGAGGCGGCACTAGCACGAAACCGCAGCGGTACTACGGCTGGGGCTACAAGCGGTACTACCGCTGTGGAGCGGTACTGCTGCTTATAGCACCCAAGCGGTACTACCGCTCCGGCCCGCGGTACTACCGCTCAGACCAGAGAAGGCACAAAGAGGACAAGAACGAGCTCCCCATTGAAGTGGAAAGGCTCGGAAGGTGTGCAAGGGAAGTGTACGTGATGATTCCACCCTAGCCTTTCCAAAGCAGACCCCCTCTTGATTGTACAGTGATCTCTACGAAACTAGTCCACCAAACTGAATCGAAAAGACTACACCGTCTTCGCTTCAAACTCCGAGGGGAGGGAATCGTCTCGTGCCAAAGGATGAATCTCTGAAAAGCTCAGTGCACACGATTAGTCCGCAAAAGCATTGTCATCAGTCACCAAAACATCTTAGGGCTAAAGATGCCCTTACACAAGGCTTATAGTGATGTGCATTACCGAGAGGGCCCAGAGATACCTCTCTGATACGCGGAGTGACAAATCCTAATCTCGATCTATGCCAACCCAACAAACACCTCAGAGACACCTGTAGAGCATCTTTATAATCACCCAGTTACGTTGTGACATTTGGTAGCACACAAGGTGTTCCTCCGGTATTCGGGAGTTGCATAATCTCATAGTCAGAGGAACATGTATAAGTCATGAAGAAAGCAGTGGCAATGAAACTGAAACGATCATAATGCTAAGCTAACGAATGGGTCTTGTCCATCACATCATTCTCTAATGATGTGATCCCGTTCATCAAATGACAACACATGTCTATGTCTAGAAAACTTAACCATCTTTGATTAACGAGCTAGTCAAGTAGAGGCATACTAGGGACACTCTGTTTGTCTATGTATTCACACATGTACTAAGTTTCCGGTTAATACAATTCTAGCATGAATAATAAACATTTATCATGAAATAAATAATAACTTTATTATTGCCTCTAGGGCATATTTCCTTCACACCCCCTTGTGATTTTCATGGTGGGCCACTCTCCCCCCTAATCTAGTAATCTCCAAAAATTTGACACAACCATTTGACATAACAAAGATCCCGTAAAATGTGTCTTGTAGGTGTAGCACTTCATCCAAGTATCTATGCACGCATGCTATGCTGGAAGAGGCCGCTACTCTAATTAACGCACATGGCTTATAAGATAAAAAATCAAAATAAACCTTGAACTAAGAGACGAAAACTAAATCAAACCCTGAACTTCTAATCCCTGAAATGAGCACACCAAACTCTATGATCCCGGTCTATTTTAAACATTGAGTAGGTTTTCGAAGGGATTGTCAACGTGGCAGCAGGTCGAACCGGGATTGTTGGCTGCGGCCCGAAGCGACTAGGCCGGCCCACCAAGGTGAATCGTGTTTTTCTTTTATATACGTAATGTCCGACATAAAAATACCGAAAAATGTAAGACTCACAGGGAATTGAACATGTGATCTAGCGCTGCTGAACTACTCCGACTAACCACTCTAACTGATGACTCTTGATGATAAAAGAGAAGCGTGAAAGTATTTAAGCACATAACGCAACATCAAGATTTGAAAACATTTTCTTGAAAGTAGTCAACAATTTTGAATCTGAATAATATTAAAAGATAAAAATAAATTTTCAATTTCCAAACTTTTTGCAAAGATGTAAACTAATTTTGGAATTACAACATTTTTTGAAAATTACAAACAAATTTGGAAAATGTGAACCATTTTTAAATTCACATAAATTTTTCAAACATGAACCTTTTCTAAAGGTAAACAAATTTTAGAACATGAACAATTTATTAAAGCTAAAAAGATTAAAGTGAGAACAATTTTTCAAAACACAAACTATTTTTTAAAACACAAACTTACATAAACATTTTTTGAAAATGAGAACACATTTTGAAACATGAGCAAAATTTTAAAATGTGAACCCTTTCTATTTAAAAAATGGCAACAAATTTTGAAAGTTTATTCGCACTTTAAATTTTGTTCAAGTTTAAAAAAATTGTGTTTTAAAATTTTGTTCCTTTTCTCCAGAAAGTGTTCGCACTTTAAAATGTTTGGGGATTTCATAAATGATTCATGTTTAAAAGTTTTGTTTGTGTTTTACAAAAAACTGTTCGTGATTCCAAAAAGTTGTTCACATTTTTGCAAAAA
Organism: Aegilops longissima; assembly: GCA_021605205.1. NCBI lineage: Eukaryota > Viridiplantae > Streptophyta > Magnoliopsida > Poales > Poaceae > Aegilops > Aegilops longissima. The sequence continues at coordinate 380,611,321 of CM038676.1, read as the reverse complement.
AAAATTGGAGTTCTAAAAATTAGTTTTTCCTTTTAGTAAAATTCTGATTTCAAAATTATTGATAATTTTCAAGAAAATGTCTTGAAAAATTATACCAAAAAATCAAATCTAGGCTCTGCCATGTGTGCTTAAATATTTCGTGCTTCTCTTTTCACATCAACAAGGTTCAGTTAGAGTGGCCAGCAGCAGGACTTCAGTAGCTACAGGTCGCTAGTTTGATTCCCTGAACCTCTTTTTTTTGTATTTTTACGTCACATGTAAATGTAGAAAAATAAAACTTTGCGCCTGCTGGTGGGCTGGTCCAGCCGCGTCCACCCGCATCCGAAGATCCTAGGTTCAACATGTTGCCACATGAACAATTCCTGTTTGGAAATGCGCTCAAGGTTTAAAATAAACTGGATCAGAGGGTTCGATGTGTTAATTACATGAATTAGAGGTTTAGAATTTAATTTAGTTTTCTTCTACAAGTTTAAGGTTTATTTTGGACTTTTTTCCGCTTATAAGCCCACCGTTTTCAAAAACCGGGATGGGAAACAGCGAGGCGGTCGACATAGATAGACTGTCTGTTTATTTTAAGCTTTCCTTGTGTCGTCTTGCAGTTCGTGTGCGCGCAATAAATCAGAACGTGCAAACTATCTTCAAGTGTAGTAGGAAGCCAGATCAGCCCCGAACAATTCTTCTTTCTTATCCACAATTCCACATTCCCAATTCATTCACGCATCGCTACACAAGGAGTGAGGTCTATATTAAACCCTGAGGATGTAGAGCTCGACGCAAATGAACCCCGACGTTTAAATCCCTGAAGTCCATACCCCGACCTCACTGATCCCGGTCGTTTTTGACCTTTAGGTCATATCCAAACGGAGGATTCCTACCTGCCCTGGGAAGGACGGGATCGGGTGAGTCAGCTACCTGCACATGGGTCCCATGATCGCCTGGCTTGCTCTACAGACGCGCTCCCGCACTGAGTTCATGCGCTCCAAGACTGCCGTGAATCCGATGGGCTGTCTTCTCGCTGTGGTGATCTTCTTGTCGGGTCGTAGCTGGGCTCGGGGCAGCGGCACTGCGCGTGGGCTGGTTGCCGAACATGCATACACGACAGAGCCGATAAGGTCCGTGTCTACCTCGCCGAGCTCCGAGTGTCACTCCGCAATGCTTTTAGCAGCAAAACAGACGCACGTATGAGCTGACTCCGTAAGTAGACAGGCAGGCTGGTTGATTCTTGGTGAAGACACGTACGAGCTGGATGTATTCCTTCGGAGATACTACGTACTTACGCAAGCCATGCTGATCGATTTGATCGATATACTCTAGTCTGGACGCATGAACAAGGGACACACTGGGTGTATTCCTTCGGAGATACGTACGTGCAAGGATCGGCTGGAACTGTGGGAGGCCGGCACTGACGTGCACGCGAGCTCTAGAGCGTGGTCTCTAGCGGCGCAACTCGCCGGGAGCGCGACCTCTCCGTGGAGCTAGCGGACGGGCTCAGCATCCTCGCTTTGGACGTGGCGGCGGTGAGCACTGAGGAGATGCGAGAGGATGTACGTGCTCAGTGCTGAAGTTTATGACGCGCGGCACAGGAGTGCGTGCTCAAGACAGGTCAACACATACATGTCGTGGATGCCCGGATTCTCGTTTGACGCGACGGAACGGTACCGCAAGGCTCACACTGCCCCATCATGGTTGCACGGAGCAGCGATGGGGAGCTCGATGGTAGCCGGAGCAGCGGCGGCGGAGGGTAGCCGGAGCAGCGGGGGCGATGCAGGCTTTGAGGGCATATGCGCACCCCATCGCATGTGGCGTCATTAATTTACAATTCCACCCTCCCAGGATGCCACGTCAGCAAATCCAGTCAAAACAGGCGTAAGGGCTATTACAACCGGGATCAGAGACGTCAGGTATAGACTTCGGATTTAGACGTCGGGGTTCATTTGTGTCGCGCTCTACATCCTTAGGGTTTAAAACAGACTTCACTCCTACACAAGTGGCCTCTTTTGCCACCGGTCCCCTTACGGGCACCCGACGCACGGCGAACAATGGCGATTTAATTTAATTACAGGCAGGGGATCGACCGGCCGGCGGTGCCCGGCCGGGCTCAGATGTCTCGCCGGCAGAGCGGGCAGGAGGCGTGCCTGACGAGCCAGCGGTCGATGCAGGGCGCGTGGAAGACGTGCCGGCAGCCAGGCAGTCGCCTCGCCGACTCGCCCACCTCAAGGTCCTGCAGGCACACCGAGCAGCAGAGCGCCTCCCCGGCCTCGTCCACCGCGGTGTCCGCGCCGACCTTGATCGCCGGCAGCCGCCGGAGCGCGTGCGCTGGCAGCCCTCTCGCGCCGCCGGTCTCGAACAGGTCGCTGGGCTCCGTGAACGGCGAGCTGATGGCGCTTATCTGCATGCCAATGTATGCGTGGTTAATTAATTGTTAATGCTGACACTAACGGTGAAAATGTGAAACACTGTTGACAGTTTCTTTTATCTTATCCTTGTGACATGATCTAATTTGTTGTGATCCACATGGAATAGAAAACGAGCGTAAAACCAGTGTTAGTTAACCATGCCGTCATCGATGCAAGATTCTTTAGCACTTGTGGGTGATGAGCTCACCTCACCAAGTGCGACTTATCAAGTGTGAATCAGTGAGTGGTCTACAAGATTTGCTCTAGGACAGCACCTCTGCAACCAACCATCTTTAGGCTGCTCTCTTGCGTGCGTATGGATTCTTTCACAAGAAATCCTTGTGTCTTGAAGATAACAGTAGCTTATAGACAATGCAAATGAGCTATCACTGGCAGACAGTCACCTCATGATAGTAGAGTAAAGTATGTATGCTGAGGGAGATTGGTTAATTAATTGGAGTGGTTGATCACGCGCGCGTCGTAAAGAGCCTTATTAAATACTCGTATTTAATCAAGCATGGTGCGCCATGATTTTCGTTCGAGATGAGGTCGAGGCGCTACCTGACTCTGCACGGCGCTCTGCACCGCCGGCCCCACCTTCTCGCGGACCAGCCTCCCGCTCAGCAGGCTGAGGATGATGTCCACCTGCACGTCGTACAGTACAAACGCAGTCAGTAATAAGCCTCCGTAATTCAATGTACCCCGACATCACTATAGCAAATGCTTAACAGTAGCCTCGTCAAGAACAAAGTACAAATTCGATGCCGGGAGTCAACAGCCGACATCATTTTGTTGTTTTTATCTCCCGCCCATGCAAACCAAACCACGGGCCGCACCTAATTGTTACCGGCGTCGAGCACGCATAAGCAGTCAGAGCGAAACAGATTACCATGGCCTCTCCCACCATTGATTGCCATGGCCTCTCGGAGGTCAACTTGATTCTTTCAGAGTTTTGAAACGGCATTTGCAGAAACAGGGCAACAGAGTGCTCTGAGTTCTGCAAATTCGCCTCGTCTTGGAGGCGATCACGTTTCATCGTGGAAGGGACTGCTCTATTCCATGGATAGTCGGACTCGGGCGTGGTGGTAATGGAGAAGAGTAGGTGGCAATGCAGTAATACGTACCATGAAGAGGACGCTCCAGACGGAGGAGTCGCTGGTGTGCCAGAGGTCCCGCGACGACTCGGCGACCTCGATGGAGAAGACGGCGCCGGAGATGGCGCCGATGCCGGCGCCCCGCACCACCCCGCTCTCCGTCGCCAGCCCGATCACCGACCCCGACACCGCCCCCACCAGCGAACCCACCGCGGCGAAGGCGCACGTCGCCACGACGCAGAGCACCTTGCAGGCCAGCTCAAGCGCCGCGGACCCCAGCCCGGGGCGACCGCCGGCCCATTGCCGAAGCTCCGGCGCGGACGAGCTGGGACCAGGGGACGCCGACGTGTCCATCACGGGAGGAAAGAAGCCGACTGTTGAACTCAACTGAACTGGAGCGAACTGACGACAAACGCACGCCGGTGACGCGGAGGGGAGATGATGAGTGGTGAGTGATGGGTCGGATGGTAGTGGAGACGAGGAGAGCGGGCTCGTGTGTATAAATAGCGGCGCGGGAACGTGAGAGGAAATCTGTGGTCGGTTCCGGTGGTGTGGCCGCCACTGGTTTTGATTTTGTCCTGTCCTCGTTGCGGCTGCGGCGTGGCGTGGGCCGCTTCTGCTCTCTGCTCTCTTCCGGTGGGTGCAGCGTACGAGCTCGTGCCTATATGTAGCCTGTTTATTCATTCAGCTTAACACCCGACCCCACCTTTTGGCGACTGTCATGGTATGCTGGGACCGAGATGAATGAAGATGGGCGATTCTGTAGACGTAGGTTTTTAGGTTGAAATTGCCATCGTGTTTCTATTGGTTCAGAGCCTCTCTGATCTACCGTTGGAGTATGACCAGACGAGCATACGTACGCAATGCCATGCCATTCTAGTCTTTTTCTCTCAAAATGGAAGCAAAGATTGCCGCATTCATTAATTATGTACACGAGAAGTGTCCAGTTAATTACGAAAAATCAGATGAAAGCCAAAACGACACGAGATCCAATGCCCTGGATCTCGAAGCTACAAAGCTCTCGAGGTCGTTGCCCCGATATCCACTTGCTATGACGCGCCCTGTTCACTCAGCCGGCACCGTCTTCGGGGGCCACAACCCCGACACGCTCCCGCTCTCCCTTGAGCTGCAACGCTGCATGACCTAGCCGCCCGCAGCATGCGCTGCTCAGGACAACCGCAGCAGACCACGAACGTTGCACCACATTCGGGGTCGCCGCCCCAACGCACCATCCAATCGCCCTGCAGCTCAATGTCATCACCCAAGCCGTGATGAGCTGCAGCCCTACCACATGTATCTCTCGTCGCACCGCTACTTGAGGTCGTCGTCTCGGCTCAGCAAATATACTAGAGTGGATGCCCCGACGTACACTACCCTTTAAAATGGAAGAACACTCCACATCATCCAAAGGCTAACCCTCCAGTGCATCCAAGGAGGTTATGACGTTGCCACCGCCGCCCACTCCCATAAAACAAAGTTTAGGTTCTCGCCCGGAGAGCCCAGGCACATGAAAGGAGAGGAAGAAGAGCTCCAAGACAGCACCTCGAAGGAGGTCACTGTGCCCATATGCGCCGTAGTTACCAAAAGGCTTTCGCCCAAGCCCCTCATCTCCTATAAGTGAGCTTGCAGATCCGGGCACCCATGGGTACCCAAACCAGCAGGTCGAGCCCGTTGTGTAGAGCAACTGATGTAGGTGGATACCCTAAGGCCGATCTTTCACGATTTGGAGGGAATCCAACGAAGAACATGAGGAGAAAACACTCAAATTCACGGGAATCGATTACACATGTGCTAGATCCATGAACACAAAGAGGTCACAAAGATCCAAAGACAACAAAGGAAGGATACAAGTAGCTAGTTCTTCTCCAAGAGGAGGTCTTGAATCCAAGATGGATCTTCTCCTAGGTGGAGGGCTTGAATCCACTTGGGGGGTCTTCTCCTAGACGGAGGGCTTGGCCTTCAATGGAGTAGGTATCAAGTGGATGAGCAAAGCTCTATCTCTCATATGAGCTAAACCAATGCTAACCCTAGAAAGAGGGAGGAGGAGGAGTATATATAGTCTAGGGTCACGAAAGGGTACATGGGCTTCGGCCCAACACACTGTGCACAGACAGGTGTCAGACGTCCGATAGTTACCGGTCGTCCCGTGTCTTGCGGGGGCCCGGACGTCCGGTAAGTGTCGGATTTTCCGATGTTTTGGCTCTGATGGGCATCAGTCGGATTTCCGGCCGAGGTCAGACGTCTAGTGCGTCGGTCATCCGGTGGGCTTCGGACTTCTGGCGTTTTGGCTCTGCTCGGGCGTCGTCGGATATTCGATGTCTATTGGACGTCCGGTCACTGGGGCGCGTCGGTCATCCGGTACTTGTCGTTCACCCGGCCGCTGTAGTGTTCGCTGGCTGGAGCTTCAGGCGTCGGACGTCCCACAAGTCTCGGTCGTTCGGTGGCTGGAGATTTTCTGGTAGCTCCTCTCCTTGTTCCTTGTACTTGGTATCCTCGCCGTCTTGGCCGCTGGATGTAGTTGCTCCGTGGCTTCCCACTAAGTACCTGATCACACATAGGATCTTCGCTTGAGGTAGTAGCCATGTCTCACATGAAGAATGTATAAGTTCGGAGAGGAGCGAGTTCACCTTATCTTCGATAGCCTTTGCTCGAGCTCTTGTCATTGGTCCAAGTGGTGTCGTGGGAGACGTAGGTAGGTCCATGGGGATGACCTTAGGATGCTCTGCATCATCAACCCCATTGTCAGCCGACGCACCCCTCGCGCAACGACCCGTCATAGATTCTAATGCAACGGAGAAAGATGACACACCTGCTAGGGCCAGACCTCGAAGGCATTGCTCTGAATCCATCGTTAGCAGCCGCTGCAGTAGTCAATGTTTATCACAGTCATCGACCCAATCTGCTACCCCGGCATTCTTGCCCTACCTCCCATAGCCACCCATCGTCCCGCCATGGATCCACAAATCCAGGTCGAAGAAGCCACAAAAGGCGGCATCGTCGATCTGCCTATCGAGTCACTCTGTTGCATCGCCAGATGCGTGGACTCCTCGCGGCACATGTGGAGACGCCGCCACATACCATCCCTTGTGAACCCATAAGAACCTACGTTAATGATTTATTCTATTATGCTAATGGATCTCACGAGCTGTTGTTGAGTTTTGTGTGATTGAAGTTTTCAAGTTTTGGGTGAGACAACGATGGATGAAAGAATAAGGAACAGCAAGACCCAAAGCTTGGGGATGCCCAAGGCACCCCCAAGGTAATATTCAAGGAAGATCCAAGCATCTAAACTTGGGATGCTCCAGAAGTCATCCCATTTTTCGTCTCCAATCTATCGGTAATATCACTTGGAGCTATATTTTTATTCGTCACATGATATGTGTTTTGCTTGGAGTGTCATGTGTTTTTATTTTATTTGTTTGCTCGTTTCCACAATCATTGTTTCCTGATCACACTATTTATGAGAGACACATATTCATCACAATTTATAGAATGCTCTTTGATCTTCACTTATATCTTTTGAGTTGAGGCAATTGATTGTACTTCGCTTATATTTTTTGAGCATGATGATACTTATATTTTATAGAAATTATTCGTACTCTCATGCTTCACTTATATCTTTTCGAGAGTTCAATAGGTAGTGGTAATTTGCATGAGTTATATGTTTGGTCCAAAAATGATAGGTATACAAGGGTGGTATAATAAAAACTAGCATGTAGATCATTGAATAGGATGCGTTTGATTAACGATATTGAGGTTACAATATGAACACTTACTAGTTGATAATCATTGGTCAGTAAAAATATCGATGCTAATGTTTGTGATGTCCTATTCACTAAAATGTCGGTCATGGCATGGCCAGGAAGTTGGAGCGTAATTTATCCTTTATTGATATCCTCGTGTTGTTCGGATCGGGCATGCGCGATGGTTAACTCCTCCCAACCTCCCTCCTAGGGGCATGCGATTGTACTTTGTTTCGAGGGCTTCTAAACTTTCGTAATGAATATATGAGTTCTTTATGACTAATGTGAATTTGTGGACTATAAGCACTTCCGCCTATCCATACTAGCCTCTTCGGTACCATGCATTGCTCGTTCTCACCTTGAGAATTGGTGCAAACTTCGTTGTTGCATCCAAATCTCATGAAATGACTCGCTCTTTCACACATAAGCTTTATATATCCTTCCTCAAAATAGCCATCATATTGCCTATTTTGGCATTTCCACAGCCATTTTGAGATATATTTCCATGCAACTTCCACCGTTATTATTCACATGACTTGAGGATTCATTGTCATATTGCTTTGCATGATCATATAGAGCTGACATAATATTTTGTGGCAATTCCACCATTAATCATCATTATACATGTTACGCTAGATCATTGCACATCCTGATACACTGTCAAGGTATTCATATAAAGTTATATTCATTTAGTTTATCGAGTTGTAAGTAAATAAAAGTGTGATGATCATCATTATTAGAGCATTGTCTCAGTGAGGAAATGAATGATGGAGACTAATGAGTCCTCGAAAAAGTGGGATGAGGTTCATGGTATTGTTCTAAAAAATGAGATAAAATGGTTCCTATTGATTGATCTTATTTTGTCTACATTATCTCATCTTGCTTAATGTGCCACTTTGTTTGTATGAACTTAATACTTTGAGATGCATGATGGATAGCGGTCTTGGGGTGAAGCAATTGTAGTAGATGTTAGTAAGTTTAACAGTCTACTTGTCACGGATGTAAGCCTATATAATGATTATGCCTTGGATAATCTTCATAACTATGCACAATTCTGTCAATTGCCCAACAATAATTTGTTTACCCTTCTCTATTCTGCTTTCGAGAGAGATGCCTCTAGTGAACCAATGGCCCCCGGATCCATTCTTCCTATATTTACAAGTTCCTACAAACAATTGTTATCAATCTACTATCATTATTCTAGTTACTATCATCTTTTGCCATCTTTAATATTATTTGCTTTTAACGTTGTGGCTAGCAAGAACAAGGGGAGTGCAGCCCCCTTGCCTTTGTTGGGAGCAGGTAATTATTTTGCTTGTATGCAGGTGTTGCTAACGTTGTTGTAGGATCGAAAGTATGTCTAGAGGGGGGCGATTAGACTACTTGACCAAATAAAAACTTATCCTTTTCCCAATTTTAGTCTTTCGCAGATTTTAGCTATCTTAGCACAAGTCAAGCAATCTTAGCACAATTCAAGCAAGCATGCAAAGAGTATATGAGCAGCGGAAAGTAAAGCATGCAACTTGCGAGAATGTAAAGGGAGGGGTTTGGAGGATTCAAACGCAATTGGAGACACGGATGTTTTTGTCGTGGTTCCGATAGGTGGTGCTATCGTACATCCACGTTGATGAAGACTTCAACCCATGAAGGGTAACGGTTGCGCGAGTCCACAGAGGGCTCCACCCACGAAGGGTCCACGAAGAAGCAACCTTGTCTATCCCACCATGGTCGTCGCCCACGAAGGACTTGCCTCACTAGCGGTAGATCTTCACGAAGTAGGCGATCTCCTTGCCCTTACAAACTCCTTGGTTCAACTCCACAATCTTGTCGGAGGCTCCCAAGTGACACCTAGCCAATCTAGGAGACACCACTCTCCAAGAAGTAACAAATGGTGTGTTGATGATGAAATCCTTGCTCTTGTGCTTCAAATGATAGTCTCCCCAACACTCACTCTCTCTCACAGGATTTGGATTTGGTGGAAAGAAGATTTGAGTGGAAAGCAACTTGGGAAAGGCTAGTGATCAAGATTCATATGGTAGGAATGGAATATCTTGGCCTCAACACATGAGTAGGTGGTTCTCTCTCAGAAAATGTGTATTGGAAGTGTAGGTTCGTTCTGATGGCTCTCTCCACGAATGAAGAGGAGGTGGATGGGTATATATAGCCTCCACACAAAAACTAACCGTTACACACAACTTGCCAAACTCGGTGGGACCGAATTGATAAACTCAGTCAGACCAATTCAGTAAATCTAGTGACCGTTAGGATTTTTGGTGGGACCAACATGCAACTCGGTAGGACCGATATGGTTAGGGTTAGGGCATAACGTAATCTCGGTGAGACCGATTACACAAACTCGGTGGGACCGATTTTGGTATTAAGCTAACCAGAGAGTTGGTCAGGTCAACTCGGTGGGACCGGTTCGCTCATTTCGGTGGGACCGAAATGTTACGAAAAGGAAACAGAGAGTTTACATTGCAATCTTGGTGGGACCGATCGCTCATCTCGGTGGTACCGAAACGTTATGAAGGGAAACAGAGAGATTACAATCTCATCTCGGTGAGACCGAGATCCCTATCGGTGAGAGCGATTTGCCTACGGTTTGTGGCAGTGGCTATGACATGTGAACTCGGTGGCACCGGATAGAAAGAATCGGTGGGGCCAAGTTTGACTTTTGGTTTAGGTCATATGTGGATGTGTGAAAGTAGTTGAGGGTTTTTGAGCATATCACTAGGCACTATGAAGCAAGAACCTCATTAAGCAACACCTCATCCCTCCTTGATAGTATTGGCTTTTCCTATAGACTCAATGTGATCTTGGATCACTAAAATATAAAATGTAGAGTCTTGAGCTTTGAGCTTGAGCCAATCCTTTTATCCTTAGTATTTTGAGGGGTCCACTTTTCTCATCCATGCCATGCCATTCATTGAGCTTTTCCTGAAATATTTAGCTTGGAATAATGTTAGCTCAATGAGCTATCTATTGTTAGGAATTACCAAAACCACCTAGGGATAGTTGCACTTTCAGTTGTATGTGTGTTGCCTCCTACTGGTTCAATAAATCTTGGTTCTTAACTAAGGGAAATACTTACTACTACTGTGCTACATCACCTTCCTCTTCGAGAATTCCAACAACTCCTGCAGGAGTAGCACAACACAACATGCGGGTCGGGGGGGGGGGGGGTCCACACAAAATGGGAGGTCACACTGCCTTATTCGATTACCCCCTTCACTCAACTCTCGTGTCTTTCTATCCCCACATGCATTGTCTCTCTCAATAGATTTGACAACCACATGAATCACACCAACAAGTTCGATGAGGTCCATCCACAACTCTAACGAGCGCCTTGCTTTTCTTCTTTCTCCTCCACCCCGCTCCTCGCACGAGAGACAACAAATCCCTGTTGCTCGTGCACATCGCACACCTTCCTAATCAGCGGGAGCTCGAGCTCCTCCACGTCGCCTTGCGGTTAACACATGAAGGTGTGTCCTTCCTTGAAGGTTAGTGCAGCCGAAGTACGTTCTGCCAGACCTTGTGTTGCAACCACCGGATGCACATGCTGGAAAGGCGGGGGTATGTGTTGCAACCGGTGAGGGGGCGATGTTGCGGGCTACTAACGATGGTGAATGGGGAGCGCGTGCTGCGACCGTAGTTGCACGATGCTGCAACTGACACGACGGAAAGCTGGAACTAGATATGCGGCGACCTACAACTAGATGTGGTTTGTGCTTCAACCGGAACGACGATCATGTGATTCTACAACAAGGGGCATGCTACTTCTTGAGCTTGCGTTGGTTTTTCCCTTGAAGAGGAAAGGGTGATGCGGCACAGTAGAGGTAAGTATTTCCCTCCATTAAGAACCAAGTTATCAATCCAATAGGAGAAAATGCGCAAATCACCAATACCTGCACAAACAATCAAACACTTGCACCCAACGCGATAAAGGTGTTGTCAATCCCTTCACAGTCACTTGCAAAGGTGAGATCTGATAGAGATAGGTAAAACAAAAGATAAATTATTTTTGGTTTTTTTATATAGATCTGGAAATAAAAGATTGCAAAATAGTACATCAGAAACTAATATGATGGAAAATAGACCCGGGGCCATAGGTTTCACTAGAGGCTTATCTCATGAAGGCAAATAATACGGTGGGTAACAAATTACTATCGAGCAATTGATAAAAAAGCGCAAAGTTATGATGATATCCAAGGCAATGCTTATGCATATAGGCATCACGTCCATGTCAAGTAGACCGACTCCTGCCTGCATCTACTACTATTACTCCACACATCAACCACTATCCAGCATGCATCTAGAGTACTAAGTTCATAAAGAACAGAGTAACACCTTAAGTAAGATGACATGATGTAGAGGAATAAACTCAAGCAATATGATGAAAACCCCATCTTTTTATCCTCGATGGCAACAATGCAATACGTGTCTCGCTACCCCTACTTTGTCACTGGGTGAAATCACGCAAGATTGAACCCAAAGCTAAGCACCTCTCCCATTGCAAGAAAAAACAATCTAGTTGGCCAAACCAAACCTATAATTCGAAGAGAAATACAAAGATATCAAATCATGCATAAAATAATTCAGAGAAGATTCAAATAATATTCATAGATAAGCTGATCATAAATCCACAAATCATCGAATCTCAACAAACACACCGTAAAAAAGATTACATCGTCTTGGTGTACAAAAGTAGGGGCTCTCCTTTTGACCCCTTTACTTGTGCACGGGCAGTCAGAGGTACGTGCCACGACCACACTTAGCAGGGCAGAGGAGGGAAGCCGGAGAGAAGCCAAAGCACAAGACAACCAAGGCAACGCCAAGACCAGAAACACGGCAGGGCAAGAGGGCGAGGTAGACTCCCTCGGCAAGATCCTTGCTGAGGCATCCTCCGTAGCCCCGGCAAGAGCCTTGCCGAGGCAGCCTGCCCGATGCTAGCGGAGCAAGCCATCCTTGAGCCCACGGGTTCCAACCCAACCAACCACATTGGAACCAAGGTTCAGGAGGCGCCTCTGTGGTGGCATGCAGATCTTCGTCAAGATCATAAACATGTGAAATCAGATGAGGACCAGAAGACGGCGACCCTTGGCGGGATCCTGGCCGAGGAAATCCACAAGACCCCCGGCAAGCGCCTTGCTGGGGACGACTGCAACACCACGGCAAGACCCGTGCCGGGCCCTCGGCAAGACCCTTGCCGAGGGCATCAGTGGGGCCACTGCCAGGCCCGCACCAGCCAAGACTCCACCGCCGTCCCCAAGCAGCTGCTAGCTCAACCAGCTGGGCAGGCACCTGCGTGGCGACGGGTGGCCTCTACACCGACTCAGCAAGCACCTGCGTGGTGGCATGCAATCCTTCATGAAGGCTCCACCACCGCACCAGCCCAGCAGCCAGCCAACATGGCGCCGCGACGCCTCGTTAGCTCGGACGCGTGTCAAGGCCAGGCGAGGTGGCGATAGCTGGGACGTGCTTCCTTTCCGTCCCCGATAAAGCAAGGGGGACACGTCGGCAGCGCATTAAATGCGTTTGTCCTACGGTCCCATAGGATAGGCTTATGAATTGTAGACCTTTCCACCTCCTGTGTGCCACTATGGCAACCCCTTTTGCCTATAAAAGGAGGCCCGAGGCGACCAAGAGAGGGATTCGGCTCTTTTGGGCAAGTTACACCCCGTAGCTAGCTCAAGAAAAAAAGAACACTCAATAAATCCACCAAAGCAGGACTAGGGTATTACGCATCTTTGCGGCCCGAACCTGGGTAAACGACCCGTGTGCTTCCTGCCAGACCTGCTCTTTGTACAACCTCGCGCCCGCCGACCATAGAAGTGATCCCAGTGACCCCATAGGTGTCGTTCCCACCGACACATCGGATAGATGTCCAAGAACATTGAGGAGAACACGGTATTGAGAATTAAAGAGAGAGAAGAAGCCATCTAGCTACTAGCTATGGACCCGTAGGTCTGTGGTAAACTACTCACGCTTCATCGGAAGGGTAATAGGGTTGATGTAGAAGCCCTCCATGATCGAATCCCCCTCCGACAGGATGCCGGAAAAGGCCCCAAGATGGGATCTCACGGGAACAGAAGGTTGCGGCGGTGGAAAAGTGTTTCCGTGGATGCCTCTGGTGGTTCTAGAATATATGTGAATATATAGGAGGAAAATCTAGGTCAGGGGAGTCTCGAGGGGCCCACAAGGTAGGGTTCCCCTAGGGCGCATCCTCCACCCTTTCCGCCGCCTCATGGCTCTTTTGACTTGGACTCCAAGTCCCCTGGGTGTCTTCTGGTCCAAGAAAAATCATCGTGAAGTTTTATTCCGTTTGGACTCCGTTTGGTATTCCTTTTCTATGAAGCTCAATAACAAGGAAAAAACAGAAACTGGCACTTGGCTCTAGGTTAATAAGTTAGTCCCAAAAATAATATAAAGTAGCATATTAATGCATATAAAACATCCAAATCATATAATATATAGCATGGAACAATAAAAAACTATAGATATGTTGCGACGTATCAAGCATCCCCAAGCTTAATTCCTGCTCTTCCTCGAGTAGGTAAATGATAAAAACAGAATTTTTGATGTGGAATGCTACCTAACATATTTATCCATGTAATTTTCTTCATTGTGGCATGAATTTCAAATCCATAAGATTCAAAACAAAAGTGTAATATTGACATAAAAACAATAATAATTCAAGTATAATAATAAAGCAATCATGTGTTCTCAAAATAACATGGCCAAAGAAAGTTATCCCTACAAAATCATATAGTCTGGCTATGCTCCATCTTCGTAACACAAAGTATTCAAATCATGCACAACCCTGATGACAAGCCAAGCAATTGTTTCATACTTTTGATGTTCTCAAACCTTTTCAACTTTCACGCAATACATGAGAGTGAGCCATGGACATAGCACTATAGGTGGAATAGAATATGGTGGTTGTGGAGAATACAAAAAGAAGGAGATAGTCTCACATCAACTAGGCGTATCAACGGGCTATGGAGATGCCCATCAATAGATATCAATGTGAGTGAGTAGGATTGCCATGCAACAGATGCACTAGAGCTATAAGTTTATGAAAGCTCAAAAAGAAACTAAGTGGTTGTGCATCCAACTCGCTTGCTCACGAAGACTTAGGGCAATTTGAGAAAGCCCATCATTGGAATATACAAGCCAAGTTCTATAATGAAAAATTCCCACTAGTATATGAAAGTGATAACATAGTGATACGTCTCCAACGTATCTATAATTTTTGATTGTTCCATGCTGTTATATTATCATTCTTGGATGTTTAATAATCATTTAATAATCATTTTATAGTCATTTTATATCATTTTTTGGACTAACTTCTTGACATAGTGCCAAGTACCAGTTGCTGTTTTTTGCATTTTTTTACATCGCAGGAAATCAATATCAAATGGAGTCCAAACACCGTGAAACTTCTTGTGGATTTTTTATGGACCAGAAGACCACCATTGGTCCAGAGCAGCACCTGGGGGTGCCCCGAGGGGGGCACAACCCACCAGGGCGCGCCTAGGAGCCCAGGCGCGCCCAGGTGGTTGTGCCCACCTCGGTGGCGTCCCGCACCCCCTCTGTACCCTATAAATTCACAAATATTCCAAAACCCTTCGGGGTAAACCTAGATCAGAAGTTTCGCCACCGCAAGGCTCTGTAGCCAGTGAAAACCAATCTAGACCCTTTCCGGCACCCTGCCGGAGGAGGGAATCATCACCGGTGGCCATCTCTTATCATCCCAGTGGCCACCACGATGATGAGGGAGTAGTCCACCCTCGGGGCTGAGGGTTTGTACCAGAGCTATGTGTTTCTCTCTCTCTCTCTCTCTCTCTCTCTCTCTCTCTCTCTCTCTCTCGTGATCTATATCATGGGCTTTGTTAACATAGATGGATCATATGATGTTTCTCCCCTCTATACTCTTGTTGTGATGAATTGAATCTTTACCCTTTGAAGTTTTGTCTTGTCAGATTGAATGTTCAGATATGAGAACACGTGATGTATGTCTTGCAGTATGAATAATTGAGGTGACAATGGGGTATCATATTTATTCACTTGATGTATGTTATGGCACTCAACTTGCGGATTCCCGAGGTCACATTGGGGTAATCTATGCATAGGGGTTGATGCACGTTTTTATTATCTCTTCTTCGATAGAAACTTTGGGGTCTCTTTGTAGTTCTTTGTGTGGATTGAATATTATGATCATGAAGTTGTTTGATGCATATCGTAGAATTAACTCACGGATACTCATGGTGACATTGGAGTATCTAGGTGACATTAGATTTGGTTGATGTGTGTCATATGGTGTTATTTTAGTATGAACTCTTCATTATATTGATCGGAAAGAATAGCTTGCATTATTTTAGTACGAACTCTAGGATAGATTGATTGAAAAGAATATCTTTGAGGTGGTTTCATACCCTACAAACAATTTCTATCTTTTGTTTTCCGCTAATAGAAACTCGGGAGTGGTTCTTTATTGCGCTTTGAGGGATAATCATATGATCCAACTATGTTAGCACTGCTGAGAGATTGCACTAGCGAAAGTACGGACCCTAGGCCTTGTTTTCAATCATTGCAATACCGTTTTTGTGCCCGTTTACTATTTGCTACCTTGTTGTTTTTATTTATTCAGATTATAAAAATATATTTCTACCATCCATATTACACTTTTATCACCATCTCTTCGCCGAACTAGTGCACCTATACAACTTGCCATTGTATTGGGTGTGTTGGGGACACAAGAGATTTCTTGTATTTGGTTGCAGGGTCGTTTGAGAGAGACCATCTTCATCCTACACCTCTCACGGACTGATAAACCTTAGGTCACCCACTTGAGGGAAAATTGCAACTGTCCTACAAAACTCTGCGCTTGGAGGCCCAACACGTGTCTACAAGAATAAAGTTGTGTAGTAGACATCACATAGGAGACTCTCTATCATGAAGATCATGGTGCTACTTTGAAGCAAAAGTGTGAAAAAGGATAGTAACATTGCCCCTTCTCTCTTTTCTCTCTTTTTTTCTTTTGCTTCTTTGGCCCCTTTTTTTGTTGGCTTCTTTGGCCTCTTTTATTTTTCGTCACATGGGGCAATGCTCTAATAACGAAGATCATCACACTTTTATTTACTTACAACTCAAAAATTTCAAGTTGAAACACATTACGAGATGTGATCTATTGAAAAGACAAAATCAGTGTTGAATAGTGCCGAATAGTAATGTCACTATTGAGGGCGGAATTTTCTTTTTCATAGCTCACATCTCGTAAGTTTTTCAATTTGAAATTTTGTGTCACAATAAAACATCACCTTCTTAACATCCCACATTTTTTCAGATTTTTATGAAACTTTAAAATATGGACTTTAAAATATGGTTTCCACGAAGTTTTCATTGAATATTGGCTTTCGTGAGTGAACCGTGTGCTATTTGAAAACATTTCGTGAGAAGAACGATTTTTAAATCCCCGCAAATCCAAAACTAAGCTGAAAATTGTGAAACCTACCATGGTGTCACGACATCGCACTTATATGTCGAGGAATTTTTTTCGTCCATTGTGGCGCAAGTTTTATTACAAGCCTCTTACAAACTGGAGCTTCTCTCAAAGAAGCCTCGTGGTTCTGATAGGGAAACGTGTCCCCCTTGTGGGTGAAACGTAATCACTGCCTCTTTTCGCCTTGTATTTTCTTCTACGGGCAACATGGAACGACAGGATATCCGTGCTGAAATTTAAACTTATTCAGGGTTCGTTTGGCCTTTTTATACACTAATTGAGTTTCCTCGGCATTTGATGTCCATAATTCAAATCTGAACTACAAATACATGCTCCAGTCCACCAAAATGGCTAGAAAAATTATACATGTGTCCTTGGGTGCATGCTTAGGTCCCATGCCAGGAATGGGAATGAATTACAACCATACCGGTGTCATGGCTCGTCCTCAAACATTTTGAATCTCGGTTTGTAAGTCCCCATAAATCCTAAACTCACCAGAAAGTCATCAAAGGTGGCATGATTTCACATCATGGCACATATATGTCATGGTAAAACATTGTCCAGTTTGGGCCAACCTTTATTACAAACCTCTTACAAAAACTGGAGCTTCTCTCAAAGAAGCCTCGTGGTTCTGATAGGGAAACGTGTTCCCCTTGTGGGCGAAACGTAATCACTGCCTCTTTTCGCCTTATATTTTCTTCCACGGGCAACATGGAACGACAAGATATTTGTGCTGAAATTTAAACTTATTTAGGGTTCATTTGGCCTTTTATACACTAATTGAGTTTCCTCGGCATTTAATGTCCATAATTCAAGTCTGAACTACAAATACATGCTCCAGTTCACCAAAATGGCTAGAAAAATTATACATGTGTACTTGGGTGCATGTTTAGGTCTCATGCCAGGAATGGGAACGAATTACAACCGTATCGGTGTCCTGGCTCGTCCTCAAACATTTTGAATCTCGGTTTTTAAGTCCCATAAATCATAAACTCACTAGAAAGTCATCAAAGGTGGAATGGTGTCACGTCATGGCACGTATATGTCGCGGTAAAAACATTGCCAATTTGGGCCAAGCTTTATTACAAACCTCTTACAAACCGGAGCCTGTCGCAAGAACCCTCGTGGTTTCGATAGGGAAACGTGTCCCCTTGTGGGCCAAACGATAATCACTCCCTCTTCTAGCCTCGTATTTTCTTCTACACGTGACACGGAACAATTGGAGATTCGCACTGAACTTTGAAATTATTCCGGGTTTGTTTGACCTTTTTTATTCATTAATTGAGTTTTCTAGGCATTTAATGTCCATCATTCAAATCCGAACTAAAAATGCATGCTCTAGTGCACCAAAATGGCTAGAAAAAACATACATGTTTCCTTGGGGTGCATGTTTAGGTCCCATGAAACGAATGGGAAACGAATTCAACCGTCTCGCCGTCCTAGCTTGGCCACAAACATTCTGAATCTCGGTTTTAATTGTCTGTAAATCCAAAACTCACCAGGAAATCATGAAACTTGGCATGGTGTCACTACATGGTACATAATTGTCCAATTTGGGCGAAGCTATATTACAAGCCTTTTACAAACCGGAGCCTATCGCAACACTCATGGTTCCGGTAGGGAAACATGCCCCTCTTGTGGGCAAAACGATAATCGCTGCCTCTTCTCACCTTGAACTTTGTTTTCTACAGGCAACATAGAATAACAGGAGTGTCAGGCTGAAATTTGAAATTGTTCAGGGTTCGTTTGGCCATTCTATATATATTACTAATTACTAAGTTTTCTATGCATTTAATGTAGTCCACAATTCAAATTTGAACTACAACCACATGCTCTAGTGAAGAAAAATGGGTGGGAAATCGTACATGTGTCATTTGGTGCATGTTTAGGTCTCGTTTAAGGAATGAGAATGAATTACAAACTTGTCGTCGTCCTGAAACAATGAGAATCTCGGTTTTTAAATCCCAGTAAATCAAAAAGTCACCCAAAAAACATGAAACTTGGCATGGTTTCATGACATGGCACATATATGCCGTGGTAAAAAAAACGTCCAGCTTGAGAAGAGGCGCACACATTAGTAATCCATCTCTGTCAATCCTGCTGGCCGCTTGCAAGTTCCTTCAAATGTCCTGACAAACACTCGGGCAAGATCTTCCCAAGTGTAAACGCTGCTGGGTGCTAACTGGATCAACCATGCTCTGGCCGAGCCCTCCAACATAAGAGGCAGGTGTTTCATGGCCACTTCATCGTTGCCGCCGCTGATCTGAACAGCCACTCGGTAGTCCTCAAGCCAAGTATCCGGCTTAGACTCACCAGTGAACTTACTGACTCCAGTCGCCAACCTGAAGTTGGGAGAAATCACCGCGGCTCTGATGGCTCTGCTAAAACACTCTAGTCCTGAGACGTGTACTCTGCTGCCGATGGGGCATTTACATCATGGCCTTCTCGGTTAGCTCGCTCGCCGACCGGACCTTGAACGATGACGGATCTTGCATCAAAGCCTGGTTCCCTGGGGTCGACTGGAATCCTTCGCCCAACACTGTGATGGCGTCTGTCATCTTGCTGTCGAGGCACATATGACCCACCCCTTGGGGGAGGAGTGGGCACTCGACGTCGATCATCACGATCGAATCGGTCCTCATACTGATCACGCCGGCCTCCATGTCCCTCATGCCTCGGGGGCGATCTTGGGCTATGTGCCGACTGGACTGTATTCGCAGCGACGGATCTGCTGTGAATCATGTTCCGCGACTGCGATACAACTGAATTTTGATCTCCTGCTGCCCGGAGCAAATCTCTGATCTGGACTAAGCCTCTGCCAGCCTCCGTCTGGGAAGGCTGAATGGACTCTGCTATACGGGCTGCAGCTGCTAGATTCTGAATGGGAGTTCGGTATACCTGAGTTGGTTGTGGAAAGAGTTGACGCCGATCGACGACGGGACCCGTTGTTGCGCTCGTTAAATCGAGCACTCGGTGGAGATTTTCCAGTCGAGTGCGCTCAGCCAAGTTGGCCAAACGCGCATCTTCTAAGGCACGGGCCTCAGAGGTTTCTCCAATGATAGGAGTGTGAAGCACATCCATGTTCCGGCGGTGAAGCTCCTCCTCTCAGAGCGAAGTGAGGGGCTCGGGTTGGTACTCTTCGTGAGCTCGCGAGTTCGCCTCCGCCAACGCCCCGCCGGCGTGGGGAAACCAGAGGACTGCATGGTCCGTCGACCATCGTAACCTCCGCCGTTGGATCACCGCTATCACACTCGAATGCGTCTCTGCGAGCCGTCGGCGATTGAACAGTCAGAGAGATTCGTCGGGCTCGATTGCCGCGACTTGAGGGGTGGCCGACTGGCGGGCCACCGCATGCCTCACCCACCGCTGAAGCCTCGACCAACCGGAGCGCTTGCGCCGGCGAGAGACTGGGAGGTAGGACGGCACAAGAGCCGACCAATACTGGGTCGACGGCTGCTGCAGGAGGACGCCGCGGACGCACGCGCGAAAGTGCATTGCCCCGCGGACGCGGAGTGCGTCGACGTCGAGTGGAGCCTCCTGCAACCAAGCAGAGTCGTCGGCGATGAACGTGAGTGCACCGAGACGGATCTCTCCGCCCTCAACCAAAACTCCACCTGAAACCATGATGAATGGGATCGGAAAAAACTGCAACTTCTCCAACAAGTCGCTAAGACACCTGCCCCACAGTGGGCGCCAACTGTCGTGGTTCTAAGCCTGACAGTAGAATGGGGGGTAGGTATGGAGAGGCAAGATCCTAGCTATGGAGTAGTTGTATACACAAGATGTTTATGAGTTCAGGCCCTTCTCGGAGGAAGTAACAGCCCTACGTCTCGGAGCCCGGAGGCGGTCGACTGTATTATGTGCGTATGAGTTACAGGGGTGCGAACCCTTTACACTGAGGAGGGGGTGGCTTATATAGAGTTCGCCAGCCCTCCAGACCCTCGATTATGCAGGATTAAGGTACATTAAGATAGGGGTTCTTGTAACGCCCACATAAAGTGCTATGATGACCATAAAAGCTACTTAATGACCGACCGTTTGTGTGCAGACTGGCTTTAGATCTCCTGGCGGTCGAGTGGTTGGCTTCATGGTCGAGTGTCTTCCAGTTGGTCGAGTGGAACCCTTCCAGGTCGACTGAAAGGTAGTTTCTTCTAGAGATGTCCTTGGGGAGCGTATCTTGGACAGGTCCATGACCATACCCTAGGTACATGACTTCATCAGAACCTGCCTTGCAATGCCGAAGACAGATCTACGCGCCAGATACCTTGTCATTGAAGCCAGGTTCAGGGGCTACTGAGGGAGTCCTGGACTAAGGGGTCCTCGGGCGTCCGGCCTGTTAGCCATGGGTCGGACTGATGGGCTGTGAAGAACACGAAGACCGAAGACTGCACCTGTGTCCGGATGGGACTCTCCTTGGCGTGGAAGGCAAGCTTGGCGACCAAATATGTGGATTCCCTTCTTTGTAACCGACCTTGTGTAACCCTAGATCCTCTCGGTGTCTATATAAACCAGAGGACTTAGTCCAGAGGGGGGATATTCATTATCATAGTCAATAGAGGCTAGGCCTCTAGGGTTTTAGCCATTACGATCTCGTGGTAGATCAACTCTTGTAATACTCATATTCATCAAGATCAATCAAGCAGGAAGTAGGGTATTACCTCCATAGAGAGGGACCGAACCTGGGTAAACATCGTGTCCCCTGTCTCCTGTTACCATCAACCTTAGACGCAAAGTTCGGGACCCCCTACACGAGATCCGCCGGTTTTGACACCGACACACTCCTCTCAATCCATGCCCCTCGGGCACCGTGATGCGAAGCGCTGGATCGTGGCCAGCGGCACCTGCGACCAGGGCTCGAAAGAATAAAAGTTTCCTAACGAATTTTTGCAGTTCCTAGACGCGCCTGCCAAGGAGAGGCCTCGCCAGTCTTGGGAAGTGCGCGCTTCACGAAGCGAAGACTACTTCGAGCGTGTCAAGCTAAGTTATTTCTACGCGCCTACATAAAACGTTAATGCTGCAACGCGACACAGGAACAATAAACATAGCATAGCAACTTGGAAACCATGGTTCGTTGCACGCCCCTACGGGGCCCCATACTTGTCTCTCTCTTAATGCAGGAAGAAAAGGAAGAACGAAACAAAAGTGGCGCATGCCCCTGCAGCAGCTCGCGAGGATGGACCGATGGCACTCTCCTGAGCTCAGTCGGACCCCTCCTCGCGCCTCACTGGGGAGCGGCAACGAGACGACCCGCTGCCACCCTTGAAGCGAGTGCGGCGGCGTGGCGGCTGGTCCTAGCCGCCGCTGCTGGAGCTATCGTCGGAGGGAGAACCGCCATAGCTGGGCGAGCAGCGGCCAGCACCGAAGGCAAGACCATCCTCACCCTCGTCTCGACCGTCGCCAAGGCCAAGCACCTCGTCGTCGTCGTTGTCTTCGGGGAAGCACCCGACGCGGCGGCCGTCTTCTCCGAACACCCTCACATAGAGGGTCGCATTGCCGTCATATTTGAAGTGGACGGTGCACCGCTTGCCCAGGCCGCGTGCGCGAGCAAACGTCTGCCAGCCGCGGGCCAGGGCTGCATTGCCTGCAGCGGAGACCTCGACCGCGACCCACGAAGCTTTGCTGCAGCAGCCGTCCGCCTGAAACCAGAGCCCGCCTGGACCTGTGGCCGGCAGCTCGCCGGCGAAGAAGCGCGGGAGCTGAAGCCAGGCGCCGGCAGGGTTCTCCGACCACACGATGAACTCCGGCAGCACCTCTGTCGAGTGAAAGCACGGCCGGGGAGGCCGTGCGACCATGGCACGCCTCCCTTCATCAACGGGGCTGCCACAATCTAGGCGAGTCCCACCACAAGAAGAGGCGCGGCCGCGACCGTGAGGGGCCACGGTTGGGGTCGCGATGTGCTTACGTGGACGGCCGCGCCCACGCTTGGGCGGCGGAGAGCCGGGCCCCTCTTGGCGGGCCTTCCCCTTCTCTGCGGTCGAGAACCTCTTCATAGGCGTCATGGGGGCCGCTACTAGCAATGAAGCAAGGAAGAAGAAGAGGGTGGAGCAGGAATAGATGAGCAACGGGGGCTCCGCCCCCTCCTCATTTATAGCGGGAGAAGGCCAACCGGCGACCCCCACGATCACATGTAATGATGATTTTTATCTGCATGCAGCAGGGACTCGTCAAGTCGGGCAGTTGCCGAGGCAGCGTGGGGAAGCGGAGACGCCCACGTCCAATCAATCGCCAGCGTCAAGCGGGGCCGCAGGCTGTTGGGGTCCGCGGCGCTCCGCACTTGCCCCTTGTCTTCGCCTCGAAGCCAAGTCCGAGCGTGCCTTGGGCCCGGGGGCTACTGTCGGCGTCCTGGGAACGGGGGTCCCCAGACTTGCCTGTCTATGGCCCATGGCGTGGCTCCACCAGCGGCCCCGTACGGCCCATCTTCACCAGCAAACACCCAAGACCCTCGCGAGGGGCCAAGTCTCGTGAGGCAGACGACACAAGACCTCCTCGGGGGCAGCTTCACCAAGCAGGCTCATGAGGAGCGGAGAGATCAAGGCAAGGGACACCTCATGATGTTTCTGTGATGCAAGCCATGACGGCTGGAGCCAGGCGGGCGCCAGCGCGCACAGTGTCCTGATTTCCTCTTTGGTGCTAAAGGGGCAGGCGCAGGCCAGGAGTCCCGAGGCATCAGGCAAAGGTTTCCATATCGGTGCAACGAGACCAAGACCAGCAGGACGACAGTACGGAGGTCACCGTGGAGCCCAAGACGGCGTCACCACCAGAGCCTTTGGCAGGCGAAGACCACCTTTAGTCAGGATAACTTATACTAGTTGTCCCCCTTCGAATTTTGCCGTTGTTGGATCCCTTCCCACTCAATATCTGGGGAGAGGACCAGGGCCCCTATAAATAGGACTAGCCACCACAGTAGGAGGCAACTGATCACGGATCACCCAGATCATCCTCTACCACACAAGCTCACCAAGCACAAGAGCACCTCTCCTCAGGAGGCTGTTCTTCCCGTGTAACTGTTCATCCTCAGCCCAAGAGGCAATTCACCACACCACACTGGAGTAGGGTATTACACCACATCGGTGGCTCGAACCAGTATAAATTCTTGTGTCTCTCGTTCTTTGGGTTCGTCGAGCTAGGCCTTGCGATTGTTGCGAGAGCGATCTAGGGAGAGAGAGAGATCTTTGTGCGCACCCCAGTGTTCGAACCTCAAGGGTTTTGCCGGAATCCGGAATCCGACAAAAGTCCTATGTTTAATTTTGTTGCTGTTATAATAATTAACATGATGCTTCTATGTCCGTATTTTGTTTTTATCGACACCCTCTCTCTCAAAGCATGTGGACATGTTTTTTGATTTCGATTTTCGCATGAGGACAAGCGAGGTCTAAGCTTGGGGGAGTTGATACGTCCATTTTGCATCATGGTATCTTACTGTTATTTGCAATGTTTTTATCCATAATAATGCTTTTTTGGAGTATTTCTAATGTCTTTTCTCTCATAATTTGCAAGGTACACACCAAGAGGGAGAATTCTGGCAGCTGGAAATCTGGACTTGAAAAAGCTACATCAGGCCACCTATTCTGCACAACTCCAAATGAGCTGAAACTCCACGAGGATTTTTTATGGAATATTCAATACTGGAGCCAATAAACACCAGAGGGGGAGCACCAGGTGGGCACAACCCAGATGGGCGCGCCAGGCCCCACTGGCGCGCCCTGGTGGGTTGTGGCCTCCTCGGCCCACCTTCGGTGCCCATCTTCTGGTATATAAGTCATTTTGACCTATAAAAAAATAAGGAGAAGGCTTTCAGGATAGAGCGCCGCCGTCTCGAGGCGGAACTTGGGCGGGAGCACTTTTGCCCTCTGGCGGAGCGATTCTGCCGGGGGAACTTCCCTCCCGGAGGGGGAAATCATCGTCATCGTCATCACCAACAACTCTCGCATCTTGGGAAGGGCAATATCCATCAACATCTTCACCAGCACCATCTCATCTCAAACCCTAGTTCATCTCTTCTATTCAATCTTGTTACCGGAACTATAGATTATTGTTGCTAGGGGGTGACTAGTAGTGTTGATTACATCTTGTAGTTGATTACTATATGGTTTATTTAGTGGAAGATTATATGTTCAGATCCATTATGCATATTAATACCCCTCTAATCATGAGCATGTTTATTGTTTGTGAGTAGTTACTTTCGTTCTTGAGGTCACGGGATAAATCATGTTGCAAGTAATCATGTGAATTTGATATGTGTTCGATATTCTGATGGTATGTATGTTGTGATTCCCTTAGTGGTGTCATGTGAACGTCGACTTCATGACACTTTACCATATTTGGGCCTAAGGGAATGCATTGTGGAGTAGTAAATAGATGGTGGGTTGCGAGAGTGACAGAAACTTAAACCCCAGTTTATGCACTATTCCGTAAGGGACCGATTGGATCCTAGAGTTTAATGTTATGGTTAGAATTTATTCTTAATACTTTTCTCGTAGTTGCGGATGCTTGCGGGAGGTTTAATCATAAGTAGGAGGTTTGTTCAAGTAAGAACAACACCTAAGCACCGGTTCACCCACATATCAAATTGTCATAGTAGCGAACACAAATTAAACCAACATGATGAAAGTGACTGGATGAAATTCCCGTGTACCCTCAAGAACGCTTTGCTTATCATAAGAGATCGTTTTGGCCTGTCCTTTGCCTCAAAAGGATTGGGCTACCTTGCTGCATACTTGTTACTACTATCGTTACTCGCTCGTTACAAATTATCTTGTTATCAAACTACTCTGCTACTTCAATTTCAGCACTTGCAGACATTACCTTACTGAAAACTACTTGTCATTTCCTTCTGCTCTTCGTTGGGTTCGACACTCTTACTTATCTAAAAGAGCTACAATTGATCCCCTATACTTGTGGGTCATCATTCATATAGCAAATTATTTCAATTTAAATGCATAAAAATGAGTTTTAATTCAAACAAAACCATTGCTATTGTAATTCCATCCTTGTAAATGAATGTTGTGGCTTGCCTTAGTTTAGAGGAGTGTCGCAATACTCCCGATCTTCTCCAAGGCAACTAGTTTCTTCTGAAAAATAATTTTAATGCAAAAAGAAAATGTCACATAAAGCATTTTATTACACCTGAAATTTAAAAAGCAAGGAAAATTCTCAAACTTTGCAAACAGAAACTTTAGCTCAAGACCAAACTATTGCAAAAAGTTTCAACTCATTTGGACTTGTGGCTTAAAAGATATAGCTGGTCAAAGTTTTGGTCAAATCATTTGATTTAAATAGAAATTTGGAAAAACCAGAAGCGGCCACGTCGAAGGCGTATTCCTAGAATATGCTTTCACTCATACCGCTTTGGGCGAGGAAGAGAGAGGCTGACAGGTGGGGTCACCCTGTCAGGTTTGAGAGAGGGGGGGGGGGACAGGGGAGGCGACACTGTCGCCGGCCACCATACTAGCTGCAGAGGAGGGGGATGGATCCAGCGCATTGAGACGAGCACGAGCGTACCCGAAATGACAGCGGGGGTGGACGGACGGTGTCGGGGCATTCTTCTCCAGGGATGGCGGGTGGCGGAGCTCGTCGGTGTTGAGGGTTCCAGAGCTAATCCGATGAACTAGTGGCACCATCATGCTCAGGTGATCACCACGAGCACGCCTGAGGAGGTGGGCGAAGACGAGGAGCACCGGAGTGAGCATGCGGCCGAGGGGGGTCCGCGGCCAACTCTAGCGAGAAACAGAGGCCGGAGGCCCTCCCGGCCTTGCCCCGAGCTATGGCGAACAATTTGAGGCTAGTTGAGGTGGTGGTGATGGCTAGAAGAGATCGGGAGGGCCTCTATTTATAGATGGCGAGGTGGCCAAGCTCGAGCTCTGCCGGAGACAAGCTGCAAAAGAAATGGGAGAGGGAGGAGCTGGGCGCGGCGCGGAGACGAAGCAGACGAGGCCAAAGCACAGTGCATGCACGCGACCAACGCTGCAGCGCACTAAGTAGGCTAGGGCACGCACGCAGGCGCACTGTTTCGAACGGACGCGTCATGTCCGCGTCCGGCATGCGGCCTGCCAGCGTCAGGGAGGAGCAGAGGGGTGCTGGGTGGAAGGAGCTGAGCATGCTGAGTGGCGCGGGCAAGCTGCGGTGATCCGAGGAGGGCGAACGGGCGGTGGCAGAGGGGTCCCGGCATCCAGAGTGCGTCGATTGCATGTCGAACACCTCACACACGCGCGATCACCGCGCGCGTTGGCGCACGCAGTACTTTAGAAGCTGTTAGATCATGTCTAGGGTGTAGCCCCTTCAACGTAGTGCTGCTTTGTGCCCTCAGCTAGACACCTAGCTCAATGAACAGGACAGAGAAGGCAGAAAAGTTTCTGGACAGAAACTTGGGAAGAAAGCTGAGACAAAATGGCTTCGAGTTAAAGGATGAAAATTGAGGGTTAAGAATCTCCTAGGAAGGTAGTCATGTGGTAAAAAATTCAGCTCAATTGGATCAAGGAAAAATACACTTGCTTCACAAACTGACATTTTTTCCAGAAGCAAAAATATTTTCCTTAGCTGAAATATTACAAAGGACAATGGAAATTTTCTGCATGGGAAGGTGAAGCATGACCCATAGAATATTTGGGAATTTTCTTGGAATTTATAGAGCAAGAAAAATGAGGGTTGCTTCATAGCATAGAGAAAATCTCGGAATTTTCTTGGAATATTATGCCATTAAAGAAAATTATCCCATGGTATTATAATGAGAGTGATGAGGTCTAGAGAGGGTTTAAGGATGATAGAACCCACTTGGAAGAAAATCAAAATGATTTCCATGTGGTAAGTCCAAAAGAATTGACTGAAAAACCGAAATGCAAATTCAAATATTCAATAAATCCAATAAGAAGAAGAAGGGAAAAATCCAAGGTGACACAGGTAGGCTAGCTCGGCTGATGTGCATGTTATTGGACCGTTGACACGTACCCTCGCTTCATCGAGCCATGCCGGCGGAGGTTCCTCTAGCCATAGTTTTTAGCCCATCACCATTCCAGGAAGAGTGTCCTCATTGCCGAACAACAAATCCGACTGAGACTCGCTCAAAGAGGAATGAGGAGCGTACCACAAAGAGGGGGAGGAAGACTAAGTGAACGACACCTATTTTGTATGTGTTGAGCCAAACTATTTGCTTTGTCTTGAGTTGAACGAGAACTTGTTGGCTACGTTGAACTATTAGCTATTGTTGATTTGCTATGTTGGATATGTTGAAGTATATATCCGTTATCTCGATTTGTGATGCATATTATGATGTGTGAGATAGTAATTTTTATTTCCAGACTATATTATGATGTGTCAGATTATTCTATATTGGATGATTGATATCTACTACGCAACCTTCTTCTTGTAGACGTTGTTGGGCCTGCAAGTGCACAGGTTTGTAGGACAGTAGCAAATTTCCCTCAAGTGGAGACCTAAGGTTTATCAATCTGTGGCAGGCGTAGGATGAAGATGGTCTCTCTCAAACAACCCTGCAACCAAATAAAAAAGAGTCTCTTGTGTCCCCAACACACCCAATACAATGGTAAATTGTATAGGTGCACTAGTTCGGCGAAGAGATGGTGATACAAGTGCAATATGGATGGTAGATATAAGTTTTTGTAAACTGAAAATATAAAAACAGCAAGGTAATAAGTGATAAATGTGAGCGTAAACGGTATTGCAATGATAGGAAACAAGGCCTAGGGTTCATAATTTCACTAGTGCAAGTTCTCTCAACAATAATAACATAGATAGATCATATAACAATCCCTCAACATGCAACAAAGAGTCACTCCAAAGCCACTAATAGCGGAGAACAAACGTAGAGATTATGGTAGGGTACGAAACCACCTCAAAGTTATTCTTTCGGATCAATCTATCAAAGAGTTCATACTAGAATAACACCTTAAGACACAAATCAACCAAAACCCTAATGTCACCTAGATACTCCATTGTCACCTCAAGTATCCATGGGCATGATTATGCGATATGCATCACACAATCTCAGATTCATCCAACCAACACAAAGTACTTCAAAGAGTGCCCCAAAGTTTCTACCGGAGAGTCAAGAACGTGTGCCAACCCCTGTGCATAGGTTCATGGGCGGAACCCGCAAGTTGGTCACCAAAACATACATCAAGTGGCACATGATATCCCATTGTCACGACAGATAAGCACGGCAAGACATACATCAAGTGTTCTCATAAAAGACTCAATCCGATAAGATAACTTCAAAGGGGAAACTCAATTCATCACAAGAGAGTAGAGGGGGAGAAACATCATAAGATCCAACTACAATAGCAAAGCTCGGGATACATCAAGATCGTGCCATAGAGGAACACGAGAGAGAGAGATCAAACACATAGCTACTGGTACATACCCTCAGCCCCGAGGGTGAACTACTCCCTCCTCGTCATGGAGAGCGCCGGGATGATGAAGATGGCCACGGTGAGGGTCCCCTCCCGGCGTGCTGTAACAGGGTCCCGATTGGTTTTGGTGGCTCTGGAGGTTTTGCGGCGGAACTCCCGATCTATCTTCTGTTCGGAAGTTTTACGACACGAGGTATATATGGGTGCAGGGGTGCGTCGGTGGAGCTTGGGGCCCCACGAGGCAGGCGTGCCTCAGGGGTGGCGCGCCCCCACCCTCGTGGCCAGCTCCTGTATCTTCGACATAGAGTCCAAGTCTATTCGGTGGCTTTCCTTCCAAAAATAACTTCTCCAGTTGATTTCGCCCGTTTGACTCCATCTGATATTCCTTTTCCTCGAAACACTGAAATAGGCATAAAACAGCAAATCTGGGCTGGGCCTCCGGTTAATAGGTTAGTCCCAAAAATAATATAAAAGTGGATAATAAAGCCCAATATTGCCCAAAACAGTAGATAATATAGCATGGAGCAATCAAAAATTATAGATACGTTGGAGATGTATCAAGCATCCCCAAGCTTAATTCCTGCTCGTCCTCGAGTAGGTAAATGATAAAAACAAATTTTTTGATGTGGACTGCTACCTAGCATGATTCTCAAAGTAATTTTCTTTATTGTGGCATGAGCGTTCAGATCTAAATGAATACAAAATAAAAGTTCATATTGATAAAAGAAATAGTAATACTTCAAGCATACTAATCAAAGTAATCATGTCTTCTCAAAATAGCATGGCAAAAGAAAGTTCGTCCCTACAAAATCATATAGTTAGTCTATGCTTCATTTTCGTCACACAAAGATGTTCCCAACTTCTATACCCCCGATGACAAGCCAGGCAATTGTTTCGTACTTAAATAATCTCAAACTTTTTCAACCTTCACGCAATACATGAGCGTGAGCCATGGATATAGCACTATGGGTGGAATAGAATATGATGATGGGGATTGTGTGGAGAAGACAAAAAAGGAGAAAGTCTCACATTGACGAGGATAATCAAAGGGCTATGGAGATGCCCATCAATTGATGTCAACATGAGGAGTAGGGATTGCCATGCAACGGATGCACTAGAGCTATAAATGAATGCTCAACAAAAGAAAACTAGTGGGTGCATCCAACTTGCTTGCTCACGAAGACCTAGGGCATTTGAGGAAGCCCATCGTAGGAATATGCAAGCCAAGTTCTATAATGAAAAATTCCCACTACTATATGAAAGTGACAATATATGAGACTCACTATATGAAAAACATGGTGCTACTTTGAAGCACAATATATGAGACTCACTACATGAAGAACAAGGTGCTACTTTGAAGCACAAGTGTGGAAAAAGAGATATTAACATTGCCCTTTTTATTTATTTTCTCTTTTTTTTGGCCTTCCTTTTTTTTTATTTTTGGCCTTTCTCTTTTTTTTTTGATTGGGCAATGCTCTAATAATGATGATCATCACACTTCTATTGATTACAACATATGAATTACAACTCGAAACTAGAACAAGATATGACTCTATATGAATGCCTCTGGCAGTGTACCGGGATGGTGCAATGAATCAAGAGTGACATGTATGAAAAATAATGCATGGTGGCTTTGCCACAAATACGATGTCAACTACATGATCATGCAATGGCAATATACAAAAGTAAAGTATGTCATAATGGTGAAGAACGGAAAGGTGGAAAGTTGCATGGCAATATATCTCGGAATGGCTATGGAAATACCATAATAGGTAGGTATGGTGGCTGTTTTGAGGAAGATATAGGGAGGTTTATGTGTGATAGAGCGTATCATATCACGGGGTTTGGATGCACCGTGAAGTTTGCACCAACTCTCAAGGTGAGAAATGGCAATGCAGTGCATCGAAAAAGGCTAGCAAAGGCGGAAAGGTAAAAGTGCGTATAATCCATGGACTCAACATTAGTCAAAAGAACTCATATACTTATTGCAAAAATTTAGAAGTCATCAAAAATCAAGTACTACGCGCATGCTCCTAGGGGGATAGATTGGTAGGAAAAGACCATCGCTCGTCCCCGACCGCCACTCATAAGGATGCACAAGCCAGGTACACTTCATGTTTCAAATTTGTTACACAACTTTAACCATACGTGCATGCTATGGGACTTGCTAACTTCAACACAAGCATTCTTTAAATTCATAATCACCCAACTAGCATGACTTTAATATCACTACCTCCATATCTCAAAACAATTATCAAGTATCAAATTGATCATAGCATCCAATTCACTTCCTATGATAGTTTTCATTCAAATTACCATGCTGTTTAAGACTTTCAAAATAATATAAGTGAAGCATGAGAGTTCATTAATTTCTACAAAATAAATCCACCACCGTGCTCTAAAAGATATAAGTGAAGTACTAGAGCAAATGACAAACTACTCCGAAAGATATAAGTGAAGATCAATGAGTAGTCGAATAATTATGCAACTATGTGAAGACACTCCCATTTAATAGATTCAGATCTTGATACTTTATTCAAACAGCAAGCAAAAAAAATAACATTGCAAGGATAACACAACTCATGTGAAGAAGCAAAAACTTAGGCTCAACCGATACTAACCGATAGTTGTTGAAGAAAAAAGGTAGGATGCCTACCGGGGCATCCCCAAGCTTAGATGCTTGAGACTTCTTGAAATATTATCTTGGGGTGCCTTGGTCATCCCCAAGCTTGAACTTTTGTGTCTCCCTAATTCCTCTCATATCATGGTTTCTCTTTTTATCAAAAGCTTCATACACACCAAACTCAACAACAACTCGTGAGATAGGTTAGTATAAACCAATGCAAAACCTTATCATTTTCTACTGTAACAAATCACTAAGATTATTATTCAACATTGCATACTAAATGCCTCTGCATATTTAATACTCCTATCCTCAAATAGAATCATTAAACAAGCAAACATATGCAAACAATGCAAACATAACAGCAATCTGCCTAAATAGGACAGTCTGTAAAGAATGCAGAAAAATCCATACTTCCCTAGCTCCAAAAATTATGAAATAAAATTCCCATTGTAGATAATTTATCAGAGCTCATTATGCAAAAGTTTTCAACATTTTATCACACTCTTAATTTTCTGTGGAATTTTTGCAACAGCGGTAAACTTTCTGTTTTGAAACAGCAACATGCATACTTGCAAAATAAGCATGGCAAAGGCTATCCTTGACTTTTTTATTGAAACTAAAGATGCAAAACATTAATAGAAATAACAGCAAGCAAATACTAACAAAATAAAAGGATGCTCCAAGCAAAACACATATCATGCGGTGAATAAAAATATAGCTCCAAGTAAAGTTACCGATGAACGAAGACGAAAGAGGGGATGCCACCCGGGGCATCCCCAAGCTTAGGCTCTTGGTTGTCCTTGAATATTACCTTGGGGTGCCTTGGTAATCCCCAATCTCAGGCTCTTGCCACTCCTTATTCCATAGTCCATCGAATCTTTACCCAAAACTTGAAAACTTCACAACACAAAACTTAACAGAAAACTCGTAAGCTCCGTTAGTGAAAGAAAACAAGACACCACTTCAAGGTACTGTAATGAACTCATTCTTTATTTATATTGGTGTTAAAACTACTGTATTACAACTTCTCTATGGTTTATAAACTATTTTACTAGTCATAGAGTCATCAAAATAAGCAAACAACACAAAGAAAACAGAATCTGTCAAAAACAGAACAGTCTGTAGTAATCTGTAACTAACGCAAACTTCTGGAACTCCAAAAATTCTAAAATAAATTGGTGGACCTGAGGAATTTGTCTAGTAATCATCTGCAAAAGGAATCAACTAAATAGCACTCTCCAGTAAAAATTTGAAGCTAAGCTCGTGAGCGCTAAAGTTTCTGTTTTTTACAGCATGATCATAAAGACTTCACCCAAGTCTTCCCAAAGGTTCCACTTGGCACAAACACTAAATAAAACAAAAACCCACATCTAAAAAGAAGCTAGATGGATTATTTATTACTAAACATAATCAAAAAGCAAGAAAGTAAAATAAAATTGGGTTGCCTCCCAACAAGCGCTATCGTTTAACGCCCCTAGCTAGGCATGATGATTTCAATGATGCTCACATAAACGTTAAGAATTGAAACATAAAGAGAGCATCATGAAAAATATGACTAGCACACTTAAGTATAACCCACTTCCTATTAATAGGGATTTTGTGAGCAAACAACTTATGATAACAAGAATCAACTTGCATAGGAAGGTAGAACAAGCATAACTTCAAGATTTTAAGCACATAGAGAGGAAACTTGATATTATTGCAATTCCTACAAGCATATGTTCCTCCCTCATAATAATTTTCAGTGTCATCATGAATGAATTCAAAAATATAACCATCACCTAAAGCATTCTTTTCATGATCTACAGGCATAGAAAATTTACTACTCTCCACATAAGCAAATTTCTTCTCATTCAGAATAGTGGGAGTATCATAAGAGACTTGAACACTAAAAATTGTTTCCACATTAAAAGAGCAATGTTTAGAAAAAGGGTAATCATAATCATGACAAGATTTGTAAATATAATCATCACTACTTTTTATAGCATAAGTTTCATCACAATAATCATCATAAGTAGCAACTTCGTTCTCATCATAATCGATGGAAACCTCTCCCAAGATAGTGGAATCACTAAATAAAGTTGACACTCTTCCAAATCCACTTTCATATTCATCACAATAAAATTCAACATCCTCCAAAATAGTGGGATCACTACTTCCTAAATTTGACACTCTTCCGAACCCACTTTCATCAATATAATCATCATAGGTAGGAGGCATGCTATCATCATAACAACTTTGCATATCAGAACTTGAGAGGCTAAAAATATCATCATTATTAAACATAGCATCCCCAAGATTGGGACAAACATTAATTGCAGCAAATATATTCTCAAATATGTCATCCTCATCAAACATAGCTTCCCCAAGCTTGGGCCTTTTCATATCATAAGCATAATCACTTTCATCATTAATAGTATGGATAGCACCAATAGTAAAGCAATTATCATCATCACAATGAGTAGTAGGAGCAACATCATTTGGGAGGGATACCTTTCCACCTTTGTTGCTCCTTCTTTTCTTTTTCTTATTCACATTATGTGTAGGTTCAACCTTCCTCTTTGAGCTCCTTATTGATGAGATTGGTTGAATAGAAAGCTCCTCCTCGTTACCTGATTCATCATAAGAAATAATAGGAGGATATTGGGAAGTCTCTTCCCTTTCATTAGTATTCTCTTCATCTTCTATTTGCTTTCTTTTCTTTATGTAATTGGCAATATAAGGATTTTCAATGCAATTCTCCACACAAAACATATAAATATCCTCTAGATCAAAATCAAGAAATCTATCAAGATTAAATTTTGGAATACCCTCATTTATACGTTTCATTTCTTCATACCCCAAAAGAAGACTAAGCTCTTTATGATTCCCAAGGGTAATCAAGCTATCACAATTTTTGGACATGATTCGATCATAAAACAATTTGCACTGGAGATTTATATGACCACGTTCATTGCAAAGTTCACAAGGAGCGCGAAAAATATTGAATCTTTTAGCACACTCATCAAGACTTTCTTGCAAACCTTTAATTTTTAAATACTTATGGCTCTTGCAATATCTATTTTCTCTATTTGGTGTGTCCATGCAAATCCAATCTACTCCACAAAAATCACCATGCTTATAGGAGACAGTTTCATCATAACTAGTGCAATCATCATTAGTACTATGGATATTCAAAGAGTTCATACTAACAACATTGCAATCATGCTCATCATTCAAAGATTTAGTACCAAGCATTTTAATGCATTCTTCTTCTAGCACTTGAGCACAATTTTCTTTTCCATCATACTCACGAAAAATATTAAAAAGACGAAGCGTACGAGACAAACTTAACTCTATTTTTTTAATTTTCTTTTATAGACTAAACTAGTGATAAAACAAGAAACAAAAAGATTCGATTGCAAGATCTAAAGATATACCTTCACTTACCTAGCCTCCCCGGCAACGGCGCCAGAAAAGAGCTTGATGTCTACTACACAACCTTCTTCTTGTAGACGTTGTTGGACCTGCAGGTGCACAGGTTTGTAGGACAGTAGCAAATTTCCCTCAAGTGGAGACCTAAGGTTTATCAATCCGTGGGAGGCGTAGGATGAAGATGGTCTCTCTCAAACAACCCTGCAACCAAATAACAAAGAGTCTCTTGTGTCCCCAACACACCCAATACAATGGTAAATTGTATAGGTGCACTAGTTCGGCTAAGAGATGGTGATACAAGTGCAATATGGATGGTAGATATAAGTTTTTGTAAACTGAAAATATAAAAACAGCAAGGTAACAAGTGATAAACGTGAGCGTAAACGGTATTGCAATGATAGGAAACAAGGCATAGGGTTCATACTTTCGCTAGTGCAAGTTCTCTCAACAATAATAACATAGATAGATCATATAACAATCCCTCAACATGCAACAAAGAGTCACTCCAAAGCCACTAATAGCGGAGAACAAACGTAGAGATTGTGGTAGGGTACGAAACCACCTCAAAGTTATTCTTTCGGATCAATCTATTAAATAGTTCGTACTAGAATAACACCTTAAGACACAAATCAACCAAAACCCTAATGTCACCTAGATACTCCATTGTCACCTCAAGTATCCATGGGCATGATTATACGATATGCATCACACAATCTCAGATTCATCCAACCAACACAAAGTACTTCAAAGAGTGCACCAAAGTTTCTACCGGAGAGTCAAGAACGTGTGCCAACCCCTATGCATAGGTTCATGGGCGGAACCCGCAAGTTGGTCACCAAAACATACATCAAGTGGCACATGATATCCCATTGTCACGACAGATAAGCACGGCAACACATACATCAAGTGTTCTCATAAAAGACTCAATCCGATAAGATAACTTCAAAGGGGAAACTCAATTCATCACAAGAGAGTAGAGGGGGAGAAACATCATAAGATCCAACTACAATAGCAAAGCTCGGGATACATCAAGATCATGCCATAGAGGGAACACGAGAGCGAACACGAGAGAGAGAGAGAGAGAGAGAGAGAGAGAGAGAGAGAGAGAGAGAGAGAGAGAGAGAGATCAAACACATAGCTACTGGTACATACCCTCAGCCCCGAGGGTGAACTACTCCCTCCTCGTCATGGAGAGCGCCGGGATGATGAAGATGGCCACGGTGAGGGTTCCCTCCCAGCAGCGTCTTGGAACAGGGTCCCGATTGGTTTTTGGTGGCTCTGGAGGTTTTGTGGCGGCGCAACTCCCGATCTATCTTCTGTTCTGGAAGTTTTACGATACGTAGGTATATATGGGTGCAGGGGGTACGTCGGTGGAGCTCCGAGGGCCCCACGAGGCAGGGGGCGTGCCCCCCACCCTCGTGGCCATCTCCCGTATCTTCTGACGTAGAGTCCAAGTCTATCTGGTGGCTTTCCTTCCAAAAATAACTTCTCCAGTTGATTTCGTTCCGTTTCGACTCCGTATGATATTCCTTTTCCTCGAAACACTGAAATAGGCATAAAACAACAAATCTGGGTTGGGCCTCCGGTTAATAGGTTAGTCCCAAAAATAATATAAAAATGGATAATAAAGCCCAATATTGCCCAAAACAGTAGATAATATAGCATGGAGCAATCAAAAATTATAGATACGTTGGAGACGTATCAATGATCAAGTTTTTGCACAAAACAAAATGAAGTTTGTAGGGGGCAGATCCCTACCGCTAGCGTCTCTGGCGGTAGGTTGTACACCCTACCATAAAAAAGGACACAATTTCAGGAACAACACGGAATTCCCCTGTTCGACACCTATCGTTGAGGGTGCTGGCGGTAGGGTATAACAGCCTACCGCCATGATCCCTGGTAGTAGTGTTGTATAACCTACCGCAAAATATAATGCACTTTCAGGAACAATATAGACTGGAGCGAGGGGTTTCCGGGGGGTTTAAGGCCTACCGCCAGGGTCGCTGGAAGTATGGTTCTACTACCTGCCGCCTCCCTCTCTAGTGGTAAGCATTACCTGGCCACGTCAGTAGCGACCGACGGTCGTTTGCCTATGCCATCCACCCTACCGCCGGTGTCCTTGGTGGTTGGTTGTTATACCCTATCTCCGAAGACACTGATGATAGAAAAAGGGTCAGATCCTGATTTTTTTAAAACCGGGGTCAAATCCGGCTACCAAGAGATCAAGACACGGAATTTGTCCACCCATAGCATTGGCTCAATCACATGTGTGTTGAAAATCAGCCTGGGATAAACCCGTGAAACACGGTAGCCCTCAGCTACAATAGCCTTGCAATTCTAGATTATTCTGTTTTGCTAGTTCAAGTACTACTGGCGGCTTGGCTTTGTTCTGGTCAAAGGATGTAGACGTGACTCTGAATAATTTCTCAGATCAACATATTGATGTGATGGTAAAAAACATAGGTCGAGAGAATAAAGTGTGGCAGTTTACAGGCTTCTATGTGAAAGCTAGGAGAAGTGAACGCGCTCATAGCTAGAATTTGTTGCGTTGGCTCAAGGCTCAAAGCGATGCACCGTGGCTGTGCGGTGGCGATTTTAGTGAAATCACAGATAATTCGGAGTACTTTGGAGCGCATGATCGCCCGGAGTAGCAAACGGATGGCTTCTGTCAGTGTCTTGATGATTGTGAACTACAAGACCTGGGGTATCAGGGAGTCCCTTTCACTTGGGATAACATGCAACAAGGTGATTCTAATGTCAAAGTACGACTCGATAGGTTCTTAATGAACCCAGCAATGATGTCGTGGAAATCGGCATCGGTTGTTAAGCATGTGCTCACCCCAAAATCTGATCACTGTATGCTCATTGTAAATTTGAAGAGGGTGGAAGAGGGGACTGAAGGGCACAGGCGCAGATTCATGTATGACGAAGCTTGGCAGAGGGAAGAAACCTACGATAATACAGTGTTGCAGGGCTGGCGCAAGGGTGCGGGTCTGCAGGGCCTGCAAGGCATAGAAGAGGCTCTCTCTACCATGCAAACTCATCTTACAGATTGGAAAACGAAGAAATTTTGAGATATTAGAAGAAAGATAAAGAAAGTATGCAAGGAGTCGAAAAAGAAAGGTCGAGCTCACTTTTTAGGGGACCGACCAAGAAGGAGAAAGATCTAGGCCGCCAGCTCTCTGATCTCTTGCATAAGGAGGAGATTATGGCCCGTCAAAGATCGAGAGCGGACTGGCTAAAAGCGGGTGACCGTAACACGGGTTTTTTCCAAGCCCGTGCTGCTGCTTGCAAGAGTAGGAATCGTATACGAAGTCTTCAAGCTGCGGACGGTTCAGTGTGCGAGACCAAGGAGGACATACACGCCGAGGTACAACAGTTTTATACTGGCTTGTACACGGCGCAGGAACATATAGATGTTGAAGCAGTCCTTCACCATGTTCCACATAAAATCACAGAACCGATGAACGAACGACTGCTGAGGCCATTCAAGGAGGAAGAAGTAAAGGCTGCTATTTTTGCTATGGGGCCTTCAAAGGCGCCAGGTTGTGATGGCTTCCACGCTGGTTTCTACCAGAAACATTGGGAATTAATAGGGCCTGATGTTACTGCGGCTGTCCTCGGTTTCTTGAATGGAGGACAAATGCCAGACACGGTGACCAGCACTATTATTGTTCTTATACCAGAGGTGAGAAATCCGCAGAATATCACACAGTATAGACCAATATCCTTGTCTAATGTTCCCTATAAAGTTTGTTCAAAAGTACTTGCTAACCGCCTTAAAGAGATCCTTGATGAGATTATTGCAGAGGAGCAAAGTGCTTTTGTTCCAGGATGACTGATTATCGACAACATCCTAGTGGCTTATAGATGTATACGTTCCATGAAAAGGAAGAGGGGAAAGCAAGGATGGTGTGCGGTCAAGATTGATATGATTAAGGCGTATGATCGTGTGGAATGGTCGTATCTGGAAGGGATATTGCACCAATTCGGTTTTCATGAGCGCTGGGTTTCTCTTATTATGAGATGTGTGAACCCTGTAAGTTTCCAAGTGAAGGTGAACGAAGAGTTGTTACCGGTGTTTTTACCTTCAAGAGGATTTCATCGAGGAGACCCGATATCGCCATACCTATTTCTTTTGTATGGGGAGGGTATGTCTTGCATGCTTCAAAACTACGACGGTGGCTGGATAGACAGGGGCATTTGGGTGAGTGCTTCTGCCCCATGGATCTCGCATCTCCTTTTTGCGGACGATTGCTTGATCTTTATGAAGGCTGACTCAAGGAGTGCAACCAGATTGAATGAGATATTTGAACATTATAGTTTGGGCTCGGGACAGAGTGCAAATAAGATGAAGAGCTCAGTTAACTTTAGCCCAAACAGTGGGGCGTCCATCAAAAGGGGTGTCAAAGCTGCCCTTCAGATAAGCAGGGAGGCGATGTCAGATAAGTACCTTGGACTGCCAACGGCTGCGGAAAAAATTACAGAACAGAGTTTTGAACACATCAATGAGCGGTCGAGGTCAAAGGTGCAAGGGTGGTGCGAGAGGAAGATGTCATGCGCTGCAAAGGAAGTTCTCTTGAAATCAGTGGTCCAAACTTTACCGGCCTTCTCTATGAGTTGTTTCAAACTCACAAAAGGTTTGTGCAAGAAACTGACGACGAATATGTCAAAATATTGGTGGGCTGGATCACTTGATAAGAAGGGAATGCACTGGCAGTCGTGGGATAAGATGTGCATCACAAAGTCACAAGGAGGACTCGGATTCTAGGATTTCAAAACTTTCAATGACGTGATGCTAGCAAAACTAGCATGGAGAATTCTTGATAATCCAAACAGCTTGTGTGCCCGTGTTCTTAAGGGAAGATACTTCCCAAATGAGGATTTTCTTACTGCGGGTTGCCCCAGAAGTGCATCTAAAACTTGGAAGGCTATCTTTGTAGGGAGAGAGATGCTCAAGAAGGGACTAATCCGACGAGTGGGAGATGGTTCAACGACCGAAGTTTGGCATGATCATTGGATAGACGGGTCCATGTCCATGATTCCAATGGGAGCACTCCAGTCGAACTCAATACAGCTAGTGGCGGATCTAATTGATCCGGGGACAAACTAGTGGGATGTAGATACCATCCGTAGTGTGTTTTTTCCTCCGGATGCAGATGCAATTTTGGCCATGCCTAGAATGAGAGCAGGGGGGGCAGATATATGGGCATGAGCTTGGGAGAAGTCTGGCATTTTCACAGTGCGGTCAGCCTACCGGCAGACGATGCAAGCCAAGCTACAGCTGACGACAACGGTGGGTTAATCGTCTGGAGCTGAAGGAATATGGCGTGCACTATGGAAGCTCAATGTACTTCCTAAGATTCGGGTGTTCTGGTGGCGAGTGCTTAAAGGTTTCCTACCTAATTACAGCGAGCTCCGACGACGACATATCAAGCAGGCACCAAACTGTCCCATGTGTGGGAATGAAAATGAAACTGATGGAGTGCGATCATGCTTTGCGATTCTTGGAGGCGGCTGAGCGGTTTTTTGATATACGTATCCCGAGGCTGAATCCAATGACATGGTTTAGTGATCTAATTGATCATAGACTTTTTAAGCAGGAAGAGGCCGCTATTATGATCACTGTGATGTGGGCGGTGTGGCACTCAAGGAACAGCTACACGCATGGAGATTAGGAGTATCAACCGTCACAATCCATGATCATCAAAACCCAGGCCGTCAGGCCCTCAAGGTGGCAGCCACCGAACGAGTGATGGGTGAAGATCAATACGGATGGAGCTACACACTTGGTACAGAGGCGAGGAGGAACGGGTTTTGTTGCCCGTGATTGCCATGGTTTCTTTCTGAGGGCGGGCGGCTCAAGGTATGAGGGAATGATTGATCCGTTGACGCTTGAACTACTTGCCTGCAGAGATGCGCTTTCCATGGCATATGATATGGGTCTACACCAAGCTGAAGTCGAAACAGATTGCCAGGAAATCATTCGGCTGTGGGAGGCTTCGCAGAAATCGTCATGTTATCATCTGTTGAGAGAGATGAGAGTGTTGAGTACTTTTTTCAGGGATTTAAGCTACGGTTCGCCGGCCGGCGGTGTAATACGGTGGTTCACCGGGTAGCTAGACATTCTTTAGAGCTTTCTATACCTATGCTTGTGTATGAGACAATCCCTGGGCGGCTGGCTGATTCTTTACCGTCAGACATGCTAGCGTCAAATGAATAAAGAGCCAACTGCCGTTTTAGCTTAAAAACAGTACTACTGGCAGAGCAGTGCCTGGTTGTACACGATTCAAGGAAACCGTTTCAACAGTTAAATCTGGCAAACCGCGAGGGCTGTCTGACCTCTGTTGACGCCTGATTTTGGCAAGATACAGAGTGAAAGGGTTTTCAGCATGAAAAGTTTCACATCACCGAATGAAACAACTTTAATGTTTGGACCATAATTATTCGGCATCATATCAAAGACCAAAACTACACTCAGATTATCATGTTTAGGTGTTCTGAGTGCTTTTTGGTCAATTAAGCCTCCAGGACAACCTCGGATGAAGGAATGCTCTACATGAATTGTCTTCGTCTCGTCAAATCAGTCGATTTTTATATAAAAATCATCTCAATCCGAGTTCGTATGCAAAAGTTAGAGCTATCTGAATACAACCCTGTCAAGAGGCGAAATATGACGCGGGAGACCAGACATGTCTTGGCAAGTGTCTGACGTAATGCGTGAGTGTTTTGCCCCAGAAGATGGCCTCGAATCGGAAAACGTTCAACACGAAAGTTTTTCGTCTCGTCAAAACGGTCAACTTTTCTTTTGGGCACATTTTTATCCGAGGTCGTTTACTGCCTCAAAAACCTTGCCGGGGAAAGCTTGCCGCCGTGAACAGTAACCTTGCCGGGGGAGAGCTTGCCGCCGTGAACAGTAGAAACTGTCGAGGCCAATCCGACCAGATGCTGAAGATGGGCTCAAATACTTATCTAGATGGCTTCAGATGAAAAAATGTTCAACACGGGAGTTGTTCGTAACATCGAAACGGTCAACTTTGCTTTTGGGGTCATCATCATCCGACGTAGTATATGACCTGCAGAGACGCTGCAAGAGTCGGACGGTCCGGTCAGCTGAATGAGTCCGACTCGAAATTAGAGATGACCCCGTGGAGTATTCAAGATGGCCTTATTTGGAAAAGTGATCAACATACGGATTGTTGACCTCGTCAAAGCACACAAAATTGATATTTTAACCGTCTCCATCGGAAGTCATATGCAGATTCCACGGCCCACGCAAGGAGCTAGACAGAAGATTGGACCAGATTCGGGCTGAATCCGAGTGGGACCAGAACTAGGACTCTAGGACGTGAATTGATGTAATTTTCTTGTAAAGAAAGCCTAGATAAATCCTTTGCTTGTACGGGAAGTCCAACCGCCTCTTATATATGTTGGGGGTGACGGCCGATTAAACACACAATCGAACAAATCAATATACTACTTTTTCCTGTCTACGTTTTATCTCTCTACCGTTTTCTCTCTCGTTCTTCGCTGTTCTCCGTGTTTGAGAGCTGCGAATCCCGAGGCTCTAGGTGCGAGCGAATCGACCTAGGGCAGCCCATAGTCGCCGCAATCACTGACGGGTCCATCCCGGTCGCGGGTTTCGGTCTGCAAAAGCACCCGCCGATCGTCTTGCGATCGCGCTGTCGGTCGGGTCTCCTTCAACGTGAGCTGCGTGCATCACCCCGCCGTCAAGGGTACACGTAACGGTTCGTGTGTCAACACACTTTTGGCGACTCGCTGGGAAATCGAAGATCAATCATCATCATCCACCATGTCCGATCTTCCCAAGCCATCCGAGGTAGACGCCGATAACATCATTAAGCCCGGTCTTGATGAGATATCGCCAATCATCGCCAAGTCTATGAGGAGTACAAGAAGGCGCGAGGAGAAGGACTTGCAGGAGTTCCTTGCAAAGTTCAAGAAGGATCGCCAAGGCAACATCACTCCGATTGAGAAATCAAGTTTCCTCCTCTTCAAGCCGAGCAGGTTAAACCTCTCGTAAGTACTACCTTTTCTCCCGAGCGGTGGGCTGAGATTGAAAGTCGATTGCTGATGGTAACAATCTAGTCTATCAAACTTTCATAGAAAATACTAATGCTCGTAAGAATACATCTCAATCGACTAGTGGTAATGATGGTGTAGCCGCTAGTGTGCAAAACCCTAATCTGGCTTTACCTATTGCATCGGCGCCTCTGTGCCGATGGCTTATTATCCTACCCAAACAAATCAGATTGTGGCTGCACCCATTAATCCTATTATAAGCATACCAGGTTCGGTAGCAACGCCAACCCAACCTTACCTACAGCTACAACCACTCGACCACTAGCAAGTTATGGGTCGACATACCGCCACAATTCTTACCTACAGCTAGTAACCCTACTCCTCCTATGCCACCGCCACAAGCTTCATTGTCCACTATGGATGATGGTCTAGCTAATCTTAGAGAGGAGATGGCTAAGATGCTTCGAGAGAATTTTGGGGTTGAGTTACCTCGAATTGGATTTACCAAAAGTCGCACTTCGAGTACTTTGATGCCATCCAAGTGCCCTCCGTGATATAAAATTCCAGATTTTGTTAAGTTCAATGGAGAGGGCACAAAAACCACATGGGAGCATGTTAGTCAATACTTAGCACAACTAGGTGAAGCAGGCTCACTGAATGAGTTGAAAGTGCGTTTATTTCCTTTATCATTAACTGGTACCGCATTTTCATGGTTTTCTTCTTTACCACATGGTTCCATTTGAGTTTGGTCGCAGCTAGAGCAGAAATTTTATGATCACTTTTACAGCGGCGAGAATGAACTCAAGTTGTCACATCTAACATCGGTTAAACAGAAACATGATGAATCGGTCTCCGATTACGTCAAGAGATTCAGAGAAACGAAAAACCGATGTTTTAGTTTGGTGATAACCGAGAGAGACTTGGCAGACCTAGTGCTGAGTGGTTTGAGAACTCCCATTAGAGAAAAGCTAGAAGGCTATGAGTTTTAAATATCAACCAAGTCTTACAAAGGGCCTTGGCTCAGAAAGCCAAGCAAAGATCTCAAAGAAGTGCATAGATACAAAGCCGATCGACCAAAGATGAATATGGTGGAATATGATAGTGATCACTTTCGGACGATGAGGGTGATGTTTTTGTTATTGAATTTGTTTGGCCATCTAAGGCCAAACCCTTTACTTGCAATGATCTGAAACCGATTCATAAGAATCGTGATGAAGAGATGAAGTTTACTTTAACATTGCTAAGTGTGATAGAATATTTGATGCTTTGCTGCAGGCTAAGATTATTAGAATATCTCATACTTTACCGCCGCTTGAAGAGCTGAAACGGCGTGCTTATTGCAAGTATCATAACTCTTTTCTCATGCTACTAACGATTGCAATGTTTTTCGACGACAGATACAATCGGCCATTAATGATGGACGATTGAACTTTTCTCGAGA
This sequence comes from Aegilops longissima, assembly GCA_021605205.1. Lineage (NCBI taxonomy): Eukaryota > Viridiplantae > Streptophyta > Magnoliopsida > Poales > Poaceae > Aegilops > Aegilops longissima. The sequence goes on along the minus strand of CM038676.1, from coordinate 380,566,697 downwards.
TGCAAGTTGATAAACAGCCCTATCCAATGAACACCATGGATTTAGAAGGAAGAAGCTGCTCATTCGGCCGGAGGTAGCCGAATCTGCTAATAAAGCTAATGTCATTGTTGGTGAGCCCAGAAAGACAAGGAGGGTGACAAGGTCTTGGGGAGACATGTTGTGCTTGATAAGCAACCCGATGGCAAGGAAGTGATCACGATCACCATCAAGAATCCTACACTGGGGAAAACACAGTGCAGCAGGACACTCGAGTTAAATTTGTCAAGCCCAAGAGTCCGTGGTTGGCAAATGGAAGAGGAATGAAGCTAAAGTGCAACGCAAGCGGATCAAGCCAACTTTGATATGTTGCTGTCCAAATATGCTAATCACCGGCTGGTCCCAGCTCTAACCGCCATCACACTTGAAGCGACCAAGGTCACCATCGAGTGATATGTTCGGTCAAGATGTGAAACCGAGTGGACCAAGGCGCAGTTTTGAAGAGCAGAGGCAATCTGTGGAATCGACTTGATTACCCATATAATGGCCGACTAAACATCGGTGCCTATCACCGGCTGGTCAAAATATGCACCGAGTGGAAAATATCCTAGTGTAAGAATGCACCTGGTGGAAGCTATCCAAGTGAAAAATGTGGCCAAGTAGATTCCATCCGATCGAGTTCCATCCGAGTGGATTCCATCGAGTGACTTCCATCCGAGTGGATTCCATCCGAGTAAAAAGGTGCGCCCGAGTGGAAATTTCATGCATCTGGAAAATCGAAAAGAATGGCGTGTTAAGTCACCAAGTGTTGCAGCAGTTGAGTCAGGAAAAGGCAAGGAGAAAATGGATGTCGACTCACTTATCTTGGGCACCAAAACATTCTCATACACAGCAGCCGATTGTGCATAACCACTGACCGAGCCGACACTTGCTATCGCGCCAAAGCACTCGGTTAATGACCATGAAGCAAGCACCAGCCAAGTAAAGGTGAAAGATGCTAAATACACTCGACCAAAGTGGTGTCCTCTGGGCTGACAAAGACACGTAAGAGGAAACTACAGAGGTTAAGGAGTCAAGAGATGGCAGAGCAGAGGCCGAGAAGCAAAGGGATAAGTTGTTCAATGACACTCACCCATGGTTCCAGCAAAACAAGTGTGGAGGCCTAAACAAATACAAGATACATCAGCTTCTACATCTATCACAGAGGTGCCTACACCACCCAAGGAGGACGATGCGACAGCTATTACATCGTCGCAACACTTCTTACTTCTCCTTCACTTGACCAGATTTCAGAATCGGTCGATCCACTTGAAGAAGAGGCTGATATGTTAGACTATGAGTCTACACCGTCCATGAAGGTATGGATATCAATATGGTATATTACTTACCTGCTGAGTTTCGTCTGTAGATGAGGAAGAGGAAGTGGCTCAACTGGATTTTGGCCCTAAAACGCAATATTCGAGAAGCCAAAAGAACCAAGAATACATTTGAAACCGTTGTATCTCAGAGGTCATATCAATGGATCGCCATTCATCGAATGCTTGTTGATGGTGGTGCTGTGGTAAATCTTATGCCCTATTCGGTCTTCGTGAAATTGGGTTTGCTCGATGAAGAATTGATCAAGACCAATATGGTGCTCAACGGGTTTGAAGGCAAAGAGAGAACTGAAGCCAAAGGTGTGATGTATGTGGAGCTTACAATGGAAGCAAAACTTTGGCTCTGCATTATTTGTCGCTGAGGTGCAAGGTAACTACAACGTTATACTAGGCCGTGATTGGGTTCATGCAAACCAAAGTGCGTGCCATCCACTATGCACCAGTTTTTGATTGATGGGTTGATGATGAAGTGGAAGTCATTCATGCGGATAATTCGGCCTGTGTTGCTTTGGCCGATGCATCGGTGGATTGGCAACATCCCAATGCTACTTGCTTGACGGGATGTGACTTATCAGAGTTTGATTTTCTCAGCGCGACCAAGAATGGTTTTGTGCCCGTGTCTTTAAAGCCGACCGAATGCAATCGGCTCCAAGGTATGATATGTTTAAATGGATTCTAGTTCCGAGTGGTTACAAAAACGTCTTGTAAAATATCGGTCCGGCGAGAACGATATGTATGAGTCTATTGAGGAGTTGGATGACATGGATAAACTTGGACAAGGTTTTACATCGGCCGATCCGTTAGAAGAGGTAGATATCGGAGACGGATCAGTCAGTCGACCGACATTTATAAACAAAATTTGAAAGCCGATTGTAAAGCTAAATTAATCGAGCTATTGAAAGAATATGTTTGTTGCTTTGCATGGGAATATCATGAGATGCCAGGGTTGAGCCGAGAGCTAGTGGAGCATCGGTTGCCTATAAAGGTCGGTTTTAGACCTTATAAACAATCGACCGTAAAGTTTAATCCGAAAACATATGACCGGATCAAGGAAGAGATCGATCGATCGCTTGAAGCTAATTTCATTCGACCTTGCGGTATGCCGAGTGGATTTCTAACATTGTCCCGGTGGAGAAGAAGGGATCCGCAAGTTGAGGTGTGCATTGACTTCAGAGATTTGAATAGGGCTACACCCAAAGATGAGTATCCCATGCCTATAGCCGATATGCTTATTAATGATGCTTCTGGACATAAGGTTATTAGCTTTCTAGATGGTAATGCCGGATACAATCAAATTTTTATGGCTGAAGAGGACATGTACAAAACAACTTTCCGATGTCCTGGTTTCCTTGGTTTATTTGAGTGGACAGTGATGACATTCAGATTAAAAAATGCTGGAGCCACATATCAAAGAGCTATGAATTTGATTTTTCATGATTTACTCGGTATCATACTTGAAGTTTATATTGATGATATTGTTGTCAAATCGGATGCTTTTGAATCTCACTTGGCCGATTTGCGCTTAGCTTTGAGAGAATGAAAAGGTATGGACTAAAGATGAATCCTTTGAAATGTGCATTCGGCGTGTCACCGGCAAATTTTGGGTTTCATTATTCATGAAGATGGCATCGAAATTGATCCCAAAAGATAGAGGCCATGCAGAAAGTGGAGGCTCCAACATGCAAGAGAGATATGCAAAAGTTCCTTGGCAAGGTCAATTATTTGAGAAGGTTCATAGCCAATCTGTCGTGGAAAGTTGATGCATTTACTCCTATCCTTCGGTTAAAGAATGATGTTAATTTCACTTGGGGGCAAAACAGCAAGAAGCCTTTGATATGATCAAGAATTATTTGTGCACTCCTCCGTAATGAAAGCACCCAAGCATAGAGAGCCTTTTAAGCTTTATATCGCAGCAGAGGAAGGTGTTATTGGTGCTGTTTTGACTCAAGATACCGAAGGAAAAGAGCATGCCATTACGTATTTGAGCAGACGCTTATTGGACGCCGAGACAAGGTATACATCTATTGAAAAACTATGTCTATGCTTATATTATGCTTGCACAAAATTGAGACATTACCTAGTGCCGAGTGCTTGTGTAGTAGCTTGTCAAACCGATGTCATTAAGTACATGTTGTATAGGCCAATTCTTAGTGGTAGAATTGGCAAGTGGGCTTATCCTTTGATTGAATATGATTTGGCTTATGAATCTATAAAATCCATGAAAGGCCAAATTGTTGCTAATTTCATTGTTGAACATCGGATTAATGACAAGCATGATGTTGATATAAACCTTGTTTCATTAGTGCCATGGAGATTGTACTTTGATGGTTCAGTTTGTAGCAATGGCCAAGGTGTTGGTATTGTTTATATATCTCCTCATGGTGCTGTTTTTGAAGCCTCATGCCGCTTAGAATATTTTTGCACAAACAATCAAGCCGAATATGAAGCATTGTTATTCGGTTTAGAGATGCTACTTGCTATAGGTGTTACACATATTGAGGCTTACGGTGATTCGTTACTAGTGGTGCAGCAAATATCCAGAGTCTTTCAGTGTTTGGACGAATCACTTAATGTTTATCTTGATAAATGTCTAGATATAATTTCTACTTTGGATTGTTTTAGCATTGCACATATATCTAGACATGACAACTGGAAAGCAAATGAGTTGGCACAGCAAGCATCTGGATATCATGTTGATCGTGGCATGTTTCATATCTCTCAAAACCGATGTCTTGTCTTGCCAATATGGGAGAGGCGAACTGAACCCACCGATTCGCCATTAACAAAAAATCTAGTGCAGGTGATAATTCCGACTGGAGAAAGCCCATTGTTGATTACTTGTGCAATCCGAGTGAAAGGGTGGACAGGGCTGTTCGGTGTATGGCTTTTAAGTATACAATGAGAGATGATGGTCTTTATCGCCGAACAGTCGATGATGATCTTCTAAAGTGTTTGGATGAGGACCAGGCAAGAGTTTCTATGGGGAAAGTACATGAAGGTATTTGTGGCACTCACCAGTCGGCTCCCAAGATGAAATGGTTATTGCGACGTGCTGGGTTTTATTGGCCGACTATGCTTAATGATTGCTTCAGATATTATAAAGGATGTGAAGCTTGTCAAAAGTTTGGTGATATTCAATTGGCTCCTGCTGCTATGTTACATCCTATTATCAAACCGTGGCCTTTCAGAGGTTGGGGTTTAGATTTCATTGGACAAATCCACCCGTCTTCTTCAAAAGGGCATCGGTTCATATTGGTGGCAACTGATTATTTCACTAAATGGTCTGAAGCAGTACCTCTCAAGAACATGACACATACGGAGGTAATTCAGTTCATCACCGAGCACATTATTCATAGATTCGGTATTCCTCAAACGTTAACTACGGATCAAGGTTCATCTTTCATGTCACACCAAGTCAGAGAGTTTGCCGAATCTTATAACATAAAGTTGCTCAATTCCTCTCCGTATTATGCCCAAGCTAATGGACAAGCTGAGTCTAGCAATAAAATTTTAATCAAGCTTATCAAGAAGAGGATTGAGGATAATCCGAGGAGATGGCATGAGTTGTTGTCTGAAGCTTTGTGGGCACATAGAATTTCAAGGCATGGTGCTACCAAGGTGACTCCATATGAGCTTGTATATGGCCAAGAGGTTGTTTTACCGGTGGAAGTAAATTTGAATGCTTTGAGAATAGCCAAACAAAATGATTTATCGGCAGTAGACTTTTATAACTTGATGATGGACAATATTGATGAAGTTGCCGATAAACGTTTGGTTGCTTTGAAGTACATAGAGAGAGACAAGTTGAGGGTTGCAAGAGCTTACAATAAGAAAGTTAAGTTGAAGAATTTTCAAGTTGGTGATCTCGTCTGGAAGGTGATTCTGCCGATTGGTTCAAGAGATAGGAAATTCGGGAAGTGGTCTCCGAGTTGGGAAGGTCCTTTTAGAATTACAAGGGTTGTTCCCGGAAATTCATATTTGGTGGAATCAATACAAGGGGCATTGTTACCCCGAGCTCTCAACGGAAAATATTTGAAGAAGTACCACCCGAGTGTGTGGCAGGAAGCCTGAGTAGGCAATGGCCGATATAAGACTATCGCCCTTAGCACAAACATGGCCGATACATAATTATCGCCCTGAGGAAAATAAATGGCCGATGGAGTGTTGACATCGTCCTTAGAACGAACACTATGCATATTATTTTTCGGCGTGCAAGCTTTGCCGAAAAACAGGGGGGCATGTGTTGACGCCTGATTTTGGCAAGATACAGAGTGAAAGGGTTTTCAGCATGAAAAGTTTCACATCACCGAATGGAACAACTTTAATGTTTGGACCATAATTATTCGGCATCATATCAAAGACCAAAACTACACTCAGATTGTCATGTTTAGGTGTTCTGAGTGCTTTTTGGTCAATTAAGCCTCCAGGACAACCTCGGATGAAGGAATGCTCTACATGAATTGTCTTCGTCTCGTCAAATCGGTCGATTTTATATAAAAATCATCTCAATCCGAGTTCGTATGCAAAAGTTAGAGCTATCTGAATGCAGCCCTGTCAAGAGGCGAAATATGACGCGGGAGACCAGACATGTCTTGGCAAGTGTCTGACGTAATGCGTGAGTGTTTTGCCCCAGAAGATGGCCTCGAATCGGAAAACGTTCAACACGAAAGTTTTTCGTCTCGTCAAAACGGTCAACTTTGCTTTTGGACACATTTTATCCGAGGTCGTTTACTGCCTCAAAACCTTGCCGGGAAAGCTTGCCGCCGTGAACAGTAACCTTGCCGGGAGAGCTTGCCGCCGTGAACAGTAGAAACTGTCGAGGCCAATTCGACCAGATGCTGAAGATGGGCTCAAATACTTATCTAGATGGCTTCGGATGAAAAAATGTTCAACACGGGAGTTGTTCGTAACATCGAAACGGTCAACTTTGCTTTTGGGGTCATCATCATCCGACGTAGTATATGACCTGCAGAGACGCTGCAAGAGTCGGACGGTCCGGTCAGCTGAACGAGTCCGACTCGAAATTAGAGATGACCCCGTGGAGTATTCAAGATGGCCTTATTTGGAAAAGTGATCAACATACGGATTGTTGACCTCGTCAAAGCACACAAAATTGATATTTGAACCATCTCCATCGGAAGTCATATGCAGATTCCACGGCCCACGCAAGGAGCTAGACAGAAGATTGGACCAGATTCGGGCTGAATCCGAGTGGGACCAGAACTAGGACTCTAGGACGTGACTTGATGTAATTTTCTTGTAAGGAAAGCCTAGATAAATCCTTTGCTTGTACGGGAAGTCCAGCCGCCTCTTATATATGTTGGGGGTGACGGCCGATTAAACACACAATTGAACAAATCAATATACTACTTTTTCCTGTCTACGTTTTATCTCTCCACCGTTTTCTCTCTCGTTCTTCGCTGTTCTCCGTGTTTGAGAGCTGCGAATCCCGAGGCTCTAGGGGCGAGCGAATCGACCTAGGGCAGCCTATAGCCGCCGCAATCCCTGACGGGGTCCCTCCCGGGTGCGCGGGGTTTCGGGTCTGCAAAAGCACCCGCCGACTGTCTTGCGTATCGCGCTGTCGGTCGAGTCTCCTTTGACGTGAGCTGCAGTGCATCACCCCCGGCGTCGAAGGTACACGTAACGTGTTCGTGTGTCAACAACCTCGGAGTGCACATAACTCGTGAAAGGCTCGCGTATCGACTGATGCTCGGAGCATCGATCGCCACACTGTTCCTTAACCTCAATGAGAGAACAAAACCAGTGGACTACAGCTCAACTATTCATGGCGTGACAACAAAGCAAAACACACAAGGGGATGAACCGAACCAGCGGCCTAATTATTTAGCTTTGAAAAGTAACCAGTGGCCGATTTATAAATGAAGGGGCATGGGTGCACATCTCCGGCGGAGTTTGAGTTGAGATAGTCCGTCCGGGTACTACACGCTTGGCAGTGGATTCGATATGAGGAGGCAGGGCCAGCTAGCACGGTGGTTTTCCGAAGTATGGCACGGGATCCCGGTCGCCGAATGCAGTGCGACGGGAGGAAATTGATAGGCGTCTCTGTCGGCAGATTCATTATCTCGCTGAGCTGAAAGCGACGTCGACCGCGATGGCCACGTACGGCGGCGTTTCAGAGCCACAGTCTCCTCACACGTCTGAAAACGGTGCGGACTGCAAATACATGCTCTTTCAGTTTACAAGTTCTGCGCGTATACCTAGGTTACCAATTTTATCACCTTAATATAAACTATATAACATAAAAATTATACCTTTTAAAAGTAGAAACTCTGAAGTTTATGTTGGTATATTTTTTGTAATATATGATTTGTACAGGTTGGTCAAATCGACGACCTGATGTGACGCTGTACGCTCGTAAACCTGAGAGAGAGAAGATTTCCCCATCCATAATAAGTGTCGTAATTTGAAACTAGTTTCTTTTGCAGTTACTTTGTTTAAAACTATGACACTTATTTTTAATCGAAGAGAGTGGTATTTGACCTATTTTCTACTCTATTACCATTTTTTTACTTCTTATTATCTCGATATTCAAGATGTCCCTCTTATGTTTTTACCGATATCACCGTCAATGGCTTCTAGACCACTCAAATCTGGTAAGTGGTAGCATTAGAAACATCTATAAAACTAAAGAAATTTCATTAAAGTCCCTTGGGCCGATCGTCTCCTTCCTCTCGAACAGACCGATGGCACGTCGCTGCAAACCGCTCCAATGAAATGACCAGTATAGTATTGTTGATTGAAGTATTTAACCAATTTTCTACTTGTTTGGCTTCTTACCTTATGATATCCAAGAAGGCACTCTTATGTTTGTACTGATATCACGACCGAATGCTCCCTGCTCCCCCCCCCCCACACACACACACTTTGGTTCATCAAATGGTTACACCCCACAAGGTATATGAATCAATATTTTACTTTTAATTTGAGATTCTCTAGCATGTTTCTTTTGTTCTATTTAACAAACAATTTAGTTTAATTCATATTGCATAGATATTGTACATCCAATTTACGGCGGCAATTTTAAAATAGAAAATCAAAATAAGCTCTACATTTCAGGTCATAAATGCTTGCACTCCTTGTACTAGGATATAATAGATCTATTTTCCAGAAGAAAAGTATATCTAGTTGAACTCTCATGATCAAAGAGACGTGTCTGCCCCTGGCGTAAGGTAAAACCAGATGAACGACGTGTACATCCTCAAAAACATATTTTTTTTGCGTTAGAATGCTAAACGACATATTATATGCTTGTATGACCTCTTTGGGTCGTACAATTTTTGAAGAATTTCCCCCATGAACCAGTGAGTTTCTTCCTCAAATAATAGGGCTATGGTTGGCAAGAAGCAAAGGAGGGTTTTGGCTCATCCAACAAGCAGTGGACGAGCCTTTTCTACAACAGCTTGCGAAACAATCAACAACCTTATTTTGATCGCGACTAATTTTCGTCAAGACAAACTCGCGAAGTTTCAAGAGTCGACGAATCTCCGATATAAGATGACCATAAGCAAAATGATCACAAGAGCTTCCGATCAAAGCATTTAGAGCAGTCGGTTTGGACAATATATAACTTGTAGGGCAGACCATCCTTATGAGAGAGCCAAATCCTCCATCATTGAATGTAGCTCGGCTTGAGTTGCATCATTGCAATGACACAAGTGGCGACATGTCGCGAAGACCACGTTACCCGACGTTTCTCGCGAAATCATTCCACCTAACTAGAAGGTGGTGTACTCTTGTCATTCTGGCACGCATTTCCCTGGAGAAGGTAGCCTGACTAAAGGATTTCTCGGTCTAAACCGTAGCCAAAGCTAGCCGAGAAACACTTTCGTTGGTCGGTGGGGCTTCCTCATCCACCACCAGATCGTCATAGACCTCGTCCTGGAGATCAAGCTCCTTTGTGTTAGACAAAGATGCTATCAAACCGCTAAACCCTAGCACCACAACAGGGATCCCGCGGTGCGAGGGAATTAGTAATAGCGATCCTTATAGCAGAGGCGACCGAATTCGAGAAGGAAACTCAACGGCGATGCTATCTCCGAGAGGAGACTAAACCCTAGCCAGTGCGTGGTGGAAACATACATTGCATTTCTATAATAAAAACCGGAGGATTTGACTACTAAGGATTTTTTTTCCCTATAGAAACTTTTTGGATCATATGGTTTGGGTCACTAAATTTGTTTGGAATCCATTCCCTGGATAGCAGAACGAGCTCAATGTTTCACATTCTACCTCTGTCTAAACTCTCAATGCTATATTCTTTTCTATTCTACTCCCTCCGTTATTAAATATTTATCTTTCTAGAGATTTCAAAAGGACTACCACATACGGATGTATATAGACATATGTTAGAGTATAGATTCACTCATTTTGTTTCGTATGTAGTCACTTGTTGAAATTTCTAGAAAGACAAATATTTAGAAACAGAGAGAGTAAGTTTTAAAATTCCTGCAATCCAAAAAGAATGTAAAATATAGGCTATCATTTTCTGTCATTTACGAAACTAGGCAGCGAATGTGGCGCGCAACTGACGGAGGACGCCGTGCACCCGCTGCCACGCTCCAAAGTCCAAACCTAGGCAAGTACACCCTACGAGGTACGAGCTGTGCAATGCAATACCGCCCTCGCCGCCCAGCACCGAAGCCCACAGGATGATCGATGGTGGTCGAGCCACACTGACAAGATCGTCGACCAACAATAACTCGCCCGGGCGCGTGCAGCCGCAAGATCCGCCCGTCCCCGCGCCCGAAATATCACCCGTCGTCACCTAGCTAGCTACCCAGCTCGTACCGCAACCCAGCCCAGCCCGAGCATGGCATCGGAAAACTGACGGAGACGCACGGTGTTACTCCCTGGTGCCGATGGCTCCGAGCTTGCGTACCGAACGGGGACAGGAGTGACAACGAGACAATGTAGCAGGTGAGGCCTCAACGGCCGGCAATTAAGCGCGGCGTTAGCCGACGACAGCGGCCTAAGCAAACTGCAAAGGATCAATGCGGCGAACGGAGTGCCATCATTGGCGGGACGGGGACGTCCGGCGCCACGTCACTGGCAGGGCGAGCCATGGCGGGTGAGCTAGCGCCGTCTCCTTCCGCTCGACCCGGTGAAACTGTAAGAGAAAGTAATCTGTTCTGGTGTGGTCTGGTCTGCGCTGCAGAAAGTAGTGCCGGATGGTGTAACCGAAGATGGTGAAGCTAACACCTGCAGTGTGACACAAGAAGCCGAGATGGAGACGGCGCATCTAGCCATCTGAACTTGGTAAAAACTAGGACCCAGCTACCTCTCTGTGTTAATCCCTTGGACTGAGCCGCTGAGGAGTGGAGTGAGACGAGGTGCAGTGTAAGCGGAACGTCCCTACCGGTCGACACCTGTGCGCGCGAGTAAATCCTCATCAATGGCGGAAGGTGACTCGAGCAAACAACCCCTTAATGGACAGCGAGCGAAAGATCTGCAGACGGATCGAGCATTGCGTGACGGCGACTAGTTCGGGGAAAAGGATAGTCTCAGATCCGGTGCAGTGCACCGCGCGAGGGTAATTGGACAGTGTCATCCTATCATTACACCTTTTTTAAACTCTTTTTAACCGTCCTACCCTGTTTATTCAGCTTTGCTAAAGCATATGTCCAAAGTATTGCACATATAAATCCGACAACATTGATTTTACTTGAAGAGTCATGTGGGTATTTTCTCTTCCTCTTTTATTTTCGTTTATGTTCGATTGAGTCACTTATAGCATAAACTCAGTTGTACTTGTTGGGTATTCAGTTTTTTCAAGATGTTTTTTATTTTGTAAAAATTGATCCGGATCTGTTAGAAATCTACCACAAGTACAAAGCATTTCAAACATTTAAAAATTGCACTGAGATCCCTGCGCCACCGAACAAACACTAACGGCGCCATCACTGACTTTCACTTTCGTCACTTCCGTACTGGAGCCAGCTTGACCTTACCGATGATAGCCGGGAAGCCTTCATGCACATACCCCAGGGACCAGCGCCCTGTAGCCGTAGTCGTCGTCTTTGAACCCTTGAATGTGATCTGAAGCACTTGTCACCAAATGTCGTCATTGTATACGCACGAAGAAAAAACCTAACCTCACGAATGTTGGAAATCCGTAGACTAAGTCCAGACGGACAAAGTCGAGAACGATAAAAAAGAGCCCGAAAGATAAACTCAAAAGAGAAGCGCCGGCATCCTCCCAAGTACCACACCTGCGAGAACTAAAAAAACTAACCTGAAGAACTAGCCGAAGCGGAGGCACTGAGATTCTCTTTCCCGCCACCAGTAGCTGGAGCAGCAAACAGAGGAAAGGTAAATACATGGACTCACGGATGAAGCTTAAAGAGGACTAATTTGCCATAGCCACTGAGGGGAAGGGATACATTGGTTGTCAAGTGAAAGTACTCCCGAAATGAATAAAGCTTCTTTGAAAACCGGCCTCATTGATTTGTAAAATAAATCATATCAAATCTAACAAATGGAAACAGATGTGAACAAAGACCTGTTATACAACTAAAAAATAGACTTGCTTAAAAGTCAGTACGTACCTCTGGCTTTACCTTTTGCATCTCCATTAGTTTAAGTGTCCATTGTGGAGATACAAAAGACCAAACATGTATAAGATGGACTAATCACATAGTTTTAAAAAGCCACTTGAAAGACCACCCAGTAGGTGAAACTCACAACACACTATGCCTCAAAGAAACGGTATTGTTTTTGGAGGGTAAACTTATGTTACTCAAGCATCAACCGTACAATCCTGCGTACATAAATCAATGACCTCTCCGAGGCATGACCTTGAAAAAAGGTTGTCAAACTACTACTTCATTATCGTAATGTTCGGGTAGAAAACTGAGAGCACAAAAATGTGAAATTGAAGAAAAAACTAATCAAACCAAACTAAGTTTTGGGGGAATTGACCAAACAGTACTCAATTAGACATTATAATTTTTAGGGAAAGGACAAAGGCCATATGTAAAATGGTACAAATCCCTATAACAAATCATTAGTACAAAAATTGGACAATATATTCAAGTTTGTGGGAGTGCCTGGGCAGACAGAGAATCATATTCCGTGTGTCTACCAAACACGTATCCTAGACGCTATATGGTTTGATCCAGGCTTCTTTCTTTTCTTTTCCTCGCGGTTTTGGAAAGGTTCTGGAACCATCTTTGACCGTTTTTTTTTCTTTTCCATATTACCGTTTTTTCTGTACCGGCTTTATCCATTTTTTTATTTTTCCATTTCCTATACTTTCATTATTATTATCTCTAATTTTTTATTCGTGACATTTTTATAATCGGGAACATTCCCTAACAATACGAGAAATTTTTACCTGGAAAATTCTTAAATTAACACTCACTTATTACATTTTTGGAACATTTTGTTAATTCTTAAATATTTATATAAAGTACAGAGAATTTATAAATTTCAACAAAAAATCATGAACATTTTTTAATTCCTTTTTTATACAAATTTACAATTGTTTTTAAAAATTCATGAATGTTTTCATATTCATTAAACGTTGGTTTTATTTATGGACTTGGAGTTTTTAGTTTTCTTTATGAACTTGGAGTTGTTGATTTTTTGACAAACACATACAGGCTTGGGCCAACGCCTATTTAGCAAAATGGGCACACACCGAGCCATCGAGCACACGAGAGGGAGACTACTCCCCGGTTTTGGGAAGCTTACATAATGATTTTCGGAAGCTTCCGGACCTTTTTTGTTGTTCTAAACCGACTTTCCATTTTTTTATTTTTTTCCTGATTTTTTCACATTTGCGAACTTTTTTTAAATCAAAACCCGTTTTTCAAGTTCGTGAATATTTCTAAAATTTGTGAATCATTTTCAACTTCGCAACCTTTTCTATTGAACTTTTTGGCAAAATGTGCGAAGTTTTCTCAAATATGCGAACTTTTTCTCAAAATTTATGATATTTTCTTCAAATCCACAAACTTCTTTTTTCGAAATTTTCGAACTTTTCATATTCATATTTTTTCAAAATCAATGAACTTTTCTAAAATACATGAACTTATATTTCCAAAACCGATGAAATTATTTTCAAATCTGGGGTATTTTTTCTCAAAATCTGTGATTTTTTTTCAGATTTGCTAATTTTTTTAAAAATCAATTAAATTTTCAAACCCTCAAACATTTTTGCAAAATCACCGCAAACATTTTACAATTCATGATTTTTTTGCAAAACCGTGAACTCTTTGTTTGAAATTCGTGATTTTTTTGAATTTGTAATTTTTTTCATTCTATGAACTTTTTTGAATCCGTAAACATTTTTTCATGATTTGTTTTAGTTGCTTTTGGTTTTTAATTTCAAAAGTCAATGGTTGATCTGTCCGAGAGGCCATGAAAACCGGTGCATTTATGGACGAGCCTCTCGGTTTGTTTTCGGCAGACCCACAAAGCCAGGCGTGTGACGCCAGGGACGCAAACCGGCGCTGAACGCGCTAAGTAGGCACTCCCGAAGGTATTTCCTATTTGACGCATTCTGCGTCAAAATGGCGGAGGTTCGCAGAAGGGAGCGACGCGAAGAGGTCAGTAGGCCACGGCCCATTTAGCGTGGCTATTACGGGCGGTTTTCTCCCGGTTTTGGGAACCTTCTAGAAGGTTCCCCGAACCGGTTTTTCTTTTTCCTGTTGTTTTTCGAGGCTATTTTTTTTGTGTTTTTTTCTGTTTCGGTTTTCCTCTGTTTTTTTATCTTTTCTGTCTCTTTCTTCTTTTCTTTTTCTTTGTTTTTTGAAAAATTCGAAAATTTATAAAATGTTTAGAATACAAAATTGTTCCAATATATGAAAATATTTTTGGGGTTTTCAAACAAATTCATGTTTTCAAAAAAATGTTCACAAATTCTAAGAAATGTTCGTGCTTTAAAAAATGTTCCCAAATTTGAAAAAATGTTTCCATATTCAAAATTTTAGTGAAGTTAAAAAATGTTCGCAAATTTTCAAAAATGTTTCCATATTCAAAATGTTTGTAAAGTCATAAAATGTCACATTTTCAAAAATGTTCTTAACTTTCATAACAAATTCATGTTTTTCAATATAATGTTCGCAATTTGGAAAATGTTCATCTTTTTGAAAAATGTTCGTGCTTTCAAAACAATGTTCATCTTTGTGAAAAATGTTCGCACTTTCAAAACAATGTTCGTCTTTTCTGAAAAATAGTCGTGCAATCAAAACAATGTTTGAAATTTTCAAAAATTAAAAAAAATGTTCACGCAATTCAAAAAATGTATAAATTGTTTAAAAAAATCATGTTTCAGAAAATGTTCCAAAATTTTGAAAAATGTTTGTGTATTCAAAATGTTTGTAAAGTTGAAAAATGTCACATTTTCAAAAGATGTTTGTAAATTTCAAAACAAATATACGTTTTTCAAGATAATGTTTGCAATTTGGAAAATGTTCGTCTTTTTGAAAAATGTCCGCGCTTTCAAAACGATGTTCGTGTTTGTGAAAAAGGTTCGCACTTTCAAAATAATGTTCATCCTTTCTAAAAAATGTTCGTGCAAACAAAAGTACATTTGCAATTTTCAAAAATGTTCACACAATACAAATTCTGAATAATTTCCCATTTTTCAATTTTGTTCACATATTAAAAAATCTGGGAATTTTAGAAAATGTTCCTGTTTTCCAAATTTGTTCACCAATTCAATAAATGTTCATTTTTCGAAAATTGTTCACAAATTATGATATGTTTGGGAATTTCAGGGATGTTCCAATTTCCAAAAAAAATCAGAAATTCAGAAAAGTTCCTGTTTTTGAAAATGTTTTCGTTTGTCAAAACTCTTTTACAAAGTTGAGAGGTGTTTGTGTTTCATAAAACATTCAGGGTTTTTTCCAAAAAAGCGTTCGGAATTCTTAAAATATGCCGTATCTGGGCTTGATGAGTTTGATAAGAAGAATGAGATTCATCTTTTGTCTCATGGTGAGAAGGAAGTAAAGCTGGTTTTAGATACCAACATAAAGAAGTTGTTGAGAGATGATGAGTTGAAGTGGAGGCAGAGGGCTAGTCAAAAATATTTACTTGAAGGTGATGGGAATAATAGATATTTTCATATCAAAGCTAGTGACAGGAAGAAGAAAAATCTATTGTTCTTCTGCTCAAAGATGGGGTAGAAATTGAGGGAGATGACAAGTTAGTTAAACACATTAGTGAGTTCTACAAAAAATTGTTTGGGCTTCCTGAAGTTACCTCTATTAAATTTGGAAGTGCAAATAGTTGTCTGAAGATGAAAAAACTTTCCTCACCAAATAATTCAATTTTGAGGAGATTAAGGAGGTTGCTTTTGGGATGAAACATAATAAAGCTGCTTGTCCTGATGGACTACCTATTGAATTTTATCAGTTTTTGTGGGATGATATCAAGATGGCTTAAAAGAATTGTTTGATGCCTTTCATAGAGGGGAGCTATATGCGAAGAAGATAGATCATGGAGTGATTGCATGATACCTAAGGCGCAAAATGTTGATTTAATTCAACAATATAAGACAATTTGCTTGCTAAATGTTAGTTATAAAATACTAACAAAGATTTTAGCAGGTAGGCTGGGGTTGGTAATTGATGGTTTATTTGCTAAGACTCAAACTACTTTATCAAAGATAGATACATCATAGAAGGAGTGGTGCTGCTTCATGAGAGTGTGCATGAATTGCAGCGGGAGAAAAAGCCCGGTGTGTTGCTTAAGATAGATTTTGAGAAAGCTTATGACAAGGTGAAGTGGCCCTTCTTGTACCAGATGATGCAAATCAAGGGTTTTGGTGATATTTGGTGTGACTGGATCATGAGACTGGTAAGAGGAGGTAGAGTAGCTACCAAAGTAAATGATCAGATGGGTCCCTACTTCCCCACTTTTAAAGGGGTTAGACAAGGAGATCCATTATCTCCTTTGCCTTTTAACATAATTGCTGATGGGTTTGCTTTGATGATGAAGAAAGTCCAACATAATGGATTGATTAATGGTTTGGTTCCTAACCTGGTTGAGGTTTAGGTTAGCTTCAATATGCAGATGTTACTATCTTCCTTTTTGAAGATAATTTGGATATTTTCAGGAATCTTAAATTTACTTTTTGTATTTTTGAACAAGTGGTTGGATTGAAGATTAACTTTCATAAGGGTAAGGTGTTTTACTTAGGAGATGTTGTGTTAAGAGACGAGGAATACTGTGAGACTTTCACTTGCAAAGCTGAGAAGCTTCCCATGAAATATACGGGGCAAAGAGACTTAGCAATGCTCAGTGGGATCCATTTGATGAGAAGATAGATAAGAAAATGTATGGATGGAAAGTAAATCTCCTATCTATAGGAGATAGAGCGACTTTAGTTTATTTTTGCCTGAACAACCTTCCCCTTTTCATGATTTCCTTTTGGGAAGCTCCAAAAGGGGTCCTCAAGAGCAAGGCTTTCAGTAGAGCTAGGATGATGTGGCAGGAATTTAAGGATGTGAGAAAGTATCAGCTACTGAACTGGTCTGTTGTATGCATGCCTAAAACTTGTGGTGATCTACGAGTTCTTGACTTGAAAGCATGAATCAATGCCTCCTAACTAAATGGTTATGGAAATTGGAGAATAATGAAGGTTTGTGGTAGGAGATGCTTAGCAAGAATTATCTTACCGAGAAACCTTTGTCATGTTCGAAGTGTGAGGATGGTGGTTCACATTTCTAGCAATGTATGGTCAATGTTAATCATATTTTTCAAGCTGCGGAAAAAAAAGGTAATTGGTAATGGGGCGAAAACTTTGTTTTGGGAAGATAAATGGCTAGGAGATAAATCTCTATCTAGGAGCTTTCTTAGGCTTATAATATGGCTTTTACTAAGAATGTTATTGTCCAGTTTTTTGATGAGAAGTGGTTTGGATATGATTGTTTTCAGAAGAATCCTTTACGGTGAGACTCTTGAGCAGTGTGAGAACCCGAGATATCTGGTTGCTGAGCATGAATTTAGTGAGTGTCGGGATAAAGTGTCTTAGTCTCTCAATGGAAGAAACAAGTTTGTGGTGAAAGAGTTGTATCTTTGGTTGAAAGAGGGAAGACTGGTTGGATTTAGATCCATATGGAAGCTTAAGATCCCTGACAAGATCAAGGGTTTTTTCTTTGGCTTGTGCTTAAAAACAACATCTTAACCAAAGATAACTTGGTACGAAGAGGATGGACAGGAAATGAAGAACGCCATTTTGGTGGGGCTAAGGAAAGCATTGATCATTTATTTTTTGAATGTGTTGTGGAAAAACTGATTTGGCATGTTGTGACTTGTACCTTTGGTCTTCCAAGTATTCCAGCTAACCTTTCTGATCTAATGGGAAATTGGATTAAACCCTTCCCTGGGGGTCAAAGGAAAGTTGTGTTGTGTGGGAGTATCACTATCTGCTGGACTATTTGGAAAGCTAGGAATAGAGCTTGTTTTGATAAAAGAAATCCTGATGATCCTGATTCATTGGTGTATAGGCTTTGCTTTTATCTTAATGCTTGGTGTACGTTGCAGAAAACCAAGACAGAGGAAGAATTGAGCAAGGGGTGATGTTGACCAAGAAAGTTATTGAAGAAATTTATGCAAAGAGCCTTGGCTGGAACCCAGAGAAGAAGGATTGGTGTTATATGAAGCTCTGAAGTTTTTTTTGCTTTTGTGAGAGTTGATGATCTGATGCTCTCCACCTGTGGCTTTGGTTTTGATGCTTTGGGTGTGTTCTGGATGTTTTAAGTTTCTGTTCTGTTCCTTGTCACTTGTAATACTTTGTGATAATCTGAGTGCAGCTGTAGGTAGTCTCTCTCTGGGTTTGTTATGGCGTAGTAGGGTTAGCCTGGTTGTCTGCCCCTTTTACGTTTTCTCTCTGTGGTTTTCTGCTTTCTTTGTAATGGAAATCGGCGAGGAGGCTCGTTGTATCAAAGAACAACCGTGAATAATTTTAAGAGATTTTTTTAAAACAGAACTGGAAAATTTGATGAAGATAAAATGGAAGAAATAAAAAAAACAAAAGGAAAACAAACAGAACAGGGAGGGAAAAACTGGAAAACCAGACCTGAACCTTTCTAAAACCAGGAAAACCCGACCCAAAACCTTGTTTCTTCAAAACCTTTCTGCATAATGAGGCAGCCCCAGTCTTCAGTAAACACTCCGGCGACCAAAATTTTCAATAACAGATCTGATAAAATGTAACCTGGGAAACTGCGTGGGACTTCTCTCTCAGAAAGAAGTTACAGTCCGAATGTTTATCTAACTTGCGCAAATGTGTGATGGATAGCACCAATGGTATTGACAGAAACATCAAACAACCACGATACTGATAAAAAAAATAATACAGTACTCCAGAGTTAAATATATATTTCGTGTGGATAGCACCAATGGATAGCAGCATATAATCTGAAGTCACCTGCTAACACAAATCTGACACAACAAATATATATTTCGTGTGGTTCAGTGTTTCCTCTCCGTTAAGTTAAAATTTACCCAAGCTAATAAACTCTGAATAACAGAAGTGGCAATGGTTCTCCAGAGTTAAATAAAGTGACCTTAGCAAAGATTAAAACATATTCCCTTCACCAGAAGAGAGGCACTTCAAAACATGATAAAAGAACAAGAGCTGTCATTTCATAACAAAAGATCAAATCAAGTTCTTGCAAGTATCAAGATCCGCAAGTTTAAGCTTTCAAGTATGCCAATTTGGTCACTGATTTTTTCCGGTTTCAGCTAAGCTGCTCACGTAGTTCTTGCCAATTTCCAACTGTTATATATCTAATTGTGAAAATATCTCCATCATAGCTTGGTACAGAGTGCAGGTTACACGTGCTCCAATAGACGAGCAACCGCACTGTCTAGTACTGCTCACTAAACAAAAGTATATATTAAAAAAGACTCTGTTATGAGTTCATCACCAGCCGAACAATCTATTGATATTTGGAGTATCAAAATTGCTACAGTAACAGAAGACATGAAAGGGATTCCAGAAGTATGTCTTATCCTTGTACATTCATGTTATAGCCTGCAGTAAAAAAACTTGTGAATGGGTGGATGGTGGATGTCGTACACTCTGCGAAAGGATTGCTTTCAAAAATCTTCTTAAACTGCAAGGACTCAAGATGGACCATGAAGACGCCTCCATTTGTTGACACAAACATCACATTCTCATCTCCAGCAACCCCCAACACCGTTTGCAGATTTGTCCACTCGCCTGGTCTCAGCGGAAGAAGCTTGTTCAACTCAATTGCTTGTGCCGGCATCCATCCAGCAACTCCATCAAAATCAGTCGTCCTCACCCATAGTTGAGCTACGAAGTCGTCTGACACAACGATGAAGCCAAGCCCGCCGCCCAGCGTACTCAGGTAGAGGCCATGATGACTAGCATGGGCATCCAGTGGCACCTCTACAACAGCTAGGCTCCGAGTATCAAAATCAAGCTTAAGGATGCCAGTCTGAGTACCAAAAATAAACCAGTGAAGGGAATTGCCAACCAGGATGCTTCGACTTCCAACACAAGACATAGTGTAATATGGAACATCGGTGGATATGAGATCGCCCCATGAGTTGGTCTCCGATGAGTAGACGCAGGCTCGCGCGACGAGCTTGTCGGCACACACCAAGACGACCTTGAAGGGACTCGAGTGGCAGCTGCCGTGCACGTGGTCCTTGTCGCCGGCAGCACAGAGCACATCCGCTTGCACATGTGACTTGCTCCAGTCGTGATCCAACTGCGGCGGACTGCCTATGAAGCGGCGGTCGCCTGTGACGGGGTCCCACACCAGGACCTGGCGGCAGCCCTTGCCGAGGTGGTCCCCTCTGGTGAAGAGCACGCGGCCGTGGCGGCAGCGGCGGAAGGACCAGATGCCGTCGTTTCCCTCGACCCCGCCGCCGCCTTCGATGCCGTCGAACCGCACGGAGAAGCGCTCGGGCGGGATGAGGTCCGGGCGATCGAGGACCGACCTGAAGGAGAGGTCCCCGCGGTAGAAGTCCAGGAACACGCCGATGATGGGGGGCTCCCGGTGGTGGGCGCAGAAGCGGCG
The DNA here is from genome assembly GCA_021605205.1 of Aegilops longissima. Classification (NCBI taxonomy): domain Eukaryota; kingdom Viridiplantae; phylum Streptophyta; class Magnoliopsida; order Poales; family Poaceae; genus Aegilops; species Aegilops longissima. The sequence continues at coordinate 380,546,320 of CM038676.1, read as the reverse complement.
GAGGAATTGGGGATCGGCGATGAGGTGGCGCCACTGCTTGCAGACGAGGGAGGCGCGGGGGAGAGAGGAAGGCTGCGCGGGGAGGCGGATGAGTACCTCGGGGAGGAGGTTTTCATCGTCCGTCGGGGTCGTCTTCGCCGGCGGCGGCAACGCGGAGCGGCGGCGGCAGATGGGGTTCATCTCGCCTCTCCTGTCGATGCGGCGCGATCGATTGTTTCCTCTCTGTTTATGAGGAATACGCGGTCCTTGTGTCCTGGGTATTTATTATTTTCATTGTGTATACGGGCTGAGCCATCCGAGTTCGAACACAATCGGAACTACGTGCAGTGCGGAACGTATACGTACACGGACATATTGTTTTTGTGGGTACACGAACAGATTTCTAATCGAAAACAAACTATCTTTACCGACTTTGTTCCGTCTTACCTACATTATTTTTCCTTTTTTTCTGGGTGATACATAAATTATTTTCAACTATAGCAGAAATGCCTGTGTGTCGGAGGCTTATTCTGGCGGCAGTAATGGTCATTCAGTGGTAACGCAATTTCAATGTAATTTTATGATGTTCAAAATACTTAATACTTTGAGCGAACTTTTATAATAAATTTATATATTTTCGCAAAATGAAGAATTCATGAAGAAAAATAGTTTGATATATTTTTTTAACACAGTACAGACGCAAAGCGCTCATATAAACACACATACACTCACCCACTATGAACGCACATACGCACACCCTACCCCTATGAGCACCTCCAAGAGACTGAACCGGCATATCATTTTGAGATTTTACAAAGTCATCGTAGACGCCTCGTAGTCGATGAGAACGTTTCCTCCCACTGAAAGTGTATCGCCGGAAATCCTGAAATGAATTCAGGATAAATGCGAGCACCAGGCTTGAACCTTGATGGGCTGGGGATATCAATGTTCACCTAACCATCCCTACCATAGATTGGTTCACAATAGTTCAATGTGTTGTCCGTTGAATTTTTGTTATTAGTTATCCAAAGCTAGGGCGAACATCAGATCGGCAAATCAAACATTTCCTTTTTGATAAAAGTTCCATGCTATTCATCGTGTCATTATAATACAAAAGCATAGAAATAGCAAAAATTACATTTACATCCCTAGACCACATAGCGACAATTATAAACATTGAAGAGAGCCAAAGGCGCGATGTAGTCATCACTCTACCCTCACCGAAGCCGGCCCAAACTTGTTATAGTGAACCGTCGAGAAGTCGCTGGCTAAGGTCTTACTAGACCTGCGCACCAGAACAACGACCATCGTCGATGAAAAATAAGTATAAATCAAAATAATCCAATTTATTAACACACGAACAAAGACATAATCCAAACAGATCTATCGAAGACCAGTACCGGCCGAATCTCGCGAAATCCACCAGAGGCACCTCTCTACACGTGTGACGCCCGGGTAATTACGCTACAGTAATCCCCGCTAAATGATGCCACGTCACCTCGGTTACTGTGGATAAACTCGCGCTAGTTCGAAACCTGTTCGAATTCAAATTCAAAATCAAGCAAGCAATAAAATATTTTCAAATATTAAAACTAAAATATTCAGAGTGAGCCAAATAATGCATAGGTAATTATGGTGGAGAAGCCACACCTTTATAAAATGTTTAAATAATATATGATGAATAAAACAACAGCAAAAACAATTATTTAAATGCCTTTTACAATAAATAAAATATCAAACTAATTTATTTTGTTGCCCAAACTTATGTGGCAGTAGCTAATTGCTAACACTAAATTAGGGACTACTTTTATAGTTTATAAAACTAAGATAAAAGAGGAACTAAAATAAAATAGAAAACAGAAAAGAATAATAAACAAAAATATAACAAAAGAAATAGATAAATGTAAAAGGCCTCCCCCACTGGGCCTCGCCCACCCACATGCCAGGCCGGCCCAGCCCAACTTGCCCTCTCCTTCCTCCTCTGTTCACAGAGGGAGGTGGACGCCGGGCACCGCCGTGATGCTGATGGCCACGTGCCGCCATCCGCCGCGCCCGCCGACCTACAAGACGTCGCCCCGCACCCTGGAACCCTAGCCGCCTCTCCTTCCCCTCCCCCGTGCTGCGACCTCCTCTGCTCACCCCGCCCGAGCGCCGCCGTCGCCATGGCTGCGCCATAGCCGCGGCCACCGGCCACGCCGCGCCTCGCCAACGCGTCCCCGAGCGCCGTAGTGCCCCGCGAAGTCTTCCTCGACCACCGGACCACGCCAGAAGCCCCCACAACAAGCGCGGTGACCTCTCCTTCCTCCTCTGCTCCGACAAACGCCGACGTCGAATCCGGCCACCTCGCGCCTTCCCGAGCTCAGCGAAGACAACTCACAGGCCCAGTGAGCTGGCTCTCCTATCCTCTCTTGGCAGCCTCGCCCGGCCGAAGCTGCTTCTTCCCCGTCGTGCCCGAGCTCGTCGCCGCGGTGGTGCTTCGCCGCCGGCTACAGCTCGCGGAGCTCGCAATCGACCACCCGTCGTGCTCAAAGACCTCCACCGCACTCCACCGTGACGCGCCGCTACCCTCCCGCTCCCTAGCGCCGTCCTCGACGTGGCGGTGCTCGGCCGCCGCGAAGCTCGTCTCCGCGAGCTCGTCGCCTCTCCGCTTGCTTGTCGGCTGCGGTAATCGACTCACGCGAACGCCATCTCGCCCGTAGTGCCGCTCCACACACCGAACCATGCCCCGCCTTGCCGTCCCCGTGGAGCACCCGAAAGCGCCGCCGCCGTTGTAGCTCTCGGCCCGCCACCCTCCCTACGAGACCACCACGGGTGGTGCGGCTTCGTCCGCGACGTTCGAACGCTGCCGCCCGTGCCAAACGGTGGCCGTGGCTGTTTTCGGCGAGGCACAGGGCACTCCGCCCAAAACGGTCGCCGAGCCCTCTCCGGTGCCTGGCGACGTGGGTGCATTGGGCCACCTCGCAGACCATCGATCGGTGGCCCCGAGTGGTCTTGACGACCCGCTGATCGCTTTGACTAGTCAACGGTGCTGACTGGCAACCCCATCGCCGACTGTGTGGTCCCCATGATTAATTAAACTAATTTAATTTTAAACTAATCGCTAATTACCTTAGTGGTCGGCGATGGGGCCCATCTGCTAATTGACCTAATTAGTTGAATTTAACTCTCTGGTTAACCCACTCTCTATGACATGTGGGACCCAGCTATCAGGTTTGACCTGAGTTAGCTGGGTTGACTGCTGACGTCATGATGACGTCATCTTGATGCAATAACCCCCATTTTAGATTTAATAATAATTTCAGAATATTGTTTAAACTTCGGAAATTCGTAGGAAATAATCCGTAACTCGGATGAAAATGTTTTCTACATGAAAGTTGCTCAGAACGACGAGACGAATCCGGATACGCAGTCCGTTCGTCCGCCACACACCCCTAACCTATCGAACCTGCAACTTTCCCCTCGCCTTCCGCTGAAAAACACGAAACCCGGAATACTTTCCGGATGTTTCTCCTTAACCAACCCCTCATACCACGTTAGGGCACGCCTAGCATCGCTTCTTGACATGTCATGCATCGCTATGCATCTGCTTACTTGGTATTCATTGTTTCTTCCCTCTTCTCTCCGGTAGACTACGAGACCGACAACAGAGCTGGCGGTTCGACTACGGTGTTGACGACCCTCTCTCTTGCCAGAGCAACCAGCAAGCCCCCTTGATCACCAGATATCGCTTACTCTTATCTACACTGCTTGCATTAGAGTAGTATAGCATGTTCTGTTTTCAGATACTCCTATATCGCCTTTGATAGCCTGTCCTTGTTACCCTTTGTTGTTACCTTTACCGCAATCCTATATGCTTAGTATAGGATGCTAGTACTTTCATCTGTGGCCCTACATTCTTGTCCGTCTGCCGTGCTATATTATCGGGCCGTGATCACTCGGGAGGTGATCGCGGTATATACTATATACTTATACATGATACATGTGGAGACTAAAGTCGGGTCGGTGATGGAGCACCATGAGTGGATCTTTGAGGCGGAGCGACAGGCAGGTTGAGACCGCCTAGGAGAGAGGTGGGCCTGGCCTGCTCGGGCGTTCGCGGATACTTAACACGCTTAACGAGGTCTTGGTATTTGATCTGAGTTGGCTACGAGCTTATACGCACTAACCATCTACGCGGGAGTAGTTATGGGTATCCGGCGCCGTGGTATCACCAAGCACTTCAGACGTCAACGACGGCGGCGCGCGGATTGGACTGGAACGCTCGATGGGCTAGGTCTGCTTCCGGCCACAGACGCATAGCGTGCATGTGTGCTCAGGCGATGGGCCTGCACCCTGGCGCTTAGGTTTAGACCGCGTGTTGGCCTCTCTGTTGTGCCTAGGTGGGGCTGCGACGTGTTGATCTTCCGCGGCGGGCATGACCCAGAAAGTGTGTCCGCCAAATGGGATCAAGCGTCTTTGGGTAAGATGGTGCACCCCGCAGGAAGTTAATCTATTCAATAGCCGTGATCTTGATAATGTGACGACTTGGAGTTGTACCTTGAGCTTATGACAACTAGAACCGGATACTTGATAAAACACACCCTTCCAAGTGCCGATACAACCGGTGGTCGCTCTCTCGTGGATATGAGGTGGGGATCGCGGGTAGGATTATTGCTATGTGATGTTACTTGAGGACTTCAGATTTGCCCTCCTCTACCTATTGCAAGACAGTGACCGAGCGTAGTCTTCGATAAGACTAGCTATCCCCTCTTATTCGGCATTACGTAGTTCGGTCCACCGATATGGCCCTTTACACATATACCCATGCATATGTAGTGTAGCTCCTTGCTTGTAGTACTTTGGATGAGTACTCACGGTTGCCTTGTTCCCCTTTTCCCCTACCTCTACTCGATTGCTGCAACTGACTATGGAGCCTGTGAGCGACGCCACCGCCGACGACGACTACTACTCCGGAGGTGCCTACTACTACGTGCAGCCCACCGGCGACGACTCAGAGTAGCTAGGAGGATCCCAGCAGGAGGCCTGCTCCTCTTCGATCCAGATCCCGATTTGTGCTAGCCTTCTTAAGGCAAACTTGATTAACTTATGTCTCGTACTCAGATATTGTTGCTTCACGACTCGCCTATGATCGAGCACTTGTATTCGAGCCCTCGAGGCCCCCGGCTTGTATTATGATGCTTGTATGACTTATTTTATTTGTAGAGTTGTGTTGTGATATCTTCCCGTGAGTCCTTGATCTTGATCGTACACATTTGCGTGCATGATTAGTGTACGATTGAATCGAGGGCGTCACAAGTTGGTATCAGAGCCGACTGCCTGTAGGAATCCCCCTTCCAACTCCTTGGCCGAAGTCGAGTCTAGACATTGCAAAAACTTTTACTAACTTGGCTGTGTGCCTTACGGGCCCACGTCGCCATTGGGTGGTATTAGGATCTTTTACTCCTCGACCTTTACTCTGGGATTCTGAACTCTCTTCTATTCGGGTTAGACGAAATTTTTACTAAAATCTAACTTTAGGTTCTCGAAAATACTTTCTCCGGAGAGGCCCTCAGATCGAGATGGTCGCCGATCGCACTCGTAAGATTTCGGAGATACTCTTTGATAATCTCTCGAGACTTTGTGCCCGTCACTTTTGCTAATCCCGACCACCGATAAATCCGTATGGAAAACTACTTACATTTGCCATTCATACGATCATCCCCCATTGATCTTGTTATTACAAGATACCCCAAAGTTTTCTCTATTGTTCCGAGAATACTTTGTGCCTACTGCCTAGCAGTTCTTTGCCACATGAATACCCCTTCAAATAAATACTCGCACTTGTCGAGTATCCGCTCATCCCCGGTTGTTCATGTGTTTCACTAAAGTCTTCAAATAATATTCGATCTTCCGAAAATCCTCTGGGGCCTTTGGCTCTTGAAATTCTTGCTTGCTCGCATTATGGTTAATCCCATAAGTCTCGTAGTCATATTGACATTCCTTGTCATTATCATTTTGAGTCTGTTGACTCAATATGTTTGCGAATACCCGCAATCATCATTGATCCTTATAAATTACCTTTCTGGCTGAGCTGCCCTTCTTTTAACTGGAATTGGTTCTCGACCAATCCAATTGTCGTTGATTGTACCCTAAGGCTATTCAACTTATCCATCCCTAATCAGAGCATTGCTTCTAACCCCTTGATTTGGGAATCGTAATTCATTTGCATTTGACAATTGAGTTAGTCAGTTGTTTCTATAATTTGATCTCCTTGCATTCTTCTTCCTCTAGTTGAGTACTGATGCTCACGTCAGATCCCTTGTGGACCACCAGATCCTTTGTTGGATTTTATCTGACAACGCCCTTCATATTCAATAACCTTGTGAGCCTTTCCTCCGATACATAATGCCTTTGGTAAATTGTATCCTCTCGCTTTCTCAACCATGCTCGCCTCGAGCTTGAGTTAATTATTTCTAAAGATTCTGGTATATGATTCCAAGAAGCCCCTATGGGTAGAACATATGCCTTCACTAAACCGTGTGAACCCGAAAGTTTTCACGAATCATACTCTTTTGGTGCTTCGCCAGATAAAATTTTCAACACTGCAACTTCATCGAACGTGAGAAGTGAATGAAGGGTTATGCATTGGAGAAGTGGGAGTCGACCTTGAACTTGTGTTCATGCCCATGGACACGATGTAGATCTTATCATTAAAGCTTCTCTTAAATTAATTATTCCTTTGGTATAAGTTCATCTTATATCGGGATGTGGCCTTTGCAATCGTGGTTCCACCATGTTCTCCTTTAAATACCATTTCTCGTGCAAGTTTTAGCACTTGTCTTACGAGAGCAATAACCCCGTCCAACCTCTACTTTGATATGTCATCGAGTATTACCCCTGGTATCTCGAGATTATCATGGAACTGCATAACCTCTTATGAGTTCTTCATCAAGTGCTACCTTCCCACTGATTCCAATTTTTCACGGGCTCTGAGTTATTAAACACTCAAGGACACCGATAACTGAACCGAGTCCGCTCTACGGTTCAACAACTCTTCAGTAAGCTTCTATAAGTACGAGTTGTACCCGACCACGCCATTCCTAGCCTATTTGGCTATATCGTTGTCGTGATGATTTTAACTGTACTACCCGTTCCTTCTTCACGGAGCACAATTTTCGACGAGGAACTAACCTTACGTCGATCCTCATCGACATATCATTTCGCCTTGAACAACAAGCTTGGTTTCGAGTTTGTGTCGTACCCTTGGTTCTAATAACCTTTCACTTCATCATTACTTTGACTTGATGTCGTCGCCGATCGATTACATCTTCATGAACTCTCGCGACAAAGGTGTCGTGATCATCGAAGATTCGAGCTCATCCAGATATCAATTGAATTTATGATGAGAAAACCATCCTTGCCCTCGATGAATTGTATTATCACCGACCACTTTATTGCCTTCCCACCAACACAAGCTTGTTCATGTTTGGTGTTATACCTTGAGTTCCTTGCTACCCAGCAATTGTTCTTCTTTACCTTGGAGTATTACCATCCTTTATGTCAAGAATGTTCTGAGATTTGTTCCACCTCTTGAGGATTCTTGACATAGAAATACTTCTCACCATCACCATTCTTTCTTGGTCCCGTGTTAATACCATCAAGTGAACGGTGTTGTTTGAGTTCGGACTTCTAGCAACCCTATTGCTTTGAAGTTAACGATCGAAAGTTCATTCTTAGGTTCTTGATTATTGAATCACCCTTCGACATTGGTCGTGCAACCCAACCCATATTTGGCGCACCTTTCAACCAATGTTTAATTGTGTATGTTTCCCTCGAGCATACTTCCTTATATCATTTGAGCTGACAAATGTTATCTCCTTGTTCACTTAATTGTGGAAATCCATCTTTTGGGGATCTCGGTGAATTGCCGATGAGTTCACCAGACACCTCCTTGTCCTCTCCCTGGGTTAATGATGGACTCTTGATAACGGGAATCACTACATAGTTCATTTCCCCGAGGATCTTACAATGTCATCTCGTCAATTTGCGTTACACCTTTTCTTCTCAGGTATCCTGACACCAATCGGATCTGAATCTCGGTCAGATATGATGGTTGGGACAACTTTCCAAGAGTTATGATGATGATCCTTTGATGACCCGGTAGCATGATGTCATGCCTAGCACTTCGGTGGAGGACCTATCATTATAGATTCCTTTTCAGCAGGTTTTCCATTCATCCATGAGGGAATGGTAATACTGTTTCTACAAGTTATTCCTGATGGATCCTTCGTGATTCCAAAGTCTGATCTTCACCTGAAGGTCATGTCAATGCTATCTCGAAGCATGTCTGTGATACTCTGATTTTCAACAAGAACATTCGAAGCCCAATGCTATATGTTTCTTGCTCAATTATCCAAACACCGTTGTATGGGTAATGTCATGAAATTTCTCTCCCCTTACCTAAAGGGTTTTCTACATTATCTCCTGTCGTGGATATCTTGCTTTGCTTGTCCTTGGGAAGGATATACCCTTGAAATATGTGTTTAAACATATTTTCCTTTCCATTGTTCTGTTTAATCATCTGATCATATTTTTCCATCCATTGTTTTGTTTAAACCTTTTCTATGATCTATATGATATAAGCAGTAATAATCCACTGCTTGTGCAAACACCTCGATGTACAACTCTGTCAGTAAGACCTTGTTACTATTGTTGGTGACATTTCGGTAACCACCGATGGACGAGAACCTTGCCTATTGGTCCGCCTCGCTCAACGAAAGGGAAAATGGTTCTCTTCGTCCCTCGCCTTGGTACCTATGTTGTTGCCGACATGACCCTCGGACTCTCCTCGACATGCCTTGCTTACATGATCGTGCAAGATGTCACCAACCTTTCTACTTTTAACCACATGGTGGGCCCATAACCCTGATTTCACAGATCGAAACCGACTCTCCTGTACACCCTCATTGTCAAGTTACTCCTCACGCTTGACTTTGTATGTAATTCACGGGCCACTTGCCTGTTGATCTATTCAGTATCGGACGCAATACTTATTCCCGCTGCTCGAACCCTTTCGCACCTGTTTGTGCATCGGATGATTGCCTACCCGCTTGAAACTTCTCATGGTACCTTCTTACTTTGCTCTCGATATTTTCTTAAGTTCCAGTTCGAGAGTTACTTTCCGCCACCTTCCTCGATGTTAGCTACCAGATAGTCAACCTTGCAGAGGTTCGTTCTGCCGGAATAACCCCTTACCTATTCGTAAGTACGTTGGAGTTACCGAGAAAAGGGGCGGCATCACCATGATGACCTGTAGCAGAGAAATGAAGATGTCAAGGTAATGGATCGGCCTCTTCAAGAAGATCAACCAAGACTGAGAAGATTCGTTAGGATTTAGTAACTGACCTTTCCCCTTATTCTCTTAAATCTCGGACGAGATTTCTTGTAGTGGAGGAGAATTGTGACGCCTGGGTAATTACGCCACAATAATCCCGCTAAATGATGCCACGTCACCTACATCGTGGATAAACTCGCTAGTTCAAACCTGCTCAATTCAAATTCAAAATCAAGCAAGCAATAAAATATTTTCAAATATTAAAACTAAAATATTTGGAGGAGCCAAATAATGCATAGGTAATTATGGTGGAGAAGCCACACCTTTATAAAATGTTTAAATAATATATGATGAATAAAACAACAGCAAAAACAATTATTTAAATGCCTTTTACAATAAATAAAATATCAAACTAATTTATTTTGTTGCCCAAACTTATGTGGCAGTAGCTAATTGCTAACACTAAATTAGGGACTACTTTTATAGTTTATAAAACTAAGATAAAAGAGGAACTAAAATAAAATAGAAAACAGAAAAAGAATAATAAACAAAAATAGAACAAAAGAAATAGATAAACAGAAAAGGCCTCCCCCCCCACTGGGCCTCGGCCCACCCACATGCCAGGCCGGCCTAGCCCAACTTGCCCTCTCCTTCCTCCTCTGTTCACAGAGGGAGGTGGGCGCCGGCAGCCGCCCGTGACTGCTGATGGCCACGTGTCGGCCATCCGCGCCCGTCGACCTACAAGAGGTCGCCCGCACCCTCGAACCCTAGCCGCCTCTCCTTCCCTCCCCGTCTGCGACCTCCTCTCGCCGCCTCGCCTGAAGGCCGCTGTCGCCATGGCTGCGCCATAGCCATGCCACCGCCACGCCCGCAGCGCCAACGCGTCCCCGAGCGCCGTAGTGCCCCGCGAAGTCTTCCTCGACCACCGGACCAAGCCAGAAGCCCCCACAACGAGCGCGGTGACCTCTCCTTCCTCCTCTGCTCCGACAAACGCCGGCGTCGAATTCGGCCACCTCGCGCCTTCCCGAGCTCATGGCGACAACTACAGGCCCGTGAGCTGGCTCTCCTATCCTCTCTTGGCAGCCTCGCCCTGCCAGAAGCTGCTTCCCTGTCGTGCCCGAAGCTCGTCGCCGCGGTGGGTGCTTCGCCGCCGTGGCTACAGCTCATGGAGCTCGCATGATCGACCACCCGTCGTGCTCAAGACCTCCACTGCACTCCATCGTGACGCGCGCCCGCTACCCTCCCGCTCCCCTAGCGCCGTCCTCGACGTGGCGTGCTCGCCGCCGCCCATGAAGCTCGTCTCCGCGAGCTCGTCGCCTCCGCTTGCTTGTCGGCTGCGGCAATCGACTCACGCGAACGCCATCTGCCCGTAGTGCCGCTCCACACACCGAACCATGCCCCGCCTTGCCGTCCCCGTGGAGCACCCGAAAGCGCCGCCGCCGCCGCCGTTGTAGCTCTCAGCTCCGGCCACCCCTCCCTACGAGACCACCACGGATGGGTGCGGCTTCGTCCGCACGTTCGAACGCGGCCGGCCCCGTGCCAAACGGTGTCCCGTGGCTGTTTTCAGCGAGGCACAGGGCACTCCGCGCTGAAACGGTCGCCGAGCCCTCTCCGGTGCCCTGGCGACGTGGTGCATTGGGCCACCTCCGCAGACCATCGACCGGTGGCCCAGAGTGGCCCCACCGACCCGTTGGCTGCTTTGACTAGTCAAGCGGTCTTGACTGGCAACCCGATCGCCGACTGTGTGGTCCCCATGATTAATTAAACTAATTTAATTTTAAACTAATCTGCTAATTACCTTAGTGGTCGGCGGATGGGGCCCATCGCTAATTGACCTAATTAGTTGAATTTAACTCTCTGGTTAACCCACTCTATGACATGTGGGACCCAGCTATCGAGTTTGACTGAGTTAGCTGGGTTGATCACGACGTCATGATGACGTCATCTTGATGCAATAACCCCATTTTAGATTTAATAATAATTTGAATATTGTTTAAACTTCGAAATTGTGAGGAAATAATCCGTAACTTCGGATGAAAATGTTTTCTACATGAAAGTTGCTCGAACGACGAGACGAATCAGGATACGCAGATCCGCTCGTCCGCCACACATCCCTAACCTATCGAACCTGCAACTTTCCTCCTCGGCTCCGCTCGAAAACACGAAACCCCGGAATACTTTCCGGATGTTTCCTTAACGATACCCCCTCATACCACGTTAGGGCACGCCTAGCATCGCTTCTTGACATGTCATGCATCGCTATGCATCTGCTTACTTGGTATTCATTGTTTCTTCCCCTCTTCTCTCCGTAGACTACGAGACCGACGCTGCGGTGGCGGTTCGACTACGGTGTTGGCGACCCTCTCTCTTGCGAGCAACCAGGCAAGCCCCCTTGATCACCAGATATCGCCTACTCTTATCTACACTGCTTGCATTAGAGTAGTATAGCATATTCTTGTTTTTGATACTCCTATATCTTTGATAGCTTTGTCCTTGTTACCATTGTTGTTACCTTTACGCAATCCTATATGCTTAGTATAGGATGCTAGTACTTTCATCTGTGGCCCTACATTCTTGTCCGTCTGCCGTGCTATACTATCGGGTCGTGATCACTCGGGAGGTGATCGCGGTATATACTATATACTTATACATGATACATGTGGAGACTAAAGTCGGGTCACCGATGAAGCACCATGAGTGGATCTTTGAGGCGAGCGACAGGCAGGTTGAGACCGCCTAGAGAGAGGTGGGCCTGGCCTGTTCGGCGTCGCGGATACTTAACACGCTTAACGAGGTCTTGGTATTTGATCTGAGTTGGCTACGAGCTTATACGCACTAACCATCTACGCGGGAGTAGTTATGGGTATCCCGCGTCGTGGTATCACCAAGCACTTCAGACGTCGTGACGAGGCGCGCGCGCGGATTGGACTGGAACGCGCTGATGGGCTAGGTCTGCTTCGGCCACGTCGCAACTCGCAGGTGTGCTTTCAGGCGATGGGCCTGCCCTGCGCGCTTAGGTTTAGACCGCGTGTTGGCCTCTCTGTTGTGCCTAGGTGGGGCTGCGGCGTGTTGATCTTCCGCGGCCGGGCATGACCCAGAAAGTGTGTCCGCCAAATGGGATCAAGCGTCTTTGGGTAAGATGGTGCACCCTGCAGGAAGTTAATCTATTCGAATAGCCGTGATCTTGATAACAGGACGACTTGGAGTTGTACCTTGAGCTTATGACAACTAGAACCGGATACTTGATAAAACACACCCTTCCAAGTGCGGATACAACCGGTGGTCGCTCTCTCGTGGATATGAGGTGGGGATCGCGGGTAGGATTATTGCTATGTGATGTTACTTGGAGGACTTGATTTGCCCTCCTCTACATTGCAAGACAGTGACGAGCGTAGTCTTCGATAAGACTAGCTATCCCCTCTTATTCGGCATTCTGCAGATTCGGTCCATCGATATGGCCCTTTACACATATACCCATGCATATGTAGTGTAGCTCTTTGCTTGCAGTACTTTGGATGAGTACTCACGGTTGCCTTGTTCCCACTTTTCCCCTACCTCTACTCGATTGCTGCAACTGCAGACTATGGAGCCAGGAGCGACGCCACCGCCGATGGCGACTACTACTCGGAGGTGCCTACTACTACGTGCAGCCCACCGACGGCGACGAGGAGTAGCTAGGAGGATCCTGTGCAGAGGCCTGCTCCTCTTCGATCTCAGATCCCGGTTTGTGCTAGCCTTCTTAAGGCAAACTTGATTAACTTATGTCGTACTCGAGATATTGTTGCTTCCACTGACTCGTCTATGATCGAGCACTTGTATTCGAGCCCTCGAGGCCCCCGGCTTGTATTATGATGCTTGTATGACTTATTTTATTTGTAGAGTTGTGTTGTGATATCTTCCCGTGAGTCCCTGATCTTGATCGTACACATTTGCGTGCATGATTAATGTACGGTTGAATCGAGGGCGTCACAACACGCCCTTCGACGACACTATGCGCATCACCCAACAAGGGCTAAACAGGGAGAACCTCATTATATTTTCAGGAGGCGCAACCGTCTTGTCTTCCTAAGCAAGACATAAACACTAAACAAACTTATAAAAATATATAAAGGCAGAGCAAGATCCCTCCTGCCGGCAAGGGCCGGGGTCCATCGTGACTCCGTGGCCCTAAAGACAGCGGCGACATGAGGGAGAGAAACCCTAAGTTTTCTTTTAGAGAGAGAAAAGAGGAGGTGGCAGCTAATGAAACATTTTTTTCATGAAAAATTATATTTATCGAGAGTGACAAGTTTAATTGACGAGTATGACAAGGTCTTTAGTTCTTTGCCAAAAAGAATGTGACCGTGAACATAAATTTGTCATCCTAACACCAACATAAATTTCCCATGAAATCAATACTCGTTTGAACTATCCCTCGAAAAAATACTCGTTTGAACTATCTCCGATATAGGAACAGAAGAACATCGTAAATCTGTGCAATACATCGCGCTGGAAAAATTAGGAGTCCTCAACCGAATAGTCCCTCCAACTCCTTCTCTTCCCTTATACTAGTTTTCGCTTTTTTGTCTCACAGACATAGAAGTTTCGATGACCGGTCAAAAAAAAAAAAAAAAGACACAGAAGTTTCGATAACCCCAAACGCCCTCCGCCGTCAGCGATGCAGCCCGATTTCGCGGCGGCGAATCGCCGTGTGATGGAGGATTTGACAAAGAAATATGGAGTGACCCCCGAAACCATCGACTATGTGACCCTTGGCCCGGTGTGCGTCGAGCCCCGCCGCATCGTGAAGGTGCCTCGTCCTCCGATCCCTGCCGCCGGCGCGGAGGGGCCGCCGAGGCGTCACCCCCGGGCGGAGCCCAGCCCGCTCGAGGCGGCCCTGCTGGACACCGTTCACCGGCACCACCTCCAGGCGCTCGCCATGATGGACCGCGAGATGGTCGGCCGGCACGCGCGCGGCATGGTGCTCGCGGGCTACGCCTACGGCCTCCACGACCCCGTCTGCAACATCCTCGCCAACTGTCTCTGGCACGACGCGGTGTTCCCCGCTTCCTCGAGCCAGGAGGTTCTTCAGCCCATGACGCTGAGCTGCAAGGCCATATTCCGCCTGGCTCGCCGCTCCCTCGATGCCCTTGTCGCCTTCATGAGGGCGTACGCGCCCGCCCTGTCTGCTGAAGAGGCCATGTCCTACCTGAGCAGAAGCCATGGCAATCTTCACCATGCCGCCGTGCTTGTTGACAGAGAAGGTGTCTTCCACACAAACCGCATGGACGACGCCTTCAGGGCTGCCATTCTGGCAGCGCATCTCCCTAGTGACGCAGCTCGCGAGGCTCAATTCTTTTTCATTGTCAACTGTGCTCCTACAGATGCTTTTCTTGCAAAGCATGGAATTCATGGTCACCCATTAGCTTTTGGATTATCTGACCTGAGGCCGCAAAGCAATTCATCGCTTATAGTGCTCGAATTTGTCAAGTTGGCTGCTTCCAGTTTAGCCCTCACACAGCCGCCACCAAGCTCGCCGAGCCTAAGCCAAGGAGCATATAGAGCGTTAAGGATCAAGATGCATACCTTCAAGAGGGATCAGGAGTTTTGCCTTGGTATAGTAAACATTGCACTCAAGAAACTTGCGTTCCAGTTTGGGGTAATATTGCTGATTCCCGTTTGCCTAATGGCTGATTTATATTTTGGTTTTCCTTCAATCTGCTGCATCTCTGACATGGGTTAATTTTCATTATTCAGGAACTTTATCAGATTCATCTACTATGCGGCAAAAGTTTGGTCACTTTGGTTCCTGATAGCTATTATCATGTCAACTTCTTGGCATCACGCGAGAGCGAGCCTAATCAGCCTAAGCTGTTTTTTGCTGAGGTTCGTGCTTCACTTAAAGATGTGGATGATGTGACCTTGTGCTGCCCTGTGACATTATCAGGAAGAACTGGTATGCCAAGTTTTCCTTGTTTTTCATTAGTTCATTCATATGACTGAATTCTCATATTACACTTACCTGGGTTTTTAGACATGATATTATTATCTGAAATTAACATTTGCAACTAACGTCTAGTTTTGTGCGGATCCTCTTTATTTAGTATCTCATCTTACTGAATGAATTTCTGATACTAAAAGAGAGTAGGGAGGAAACATGAATTAAACGTGCAAAGCACTTAACTTTGGGTTACACACTTACACTGAAATTAATTTTGGGTTAAACAGGGAGTTTTTGAGTTCGGTTTATATGATAGCCCCGAGTAGCAACTGAATTTTCACATTAGACCAGACTAAGAGTTTCTAAAGTTGGGTATTTGCAACAGATTTACTCATTTAGCATGAATGGTGTTTTGTTTAGATCAATCATTTAATTGTGTGGCAAGCGCATTTTGCTGAAACATCTAATTCTGTATAGAAATTGTTTATTTCAGCTTTATTCCAATTGGATTTGAGATACCAAGGAATTTTTGTATTATATGCTCCATTCAATACGAAATATGAATATTATGATATAACTTTTGTTGCTCAATGCATTCTTGCCTTGCATCCAAGCTAATTACTGTTTCCTTTTGATGTCTGCTTGGTAATTAGGTGGATGCTCTGCTTGTGAGTATATGGGAATGAAACTCATCCATCCTGTAGATGAGAAGTTCAATGGACAATGTGACTTCACTAAGGGTAAAGACCCACACATTGTTGAACTTTTCAGGAAAGAACCTACCTCAGAGTTTGATGTTCCACTGATTGATGATTACATTTTCTTTGAGCTTGATCAACACCCTGAGGTTACAACCTTCCTGGAGACCTCTTACTCCTATATGAGTGATGATCAAGTGGACCTGAGTCTTTTGTGGTTTGAAAATTACATGCCTTAAGCTGTGTTATTACTGGTATGTATATGATATTTATAAATATTTGTATGCACTAACTTAGGCATTTTAATTGGTGAAAAGCAGATGTAATCATAGAAACTAGAAATTTTGGGGATACAAGAATGCATACATCTTGAATACACTAACAACAATCAAAGAGACATCACTACGGGTGTCCGAGATCACTCGATGAGGAACACTCGTCGATTGGGGTGAAGACAACTTTGAAGGTCCGACTACAAACTACTCCCTCCGTTCCGAATTACTTGTCGCAGGTATGGATGTATCTAGATGTATTTTAGTTCTAGATACATCCATTTCTGCGACGAGTAATTTGGAACGGAGGGAGTAGTTCGCAATTAAACAACACAACAATAACTATGATATGCAATCTGGATATTGCGAATAAAAATAAAGTATAGATGATGGTTGTAGTTTTGTTAGTGGTCTTGGCCTAGTCGTTGGACAAGTACATGAAGTTGCAGCTATGGTGAGATTTTAACTAAACAAACCCATGTCTAAACGATGCTCTAGGAGCACTATTTATGGAGGGGCGAAGTGCAAATTCAGCCAGCCCAACTCTAGGTAGATTTACTTCGCAAAACGCTGTAAAAAACTGTCTATGCCCCAAAAGTTAACTAGCATAACATTTGTTGAAGGCTATGGATGAAATAATGAAGTGTCAGCTTGTTTATTTGATCCATGTCTTCATGCGTCATTATGGCGGCTTCAAAGTATTGAAAGCTTCATTTAAAGCTCTATCTGCATTGTGCGTTCGTCTCAGTCTCCAGGCTTGATCATGCTTCAACACTCGTCCTTCTTGTCTGTGCTAGGTCCTTCATTCGCGAGCAGTATGAACATATCCCATATATGGCTCGATTTTTCACCTAATAACATTCATTTCTGCAAGGAACCAAATAAACAATGAGATTTGCAATTATTAGTAATTACTAGGAAAATTGAAGTGATAATCTCAAATATCTGAGAATGTCAGGTTTAAACACGGGTAAGAATGAGTGTAATATTCACTCATCAACCGCCTGAGTTGAATGCGCACGGTCGATGTGACACTACAGTCAACACTTCACATGATCGTGGCCGTGTCTCGCGTAGTCCAAAGGTCACCTTGACTAATTTTGACTAGACCAGATGGTGCTTCTCGTAGTCGGTAGACCCATCACAAAGTCGGATTCGGCTCATAACACAATTCAAAGGTGACACTCGGTGCACTGATTGCACACTCAAACACAGTCTGTCTCTGTGAAATGGGCGTCAGCGGTTGACTCCCTCGAGTTTCACACCACTCGGCAACGCCTGAGCTAAGGATGGATTCGATATCCCCAGCGGCACAAGTTGGCCTCCATGCCAGAGCCAAATGCTTAAGTTTGTCCTCTTCAGGACAAATAGATGGCAATGGTCGACTCGAATAAGTCAAGGTGTTCTTCATGTTTGACTAAAAATTCTTGATACACCCTTCAGTGGGCCTCCGGCCAAACTCTGGCAGAGAATTTTGGGTATCATGAAGACTTTGCCATATAACATTTTTCACGCATTTTTTGTGAGTCCATCAAGGCCTCTAGTAGGCGGCTCGGTAGCAGAAAAAACCAATTCATCGAACAAAACTTCCTCAAGCCAAGAGTTGATGTTGATGACGGGACCAGACCCGGGGCCTACTGACAGCGAGATTCCCTCAGGATAGACCCATAACAAGGAGTCGGACCAGCAACACTATAAAAGCTCTAGTTAAGTCCATTTGGGTGCGTCCACTTTGTTGGCGCGGTCCCAGAAGCCCATCAAGTTGATCCACATCTAGAAGCTTATCCAACTAGTCCTCCACGTCCACATGACTAGACCTTTCGTGGGTCATTAAAGCTGGCGTTACAAACAATGCGATCAAGTTAACTTCATTGCAATGTATTAAATCCGGTGGCAATGATCGTTGACTCAGCCGTTGTACCCCCATTCTCGTCACCCCTATATAAGGCGAGGTTAGGTGAGAAACTAGATAAGTATTAGGGCATCATTAACACCGTCCAACAAATCAACACCCTAAACGTATACGGAAACGTCCGGACGTATCCGTGGACAGTGATAGCGGAGCCGGCCATCCCATCCGGTGCGTCAAATATTGGGAAGAGGAGAGAGAAGGGAGGGAGAGGAAACTGTGGGTTTATTGTGGAGTTCAATGCTTGTTTGTAGTGTGTGCGGACTACCTCAAATCACTTCTACATTTGCAACGGATTTATGGGATCGAGGACATTTGTGCGTGTCCGTAAACGTTTGTTGGACTCATTAGATTACAAAAAATGTCTGGGGCATTCGGTCATGACATTTAGAAGCGATTTCGGTGTAACTCGTTGGAGATGTCTTTACACAAGATACGCGAGACCCAAAGACACCATTATACTCAAAACTATTTATACGAGGCAATGAGGCATGATAAAAACACGTAGCATGTAAAACTCCTGATGTGAAATCCCTTACCTAAATCATTCACGTGTGGCTTGCTTGACAAAAAACCTCAAACCATGTGTATTGTCAGAAAATCCCCACAACATACACTGTAAGCATCAAACAACCAGATGACTTGATCAACCACAATTTGCACGCGAAATCTGTAACGTGAGCCCGGGTACATAGTCATTGATTTTTCCGCTGCTTTTATTTTGCTTCTGATGAAAGAATATTACGAGAACACAAACTTGAAAGTAAAGTTCGGCAGAAACCTCAGCATCTTGTTCTCAAGATGGTTAAGCCACACAACGCACCAAACATAAGACGAACGCGCATCGATCGGGAGCGCAGGCCAGCAGCGCTTCGCGGAAACAACCGATCCTTCTCATGCGGTCTACGCTTCCTCCGGTATGCCGCCCAGCTCAGGCCGCCAATCGCCGGGCCGCACGGCGGCGCCACCCTCCGACTCCGGCCATCGCCGCAGCAGCCGATCACGCTCCCCCTCACGCGCCGACTGCTCCTCCTCCCCCGGGGGCCCGGGCGCCGACGGCACCACGACGTGCCGGCACTGCCTCCGGCTGACGCCCGCGGCGATGCGCTCCAGCTCGCCCCTGCTCACGACGATCTTGACGCTGCCCTCGCCCTCGCCGCAGGACACGACGGTCACGCCTCCGCCGTGATGAGGCGCCTGCCGCCTGGTGCTCCGGGAAGGGAAGCAGCGTTGCATGGGTTTCTGGTAGGCTCCTAACCGACGGCACGTTCAAAATTATTGGTGCTCACGGTTTCTTCTCCTGGCGCGCTGATTACGAGTATATATAGACCAGTCGGACCAAAGTATTTAAAACTGAATATTGTTCCTCGGCTATACTCATGATCCGGCTGCTATAATTTAATTATTAAGTTGACATTCCATGCTGTTCGTTCAATCATCCAGCTCTACGTGCGGCCGCGGCGAAGTTGGCGCCGTTCCCGTCCAATGATTTGCTCGCATCCGAGTCGCCGGCCACGGGCAGAACTGACATTGTACCATCGTATAATTGAGAGAATTCTGCAATACATGATTACACATTCCTACTGTTTTCTGAAAAATATTAGTCGATTCTAGAAGGGTGCCGTGCTTCTGTGTCTCATCCACGATCGACTCGATCCTTCCAGCTTTCCTCCTCTCCCTTTGGGCCCTTGAATTTTAACCTGCACAGTCACAGAGATTTTCCAGCACTGTCAGTTCTACGTCAATCAGGAACTCCACAGCTACTAGTCCTAAGTTGTTTTCTCTGTAAGGCCAACTCCAACACACTACGCAGATAGTTTTACAAACAAATAAATTAAACAGGGTAAATAGTTTCTACAATCAAATAGTTCCACATCTGAATAAAAACACAACCAAATAGTTTTACAACCCAATTGAAATTGTCTTCAACACACGAAAAAGAAATAAACCGATACATCTACTGGTTGCCAATGTGAGTCCACATGTGCTCAACCATGTCATCTTGGAGCTGCATATGAGTATGTCAATCACACATTTCATGATGAAATTAGGTGAATTGTTCAAATCACTGGTGGAAAAAAGGCCTTTGGTCGCGGTTCGCAACTTCCATTAGTCGCGGTTGCGCAACCGCGACCAAATAAGCGCGACTAAAGCCCCCCACCTTTAGTCGCGGCTGCTTAAGAACCGCGACTAACGGCCCGTCCACGTGGGCGCCTGGCGGCCGTCAGGCGGAGGACCTTAGTCGCGGTTCTTCGCCAACCATGACTAAAGGCCGCCACTGAGTT
Source organism: Aegilops longissima (assembly GCA_021605205.1). Lineage (NCBI taxonomy): Eukaryota > Viridiplantae > Streptophyta > Magnoliopsida > Poales > Poaceae > Aegilops > Aegilops longissima. The sequence continues at coordinate 380,525,944 of CM038676.1, read as the reverse complement.
TAGGGTTTTAGCCCCCCCAAACCTGTTTTCTGTTTAATTTGTATTGTTTTATTTCTTTTGTGCTTTATTTTAATTTTGAAGGAGTTTCATATATTCTACGGTACTACATACATGCATATGAATGTACAATTTCAAATAAATTTGAAATTAGAACCAAAAAGAATTCAAGAGGAATATACAATATATATTCAATATCATCGGATGACCATATACAATTTTGAACAAGTTTCCATACATGATTTAATCCATATAAAGTTCTACGTCCTCGTAATAGTGTTCTCCTTTAGGATGGAGGACTTCCCTGCTGAACCATCCAGCTAGTTCCTCTTGAAGTGGTCGGAAGCGAGCTTCTGGACTAAGCGTCCACCGAAGGTTATTCCTCTGAGCATTGGTATCACTCGGAACCCGCTCAGAGGTGTATCTCCGGATCATCTCACAGACATAGTATCCACATAGATTGGTCTCCGGTGGCTGAATATCCCCAGCATTCTTAGCCTTTGACCTTTTGAATTCTAGCTCTTTTTTGAATTCACCGACCTTTGTATCTACGAACCGTCTCCAAACCCTACGAGGCAAAGAAAATTAAATGAACAAGAGAGTTATTAGTTACTTGATATTAGGAAATGAACGAAATAGGCCGATCGATATAGAGCGCAAATGAATGAAAATAATTACTTCTGCAGCATTCTTCTCATGCTGCCCCAAAGCTTTGGATCCATATTGAGAGAGTCGTGGGACGAGACATTATGAGGTGTTAACTTTAATTACTAGCAGAATCCAGTGGTACTGCGGACACGATACATGCACAGACGTCATGCATAACTCATCGATTAGCCGCCACATACCATGCATGGAGTAAACAAAAGAGAATGTGCTCAAGACAGAAACACTCACTCAAAATGGTAAGGAAATAGAATATCACTTTTGAGTTCCTGCTTTGTAAGAAACTGCCACAGGTCTGCCTCCACGTCGGCGGGGTGACGCCCAACACATGTCCATTAACGATGTGTGGGTCAATGAACCCAACATCATGGATGTTCCTTACTCTGCATTCCTTAATCTTCATTCTGCATGTATAATAGCGGACACAACAATATAGTTAGGACATATATATAGTGCAGGCAATATGAACGAGATGGGGTAGAAATTAATAAATCACTTACGTAACGTAGCAACCGATGATAGATTTGTCGAGCTCGCGCAGATTGAAAAGCTGGAACAATTCACTCAGTTCAATTTGTACATAGTAATGTTTGAAGTGATGCTCATGTCTAACTTCCGCATAAATATATTCTTTGGCTTTTATTTTTATGTAACCCTTGTACCATTTCAGCAGACCTTTCATTTGTGTAGGTAGATCCTTTTCTCTGCAGAGCTCGACGAGAGGCCCATTCTTGACATATGTAATTACTACCTCCTTCACTGGCGCCTCATCAAGGCCTAACAGTTCACGAAGAGTAATACCTAAGTTGGCGCTTGTTCTCGCACTCACATATCAATCCTGTGTTGTCGCAGCTTGTATGATCTCGGGTCATCCGGATGAAGGCTTCCACTATAAGCGGGCAATCGATTGTTTACTTTGTTCCCGAGCTGGGCAACTTGTTTCCGCTTTTTTACTTTCGCCTTCTCCGCTCTTTGTTCTCCTTGAACATGAGTGCCTGCTGCAAGTTCACGTGCATAGTCGTCAGGCAGATTCTTTGGCTTGGGACGGTGTGCTCAAAATGACTTAGCCCACTTCTTTTGCTCATCGAAAATCTTGGCTTGGGCTCGGGCTTTCTTTTCTTCTTGCAGTCCGCCTTCCATTTCTCCAAATCAGCAGCAGCGCGCGCCGACTTCCTCGGCACTACGTTCCCAAGGCCTTGTGGGAGAGGCTTGATGATGGCTCCGGTACCTTTGTGGTCTTAGGTACATAAGGGTCCGGGTTAATAATCCAGGACTATACGCCTCTTTGCCGAGGTGGAGGTGGGGGCGGCGTCGATCACCCGCCGGACGTTGTGGATCGGGGCGGCGTCGGCTTACGTGACGGAGGTGTAGGTGAACCGCCACCACCACCACCACCACCACCACCGCCACCGCCACCACCACCACCGTAGGGGGTGGACTTGTTGTCCTTGGCGCCTCGCCTGAAACTTGATAAACTTCTTTTGCCATAGAATGAAATGGCGCTTGACATCTCCAAGTCTTTTCTCCCCTTCGTGTAGCAATGTCAATCTCAGTGTCCTCAAACCCTTGGACTATGTCCTCCACCGTGACACGAGCATAGCCATCTTGAATGGGGTTGTTGTGGTGGAGTGCTCCTGTAAACATGGTAAAGCACTGCCGATGGCTACCTTCATGGACATGTTCCCGATAGGATAATCAGATGACATTCTTTCATCTCCTTTATATCGCCCACGGGTAGCGAGGTGGCTCCGGTGCAGTAATTTCGACCACCGAGGCTCCGGTGCAGTAATTTCGACCACCGAGGCTCCGGTGCAGTAATTTCGATCGTCGGTGCATCCGCACCAGCCGGTGGGGCCTCCGTGGAAGCCACGCTGCTTCTCCGCTCTGGCTTCCGAGATCCATTGGATGATCTTCATGCTGCACCGAGCTGCATCTCTTTCGCTACTAGTACACTCATGGTTTCTTCATCACATCCATTTCCGATGCCAACCGCGCCACAACATCTGCTTCCCGATCCATCTTTCTCTTACGGCTTCAGAATCGTCACGGGTCATCGTTCTAGGGAACCCTATTTTCCACGGAATGTGCCCCATGCCTCGTACACGCCCTCCGTGTTCAGGATTCCCGAGGGCTTTGTGTAGCGTCGTTCTCTCCGTTGAACTTGATCTTCCCTGTTGAGCATCCTTCATTGCGTCAATAAGGGCTTGGGTGGGTTTAATTAATTTGCCCCGTAAACACACTCCCGTCTCCGGGTTCAGCGTTCCCCATGCCCGTACCACCAGCTTTTGGCCCTTGGGTCCCATCCTCCGCACTGGACGGATTCCTCGCGCCCTCAGCTCGTTCTCCATCTTCTCCAACCTAGGCACCCAAATGCGATACCCTCCCGGCCCCATAACATGATTGTACTCCTTCTTAGCCGCATTTTCCTTATTTTTTCGATATTTGAATGAACTGCTCCGATTTCTTTTGCTTCACAAATTCTGGCCAATCATGTTTCAGTTTCTCATATTGTCCTTTGAAACCGGAGTCTTGTTACGCTTGACAAAGTCACGGGCTAGATTTTGCTTGAATTTCCGAATGCGCGGCCATCTTATGAAGAGCGAACTGTTTGACTAGCCTCCTCCTCTCCTTGTTTTCCTCAATCTTGTTACCCTCCTCATCGAATTTGTTGTATTCCGGAGGTAGAACGAAATGTTCCATAAGCTTCTTGAAGCAATCTTTTTTGTTCTCTTATCGACAAAAGTGAAACCATCAATTCGTGCCTTCTTTGGCTCATTCCACTCTCGACGGTGATCGAGACGTTGTCTCTAACAATGGCTCCGCATTGGTGACAAACTTGGTGGCGTTCTTGCGGGGCTCCAGCTGCCTGCCGTTGTAATCTTTGTCGACAACCTCGATGGTGCATGTTTCTCCTTGTTTCATCGCCTTGGTTGCGCCACGCTTTGACGACGTACTCGATTGTTTTGACGATCCGCCGAGGGCTAAAATAAGAAAGAGAGTCGCGCGTTAGTACACATATTTATTCAAATCAGTTAGTTTGTATCACCGAGGCTCAATGTATATATATACCTCGGCGCGGAGGTGGTTGCTACTTCCATTTGAAGATAAATCGTTTATCGACGCTTGTTCGCATCATCTTGTCGACGGCGCCTTCATCTTCACCGTCAAGGTTCAGATAAGAAGAGATATCATCTTCTTCTTCTCCGGTCGGCACATATTGAATATCGCCGTTTATGATGCGAACATATGTGCTTCACCGTCCGGATCATAGTTGTCCATAATCGGTCAGCTCTATCGTCCGCCATTATGTCATCCTGAAAACATGTAGTAAAACAAATTAATTAAGTGAAGAAGGGCGGTGGCGGTGGCGGTGGCGAAAGGCGGTGGCAAAAGGAGGGGCGAGGAAGGGTGGGAGAGGGTGTCGCGGTAGAGCGCGAGAGGCAGGCGGCGAGGCAGCGGCGTCACGGAGAGGGAGGCGAGGACAACACACACGGAGAGGAGGCGAGGACAACAGACAACCACGTCTTCACGAATGTCATTTTGTGAAGAAACTTTGCAAGCAATTAAACATTTGTCAACCACGTCTTCACGCGAGATGGAAGGATCACTCACATGAAGACAATACAAGAATGGGTCGACCCAAGAGCAGTACTAAAACGGGAGAAAAGGAAGAAAAAAAATAGGGCATGCGAGGATATGATCCTAGGTCGCCTCCGTAGTTGAGGTGTTGTTAGCCATTTGCAAGAACTGTTGGGGTCGTGGAACTAAATGAGGCGCTTCTAATTTAGGATGAAAGCCGGAGTTGTTTTTATTTCTTCGTTTTTTGTTTCTTTTTTGTGATTTGTTTGGTTTTTCTTTCTTCTTGGTTTTTGGTATTCTTTTTTTGTTGCTATATCTTGTTTTTTCGTTTTTTTTGGTTTCTCTTTGTTTCTTTCATGGTTTTTATCCATTTTCCCTTTTTCAAATTTTCCTTCTTTTTCCTTTGGTTTTTGTCTACTTCTTAGTTTTCAGCGAGTTTTTGTTTTCTTTGTTTCTTTGTCGGTATTCATAGTTTTCTATTTTTTTGCGTTTGTTTCTTTGCTTTTATTTTTCATTTTCATTTTCCTTTAGTTTCCTTTTGGATTTCATTGTTTTCATTTTCCTCTTTCTTTATTTTGGTTTTCATTCTACATTTTTTTGTATCAAGAATATTTTTAAATACACGTTTAACCATTTTCATATATGAGTTTAACATTTTTAATACATGATCAAAAAATTATACATATTTTCAGCATTTTAAAATACAAAATTAACATTTCTAATACATGGTCAACATTTTAGCTATACAGACTTTTAAACATTTTTCAAATGCTTGAATAATTTTTTCAAATACAAGATTAACATTTTTAACACATGGTCAACATTTGTTCTATACATATTTAACATTTTGAAATGCATTATTATTATTATTTGAATACATGGTTAACATTTCTTCAATATACATTTAGCATTTTTTTAATACATGCACACCTTTTTTTTCCTTGCACATTTTCTAATGAGGCCGGTCGTGGGAGGGCTGGGCGCCATGAGCAGGCGATCGGGGAGTGTGGTGACGGCGAAGCGGCGATGGGCGGCATCGGCCTCGGGCGCCTTGGTGTCGAGGAGAGGCGGAGAGGCGACGGTGATGACGGGCGACAGGAACCTGGGAGACGGTTGGCAGCGGCCGGAACGGAGGGCGGGCGGCGTGTTGCTCGGGAGAGAGGGCGGAGGGGTTCTGGGTGAGGGCGGAGGAACAAGGCTCCGGCAAGACCGAGGCGGGCCGACGGGCGGCGGCAGCGAGGGCGACGGCGACGGCGGGCGGCGTCGAGGGCGAGGGCGACAGCGGCGGCGCCGAGGGCGAGGGCGGCGTCGGCGGCGGCGAGGGCGCGGCAGAGACGAACAAAGGGAATCGGAGAAGACGAGAATCGAACAGGCCTTGTATTTATAGCCCCCCCTTTAGTCGCGGTTGGCGTGAGACCCGCGACTAAAGGTGCCCTTTAGTCGCTGGTCGCCTGCCCAACCGCGACTAAAGGGTTTTAGCGGGTTTTTATGTTCAGCGTGAAGGAAATATGCCCTAGAGGCAATAATAAAGTTATTATTTATTTCCTTATATCATGATAAATGTTTATTATTCATGCTAGAATTGTATTAACCGGAAACATAATACATGTGTGAATATATAGACAAACAGTATGTCACTAGTATGCCTCTACTTGACTAGCTTGTTAATCAAAGATGGTTATGTTTTCCTAACCATGAACAAGGAGTTGTTATTTGATTAACAAGGTCACATCATTAGTTGAATGATCTGATTGACATGACCCATTCCGTTAGCTTAACACTTGATCGCTTAGTATGTTAATGCTTTCTTCATGACCCATACATGTTCCTATAACTATGAGATTATGCAACTCCTGTTTACGGAGGAACACTTTGGGTACTACCAAACGTCACAACGAATCGGGTGATTATAAAGGAGTACTACAGGTGTCTCCAAAGGTACTTGTTGGGTTGGCGTATTTGAGATTAGGTTTTGTCACTCCGATTGTCGGAGAGGTATCTCCGTGCCTTCTCAAGAATGCACATCACTTAAGCCTTGCAAGCATTACAACTAATGAGTTAGTTGTGAGATGATGTATTACGGAACGAGTAAAGAGACTTACCGTAACGAGATTGAACTAGGTATTGGATACCGACGATCGAATCTCGGGTAAGTAACATACCGATGACAAAGGGAACAACGTATGTCGTTATGCGGTTTGACCGATAAAGATCTTCGTAGAATATGTAGGAACCAATATGGGCATCCAGGTTCCGCTATTGGTTATTGACCGAGAATGGTTCTAGGTCATGTCTACATAGTTCTCGAACCCGTAGGGTCCGCACGCTTAACGCTTCGATGATGATTCATTATGAGTTTATAAGTATTGATGCACCGAAGTTTGTTCGGAGTCCCGAATGTGATCACGGACATGACGAGGAGTCTCGAAATGGTCGAGACATAAAGATTGATATATTGGAAGCCTATGTTTGGACTTCGGAATGGTTCCGAGTGAAAGCAGGATGTTATCGAACACCGGGGTTACTGGAACCCCCGGGGTATATGGGCCTTCATGGGCCTCAAGGGAGAAGGAGAAGGGCCGGCCAAGGTGGGCTGCGCCCCCTCCCCTTCCAGTCCGAATAGGACAAGGAGAGGGGGCGCCCTTCCCTCTTTCCCTCCCCAATCCTACTCCAACTAGGAGAGGGGGAGTCCTACTCGGTGGGAGTAGGACTCCTCCTGTGCGCCTCCCCTTGGGCCGCCACCTCCCCTTGTCTCCTTTATATACAGGGCAGGGGGCACCCCATGACACACAAGTTGATCTACGGATCTTTCCTTAGCCGTGTGCGGTGCCCCTTCCACCATATTCCACTTGGTCATATCGTCATGAGCTTAGGCGAAAGCCTGCGCCGGAGAAGTCATATCGTCATGAGCTTAGGCGAAGCCCTGCGTCGGTGGAGCATCAACATCGCCACCACGCCGTCAGGTTGTGGAACTCATCCCGACACTTTGCTGGATCGAAGTCCGGGATCGCCATCGAGCTGAACGTGTGCGAGAACTCGGAGGTGCCGACGTTCGGTGCTTGGATCGGTCGGATCGTGAAGACGCACGACTACATCAACCGCGTTGTTATAACGCTTCCGCTTTCGGTCTCACGAGGGTGGGACGGACACTCTCCCTCTCGTTGCTATGCCATCACCATGGTCTTGCGTGATCGTAGGGAAATTTTTGAAATTACTATGTTCCCCAACAAAGTGGCATCCGAGCCTGGTTTTATGCGTTGATGTCATGTGCACGAGTAGAACACAAGTGAGTTGTGGACGATACAAGTCATACCGCCTACCAGCATGTCATACTTTGGTTCAGCGGTATTGTGAGATGAAGCGGCCCGGACCGACATTACGCGACGCTTACGCGAGACTGGTTTCACCGCCCGAGCACTCGTTGCTTAAAGGTGACCGGCGGGTGTCATCTCTCTCACTTTAGTTGAATCGAGTGTGGCTCGCCCGGTCCTTGAGAAGGTTAAAGCGGAGTCTATTTGACGAAGTATCGTTGTGGTTTTGATGCGAGGTAAGAACGGTTCTTGCTCAGCCCGTAGCAGCCACGTAAAACTTGCAACAACAAAGTAGAGGACGTCTAACTTGTTTTTGCAGGGCATGTTGTGATGTGATATGGTCAAACGTGATGCTATATTTTATTGTATGAGATGATCATGTTTTGTAACCGAGTTATCGGCAATCGGCAGGAGCCATATGGTTGTCGCTTTATTGTATGAAATGCAACGCCATGTAATTGCTTTACTTTATCACTAAGGAGTAGCGATAGTCGTAGAAGCAATAGTTGGCGAGACGACAACGATGCTACGATGGAGATCAAGGTGTCGCTACCGGTGGCGATGGTGATCATGACGGTGCTTGGCGATGGAGATCACAAGCACAAGATGATGATGACCATATCATATCACTTATATTGATTGCATGTGATGTTTATCCTTTATGCATCTTATCTTGCTTTGATTGACGGTAGCATTATAAGATGATCTCTCACTAAAATTATCAAGAAGTGTTCTCCCGAGTATGCACCGTTGCGAAAGTTCTTCGTTTGAGACACCACGTGATGATCGGGTGTGATAGGCTCTACATTCAAATACAACGGGTGCAAAACAGTTGCGCACGCGAATACTCGAGTTAAACTTGACGAGCCTAGCATATAACAGATATGGCCTCGAACACGAGACCGAAAGGTCGGCGTGAATCATATAGTAGATATGATCAACATAGTGATGTTCACCATTGAAACTACTCCATCTCACGTGATGATCGGACATGGTTTAGTTGATTTGGATCACGTAATCACTTAGATGACTAGAGAGATGTCTGTCTAAGTGGGAGTTTTTAATATGATTAATTAAACTTAAATTTATCATGAACTTAGTACCGATAGTATTTTGCTTGTCTATGTTTCTTGTAGATAGATGGCTCGTCTTTGTTGTTCCGTTGAATTTTAATGCGTTCCTTGAGAAAGCAAAGTTGAAAGATGATGGTAGCAATTACGGACTGGGTCCGAATTTGAGGATTATCCTCATTGCTGCCTGTAAAAATTACGCCCTGGAAGCACCGCTGGGTGAGCAGAACTGCTGCAGATCTTGAGCGAAGTTGTGAGCGTCGCAAAGCAGAGCTGATGACTACTCTATAGTTCAGTGTGCCATGCTTTACGGCTTAGAACCGGGTCTTCAACGACGTTTTGAGCGTCATGGAGCATATGAGATGTTCCGGAGTTGAAGTTAATATTTCAAGCAAATGCCCGGATTGAGAGATATGAAGTCTCCGATAAGTTCTATAGCTGCAAGATGGAGGAGAATAGTTACATCGGTGAGCACATACTCAAAATGTCCGGGTATAACAATCACTTAATTCAGCTGGGAGTTAATCTTCCGGATGATAGTGTCATTGATGAATTCTCCAATCACGCCACCAAGCTATAATAGCTTCGTGATGAACTATAATATGCAAGGGATGACTAAGACAATTCTGAGCTCTTCGCGATCTTTGAAAGCATGGAGGTAGAAATCAAGAAAGAGCATCAAGTGTTGATGGTCAGCAAGACCACTAGTTTCAAGAAAAGGGCAAAGGGAAGAAGAAGGAAACTTCAAAAGAACAGCAAGAAAGTTGCTGATCAAGAGAAGAAACCCAAGTCTGGACCTAAGCCTGAAATCGAGTGTTTTACCGCAAGCGAGATCGACATCGGAAGCGGAACTGCCCCAAGTATTTGGCGGATAAAAGGATGGCAAGGTGAACAAAGGTATATGTGATATACATGTTATTGATGTGTACCTTACTAATACTCGGAGTAGTACTGGTATTTGATCTGGTTACATTGCTAATATTTGCAACTCGAAACAGAACTACGGATTGCGAAGATTGGCTAAGGACGAGGTGACGATGCGCGTTGGAAATGGTTCCAAAGTCGATGTGATCGCATCGGCACGCTACCTCTACATCTACCTCCGGATTAGTTTTAGACCTAAATAATTGTTATTTGGTGCCAGCGTTGAGCATGAACATTATATCTGGATCTTGTTTATTGCGAGACGGTTATTCATTTAAATCAGAGAATAATGGTTGTTCTATTTATATGAGTAATATCTTTTATGGTCATGCACCCTTGAAGAATGGTCTATTCTTGTTGAATCTCGACAGTAGTGATACACATATTCATAATGTTGAAGCCAAAAGATGCAGAGTTGATAATGATAGTGCAACTTATTTGTGGCACTTGCCGTTTAGGTCATATCGGTGTAAAACGCATGAAGAAACTCCATACCGATGGGCTTCGGAATCACTTGATTATGAATCATTTGGTACTTGCGAACCGTGCCTCATGGGCAAGATAACCAAAACGCCGTTCTCCGGAACTATGGAGCGAGCAACAGATTTGTTGGAAATCATACATCTTGATGTTTGTGGTCCAATGAATGTTGAGGCACGCGGGGTATCGTTATTTTCTCACCTTCACAGATGATTTGAGCAGATATGGGTATATCTACTTAATGAAACACAAATCTGAAACATTTGAAAAGTTCAAAGAATTTCAGAGTGAAGTGGAAAATCATCGTAACAAGAAAATAAAGTTTCTACGATCTGATCGTGGAGGAGAATATTTGAGTTACGAGTTTGGTTTACATTTGAAACAATGTGGAATAGTTTAGCAACTCACGCCACCCGAACACCACGGAGAAATGGTGTGTCCGAACGTCGAATCGTACTTTACTGGATATGGTGCGATCTATGATGTCTATTTCGATTTACCGCTATCGTTTTGGGGTTATGCTTTAGAAACGCCGCATTCACGTTGAATAGGACACCGTCAAAATCCGCTGAGACGACGCCTTATGAACTGTGGTTTGGCAAGAAACCAAAGTTGTCGTTTCTTAAAGTTTGGGGCTGCGATGCTTATGTAAAGAAACTTCAACCGAGATAAGCTCGAACCCAAATCGGAAAAATGTGTCTTCATAGGATACCCAAAGGAGATGTTGGGTACACCTTCTATCACAGATCTGAAGGCAAGATTTTCGTTGCTAAATTCGGATCCTTTCTAGAGAAGGAGTTTCTCTCGAAAGAAGTGAGTGGGAGGAAAGTAGAACTTGATGAGATAATCTGTATCTACTCCCTTATTGGAAAGTAGTTCATCACAAGAAATGGTTCTGTGGCAACTACACCAATTAGTGAAGAAACTAATGATGATGATCATGAAGCTTCAGATCAAGTTACTCTTGAACCTCGTGAGGTCAACCAGAGTAAGATACGCACAGAGTGGTACGGTAATCCTATTCGGAAGTCATGTTACTTGACCATGGCGAACCTACGAACTATGAAGAAGCGATGGTGAGCCCAGATTCGCAAAATGGCTAGAAGCCATGAAATCTGAGATGGGATCCATGTATGAGAACAAAGTATGGACTTTGGTTGACTTGCCGATGATCGGCAAGCCATTGAAAATAAATGGATCTTTAAGAAGAAGACTGCGCCGATGGTAATGTAGCTGTCTACAAAGCTCGACTTGTTGCAAAAGGTTTTCGACAAGTTCAAGGGTTGACTACGATGAGACTTTCTCACCCGAAGCGATGCTTAAGTCTGTCCGAATCATGTTAGCAATTGCCGCATTTTATGATTATGAAATTTGGCAAATGGATGTAAAACCGCATTCTTGAATGGATTTCTAGAAGAAGAGTTGTATATGATGCAACCAGAAGGTTTTGTCGATCCAAAGGGTGCTAACAAAGTGTGCAAGCTCCAACGATCAATTTATGGTGCGGTGCAAGCCTCTCGGAGTTGGAATAAGCGCTTTGATAGTGTGATCAAAGCATATGGGTTTATACAGACTTTTGGAGAAGCCTGTATTTACAAGAAAGTGAGTGGGAGCTCAGAGCATTTCGATATTATATGTGGACGACATATTATTGATTGGAAATGATATAGAATTTCTGGATAGCATAAAAGGATACTTGAATAAAAGTTTTTCAATGAAAGACCTCGGTGAAGCTGCTTACATATTGGGCATCAAGATCTATAGAGATAGATCAAGGCGCTTAATTGGACTTTCACAAAGCACATACCTTGATAAAGTTTTGAAAAAGTTCAAAATGGATCGAGCAAAGAAAGGTTTTTACGTGTGTTACAAGGTGTAAGATTGAGTCGACTCAATGCCCGACCACGACAAAAGATAGAGAGAAAATGAAAGATGTTCCTATGCTTCAGCCATAGGATCTATCATGTATGCAATGCTGTGTACGGACTGACGTATGCTTAGCTGTAAGCTTGGCGGGAAGGTACCAAAGTAATCCAGAGTGGATCATTGGACAGCGGTCAAGAACATCTGAAATACGAAAAGGACTAAGGATATGTTTCTCGTATATGGAGGTGACAAAGAGCTAGTCGTAAATGGTTACGTCGATGCAAGCTTTGACACCGATCCGGACGATTCTAAATCGCAAACCGGATCGTGTTTTTATTAAGCGGTGGAGCTGTCGGTTGGTGCAGTTCTAAACAAAGCGTCGTGGCGGGATCTACATGTGAAGCGGAGTACATAGCTGCTTCGGAAGCAGCGAATGAAGGAGTCTGGATGAAAGAGTTCATTTCGATCTAGGTGTCATACCTAGTGCATCGGGACCGATGAAGATCTTCCGTGACAATATGGTGCAATTGCCTTGGCAAAGGAATCCAGATTTCACAAGAGGACCAAGCACATCAAGAGACGCTTCAATTCCATTCGGGACCAAGTCCAAGTGGGAGACATAGAGATTTGCAAAATACATACGGATCTGAATGTTGCAGACCCGTTGACTAAGCCTCTTCCACGAGCAAAACATGATCAGCACCAAGACTCCATGGGTGTGAGGATCATTACTTTGTAATCTAGATTATTGACTCTAGTGCAAGTGGGAGATGAAGGAAATATGCCCTAGAGGCAATAATAAAGTTATTATTTATTTCCTTATATCATGATAAATGTTTATTATTCATGCTAGAATTGTATTAACGGAAACATAATACATGTGTGAATATATAGACAAACAAGATGTCACTAGTATGCCTCTACTTGACTAGCTTGTTAATCAAAGATGGTTATGTTTCCTAACCATGAACAAGGAGTTGTTATTTGATTAACAAGGTCACATCATTAGTTGAATGATCTGATTGACATGACCCATTCAGTTAGCTTAACACTTGATCGCTTAGTATGTTAATGCTTTCTTCATGACCCATACATGTTCCTATAACTATGAGATTATGCAACTCCGTTTACGGAGGAACACTTTGGTACTACCAAACGTCACAACGAATCGGGTGATTATAAAGGAGTACTAGGTGTCTCCAAAGGTACTTGTTGGGTTGGCGTATTTCGAGATTAGGTTTTGTCACTCCGATTGTCGGAGAGGTATCTCGAGCCTTCTCGGTAATGCACATCACTTAAGCCTTGCAAGCATTACAACTAATGAGTTAGTTGTGAGATGATGTATTACGGAACGAGTAAAGAGACTTACCGATAGCGAGATTGAACTAGGTATTGGATACCGACGATCGAATCTCGGGTAAGTAACATACCGATGACAAAGGAACAACGATGTCGTTATGCGGTTTGACCGATAAAGATCTTCGAGAATATGTAGGAACCAATATGGGCATCCAGGTTCCGCTATTGATTATTGACCGAGAATGGTTCTAGGTCATGTCTACATAGTTCTCGAACCCGTAGGGTCCGCACGCTAACGTTTGATGACAGTTCATTATGAGTTTATAAGTATTGATGCACCGAAGTTTGTTCGGAGTCCCGGATGTGATCACGGACATGACGAGGAGTCTCGAAATGGTCGAGACATAAAGATTGATATGTTGGAAGCCTATGTTTGGACTTCGGAATGGTTCCGAGTGAAAACAGGATGTTACCGGAACACCGGGGGGTTACCGGAACCCCCCGGGGGATATATGGGCCTTCATGGGCCTCAAGGGAGAAGGAGAAGGGCCGGCCAAGGTGGGCTGCGCCCCCTCCCCTTCCGGTCCGAATAGGACAAGGAGAGGGGGCGCGCCTTCCTCTTTCCCCTCCCCAATCCTACTCCAACTAGGAGAGGGGGGAGTCCACGGTGGGAGTAGGACTCCTCCTTGTCGCCTCCCCTTGGGCCGCCACCTCCCCTTGTCTCCTTTATATACAGGGCAGGGGCACCCCATGACACACAAGTTGATCTACGGATCGTTCCTTAGCCGCAGCGGTGCCCCTTCCACCATATTCCACTTCGGTCATATCGTCGCGGAGCTTAGGCGAAGCCCTGCGCGGAGAAGTCATATCGTCGCGGAGCTTAGGCGAAGCCCTGCGTCGGTGGAGCATCAACATCGTCTACCACGCCGTCATCTTGTGGAACTCATCCCCGACACTTTGCTGGATCGAAGTCCGGGATCGTCATCGAGCTGAACGTGTGCGTAACTCGGAGGTGCCGTGACGTTCGGTGCTTGGATCGGTCGGATCGTGAAGACGTCGACTACATCAACAGCGTTGTTATAACGCTTCGCTTTCGGTCTCACAGTGCGTGGACGGACACTCCCTCTCGTTGCTATGCCATCACCATGGTCTTGCGTGATCGTAGGAATTTTTTGAAATTACTACGCCCCAACACAGCGCCCCCACCTTTAGTCGCGGTTGGTCCGCCAACGCGACTAAAGGTCCCTTTTAGTCGCGGTTGGTTCGCCAACCATGACTAAAGGCGCCATGAGTTTAGGGTTTTAGCCCCCCAAACCTGTTTTCTGTTTAATTTGTATTGTTTTCTTTTTAATTTGTATTGTTTTCTGTTTAATTTGTATTGTTTTATTTCTTTTGTGCTTTATTTTAATTTTGAAGGAGTTTCACATATTCTACGGTACTACATACATGCATATGAATGTACAATTTCAAACACAAATAATATGTCAAAATAAAACTAATTCAATTCAATATGTTAAAAATACAAATAATATATCAAAAATTCAGAAAAATAGAACTAATTCATTTCAAAATTCTAAAAATACAAATAATATATCAAAAATTCAGAGAAGTTCTTCCCGCCGCCTCTGTCTTCCCACAAGTTCTTCGGCCGCCTTCTTCCCTTGATTCTTTCCGCCTATGTCTTCCGCCATTTCTTCACGCCTCTATCTTGGCACATCGATGCTCCTTTTATAGGCACGGCGCCGCTTCGCTTTGTCTTGTTCCTCCGACAGTATGTAAATGCGCTACCCACGCGTCTGTCTAACCTTTAGTCCGGTTGCACCAACCAGCCGGGACTAAAGGTTAGATGACCAACTCTCGATTCCTCTTCTTCCCGCCATTTCTTCCCTGTCTTCCGCCTCTTTCTTCCCGCCACTTTCTTCCCGCCTCCTGTCTTCCCGCTCCCATTTTCCCGCCATTTCTCACTACATATATGTAGCCCGGCTTGGCCAGCATTATCACATCTCTACAATCTCTCATCACTCTCTCATGGCTTCCACCGCACCCACTCTAACCTACCAGCAGGTGGAGGAGCTTTGTGCCTCGAACTACCCTTGTCCACCGGGCTACAGATCCCCACCGGCTGGAGCCTAAGCGCCGGCGGCGTGCAGTCCCTCCGTCCCTCGTGGTCTGCGCATACGGGCGGCCATCACGAACCACTACTACCTCGACCTCACGCCGGAGCAGCGGATGAATCCCGGCGGCATCCCGATAACCAGCATACTTGGGACGCCTTCTTCATCAATCGGCGTGAGAGGCGCCGCCAGTATGAGGAGGGCGGTGCGCCTCTGGGAACTTCCACGAGGCGGCCGTCGGCTATGGTGGTATGGCGGACTCTGCAGAGCGTCATGGACTACATCATGGCGGCGATATCCCCGCTGCGCTACCCTCGATTCGAACCCACGGCGCCGCCCGACGACAGCGACGACAAGCGGCGGCACACAGCAGCGACGCGGCGGCGGCAACAGAAAGCGGCGACTACGGTAGAGACAACGACGACGGCGGCTATGAAGACTACGAGTATGCATATTATCGCCTAGGCAGGAGTATGACTAAATCACTCCAAATTTCATGTATCATCGGTGGTATCTCGAATCATTCAAAATGGACACCAAACACATCACGGGTAATATAATTCACATGATCCATTCAACAAAGTTTGGTACAATAAATTATTACACATCATTTCTTCCCTTGTGTCCCTGCTTGCTTACGATTGTGCCGTATCCATGGAGCATCCTCATCATTTAACTTAATGCTTGGGTCGGTGTTCACTTTGAAGGGCGGAATTTCAGCAAACATATTATAATCTTGACATGTCTGTCTTGTCCTCCACTCCCACGATGTTTCTTTTCCCTGAAAGAACAATGTGGCGCTTTGGATCATCGCATGATGTCTTGATCGTTTTCTTATCTTTCCATTTCCTCGGTTTGCTACTCATGTCCTTCACATAGAAAACCTGAGCGACATCTTTCGCTAGGACGAATGGTTCGTCAAGGTAACCAAGATTGTTGAAATCCACCATTGTCATTCTGTATTGCTGGTCCACCTTTACCCCACCTCCTGTTAGCTTGAACCATTTGCACGGAACAAAGGGACCTTAAAGGAGGTTCCATAGTCAAGTTCCCATATCTCCTCTATGTAACCATAATATGTGACCGATGCCCATTCTCGGTTGCTGCATCAGCGGACACCACTGTTTTGGTTGGTGCTCTTTTATCTTGGGCGATCGTGTAAAATGTATTCCCATTTATCTCGTACCCTTGGAAAGTCGTTATAGTCGAAGATGGTGTCTTGGCCAACATGTACAGCTGATCTACAACATCATTGTCATTCATTAAATGTTTTCTCAACCAACTGCCGAAAGTCTCCATGTGGGCCTTCCTAATCCAGGATTCGGGCTTCCTCGGGTTGTCGAGCGTAAAATATTCTTGTGTTTCTCAAAGCACGGAGCCACCAAGCTGGAATTGGTCGACTGGTGTGGTGTGCTTCATCGGAGAATGGCCGTCCATACATATCGTTGATTTCCTTCCGATCGTGCCTTTTCCACTTAGTCTCCCCTCGTGCGCGATCGAGGAAGACCAATCGGCTTAAGGTCAGGAACAAAGTCAACACAAAACTCAATTACCTCCTCATTTCCATAGCCCTTGGCGATGCTTCCTTCGGCCTAGCACGATTCTGAACATATTTCTTTAATACTCCCATGAACCTCTCAAGGGGAACATATTGTGTAGAAATACAGGACCGAGAACGAAAATCTCTTCGACTAGGTGAACTAGGAGGTGCGTCATAATATTGAAGAAGGATGGCGGGAACACCAACTCAAGCCCGACAAGACATTGGATCACATCGTTCAGAACCGTGGTAGAACTTCCGGATTGATTACCTTACGAGAGATTGCATTGAGGAATGCACATAGCTTCACAATGGCTACTCGAACATTTTCCGCGAGGAGCCCCTCAAAGCAATCGGAAGCAATTGCGTCATAATCACGTGGCGGTCGTGAGACTTCAGGTTTTGGAACTTTTTCTCCGCCATGTTTATTATTCCCTTTATATTGGGCGAGAATCCAGACGGACCTTCATCTGCTCGGGCATTCAAAAAGATGACCTTCTCTTCTTTGGTCGGGCGTAGCTGGCACGACCTTGAAACCATTCCGGATGCCGGTCATCGAGGGTCTTTCAAGCGTTCTGGTCTGCCGTGCTTCCTTTGTATCATTTGTCTTCCCATACACGCCCAAGAAGCTTAGGAGGTTCACGCAAATATTCTTAAATAACGTGCATCACGTCGATTGCAGAGCGGACATCTAGGACTTTCAATATTCTAGCTCCCGAATATAGATTTCTTCTTCCACATGGCTGCGTGCCCGTCGGCTCCCTTCGAACTGATTGTCCGCGGGACCCTTTCCAAAGATGACTTTCAAATCCTTGACCATATCAAATACCTCGGCACCGGTCGTTCCGCGAGCTTCGCCGGTGATCTGCCTTGCCGTTGTAATGCTTGCCTTTCTTTCTTCTTGGATGAATTTTGGAAGAAATCGGCGATGCCCAAGGTACACGTTCTTCTTACAATTTGGCAAATGTACACTTTCGGTCTCATGTAAGCAAGTGCGTGCATGCATTGTATCCCTTATTTGACAGTCCCGAAGGTTACTAAGAGCAGGCCAATCGTTGATGGTTACGAAAAGCAACTTTCAGAGGTCAAATTCCTCTTGTTTGTGCTCATCACACACACGGACACCACCCCACAGCTGTAAAAGTTCATCAACTAATGGCCTTAGGTACACATCGATGTCGTTGCCGGGTTGCCGGACCTTGGATGAGCACGGCATCATAATGAACTTCCGCTTCATGCACAACCAAGGAGGAAGGTTGTAGATGCATAGAGTCACGGGCAGTGCTATGGCTGGAGCTCGCTCGCCAAAAGGATTCATGCCATCCGTGCTTAGAGCAAATCTTATGTTCCTTGCGTCACTGCAAAATCTTTGAACCATCTGTCGATCTTTCTCCATTGCGTTCCATCTGCGGTGTGTCTCAACTCCCGTCCGACTTACGGTCCTCTTTGTGCCATCGCAACAACTTGGCATGCTCTTTGTTCCTGAACAGACGTTTCAACCGTGGTATTATAGGAGCATACCACATCACCTTGGCGGGAACCCTCTTCACGGGTTTCGGCCCTCAACATCGTCACCGTGGTCATCGCCTCGATCTTATAACGCAATGCGATTGCATACCGGTATTCATTCAAATTCTCGTATTCACAGCGGTAGAGGATGCGATCGTTGATGCATGCATGTATCTTGTAACCTCTAAACCTAGAGGGCAGACAACCTTCTTTGCTTCAGACGTCTTTGGCGGGCAACTCGTTATCCTTTGGAAACATATTCTTCAACATTTTCAGCAAGTTTTCAAATGCCGAGTCAGCTACACCTGCCTCGCCTTCCATTTCAGCAAATCCGATTGTGCAGCCCAGCTTTTTGAGACCATCATCGCATCCGGTACAGCGCCTTTCGTGATCCTCTAACATGCGATCCAAATTCTCCCTCTCCTTTTCGGTTTAGCAGCGTCTCCGTGCATCAGCAATGGTCCGACCAAGATCATCAGCGGATCATCACGTGCCTCTTCTTCACCTTCCCTTCACCTTGACATCCTCCATGAAAGTATCACGAAATGAGCAAGATAGCTTTCATCGATGAAATCATCCCTTCTTCATCTTCTTCCATTATAACCCTCTTTCTCCATGCTTGGTCCAACAATTATAGCTTGGCATGAAACCCTTCAAGCGGATGCATGTGAACAACTCTTGAGGAAGAGTAACCCTTCTCATTCTTACAGATAACACATGGGCAGATAAAAAACCCCCGCTTGTTCGCATTAGCCACTACGAGGAAATCTTTCAAACCCGTAGTGAACTCGCGGAGAGTCGGTTACAGTACATCCATTGCCGATTCATCCGCATTATTATAATATAAAATATATAATTAACCATCATGCATTTGTTAAACTAACTAGCTACAAACAATATAAATTAAACAATGAACTACACACATGCATATTTTATCAATGACACATCAAAGGTTCATCAAGTTGCTAACCATGATCGAAGAGTGTGGCTCCAACACTTCATGTCATGTTTGTTTCATGCTCTTGGGGCATTTCATCAAACACCTTATGTGCATAAGAGGAACCAAAAGCAAACCTACACCCACTTGTGAAGAGAATGGCTCCAAATGGCTAAGTGTTGGCTGCTGGATGGGTATATATAGGGGAGGGCTTTAGTTGCGGTTGGCACGGCAAACCGTGACTAAAGGTGCCGAAGGCCTTTAGTCGCGGTTGTCCCGCCAACCGCGACTAAAGCCCCTCACGCACCACTGGCCACCGAGCGCCTGCCCAGGCCTTTGGTCGCGGTTCACCTCGTAACCGTGACTAAAGGTCCCATTAGTCGCGGTTCCTACAGCTTCGCGACTTATGGGGCTGGACGGAAGCCTGTTTTTCCACTAGTGAATGTTGCCGGTTCTTGGTGTTCAGACTCAACATTTTCATCCTGAAAATCAAACCTCTAGGTCGTAGATGTTGTCAGCATGCTCATCACCCACGATCATGTTGTGCATGATCAAACAATCAGTCATCACCTACCAAAGTTTTCCAGTGCTTCATGTCAATGCAGGGTTTCGGACGATACACCATCGAGATTGAAGCACACCAAAAGCGAGCCACATCCTTCCTAGCACTTTCTTACTCTTGGGTAAATATCTGTCTCTTCTCTCCTTGCGGATTGGATATTGTCTTCACAAGAGTTGATCACTCATGATAGATACCATCAGCTAGGTAGTATTCCTTATTGTAATGGTGGTCATAGATCTCAAAGTTGACCTCTAGGGAGTGGCCTTCTGCAAGCCTTGCGAACACCGGAGAACGTTGAAGCACGTTGATATCATTGTGAGAACCAGCCATGCCGACCAAAAAATGCCATATCCAAGGATCTTGTGAAGCCACCGCTTCTAGTATGAGTGTATGACAATGACACCTTTCACATGCCCCTTGTACTGCCCCTGCCAAACATATGGACTGTTCTTCCACTTTCACTGCATACAATCTATGCTACCAAGCATGTCAAGAAAGCCCCTACCGGCATTGATTGCCAACGACCTTTCTGTATCAGCGGCAGTTGGCTCTCAGGTACTCGGGCCCAAACACTGCCACCAGGGCCTTGCAGAAACTGTACATTGATAGGAGACATGTGGACTCACTCATACGTACTTACCCCATCCACAAGATCACACAGAATTCCATATGCAAGCATGTGAATAGCCACAATGCATTTCTAGGAAGGGGAGAAGCCAAGCTTGCCAAGGGCATCCTCTTTGCACTCAAAGTATGGGTCATATGCTACCACTCCCTACCGAATACGATTGAACACATGTCTTTCCATACGGAAGCAGCGGCGGAATCAAAGTGGTTTGAAGAGCGCGGTATTCTCAAAGTAATCGACATAGAGCAGGGCGTGACCGCTCTCCCTATTGCAGTTCAAGGCCAGAGCATGCCCCACGATTGATCCCCTGAACCTAGGCCACTGCCTAGCAAGGTGGTCATTGATGACCAATGTAGCCACTATAAGCTCCTCGTCATCCGATGAACAAAGGAAGTTGTGGAAAAAATACTCGTTCCCGCTATCCATGGTACCTTGTGAGCAAAGTGCCGAACACCTTGTGGTCATGGTGGAGACGTGCCCAGGAAGATCACCTGGATCTCCCCTCGCAGGCAGCAGGAAAAGTTGGTGTTGACGCCCGGCGTTTGTCCTGCGCCTGCCGGAAGGTTCTAGGGTTGATTGGTGCCATCGGGTAGTACTTTGCTTCGAGGGTTGATAAATTTTCACAATAAGTATGTGAGTTCTTTATGAATAACGTGAGTCCATAGATTATATGCACTCCTACCTTTCCGCAATTTGTTAGCCTCTTCGGTATCGTGCATTGCCCTCTCTCACCTCGAGAGTTGGTGCAAACTTCGCCGCTGCATCCAAACCCCATGATATGATACGCTCTATCACATATAAGCCTCCTTATGTCTTCCTCAAAATATCCACCATACCACCTATTATGGCAATTCCATAGCCATTCCGAGATATATTGGCATGCAACTTCAACCGCTCCGTCATGACTTGTGTGTTCATTGTCATATTGCTTTGCATGATCATAGAGAGCTGGCATGATATGTGTGGCATAGCCACCATTCGTCATTATTATACATGTTACGCTAGATCATTGCACATCCTGGTACACTGCCAGAGGCATTCATACAGAGTCATATTGTTTCAGTATCGAGTTGTAGTACCGAGTTGTAAGTAAATAAAGTGTGATGATCATCATTATTAGAGCATTGTCCCGGTGAGGAAAGGATGATGGAGACTATGATACCCCACAAGTTGGGATAAGAATCCAGACGAAAAAAAGAGGAAAGAGAGAAGGGGCAATGTTACTATCCTTTTATCACACTTGTGCTTAAGAGTAGCACCATGTTCTTCATATAGAGAGTCTCCTAAGTTATCACTTTCGTATACTAGTGGAAAATTTTCATTATAAAACTTGGCTTGTATATTTAGATGATGGGCTTCCTCAAATGCCCGAGGAATTCATGAGCAAGCAAGTTGGATGCACACTCACTTAGTTTTCGTTGATCTTTCATACACTTATAGCTCTTAGTGCAGTCGTTGCATGGCAATCCCTACTCCTTGCACTGATATCGATTGATGGGCATCTCCATAGCCCGTTGATCCGTCGAGTTCATGCGAGACTTTCTTCCTTTTTGACTTCCCTTATTGATCTCTACCACGGCATTATATTCCACCTATACTGCAATATCCATGGCTCACACTCATGTATTACGTGGGGTTGAAAATGCTGAAGCGTGTTAGAAGTACGATCCAATTGCATGGTTTGACACTGGGGTGCTTATGATTTATAATTATGCGAAGAAGGTGGAGTGATGCAATGCTAACATGATAAAATGAGTAGGGATAACATTCCTAAAGGATCATATATTTTTAAAAAGTAATGATTATGCTTCTTATAATCATGGAAATTATTATGTTGATATTGTTACTTCATCTTTTCTCAGTAATTATACCATAAAGAGATTACATGATACACATGTTAGGTAGCATTAAACATCAAAAAAAAATGTTTTTATCATTTACCTACTCGAGGACGAGCATGAATTAAGCTTGGGGATGTTGATACATCTCCAACGTATCTATAATTTTCGTATTGTTTTATGCTATTATATTATCAATCTTGGATGCTTTATATGTATTTTTATGTTATTTTATATCATATTTTGTGACTAACCTATTAACCCAGTGCCCACTGTCAGTTCCTATTTTTTGCTTGTTTTTGCTTTTCAGAAAATCAATACCAAACGAAGTCCAAACACGATGAAACTTTACGATAATTTTTCTGGAACATAAGGGACCCTAGAAGGTTCAGGAGGAGGCCATAAGACCTATGGGAGAGCCATACACTCACAGGGTGTGCCCCCTGAGCTCGTGGGTCCCACACAACTCTGTTTGACCTAATTCAACGTCTATAAATTCACAAATATTCCCAAACCAACAGAGAGCTACCCGAAACACTTTTTTCACCGCCGCAAGTTTATGTTCTTTCGTGATCTTATATGGAGGCCTTTTCTGGTACTCTGCCAGAGGGGGAATGGATCACTGAGAGCTTCTACATCATCCTTGCTGCCTTTCGATGATGTGTGAGTAGTTTACCACAGACCTACGGGTCCATAGCTAGTAGCTAGATGGCTTCTTCTCTCTCTTTGATCTTCAATACAATGTTCTCCTTGATCTTCTTGGAGTTCTATTCGATGTAATCTTATTTTGTGGTGTATTTTGGGATCCAATGAATTGTGGGTTTATGATCAGATTATTCATTGAAAGTAATTGAGTCTTGTCTAAACTTTATTATGCATGATTGTTATCGCTTTGTATTTCTGTCTGATCCATCCGTTTGGTTTGGCCAACTAGATTGATTTATTTTCAGCGGGAGAGGTGCTTTGTAGCGGGTTCAATCTTGCGCTTTCATCACCCAGTGACAGAAGGGGTAGCGAGGCACATATTGTATTGTTTATATTAAGGTTAAAACAATGAGGTTTAATCATATTGCTTCAGTTTACTTTGCCTATATCATGTCATCTTGCTTAAGGCGTTACTCTGTTTGTTATGAACTTAATACCATAGATGCATGTTGGATAGTGATCGATTGGTGGAGTAATAGTAGTAGATACAGACAAGAGTCGATCTACTTGTCACGGACGTGATGCCTATATAGATAATCATTGCCATGAATACGTCGTAACTATGTGCTTTTCTATCAATTGCCCAACATTAATTTGTTTACGTACCGTATGCTATGTGTTCGAGAGAGAAGCCTCTAGTGAAAACTACGGCCCCGGGGTCAACTTTCATCATATTATAAAACCCAAAAATACATTGCTACAATTTATTTACTTCTATTTTGTTTTGCAATTTATCCATCTACCTATACAAGATTTGATCCTTGCAAGTAACGAGTTCAAGGGGATTGACAACCCTCTTGCCGGCGTTGGGTGCAAATAGTTGCTTTTGTGTGTGCAGGTGCTGTTCACTAGGATTTGCGTGGTTCTCCTTTTGGTTCGATAAAACTTGGTTCTCCTTGAGGGAAATACTTATCTCTACTGTACTACTTCACCCTTCCTCTTCGGGGAAAATCCCAACACAACTCACAAGTAGCAGCACCGTTGAATCCTTGAGAGTGTGCTCGAAGGTGGGGAGGAACTCGACGGTGATGCCGTGGTATGTCAGGTAATGGAATTTAATAAAACTCCTATCCCAACATTGTCCGCTAACCATGTGTAGTCGTTATGGAGCCCTTATGACTCCAAGAGTTGTCACACTTCCACTTCGTGGGCGTCATTCCCCGGTTGCTCACTCGTGCATAGTCCTTATTGATGGCAGCATGAAAGTCTTCCCCCTTGTTTCGGGCACGCTTAGAGCGCGAGCCCAAGGACTTCTTCCCCATGGCGATTGCCGATCTCATTATTTTCTCTACACAACAAAAATAACGACAAGAAAATGTAAGTTTTACATAGGGACCAAGTTCTAATACTATCTAAGATTGATCCTAACCTATTACTCCGAATCCTAACATGTGAATTGAATGAAAAATAAAAAATATTTGAATCTCATCTAGGATATGAACATGAATGAAATCACCACCAAAACTTGCAAATGAACCATGGATCGGAGGAGAAACTCATCGAGGATGAAAATGCACGGATCAAACGAACGAAATCCGCAAAGAAACGGAGGATTTTAGTTAGGGTTTGAGAGAGAGAGAGAGAGAGAGAGAGAGAGAGAGAGAGAGAGGTGAGAGGTTTGGGTGCTAGGGGAGGAAGAAGAAGTTACCCCCTGCGCCGGCGGCCTCATTATATGAAAATTCCAGTCGTACAACTTCTCATACAGGTGTGAGCGCCAGTATGGAACGCCGTCTCGCGTTGATTTCTGTTGATCTAGGGTTTGAGTACTTGGGTCGGGCGCTCTCATATGGATGTGAGCTCCCGTATTATAGACCTTCCTTTGCTCTGTTTCCCTAGGTTGATTTCGCTCAAGGGGTCAAACTACCACGCATGCGGGTGCTTGCCCTGTTCGAAACGCCATCTTCTATGCTGGATGTTTTGGTGATTCTTGGCGGAGGTCTCATACGACGGCTCAAATGAGCGCGGGTAGTCGTATGATACACCATCGTTCTCCCTGACCTTCTTTGATCCCTTTTGTCTTTTCATGCGACCGCACATATGGGCGGCTGCGCCCGTATGACACGCCGTCTTACTCCCTGATTGCTCTTCTATCTTGCCTCTTCCTTCCACCTCCTTTAATTCTTCAATGTTTCTCCTATGACACAAAGTCAAATACAAGATTTTCAAGAGTTTTTCATCGGATTTTTATGAGAGAAAAACAACAAAAACATTTTTTTGACAAACTAATGGGTTGCCTCCCATTAAGCACTGGCTTTTAGGTTGCTAAGCTCAACCTCATACCTCAGTATCATGTCAAGTCCCTGGTGGCCTGAGATTTTCTTTACTTACCGCACATACTCATTTAGGTGGGGGAACATAGTTCTTCTTTGCTCTTGGCTTCTTTGGGAAGTACTTTACTATTTCTTCTTTGCAAATTCAAAAAGTTACTTTTCCTTCGGGGCAGTGAAGCGCTGCACCTGCATATTCAATAATGGTCTACCAAGGATAATTGATATTTTTCTATATTCAGGCATGTCAAGAATAACAAAATCAGTAGGTATAACATTCTCATCTAGTCTTAGTGGAACATTCTCAGCCACTCCCACTAGCTTCTTTGAGGATGTATGTGTCATTTGCAAGGTTATGCTTGTGGGCATACATTCTGCTAAATTCAGCTTATGATAAAGATTTAGACACATCACACTAACACCTGCACCTACATCACAAAGATCATTACTTATACCAAGATTACTAGTTGAACAAGATATAGTGGGTATGCCTGGGTCTCCCAACTTTTCTGGTATCTTATTCTCAAAGGGGTACTCCGTTATTGTAGCCACCTGCTCCTTCAAATTCATACTTCTTTTTTTGTTAACGATGTCACGCATTAACTTGGCAAAAGTAGGAATCTTTAATATATCAGTTACATGCATCGAAACTTTAAGATTAGCTATTTCTTGTAAAAAGGAGGAATAAAGTGCATCATTCGAAGGTGGCTTGACAGTCTTAGGGTAAGGAAGGGTTTTCTTTGTTTTACCTTTGTTTTTATCATTTCCTTGCCCCTTTCTTTATTCCATGTTGCTTGGCTACTTTCTCGTCTGGTGGGATAAGGTGGTCAGGTGTTCCTCTCTACCCTTGTTTCTCTAGCTCTTTCAGCTTCTGGAACTACTTCTTCGTTATTGTCACCACCTACCATTTCAACATCAAGTTCAATTTCTTTGTCAGACTCCGTTTCATTTTCTTGAGCATCCTGATACACCTATTCTTCAAGTTCTTCACCAAAGAGCATTTCTTTGTTCTCCTGTGTTTTGCTCTAGCTCTCTCTTCTCCTTTGTTCTTGTTACTTCTCATACCACTCGGGGCCTTTAGGATCTATGTTCTCTTACCACTACGAGTGGAAATTTAATTAGGAAACAAGATTATCTTTATCTAATTGAGCAAGAATCAAAGATTGAGTCTTAGAGATTTGAGAACATTGAGTTTCTATCAGTGAGGGTGTTTATCAAGATTATTTACCGCTTGACTTAACCCTTCTACCTCTAGCGAAAGATAGGTTGTTACCTTTTCATTATGATAAACACATCTTCGAAAGTCTCTGTTGAAGTTGTCTTGGTGGAATTTGAATTCATTGTCTTTTGAAGTTCATCCTCCTAATGATAGATACCAAATACATCCAATTTTTTCATTAATAAAATGTTCAACAGGCTTACCTTTCTCTTGAGTAACCCTTTTAAATTCTTCCATGTCTTCAATATGATATACTTTTCTAGTAGGCTTGACTGGCTGCTGGATATTCCACTGTTCTTGTGCAGATATATTTTCTCTATAACTTCTTTCCACTGTTCAAGAGTTAAAGAAATAGATTGTCCTCATGCACTTAAATCAAGAAAGGATTTTGATTCCTCGTTAATTCCATGATAAAACGTATGAAGTATAACATATTCAGCATAGCCATGGTCAGGGCATAAGTTCAAAATTTTAGAATATCTCTCCCAAGCTTTATATAAACTTTCACTGCCCTCCTCGACGAATAGGGTTGTAGGATAGAAAGTATGTCTAGAGGGGTGTGTGATTAGACTACTTGACCAAATAAAAATATATCCTTTTCCCAATTTTAGTTGTGGGCTGATTTTAGCAATTCTACCAAGTATAGTATCACCCTACACATGCAATTCTAAGAGTATAGCAGTGGAAAGTAAAACATTGCACATGTAAGTAAAGGAGGGGATTGGAGATTTCAAACGCAATGAAGACACGATGATTTTTGGTGTGGTTCTGATAGGTGGTCCTATCGTACACCCACATTGATGGAGACTTCAGCCCACAGAGGGTAAGGTTGCGCAAGTCCACGGAGGGCTCCACCCACAAAGGGTCCATGAAGAAGCAACCTTGTCTATTCCATCATGGCTTCCGTCCATGAAGGACTAGCCTCACTTGGGTAGATCTTCATGAAGTAGGCGATCTCCTTGTCCTTACAAACTCCTTGGTTTAACTCCACATCTTGGAGGCTCCCAAGTGACACCCAGCCAATCTAGGAGACACCACTCTCCAAAAGGTAATAGATGTTATGTTCATGATGAACTCCTTACTCTTGTGCTTCAAATGATAGTCTCCTAACACTCAATCTCTCTCTCTCACAGATTTGGCTTGGGTAGGAGAAGGATTGGAGTGGAAAGCAACTTGAAGAGGCTAGAAATCAAGGTTCAAATGGTAGGAATGGAATCTCTTTATCTCAACACATGAGTAAGTGGCTCTCTCTTAGAAGATGAATGGTGGAAGTTGTGTTTCGTTCTGATGGCTCTCTTGAAGAGTAAGTGGTGGTGGAGGGGTCTAAATAGGTAGCACCAAAAATCCAACTATTACAAGTATTTGACCCAACTCGATGGCACCGACATGAGAATGTCGATGGGACCGACTAATGTAAAAGACTTGACTATTAGGCTTTTAAATGAGACCGATTATACCAACTCGCTAGGACCAAAGTGCAATGGCTAGGGCAAGACCTCATTTTGGTAATTCTGATCAGTTCATCTCGGTGATTCCGAAATGAAGCGCAACTTCATCACAGAAACTTGGTCAGGCCGTCTCGGTGGGACCAAGAACCATTTCCATTAAACCAAATTGCTAGGGTTTTGGCTATGGCAATGGAATGATTATCTCGGTGGGTCCGGAGTAGGTGATATCAGTGGGACCGAAATGAAGTTTTTGGGCTTTGGACAGATGTGTTGGCAAAGCGATTGAGGGTGTTTGGAGCAATACCACTAAGCAGAGCAACAACCTCACCAACAATACCTCATCCCCGTTTAATAGTATTGGTTTCCTAAGGGACTCAATGTGATCTTGGATCACTAAACAAAAATCTAGAGTCTTGGAGTAGCCAATTCCCGTCCTTGACATTTTGAGGGGTCCACATCCATTAGTCCTTGCCATGCCAATCATGGATATTTTGTAAAATCTATCATCAATGTTCATTAGATCAATGACATGATGTCGGCGTTCTGGGAACGGGGGTACCCAGACTTGCCTGCCTGCGGCCTGCGGCGTGGCTCAAGGGGTGGCCCAGTACGGCCCATCTTCATCAGCACAAGCTCAAGACCCTCGCGAGGGGCCAAACCTCGCGGGGCGGACGACAAGGAGCTTCCTCAGGCACGGCCTCGTCAGGCTGGCTCGCGAGGAGGCGGAGAGATCAAGGCGGGGTACCTCACGAGGTGCCCATGACGCAAGCCATGACGACCAAGGGCGCCAGGCGGGCGCCAGCCCGCGCAGTGTCCTCATTTCCTCTTTGATGCAAAGGAGGCAAGCACAGTCGAGAGTATCAAGCAAATGCAACCATTTCAGTGCAACAAGACCAAGACCAACACAACGGCAGGAAGGAGGTCATCGTGGAGCCCAAGCCGGCGTCATCGTCAGAGCCTTTGGCAGGCGAGGACCAACTTTAGTCAGGATAAGTGTACTAGATGTTCCCCTTCAAAATGGCCAATTGTTGGTGCCCTTCCTGCTCAATATTTGGGAAGAGGCCCAGGGCCTTTGCCTATAAATAGGACTAGCCACCCACAGGGTAGAGGGATCCGGAATCTTGAACAGAGCTAGAGATCAAGCAATCTAGAGAGAGAGAGAGAGCGACCAAACTCCCCCTAGCAGTTCATCGCACCGACCAAGAACAGACCCTCGCGAGGCTGTTCTCCCTTGTACTGTTCATCATCAGCCCCAGAGGCAATCCACCACACCACACACTGGAGTAGGGTATTACACCACAATGGTGGCCCGAACCAGTATAAGCCTTGTGTCCCTTGTGTTGCTCTTTGTGTAGTTTAGATCCTTGCGAGGCGACGAGGTGTAGGTAGGTAGGAGGTGAGATCTCCACGTGCACCCCAGAGCTTGAACCTAGAGGGTCTGCCGGAACCCGAAATTCGACATTTGGCGCGCCAGGTAGGGGTGCGCCGGAATCTGCCTTCTGCCGCCTCGCGCCCCGTCGCATCGTCATCATCATGTACGGCGACCCAACGGGCAACCCTGATCCCCGGGCGGCCTGGCCCGCCCACGCAGAGCCACTTGCCCTGGGCGACCTCAACCCGTGCCCAGGCAGCCAGCAGTCCGCAGGGCGCTGCGGGGCATGGGCGACGCGGTCAGCGACGTCGGCTCTCACGCCACGGCAGGTGCGGTCGGTGGCAAGGCCTCGAACCACGCCATGCCACGGTGCCGTACACCCGACAGAGCAAAGCGAACTCAAGGGCGCGCTCACGGTGGCCCGAGAGCTACCGCAATGCAAAGGCTGGAGGGCGGCCACGACGTCTTTGTTGGAGCGGGTGGCGAGCTCCTGGCTTGGCCGCCG
This sequence comes from Aegilops longissima, assembly GCA_021605205.1. Classification (NCBI taxonomy): domain Eukaryota; kingdom Viridiplantae; phylum Streptophyta; class Magnoliopsida; order Poales; family Poaceae; genus Aegilops; species Aegilops longissima. Next base: position 380,496,108 of record CM038676.1, on the reverse strand, counting down.
CATCGAGGCTCACCCTTCGCATCCAGCTGCCACCAGATCAGGCGGGCCACACGGAGGCCAGCACACCAAGACAACTCAAGCGGTCTCAAGGCCACCTAACGCCAACCCAGTCGGCAAGACGGGCTAACAGTGGCGCTGCCTCCGCCCCGGCCAGCGAAGGAGGACTCGCTGCAGCCCACGGCCCGATGGGCGCCCGGCCACACCCCTGTGTGGGCGCCGAGCAGAGGCTGCGTGGCACATGGGGCACTATGGCGAAGCATTCGGGGTGGCGGCCCCGGAAGAGTATGTGCCCCACATGATGGATCAAGGGCACGCACAGGAGGAAGACCATGGCTCGCTCCTCAGCCCAAGCTGGGGGAAGAGAGACCCGAAGCTGATCTCTTTCAGGAGTCCCGGGAAGGCCCCGTCGACCGCGCTGGAGGCAGCGATTATCGGGTACCGCTAATTCCTCAGGAGCAGGCATACGCTAACCATGGATCGCAGGAGGTACAGGTCGTCGCGGCGGATGGCTGCCCCAATCCATCGGCTTCCTACCCCTCAGGAGGAGGGCGCCGGGGGCTGCAGGAGAGGGGCCGAGATCTGGCATCACCACCACGGTGTTCGGAGCAAGGCGTCCTCAGGAGGTAGGTCCTCTGCCGGGGAGGTGCCTCAGGGCCTACCCCCGGCAGAGGACCCGTGGTCGTCGAGGGAACCGCTGGCGACCGCTCTACCCCATCGGCGGCGTCCTCGGTCTCCGGACATCGTTGATGGCACTAGAGTGTGGCGCAAGGCGGGGCCCTCGTCTGGCGATATGAAGCAAGGCCGGTACCTGTGAAGAAGGCCCAGTGCCTGTGAAGCTCGCCGCCCCGTGACACTCTCACGTAATAATGAGTGGGGCTGTACACGCCCCTGAGTCTCGGGCGCCGCCTCGGGCCCAGGGCTCCCTCCCACGCCCAGTGGCAGCACTTAGCTCCGCGCTGGTGAGAAGACGTCCAAGACTAGACTAGGTGCCGGATGCGACTGTTTTTCTGCTTTTCTTGCTCCTCCCCTTGGCTGTCGTTTTTTCCCCATTTGGATTTAAGTTGGATTTGAGCTTGAGATTTGTGTGTGTTCGGGGAAGGGGTGTTTAGTCTCGTTCGAGCAATCTCTCGCGTTCTGGTTACCACTTTGCCTCAGCTGCCTCCCCTCGTGAGCCCCTCGCGAGCCGGGCCAGGCCTAACATGCGTGCGGCCCGGACTGCCATCACCACGCCCTCTCAGGAGGTTCTCATTACAAGTTCAATGGGCTCGTTCAGGAGGCACTCGGTGTTGGGGAACGTAGTAATTTCAAAAAAAAATCCTATGCACACGCAAGGATCATGGTGATGCATAGCAAGAAGAGGGGAGAGTGTTGTCCACGTACCCTCGTAGACCGTAAGCGGAACCGTTATGACAACACGGTTGATGTAGTCGTACGTCTTCACGATCCGACCGATCCAAGTACCGAACATACGACACCTCCGAGTTCAGCACATGTTCAGCTCAATGACGATTCCTGGACTCCGATCCAGCAAAGTGTCGGGGATAAGTTCCGTCAGCACGACGGCGTGGTGCCGATCTTGATGTTCTACCGTCGCAGGGCTTCGCCTAAGCACTGCTACAATATTATCGAGGTGGTCTATGGTGGAGGGGGGCACCGCACACGGCTAAGGAACGATCACGAAGATCAACTTGTGTGTCTTTGGGTGCCCCCTGCCCCCGTATATAAAGGAGCAAGGGGGGAGGCCGGCCGACCCTAGGGGGCGCGCCAAGGAGGGGGGAATCCTCCTCCTAGTGGGAGTAGGATTCCCCTTTCCTAGTCCCACTAGGAAGGAGGAAGGGGAAGGAAAGAGAGGAGAGGGAGAGGAAGAGGGGCTGCGCCCCTCCTAGTCCAGTCGGACTCCCCATGGGGGGCACCTCCTGGGCTGCTGCCCTCTCTCTCCCCTCAGGCCCACTAAGGCCCAATACTTCCCCGGGGGTTCCGGTAACCCCTCCGGCACTCCGGTTTTCTCCGAAATCACCCGGAACATATCCGATGTCCGAATATAATCGTCCAATATATCAATCTTTATGTCTCGACCATTTCAAGACTCCTCGTCATGTCCGTGATCACATCCGGGACTCCGAACAATCTTTGGTACATCAAAAATTGTAAACTCATAATAATACTGTCATCATAACGTTAAGCATGCGGACCCTACGGGTTCGAGAACTATGTAGACATGACCTAGAACTGTTTCCGGTCAATAACCAATAGCGGAACCTGGATGCTCATATTGGCTCCTACATATTCTACGAAGATCTTTATCGGTCAAACCGCATAACAACATACGTTGTTCCCTTTGTCATCGGTATGTTACTTGCCCGAGATTTGATCGTCGGTATCCAATACCTAGTTCAATCTTGTTACCGGCAAGTCTCTTTACTCGTTACGTAATGCATCATTCCGTAACTAACTCATTAGCTACATTGCTTGCAAGGCTTGTAGTGATGTGCATTACCGAGAGGGCCCAGAGATACCTCTCCGACAATCGGAGTGACAAAACCTAATCTCGAAATACGCCAACCCAACATGTACCTTTGGAGACACCTGTAGAGCTCCTTTATAATCACGAAGTTACGTTGTGACGTTTGGTAGCACACAAAGTGTTCCTCCGGTAAACGGGAGTTGCATAATCTCATAGTTGTAGGAACTTTGTATAAGTCATGAAGAAAACAATAGCAACATACTAAACGATCAAGTGCTAGGCTAACGGAATGGGTCAAGTCAATCACATTATTCTCCTAATAATGTGATCCCATTAATCAAATGAAAACACATGTCTATGGTTAGGAAACATAACCATCTTTGATTAATGAGCTAGTCAAGTAGAGGCACACTAGTGACATTATGTTTGTCTATGTATTCACACATGTATTATGTTTCCGGGTAATACAATTCTAGCATGAATAATAAACATTTATCATGATTTGAGGAAATAAATAATAACTTTATTACTGCCTCTAGGGCATATTTCCTTCAGTCTCCCGCTTGCACTAGAGTCAATAATCTAGATTACATAGTAATGATTCTAACACCCATGGAGTCTTGGTGTTGATCATGTTTTGCTCGTGGAAGAGGCTTAGTCAACGGGTCTGCAACATTCAGATCCGTATGTATCTTGCAAATCTCTATGTCTCCCACCTAGACTTGGTCCCGGATGGAATTGAAGCGTCTCTTGATGTGCTTGGTCCTCTTGTGAAATCTGGATTCCTTTGCTAAGGCAATTGCACCGTATTGTCACAGAAGATTTTCATTGGTCCCGATGCACTAGGTACGACACCTAGATCGGAAATGAACTCCTTCATCCAGACTCCTTCATTTGCTGCTTCCGAAGCAGCTATGTATTCCGCTTCGCATGTAGATCCCGCTACGACGCTTTGTTTAGAGCTGCACCAACTTATAGCTCCACCATTTAATAAAAACACGTATCCGGTTTGCGATTTAGAATCGTCCGGATCAGTGTCAAAGCTTGCATCGACATAAACATTTACGACTAGCTCTTTGTCACCTCCATATACGAGAAACATATCCTTAGTCCTTTTCAGGTATTTCAGGATGTTCTTGACCGCTGTCCAGTGATCCACTCCTGGATTACTTTGGTACCTACATGCCAAGCTTATTGCTAAGCATACGTCAGGTCTGGTACACAGCATTGCATACATGATAGAGCCTATGGCTGAAGAATAGGGAACATCTTTCATTTCTCTCTATCTTCATTGTGGTCGGGCATTGAGTCGACTCAACTTCACACCTTGTATACTGAGCAAGAACCCTTTCTTTGCCTAATCCATTTGAACTTTTTCAAAACTTTATCAACGTATGTGCTTTGTGAAAGTCCAATTAAGCGTCTTGATCTATCTCTATAGATCTTGATGCCCAATATGTAAGCAGCTTCACGAGGTCTTTCATCAAAAACTTTTATTCAAATATCCCTTTATGCCATCCAGAAATTCTATATCATTTCCAATCAACAATATGTCATCTACATATAATATCGAAATGCCTCTGAGCTCCCACTCACTTTCTTGTAAATACAGGCTTCTCCAAAAGTGCATATAAAACCATATGCTTTGATCACACTATCAAAGCGTTTATTCCAACTCCGAGAGGCTTGCACCAGTCCATAAATGGATCGCTGGAGCTTGCACACTTTGTTAGCACCTTTTGGATCGACAAAACCTTCCGGTTGCATCATATACAACTCTTCTTACAGAAATCCATTCAGGAATGCAGTTTTAACATCCATTTGCCAAATTTCATAATCATAAAATGCGGCAATTGCTAACATGATTCGGACAGACTTAAGCATCGCTATGGGTGAGAAAGTCTCATCGTAGTCAACCCCTTGAACTTGTCGAAAACCTTTTGCAACAAGTCGAGCTTTGTAGATAGTTACTTTACCATCAGCGTCAGTCTTCTTCTTGAAGATCCATTTATTTTCTATGGCTTGCCGATCATCGGGCAAGTTAACCAAAGTCCATACTTTGTTTTCATACATGGATCCCATCTCAGATTTCATGGCCTCAAGCCATTTTGCAGAATCTGGGCTCATCACCGCTTCCTCATAGTTCGCGGGTTCGCCATGGTCTAGTAACATGACTTCCAGAATAGGATTACCGTACCACTCTGGTGCGGATCTTACTCTGGTAGACCTACAAAGTTTGGTAGTAACTTGATCTGAAGTTTCATGATCAGTATCATTAGCTTCCTCACTGATTGGTGTAGTTGTCACAAGAACCGGTTCTTGTGATGAACTACTTTCCAATAAGGGAGCAGGTACAGTTACCTCATCAAGTTCTACTTTCCTCCCACTCACTTATTTCGAGAGAAACTCCTTCTCTAGAAAGGATCCGAATTTAGCAACAAAAATCTTGCCCTCAGATCTGTGATAGAAGGTGTACCCAATAGTCTCTTTTGGGTATCCTATGAAGACACATTTCTCCGATTTGGGTTCGAGCTTATCTGGTTGAAGTTTCTTCACATAAGCATCGCAGCCCCAAACTTTAAGAAATGACAACTTTGGTTTCTTGCCAAACCATAGTTCATAAGGCGTCGTCTCAACGGATTTTGATGGTGCCCTATTTAACGTGAATGCGGCCGTCTCTAAAGCATAACCCCAAAACGATAGCGGTAAATCAGTAAGAGACATCATAGATCGCACCATATCGAGTAAAGTATGATTACGACGTTCGGACACACCATTTCGTTGTGGTGTTCCGGGTGGCGTTAGTTGCGAAACTATTCCGCATTGTTTCAAATGTAAACCAAACTCGTAACTCAAATATTCTCCTCCACGATCAGGTCGTAGAAATTTTATTTTCTTGTTACGATGATTTTCCACTTCACTATGAAATTCTTTGAACTTTTCAAATGTTCCAGACTTGTGTTTCATCAAGTAGATATACCCATATCTGCTTAAATCATCAGTGAAGGTGAGAAAATAACGATATCATAACGAGCCTCAACATTCATTGGACCACATACATCGTATGTATGATTTCCAAACAAACCGGTGCTCTCTCCATAGTTCCGGAGAACGGCGTTTTAGTCATCTTGCCCATGAGGCACGGTTCGCAAGTACCAAGTGATTTCATGATCAAGTGATTCAAAAGTCCATCAGTATGGAGTTTCTTCATGCGTTTTACACCGATATGACCTAAACGGCGGTGCCACAAATAAGTTGCACTATCATTATCAACTCTGCATCTTTTGGCTTCAACATTATGAATATGTGTATTACTACTACCGAGATTCATTAAAAATAGACCACTCTTCAAGGGTGCATGACCATAAAATATATTACTCATATAAATAGACCAACCATTATTCTCTGATGTAAATGAATAACAGTCTCGCATCAAACAATATCCAAATATAATGTTCATGCTCAACGCTGGCACCAAATAACAATTATTTAGGTCTAAAACTAATCCCGATGGTAGATGTAGAGGTAGCGTGCCGACCGCGATCACATCGACTTTGGAACCATTTCCCACGCGCATCGTCACCTCGTCCTTAGCCAATCTTCGCAATCCGTAGTCCCTGTTTGAGTTGCAAATATTAGCAGCAGAACCAAGATTATCAAATACAGGTGCTCTGCGAGCATTAGTAAGGTACACATCAATAACATGTATATCACATATACCTTTGTTCACTTTGCCATCCTTCTTATCCGCCAAATACTTGGGGCAGTTCCGTTTCAGTGTCGATCGCTTGTAGTAGAAGCACTCGGTCTCGAGGCTTAGGTCCGGACTTGGGTTTCTTCTCTTGAGCAACAACTTGCTTGTTGTTCTTTTGAAGTTCCTTTCTTCTTTCCTTTGCCCCTTTTCTTGAAACTGGTGGTCTTGTTAACTATCAACACTTGATGCTCCTTCTTGATTTCTACTTCCACAGCTTTTAGCATTGCGAAGAGCTCGGAATAGTCTTGTCCATCCCTTGCATATTATAGTTCATCACAAAGCTCTTGTAGCTTGGTGGCGATGATTGAAGAATTCATCAATGACACTATCATCGGGAAGATTAACTCCCGGTTGAATCAAGTGATTATTATGCCCGACATTTTGAGTATATGTTCACCGATGTAACTATTCTCCTCCATCTTACAGCTATAGAACTTATTGGAGACTTCATGTCTCTCAATCCGGCATTTGCTTGAAATATTAACTTCAACTCTGGAACATCTCATATGATCCATGACGTTCAAAACGTCGTCGAAGGCCGGTTCCAAACCGTAAAGCATGGCACCTTTGAACTATCGAGTAGTCATCGCTTTGCTCGCCGACGTTCTTAACGTCGTCGGTTGCATCAAGGCAGGCACGGCACCCAGCGGTGCTTCGAGGATGTAATTCTTACATGCAGCAAGGAGGATAATCCTCGAGTTACGGACCCAGTCCGTGTAATTGCTACCATCATCTTTCAACTTAGCTTTCTCAAGGAACGCATTAAAATTCAACGGAACAACATCACGAGCCATCTATCTACAACAAACATAGACAATCAAAATACTATCAGGTACTAAGTTCATGATAAATTTAAGTTCAATTTAATCATATTACTTAAGAACTCCCACTTAGATAGACATCTCTCTAGTCATCTAAGTGATCACGTGATCCAAATCAACTAAACCATGTCCGATCATCACGTGAGATGGAGTAGTTTCAATGGTGAACATCACTATGTTGATCATATCTACTATATGATTCACGCTTGACCTTTCGGTCTCCATGTTCCGAGGCCATATCTGTATATGCTAGGCTCGTCAAGTTTAACCTGAGTATTCCGCGTGTGCAACTGTTTTGCACCCGTTGTATTTGAACGTAGAGCCTATCACACCCGATCATCATGTGGTGTCTCAGCATGAAGAACTTTCACAACGGTGCATACTCAGGGAGAACACTTCTTGATAATTAGTGAGAGATCATCTTAAAATGCTACCGTCAATCAAAGCAAGATATGATGCATAAAGGATAAACATCACATGCAATCAATATAAGTGATATGATATGGCCATCATCATCTTGTTCTTGTGATCTCCATCTCGAAGCACCGTCGTGATCACCATCGTCACCGGTAGCGACACCTTGATCTCCATTGTAGCATCGTTGTCGTCTCGCCAATCTTATGCTTCTCGACTATCGCTACCGCTTAGTGATAAAGTAAAGCATTACAGAACATTGCATTTCATACAATAAGCGACAACCATATGGCTCACGCCGATTGCCGATAACCGGTTACAAAACATGATCATCTCATACAATAAAATATAGCATCACGTCTTGACCATATCACATCACAACATGCCTGCAAAAACAAGTTAGGCGTCCTCTACTTTGTTGTTGCAAGTTTTACGTGGCTGCTACGGGCTGAGCAAGAACCGTTCTTACCTCGCATCAAAACCACAGCGATAGTTCGTCAAGTTAGTGCTGTTTTAACCTTCGCAAGGACCAAAGCGTAGCCACACTCAGTTCAACTAAAGTTGGAGAAACAGACACCACCAGCCACCTATGTGCAAAGCACGTCGGTAGAACCAGTCTCGCGTAAGCGTCTGGCGTAATGTCGGTCCGGGCCGCTTCATCCAACAATACCGCCGAACCAAAGTGTGACATTTGGTAAGTAGTATGACTTGTATCGCCCACAACTCACTTGTGTTCTACTCGTGCATATAACATCTCGCATAAAACCAGGCTCGGATGCCACCGTCGGGGGCGTAGTAATTTCAAAAGTTTCCTCGCACATGCAAGGATCATGGTGATGCATAGCAATGAGAGGGAGAGTGTTGTCCACGTACCCTCGTAGACCGTAAGCGGAAGCGTTATGACAACACGGTTGATGTAGTCGTACGTCTTCACGATCCGACCGATCCAAGTACCGAACGTACGGCACCTCCGAGTTCAGCACACGTTCAGCTCGATGACGATCCCCGGACTCCGATCCAGCAAAGTGTTGGGGATGAGTTCCGTCAGCACGACGGCGTGGTGACGATCTTGATGTTCTACCGTCGCAGGGCTTCCCCTAAGCACCGCTACAATATTATCGAGGTGGTCTATGGTGGAGGGGGGCACCGCACACGGCCAAGGAACGATCACGAAGATCAACTTGTGTGTCCTAGGGTGCCCCCCCTGCCCCCGTATATAAAGGAGCAAGGGGGGAGGCCGGCCGGCCCTAGGGGGCACGCCAAGGAGGGGGGAATCCTCCTCCTAGTGGGAGTAGGATTCCCCTTTCCTAGTCCCACTAGGAAGGAGGAAGGGGGAAGGAAAGAGAGGAGAGGAGAGGGAAGAGGGCCGCGCCTCCCTAGTCAATTCAGACTCCCCAGGGGGCGCCACCTCCTGGGCTGCTGCCCTCTCTCTCCCCTCAGGCCCACTAAGGCCCAATACTTCCCCGGGGGGTTCCGGTAACCCCTCCGGCACTCCGGTTTTCTCCGAAATCACCCGGAACAATTCCGGTGTCCGAATATAGTCGTCCAATATATCAATCTTTATGTCTCGACCATTTCGAGACTCCTCGTCATGTCCGTGATCACATCGGGACTCGAACAATCTTGGTACATCAAAACTTGTAAACTCATAATAAAACTATCATCGTAACGTTAAGCGTGCGGACCCTACGGGTTCGAGAACTATGTAGACATGACCTAGAACTGTTTCCGGTCAATAACCAATAGCGGAACCTGGATGCTCATATTGGCTCCTACATATTCTATGAAGATCTTTATCGGTCAAACCGCATAACAACATACGTTGTTCCCTTTGTCATCGGTATGTTGCTTGCCCGAGATTCGATCGTCGGTATCCAATACCTAGTTCAATCTCGTTACCGACAAGTCTCTTTACTCGTTACGTAATGCATCATTCCGTAACTAACTCATTAGCTACATTGCTTGCAAGGCTTGTAGTGATGTGCATTACCGAGAGGGCCTAGAGATACCTCTCTGACAATCGGAGTGACAAAACCTAATCTCGAAATACGCCAACCCAACATGTACCTTTGGAGACACCTGTAGAGCTCCTTTATAATCACCAAGTTACGTTGTGACGTTTGGTAGCACACAAAGTGTTCCTCCGGTAAACGGGAGTTGCATAATCTCATAGTTGTAGGAACTTTGTATAAGTCATGAAGAAAGCAATAGCAACATACTAAACGATCAAGTGCTAGGCTAACGGAATGGGTCAAGTCAATCACATTATTATCCTAATAATGTGATCCCGTTAATCAAATGACAACACATGTCTATGGTTAGGAAACATAACCATCTTTGATTAATGAGCTAGTTAAGTAGAGGCACACTAGTGACATTATGTTTGTCTATGTATTCACACATGTATTATGTTTCCGGGTAATACAATTCTAGCATGAATAATAAACATTTATCATGATATGAGGAAATAAATAATAACTTTATTATTGCCTCTAGGGCATATTTCCTTCTCTCGGGACACCACAGCCCTCCGCAGGCTATCTCGAGGCCCACGCGGGTCAAATGTAAACAAGCCAGCCAGCTCGTCGCAAGGCTAGCCACTTGGCACAGGCGTACGGGTGATATCGCATCTACTAATACGCTAACTGCAAGTTTTTACACGAGGGGCTCCCCCTCCCAAAATGCTCTTACAATCTTCAGGGAAAAGCCCGAACTCTATCTTTGCAGGGTAAGAAAGCAGGAACAACACACGTTCAGTCGGATAAATCCCCCAATGCATCCTCAAGGGCACCTCCTGAATCATCGCTGGCGTCGCTGGCCTCGCCATCGCCCTCCGCGTCGTCGTCAGCGGCATCAGGGCCGTTCACCACGCCGCCTTCATCAGCAGCCACGACCATGCCGTCGTTGTCAGTAGTGAAGGCCCTGACGAGGGCATCCACGTTGTCCTCCACCCAGTGCGCCAGGTCGCCTCGGATGGCCTGGGGTACCGGGGTGATGGCGGCATCAAAGTCAAAGTTGGGATCCATGTTCCAAAGATGGTTGAAGACGCGAGAAAAAGCACGCCCGAGCAGGGCACGGCTCCTCTCCTCCACCAACCTGTTGGCTCTGCCCGTCGCGCCTCACTGCGTCACCACATCGATGAAGAAGCGGAGGTTACCGGCATAGTTAACGCGTGAGGCTCCCCAGCGGCCGCCTCACAGATGTTGCCCAAGGCTGTGTTAGCTCTTTCCGGGCGTGCGGAGCATAGGGCCATGCTCGTGCTCCGAGATCTGCGGCTGGCGTATCTCGTCCTCATTCCGCGCAAGAACGGCCTCACCACAGACACACCGTTGGCGGAAAAAGCACCTCGGCGCGGGAGGAAGTCAGCTCCTCCTGTGCCGCGCCAAGGGCGGCCCGGGAAGCATCAGCCCGCCGCGTCACCTCATCCATCTTGGCCCTCAGGGCGGCGGTCCTGTCTTCCACTTCGGCCCTGATCAACTCCAGCCTCTCCTCGAACTCGCGCTCGAGGTTCGAGCGGGCCACCGCCACCCAGCGATCAACCTCTTCCAAGACTCGGGCCTCCCACGCAGCAACATCGTCCTCCGCCTGCGCCACCAAGTGCTCTCTCATCTCCAGCTGCTCGAGGTCACGGGCGCGCTCGACAGCTTCCAGCGTCAAGGCCTCCTCACGTCTCTAGAGCTCCTCCTGGTCGACCGAAGCCCCCTTCATCGACGCGAGGGCCGTCTCACGCAGCTCCACCTGCTGCTCCAGGGAATTGCTCGAGGCCTGGAGCTCCCGCACCCGCTCCTCCGCCGCCTCATGCCGCCGGTCAGCCTCCCGGGCCTCCTCGACGGCCTGGGAACGGGCCTCCTGAGAAGCCGCCAACAACACCTCGGCCTTCTCATTGTCGAGGTCACGCTGGTGGCGCGCAAGGGCAATGGCCACCTTCAGCTTGCGCCTCTCTTCAGCTAGGCGCAGGCCCTCAGCTTCAAGGCGCGCGTCTTTGTCAGCGAGCTCTACACCAAGCTGGCCCACTGCGTCAGCCGCCCTCCGGAGAAACCCTTGGCGAAAGGCGCGGCGCTCCCGGGCGCGCTCGAGCACGTCTTCCGCGTCGTCCTCCGCCCCAGGTGTACGCGGGGGGCCACGAATCAGCACTCCCCCTCTGGGCAGGGGGCTGGGGGCTGGCGCCCTCGCGATGGCTGGGCATGCCTCGCCAGAAGCCCGGCCCGGAGCCGGCTCATCCTCAAATGAAGAGCACAGGGCCGACCTCAGCCAATCGCCGTCCACGACCAATCAAAGAGCCCAAGGCAGGCTGGCTATACCCTGGGAAGGCTCGCGAAGGAGGGTCGCGAGGTGCGCAGAATCATGATGCATCACGGGATGGCTCACCTCTCCAACCGGCCTCACCACGAGGGCAGTGCTTGAGCTTGGAGCGCTTGGGGACAGTGGAGAGGGCGAGGCCTGGGGGGATGGCTCCTCAGCCATCTCCGTGAGCTCGGCAGGAAGGGACCTGTAGAGCGAGGATCAGCCGAAGCAACGGGAAAATAAGAAACTAAGAAAGGGGAAGGCTTACTCATCAATGGCGAAACTCTTCCTGCGCTTCAGTAGGCGGCAAGGGTAATCATCACCCAAGGCCTCCTTTATCTTTCGGAGAGCCTCGAAGTCCACGCGAAACCGGCCCAAGAGCTCGGCGCAGGGGTCAGCCTGCGACGAGGAAGAAACACCAAAGTGGCCAGCGTCAGGGGCGTCGTCCTGGCGCACACCTCCAGTCGCCTCACCAAGAAGGGTAGCCGGGGCCTCAGGGGCCTCTGCCACGGGAGCCGCGGGTCGCGTCTCAACGCCTTCAGCCGCCACAGGGCGGGCCGCAGGAGCTGCCACCTCTGGAGTGCCGCCTCGTGTCGTCATCCCGGTGGAAGCCCCCTCAGCCCCCGGTGGCCCTTGCCTCCCTGCTCCACCACTCGAGGAAGGACCGCCATGGGCAACCGGAAGGGCAGCCACCACAACTGGGTTCTCACGAGGTCCCATGAGGCCTGCGGGGCGCAGCCCCCATTCGTCAAAGCTGGGCATCTGCTTCACGAAATCACCCCTATTCGAGCAAAGGTACAGCAGGGCACCCCCTTGCCGGATGCTGCCAGGGGAAGGGTCCCCAGTCAGGACCATGAGAACCTTCCTCGGACTTCAGCGTCGGGTCCTCCTCCCGAGCCTCATGCGGTCTTCACGCCGCTAAAGGCCCACATCCGCGGAATGGCGCTGGAGAGGGCAATCTTGGCATAGGAGGAACTCCTTCACCACCTTGGCGCCACACGCCAAGCGACCTCAAGTACGTGAAGCGATGCCAGACGAAGACGAGCCGGGGGCTCGTGAGCGTCTCCTAGCCCCAGCCCGAATTGGGGATAATGGGTAATGTTGGCTCCAAAAGCAGGGGGCTGGGCACCCCGACATCCACATACAGCCACCGCTCGCGGAACCCAGGCGCGGGCGGAGGAAGGCTGAAATCAATCCCTGAAGCCGCTGTTTCTGGTGCGGCAATGAAGCTCACGCACCCCAAGCATTGGGTGGGGTCGCCGAGGCGCAAGGAGAAGAAGTGGCACAACAAGGCAACTGAAGAAGGAATGCCCATCATCGCCTCGCAGACAAAAGCAAAAACGGCAAGAAGAGTAATGGATTCGGGACCCAAATGCATCATGTGGATCTGGTAATGGGAAAGCACAGCGTTGAAGAAATTGGAAAAGGGAACCAGTCCATACAGGCGTCGGGAAATGCCGAACCTCGGTGACTATTCTGTCAATGGAGAAGTGAGACGCCGGCCAGGCCATTGTCCTCCCGCACTCGTGGAAGATGGTGGCAAGGGCAGAGCTGACCTTGTCCAAGCCTTCCCGGTTGAGTATGATCGACCGATCGACAGCAGGAGCCGTCGGCGGCGGTGAGCGGGGTGGAGGCACAGGTTTTTTTCCCTTTCCTCTTCTTCGTTGGAGCCATGGCGACAGAAAGGGGGAGGATTCGAGATTGGATTGGAAGCGGAGACTGGAGCTCGAGAGGAAGAAGAACAGGAGACGCTCGAGCGGCGAGAAGAGGGATGACTGTGTGCAACAACGGGTCCGCCTAGCTGGGCGCAAAATAAGGAGGCGTGGGGGAACAGGGACGCCCACGTCCAATCAATCGCCACACGGTGCCCGAGGCCACATGCTGTTAGGGCATGCGGCGCTTCGCACTTGCCCCTTCGCTTCTTTGCTAAGCCAAGTCCAGGCGCGCCTTGGGCCCGGGGGCTACTGTCGGTGTTCTAGGAACGGGGGTACCTAGACTTGCCTGCCTACGGCCTGCGGCGTGGCTCAAGGGGTGGCCCAGTACGACCCATCTTCATCAGCACAAGCTCAAGACCCTCGCGAGGGGCCAAGCCTCGCGGGGCGGGCGACAGGGAGCTTCCTCAGGCACGGCCTCGTCAGGCTGGCTCACGAGGAGGCGGAGAGATCAAGGCGGGGTACCTCACGAGGTGCCCATGACGCAAGCCATGACGACCAAGGGCGCCCGGTGAGGCGCCAGCCCCCAGAAGATATCCTCATTTCCTCTTTGGTGCAAAGGAGGCAAGCACAGGCGAGAGTATCAAGCAAAGGCAACCATTTCGGTGCAACAAGACCAAGACCAACACAACGGCAGGAAGGAGGTCATCGTGGAGCCCAAGCTGGCGTCATCATCAGAGCCTTTGGCAGGCGAGGACCAACTTTAGTCAGGATAAGTGCACTAGATGTTCCCCTTCAAAATGGCCAATTGTTGGCGCCCTTCCCGCTCAATATTTGGGAAGAGGCCCAGGGCCTTTGCCTATAAATAGGACTAGCCACCCACAGGGTAGAGGGATCTGGAATCTTGAACAGAGCTAGAGATCAAGCAATCTAGAGAGAGAGAGAGCGACCGAACTCCCCCTAGCAGTTCGTCGCATCGGCCAAGAACAGACCCTCGCGAGGCTGTTCTCCCTTGTACTGTTCATCATCAGCCCCAGAGGCAATCCACCACACCACACACTGGAGTAGGGTATTACACCACAATGGTGGTCCGAACCAGTATAAACCTTGTGTCCCTTGTGTTGCTCTTTGTGTAGTTTAGATCCTTGCGAGGCGACGAGGTGTAGGTAGGGAGGAGGTGAGATCTCCGCGTGCACCCCAGAGCTCGAACCTAGAGGGTCTGCTAGAACCCGAAATCCAACACATGTATATTACTATTAATTACCAAAACCACCCGGTGATTAATTGCACTTTCAATCTCCCCGTTTTTGGTAATTGATGACAACATATAGATCAAAGCTTCGAAAAATGATATAATGAATGAAATACATCGTTGCTTTGAGAAGTATGTGATAAGCAAGAGCTCCCCCTAAATTTGTGCATTATTAAAAGTTTGCGTTTGGATGTAAATGCACAATTGATTAGGATCATGGGTTACTCTTCGATGTCACATACATCTTGGTGGAGCGCTCAAAATGATATGATTGCATAATAATTAGCACTCATCACCAAATAAATAAGTAAATGATCATACAAGAGCATATGAATGGGTGTTCAAACAAGCATAGCATTAAGGTACGGTATGATCAAGCACACGATAAAGTAGTCTCATACGTGCATCAAGCAAAAGTAACTCAAAGTAGTAAGAATCACTCAAGGAAAAACAAATGAACAAAAGAAAAGCACTCTCAAGCACTCACTTGAGGCCTAATGATCTATACTATTCTCCCCCTTTGTCAAAAAGTACCAAAAAGTTCAAATAAGTATAGAGCTAAATGACGCTCTAGGCTTGATCTCTTGAAGCTCCTGGTGGTTAAGCCCTCTAACTTGCAGCGTCGGTGGGCGTCGATATCGGAGTAAAGGGAAGTGCATGTGCAAATGCCTTAGACAAAGTTTGTTGTGGAGGAGTGGAGATGGCAGGAGGCATTGAGGGGGCAACCGAAGGTGTAGCTGCTGGAGCTGAAACTATAGCTCTGGAAGATACTGGTACTATAGATGATCTAGGAATAGTCCAGAACCGAGTAGTCGTGGTAATGCCATCACTTGGGTGATCCTCATCATCACTAGAAGCTCGTGTCCTGGCTTCATCCACTTCACGCTTCGAGCTCTCAACAGTGGTCTGAACCTTTCACCTTGACATCCCGATCATGAATTCTTAGTCTCTACAATCCTCTCAAGACTCTTTTGGTTCTCTACGAGGTTGTCCAAACTCCGTCGATCCTCCGAGTAGCTTGAATGAGATATAGCACCTGGTCGGTCTTGGTCTTGAGCACTGGAGATGAAGAAGCACTAGGTCCTAAAGTTCTAGCAGCTTGTACGCTTACATGTGCTAAGACTGAGGTAGGATGGGATGGATCCATCATCACGGTGTTGTCCTGAAACTCAGGTCGAAGCGGAAAATGCTCATAATCCAGCAGAAAAGAATTGTTTGCACCCGTTGAGTTGATAAGCATCTGAATATGAGGGGAAAAACCACAAGTCCTCTTCTGATCAACAGTTGTCCTCTTGATAGTTTCCATTATGAGATCCATGACCTTGAATTTCTCAATGTTGGTCAATATACTTCCAGTCCACCACTTCATATCACTGACTATGGGCTTCTTGTCAAGTAACATAGTCTCATAGAAGTCTTGTTGTTCTTTGGTGTGGAAGCGATAGTCTACAACAGTCCTCCTTCTGATGGAGTAGGGATCAAACTCTCTCCATTTTGTCAGTCTTATATCCTTCCTCTTCCTCACGTTCTTTGCAACTGGGTGAGTGTCATTGTGTTCAGGCAATCTAGGTCTGAGCTTCATAAGCACTGGGGCATCATCCTCTTCTTCTTCTCTCTCAGGCACTGGGGCCCTGTTCTTCTCTGCAGCTGAGATGTTTTTGATGGTCTTTCTCTTTGGCTTGGAGGAAGTGGCAGTCTTCATAGCATCACCCAGGAGCTTCTGCTGCTTGGCTGGAGGTGGGTTAGCAGTTGGCTCAGGCATGTCATCTCTCCTCATGAAGGTAGGCTTGAAGGTCACTTGCAGTGACTCCTTCCTTACTCTCTTTTTCCCTGCTGCCTTGGCCATAGATTTGTTTGCAGCTGGCCTAGTGCTTGCAACAGTGCCATATTCCCTGGCAAGCACACCTCTCTTCTTCTTTGAGGCGACTTTTTCTGCAACAAAGTCTTCATCCTCATCATCAGTGTCCTTTTTATTTCTTGATATAGAGGCTGCGTTGGGCAAGTCTGGAGAACTTCTTTCTCCCTCATGGTAGCTCTCCTCAGGACTAAAGCCTGCACTCAAATCAACACTATGCTCTTCTGACCTGTTTTGGCTGTCACTGGCATCTGACATCTTGCAAGGAGACGTGTGAAGTAGATGGGTATGGGAAGAATAGATGAGCATCACAAAACACAACATTTTGACAAAATTTGGTTTTTACATAAATGATTTAGGAAATTCCGAGTAGGTTATCTCAATAGCACTCAAGTTGTAACATAAACTTTTCCACATAGACTCGGTCTAATCGAGGTGTGTTTCGGTCTCTTCGACATGCTAGGGTTCTACTGAGACTTTAGAATCGGATCCACCGATATGTACCACTCGGTGACACCGAGACGTATAGTGTGCAATGGCGGGAGGCCAAATCGGTGAGTTCGAGTATCTCTATTCGGTCTTCCCGAGATGAGTTATGCTTAAACCTAACCCTATTTTTTCGCTCAAATCTATTTCTATAGAATTTGATGGAATAGAAATCTCAATTAGTGGGAATATTGCGGGCGCAATTACTCTAGTGCATAGAATCAGAAATTTGAAGCACTAGGGGATCGAATTTCACCCTAACTCGGTGGAGATCCTCTATGGCGGCAACGGAAGTGAGGAATGCTATTAACGACAATGAAATGTGGCGGTGAGGGCACGCTGGAGTCAAGTTGATGATCCGGGGACCATGGGTGACGGCAGCAATGGGGTGTGGGAGAACGTAACTGTTGAGAATTTTCAATGTACGGTCCACGTGATATATATACCTTGCGAAACTAATCGGTGGCACCGAGATGTGTAACTATTGTGAGCACATTGATGACCCACAAGTATAGAGGATCAATCATAGTCCTTTTGATAAGTAAGAGTGCCAAACCAAACGAGGAGTAGAAGGAAGTGACAAGTTGCTTTCAGCAAGGTATTTACTGCAAGCACTGAAACAATTGGTGACAGGTTGTTTGATAGCAGGATAATTTGTAACACGTAAGTAATGGTAACGGTAACAAAAGTGTAGCAAGGTATCCCAATCCTTTTGAGGCAAAGGACAAGCCAAAATGGTCTCTTATAATAAGCAAAGCGTTCTTGAGGGTACACGGAAATTTCATCATATCACTTTCATCATGTTGATTTGATTTGTATTCGCTACTTTGATAATTTGATATGTGGGTGGATCGGTGCTTAGGTGTTGTTCTTACTTGAACAAACCTCCTACTTATGATTAACCCCCTCGCAAGCATCCGCAACTACGAGAAAAGTATTAAGATAAAATCTAACCATAGCATTAAACTTTTGGATCCAAATTGGTCCTGCATAAACTAGGGTTTAAGCTTCTGTCACTCTAGCAACCCATCATCTAATAACTACTCCACAATGCATTCCCTTAGGCCCAAATATGGTGAAGTGTCATGTAGTCGACGTTCACATGACACCACTAAGGGAATCACAACATACATACCATCAAAATATCGAACACATATCAAGTTCACATGATTACTTGCAACATGACTTCTCCCGTGAGCTCAAGAAAAAAAGTAACTACTCACAAATGATAATCATGCTCAAGATCAGAGGGGTATTAAATAGCATAATGGACCTCAACATATAATCTTCCACCAAATAAACCATTTCGTAATCAACTACAAGATGTAATCAACACTACTAGTCACCCACAAGTGCCAATCTAAGGTTCCGGTACAAAGATTGAACACGAGAGATGAACTAGGGTTTGAGAGGAGATGGTGTTGTTCAAGATGTTGATGGAGATGGCCCTCCCAAAGATGGGGGAGTTGTTGGTGATGACGATGACGATGATTTTCCCCTCCAGGAGGGAAGTTCCCCCGGCGGAATTGCTCTGCCGGAGGGGCAAAAGTGCTCCTGCCCAAGTTCCGCCTCGAGACGGCGGCGCTTTGTCCCGAAAGTCCTCTCCTTATTTTTTCTAGGTCAAAATGACTTATATACTGAAGAGGGCACGGAGGTGGGCGAGGAGGCACAACCCACCGAGGCGCGCTGGGCTCTCTGGCGCGCCTAGGTGGGTTGTGCCCACCTGGTGGGCCCCCTCTGGTAGTTATTTGCTCCAATAATTATTAAATAATCCATAAAAAATCTTAGTGAAGTTTCAGCTTATTTGGAGTTGTGCAGAATAGGTAGCTCTGACGTGCTTTTTCAGGTCCAGAATTCTAGGTGCCGGCATTCTCCCTCTTTGTGTAAACCTTGCATATTACGAGAGAAAAGGCATTAGAATTACTCCATAAAGCATTATTATGCATAAAAACATTAAAAATAACAGTAGTAAAACATGATGCAAAATGGACGTATCAACTCCCCCAAGCTTAGACCTCGCTTGTCCTCAAGCGAAAACCGAAATGGACGTATCAGTGGAGCTTGTCCTTTTGCCTTTTAGCTTCTGGTCTTGCGATGGACGATCATCTTGAGCTTGTGTCCCCTCGAAGGAAGTAGGATCATACTTCTCTTGTTGAGGAACACACTTTTTCTTGGATATTGATATTCTTCCCACTCAACTCCATTGGCATTGAACCTTTGTTCAAAACCAATACCTTGATTCTTCTTGTGTCTTCCTTGCTTGTGCATGATTGCCTCAAATTGCTTACTCCCGGCAAGGCTCTTGTAAACACCTTTCTCTATAATTCCTTTCAATAAAGTGTTTTCTTGCTCAAGTGTAACTTGGCTAAGATAATCATTAGTGTAATCAAGAGAACTACTAGAAGCAACAATATTGGATTTAGCATTGTTATTGTTACTACTAGATTAAGAACCTTTCTTACTCTTGTTATTAGCATAAGTAGATTTAACTTGTGGCACAAAAGTAGACAAGAGGAGATGCTTGGCAATTTAAGAAGAACTCTTCTTTCGAAGATCATCATTGATTGCTTTAAGAAGCTCATGCTCTTGCTCTAAATTTAGCTTCTCATGAGTTCTTACAAGCTCTCTATGATCTTCTTGAGTTGTTTCATGAGCTAACTTAAGAGTGTTTAGTTCTTTAGTTAGACGCTCAATCTCCTTCCTTGCATTTTTACTCATTTCATCTTGACTATCATGATTACTAGCAAGTTCATTATAGCTCACATCACTTATTTTATTAACAAGCAAATCATCATCACCTAGCAAATCATCTTCATAACTATTGAATTCAAGATACTCGGGCTGTGATACTGATACGTCCATTTTGCATCATGCTTTTATATCGATATTTATTGCATTATGGGATGTTATTACATGTTATGTCACAATACTTATGCCTATTCTCTCTTATTTTACAAGGTTTACATGAAGAGGGAGAATGCCGACAGCGGGAATTCTGGGCTGGAAAAGGAGTAAATATTAGAGACCTATTATGCACATCTCCAAAAGTCCTGAAACTCCAAGGAAGTTACTTTTGGAATTAATAAAAATACTGAGCGAAGAAAGTACCAGAGGGGGGCCACCCACCATCCACGAGGGTGGGGGGCGCGCCCTACCCCCTGGGTGCGCCCCTGCCTCGTGGGCCCCCTAGCAGGCCTCCGGTGCCCATATTTTGCTATATGAAGTCTTTTACCCTGGAAAAAATCATAAGCAAGCTTTCGGGAAGAAACACCGCCGCCTCGAGGCTGAACCTTGGCGGAACCAATCTAGGGCTCCGGCGGAGCTGTTCTGCCGGGGAAAACTTCCCTCCGGGAGGGGGAAATCATCGCCATCGTCATCACCAACGATCCTCTCATCAGGAGGGGGTCAATCTCCATCAACATATTCACTAGCACCATCTCCTCTCAAACCCTAGTTCATCTCTTGTATCCAATCTTTGTCCCAAAGCCTCGGATTGGTGCCTGTGGGTTGCTAGTAGTGTTGATTACTCCTTGTAGTTGATGCTAGTTGGTTTATTTGGTGGAAGATCATATGTTCAGATCCTTTATGCATATTAATACCCCTCTGATTATGAACATGAATATGATTTGTGAGTAGTTACGTTTGTTCCTGAGGACATGGGAGAAGTCTTGCTATAAGTAGTCATGTGAATTTGGTATTCGTTCGATATTTTGGTGAGATGTATGTTGTCTTTCCTCTAGTGGTGTTATGTGAACGTCGACTACATGACACTTCACCATTGCTTGGGCCTAGAGGAAGGCATTGGTAAGTAATAAATAGATGATGGGTTGCTAGAGTGACAGAAGCTTAAACCCTAGTTTATGAGTTGCTTCGTAAGGGGCTGATTTGGATCCATATGTTTCATGCTATGGTTAGGTTTACCTTAATACTTCTTTTGTAGTTGCGGATGCTTGCAATAGGGGTTAATCATAAGTGGTATGCTTTTCCAAGAAAGGACAACACCCAAGCACCAATCCACCCACATACCAAATTATCAAAGTAACGAACGCGAATCATATGAGCGTGATGAAAACTAGCTTGACGATAATTCCCATGTGTCCTCGGGAGCGCTTTTCTCTATATAAGAGTTTGCCCAGGCTTGTCCTTTGCTACAAAAAGGATTGGGCCACCTTGCTTCACTTTATTTACTTGCATTACTTGTTACCCGTTACAAATTACCTTATCACAAAACTATCCGTTACCGATAATTTTAGTGCTTGCAGAGAATACCTTACTGAAAACCGCTTGTCATTTCCTTCTGCTCCTCGTTGAGTTCGACACTCTTACTTATTGAAAGGACTACGATATATCCCCTATACTTGTGGGTCAGTAAGACTCTTTTCTGGCGCCGTTGCCGGGGAGTGAAGCGCCTTTGGTAGGTGGAATTTGGTAAGGAAAGATTTATATAGTGTGCTGAAATTTACTGTCACTTGTTACTATGGAAAGTAATCCTCTGAGGGGATTGTTCGGGGTATGTTCACCCCGACCAGTAGAGCAAAGAGTTGCTCCTCAACCTACTGAACCTACTGAAAATGTTTACTTTGAAACTCCTTCGGGTATGATAGAGAAACTGCTAACTAATCCTTTTACAGGAGATGGAACATTACATCCCGATTTGCACCTAATCTATGTGGATGAAGTTTGTGGATTATTTAAGCTTGCAGGTATGCCCGAGGATGTTATCAAGAAGAAGGTCTTTCCTTTATCTTTGAAGGTAGAGGCATTGACATGGTTTAGGCTATGTGATGATATGGGATCATGGAACTACAACCAATTGAAATTGGAATTTCATCAGAAGTTTTATCCTATGCATCTTGTTCATCGTGATCGTAATTATATATATAATTTTTGGCCTCGCGAAGGAGAAAGCATCGCTCAAGCTTGGGGGAGGCTTAAGTCAATGTTATATTGATGCCCCAATCATGATCTCTCAAGAGAAATGATTATTCAAAAAATATATGCTCGGCTTTCTCTCAATAATCGATCCATGTTCGATACTTCTTGTACTAGCTCTTTTATGATGAGGACTATTGAATTCAAATGGGATTTATTGGAAAGAATTAAATGCAACTCTGATGATTGGGATCTCGACGAAGGTAAGGAGTCAGGTATAACACCTAAGTTTGATTGTGTTAAATCTTTTATGGATACCGATGTTTTCCGTGAATTTAGCACTAAATATGGACTTGACTCTGAGATAGTAGCTTCTTTCTGTGAATCCTTTGCTACTCACGTTGATCTCCCAAAGGAGAAGTGGTTTAAATATAATCCTCCCACTGAAGTAAAAGTAGTTGCAGCTATTAAAGTTGAAGAAATGACTATCACTTATAATGATCCTGTTGTTCCTACTTCTTATATTGAGCAACCACCTTTTCCTGTTACAATAAAGGATCATGCTAAAGCTTCAACCGTGGTCAACAAAAGTAACATTAAGAAACCCAAACCCCCTGAGCAAATTAAAGGTAAACCTAGTATTGCTATGGTTAAATATCTCTTGGCTGATAATGTTGATGGGCATGTTATTTACTTCTATAATGAAGCTGCTAGAATTGCTAGACCTGATACAAAAAATAAACATAGACCTGTTGTAGGCATTCCTGTTATTTCCGTTAAGATAGGAGACCATTGTTATCATGGCTTACGTGATATGGGATTGTTATGCATGATATTGCACCTGCTGAGTTAGAGGAAATTGATGTTACAATTAAGCTTGCTAATAGAGACACTATTTCACCAATTGGGATTGTTAGAGATGTTGAAGTCTTGTGTGGGAAAGTTAAATATCCTGCTGATTTTCTTGTTCTTGGTTCCCCACAAGATAGCTTTTGTCCCATCATATTTGGCAGACCCTTCTTGAATTGTAGCGACCAGACCCGAATGGATCAAGTCTCGTGCTCGTGTGTCATCCTGGATCAAGAATGCTTGACACCACACAAGCTTGAAGGATTTATAGCGAGTAGCAATCACACACTTATTACAACGTTGTCCACAAGGGAACTTATTACAATAATATGGATTAAGGCCATCTAATAATAACAGCGGAAGGCTTGGAAGATAAGTGAGTCCATCAACTCCATCGGCATCATTGAGTATAGAACCACGACCTAACACCTTACTGTCGTTCGAAAAGTCTGCAACATGAAAGTTGCAGCCCAAAACGGTCAAGACATGGAATATCTTTGGCAAAGCAACACATAGAGAGTAATGAAGGAATAAGCCTATACTACATGCATATATGGCTGGTGGTAAAGCTCTATGGTTACATTTTGCATAAAGCTAGTTTTTTCCTACAACAAAGGAATAATTTTATTTAACTATCATGGTGGTTGTTAAACATTGAGAATGGTTGACAGACATCCTCAATCCCAATTAAAAGTACTCATCAAAACCCAATAACATTTATTAGAAGTAACATGTTGAGATTCACATGATATTCAAGTACTAGATACTCAAAACGTCCATAACCGGGGACACGGCTAATCATGATTAGTTTGTACACTCTGCAGAGGGTTGCGCACTTTTCCCCACAAGACTCGATCGCCTCCGCTTGGTTCTCGCACTACATGGTGTTTGAGAAGCGGATGACCGAGACACGATCTTTCGAAGCACTAGCACCTTACATGTGGGTAGACTGTACCAACCTACATCCCCTACATCAGCTAGCCTACCCGTAAGAGTTCGCACAACTTACTCAACTATGCGAGCCCATATTGGCTTGTGGCTGCACACGGAAGTTTCAGTTTGAATAATCTTATGATCCCTTAGAGCACGGGTGGCGGTCCGAAGAAATCAGCAAGTCTGATAGAAACCAGGTGCCTCAATCCACCCAGATGTGTGTTTAGGTTGCCACCTTAGATAAACCATTAATTAACAATCTCACATCTGTCATGGATATTGACTCACCCAATCCACGTCTACTAGCATAGCATGGCATAATAAGCAAATGTAGAAGTAACTCCCAAGGTTTCATAAGAAAACAGGTAATAGGTACTGCCTCAATCTACTTCCCATCCCACAATTTAATTAGATCCTAATCATGCAAGTGTTTGAGGATTGATCTAATGCATAAAACTGGGTAGTAGAAAAGGTATGATCAAGTGTTACTTGCCTTGCTGATGATCCGCAAAACCTAGAGATTCGAAGTAACAAGCGGCGCACTCCGGGTGATCTATCGCAGACAAACGACAAGCATACAATAAGTACTCATCTAATGCACAAGGAAATCTCGAATAAAAGATCTAACTAGAGAGTTCAACTTAAGAACCCTGGTTGCAAAAGAATCAAATCAAATAAAACATCGAAAGTCGAAAGTCAAGAGAGAACGACTCGGTTTTAGCAATTTGAAACTAGGTCAAAATTTTACAGTAGCAAAACTTTGTTTAAGTAGGTTAGTCGGAACGGCGGTTTCGTAACGAGAAACTCCAGCGCTTGAATCACCTGATTCCGATAAACGAGCGAGAAAATAAACAGATTTGAAAATTGAATCGGAAATCGAATTCGGAAAATAACGGATTAAATCCGATTAAAAGAAAAACGACGAACAGTTAAAACGACGGACGTTCATTAACAGAAACTAACCGACGAACATGTTCATTGAAACGAACGGGTCGGTGAACGTTCACTAATTTATAAAACCGAAAAAAATAAAATAAATAAATAAATAAATAAAACCAATCTAGGGTTTTTAAAAAAACCGAACAACGCGAGAAAAACCGGATCGGGTTTTGAAACAAAAACGGACCGGGCGCGGGCGGTGGCTACCTCCGTGAGTCGCCGGAGGCTCGAACTCCGTGGGGTCGGGCGACAGGCGATGGGTGGCGGCGGGTCGGCGGGGTGGCGGCGGGCGGCGTCGGTGGCGGCGGCTGGCCTTCATGGGTGGCGGCGGCTCTGTCGGGCGGCAAGGCGGTGGGCAGGATGAGGAAAGAGGGGGGGGCGGCTTATAAAGGAGGGGGCTCGGTGCCTTGGGGGAGGGGGCGGCGGTGGGTCCGGCGTGAGCCGAGCGGACTCGGCGGGCGGGCGGCGGGAGTCTCCTCCAGCCAGAGAGCCGAGAGGAGGCGGCTGGGCGGGCGGCTCAGTTGGGCGGTGGGCCCTTGGCCCAGGCGCCAGCGTTTTTAAAACAAAACTAAACGAATTGAAAATAAAACCAAACGAACTCCAAATTAAATAAAATTAATTTTCCCGACTCCTAAAAATGAGTCGAACAAAATGAACTTTAAAACGGGCAAAATGCATATTTTAAAATACTCATTTTTTCCCTAAAGCAAATAAACTTTGAAAAACCAAAATTTGATTTATTTATTAAATCTTCATTTTTCCTAAATGTTGGGTAAGTCATATTATTCCCCTCTTCATTTTTTTATCGGAAAAACTTTTGAAGATAAATAAATAAATCAAATGATCCTATTTTCAAAATTTGAGAAATCCCAAATATGAAAATAATGAAATCTCCAACTCTCCGAGGGTCCTTGAGTTGCGTGAAATTTTCTAGGATCGGAAAAATGCGAGAAAATATGATATGCATGATGACCTAATGTATAACATTCCAAATTGAAAATTTGGGATGTTACAAACCTACCCCTTAAGATGAATCTAGCCCTCGAGATTCGGGTTGGCTAGAAAATAGGTGAGGTGGTCCTTGAGCAAAACTTCCTCTCTTTCCCGGTGGCTTCATCTTCGTGTGGTGGCTCCTTGAACCTTGCAAAACTTGATAACCTTGCTGCGAGTAACTCTGCTGGCATAGTCGAGAATCTTAACTGGTTTTCCTCATATGTTAAGTCATCCTTCAACTGAATTGCTTCAAAGTGCACTTGTGTCTCTTAACGGTATCTCTGCTATCTCGGGTGACATTTCTTCACCGAGAAACATGGAATACATCATGAACTCGACAGTCCTTCCGCAATTCCAGCTTATAAGCAACTTCTCCCATGCGTTGCAAAATCTTATATGGTCCAACGAAGCGTGGTGCTAACTTTCCTTTAACTCCAAAACGCTTAACTCCTCAAGCGGGGATACTCTAAGATATACTCTGTCTCCAACTTCATACTCAATCGCTGCGCTTTGAATCTGCATAGCTCTTACATGCGGGTGGGCTACCTTGAGCCTATCTCGAATCAGTTTAACCTTACGCTCGGACTCTTTAATCAAATTTGGTCCAAACAATTGGCGATCTCCGGTTTAGTCCCATGACAACGGTGTCCTGCATCTTCTTCCATCTGAGCCTCGAAGGTGCCATCTTCAAGCTGGTTTGGTAGCTGTTGTTATAAGAAAATTCTGCATACGGCAAATTATCATCCCAACTGGATCCATAATCTAGTGCACAAGCTCTCAAACATATCCTCCAAAATCTGATTGACTCTCTCGGTCTGTCCATCGATGCGTGGGTGGAAAGCTATCTTGAATTCAGTCTGGTTCCCAATGTTTCGTGTAACTGGTTCCAAAATTTTGAGGTAAATTGGGTTCCTCTATCGATACAATACTCCTCGAACTCCGTGTAAACACACAATTCTGGTCATGTATATCTTTGCCAACTTAGCACTGCTATAGGTAGTCTTGATTGGAATAAAATGAGCTACCTTCGTCAAGCGGTCGACTATAACCCAAATCGAGTCATATCCTGAGCGGGTCTTTGGCAAACCTGTGATGAAATCCATGCCTAGTTTATCCCACTTCCATTCGGTGTCGGCAATGGTTGTAACAATCCCTGGCTTCGATGTTCTGCCTTTACTTTCGACATACATCGCATAAACTGCTACATACTCCGCAATATCCTTCTTCATTCCGGTCCACCGAAAGTATTCTTCAAATCCAAATACATCTTGGTATTTCTGGGTGAATCGAATAGGGTGAATCATGAGCTTCTTGCAAAATCAACTTCGATCTACGGGTTATTGGGCACATAAACACGGTCCTCAAACCATAGGGTTTCGTGCTCATCCTCACGAAATCCTTTAGCCTTTCCTTTGCTCATTTTCTCCTTTATAGAGGCAACTTCCTTATCTGCCTTTTGGGCTTCTCTGATTTTGTCCATCAGTGTAGACTGAATCTCCAATGCTGCTACATAGCCTCTCGGAACTATCTCCAAACATAGCTCTCGAAGGTCCTCGGCTAACTCATTGGGTATTCCTCCCATCATTAGGGTATTGACGTGGCTCTTACGGCTCAATGCATCTGCTACAACGTTAGCCTTTCTGGGGTGATAATGTAATCTCATATCATAATCCTTGATAAGCTCTAACCATCTCCTTTGTCTGAGATTTAATTCCTTCTGTGTGAAAATGTATTTCAAACTCTTATGATCCATATATACTTCACAATGATTTCCAATGAGAAAATGTCTCCATGTCTTCAAGGCATGCACTGTGCGCTAACTCCAAATCATGTGTGGCATAATTTAACTCATGGGGCTTAAGTTGTCGTGAAGCATCTGAAACAACTCTTCCTTCCTGCATAAGCACTGCTCCAAGTCCTCGGCGTGAAGCGCCGCAATACACCTCATAATCCTTAGTCCGATCCGCAATATTAAAACTGGTGAGGTAACCAATCTTTTCTTCAACTCCTGAAAACTTGCCTCACAGTCCTCGGTCCATATGAATTTGTTATCCTTCTTCAACAATTCTGTCATCGGCTTTGCAATCCTTGAGAAATTCTCAATGAATCTTGGTAGTATCCTGCGAGTCCAAGGAAACTCGAATCTCTCCAACTGTCGTTGGTGCTTCCCATTTGGTTACGGTTTCAACCTTTGTGGGGTCAACTGCTATTCCTTCTCCGGATATAACATGTCCAGAAATCCAACTTCCTTTAGCCAAAACTCACACTTGCTGAACTTGGCATACAACTGGTGTTCCTCGGTTTCTCCAAAACCAATCTCAAATGTTCCTTATGTTCTTCTTCATTCTTGAGAAAATCAAAATATCATCAATGAACACCACGTCGAACTTATCCAAAAACTCCATAAACACTTTGTTCATCAGGTTCATGAAATAGGCTGGTGCGTTAGTCATCCAAATGACATAACGATATACTCATACAGTCCATATCTCGTGGTAAACGCTGTCTTGGGTATGTCCTGCTCCCGAATCTTCAATCGATGGTACCACGATCGAATCGATCTTGGAAAACACTTTAGCTCCTTGCAAGCGATCAAACAGATCATTTATCATAGGTAGTGGGTACTTGTTCTTGATTGTTACTTCATTCAATCCACGATAATCAACAACCATTCTTAACGATCCATCCTTCTTCTCCACTAACAATACGGGTGATCCCCAAGGTGAAGAACTTGGGCGAATAAAACCTTTATCCAATAGTTCCTTAATCTGCTTCTTGATTTCCGCCAAATCCTGTGCGGGCATCCTGTACGGTCGCTTCGATATCGGGCCTGTTCCTGGCAACAGCTCGATCAAAAACTCAATGTCTCTATCCGGTGGCATTCCTGGCAACTCTTCCGGAAATACATCAGGAAAATCCTTCACCACTGGTACTTCTTCCTGCACCACTCCTGATAAGCAATTTACTTGCGCTCTCCTCGGCTCGTGCCGTGATACATACTTGATCCTTCTTCCTTCTGGTGTGGTGAGCAAAATTGACTTTGTGGTGCAATCTATGTTCCCTCCATACTTTGATAACCAATCCATTCCTAATATCACATCCAATCCTTGGGATTCCGAACTATTAGGTGCGAGGGAAAACATAGTGTCCAATCCTTAATGGCGATCGATCACGCCATTTACTAGCCATGTATTCTGCTCGGGTGAGGTTACTAGCATGGGTGACCTAAGGGCTTGGGTCGGTAATTTGTACTTATCCACAAATCCCTTGATATGTATGAATGCGATGCACCAAGATCGAAAAGAACAACTGCAGTAAATGACTTAACAAAACCTTACCGACATCGCATCGGCTGATCTTCAACCTCCTCCACATCAATGTGATTCACATTCCTGTTGAAAGGGTTTGGCTTCTTTCGAGCTTCCATTGCCATTTCCATTCGGCCTACGGATAGTCATTTGCATAATGCCCATCTTGCGGCACTTAAAGCAAGTGATGTGACTCAGGTCTACCTTGGATGGTGTTGACGGGTTGGTGCGATTCTGTCCATTGCTTCCTCCATTCCCGTTCCCATTCTTAGTGCCATTATGGTTATGCGAATTACCTCCTCCATGGGTATGCTGAAACTGAATTTCTGATTTAGGGGTATAATGAGGCTTCTGCTGAGCTCCAGAGTTATACTTCCCCTGTCCATACTTCCGCTTGCGGTTCTCAATTTGCTGCTGCTTTCCTTCAATCATGAGGGCTCGGTCTACCAACTCCTGGTAGTTATTGAAACTTGCTACCATCAACGGCATGCTAAACTCATCATTCAGTCCTTCTAGAAACTTCTCCTGCTTAGCCGCATCTGTAGCAACGTCATATGGGGCATAACGTGCTAACTTACTAAAATCATCCACATACTGGCCAACAGTCCTTCCTCCTTGGCGTAAGTTGCGAAACTCACGCTTCTTCATGGCCATGGCTCCTGCTGAAACATGGGCGGTCTGAAAAGCTTGTCAAACCGATCCCATGTGGCGGTGTCACGGGTATGTGGCTGTAAAATTCTCCCACCATCTTGCTGCGGGTCCTTCAAGTGGTGTGTGCAAACTTCACTCTTTCTCCATCTGTGCATCCTGCAGTGGTCAACTCCCTTCCTATCTTGCGGAGCCAATCATCTGCTACAATCGGCTCGGTGCTACTGGAATACACCGGCGGATTCAGTCTAAGGAAACAAGTCAAATGATCCGCAGGTGGTGGTGGTGGTGGGTTGTTGTTGTTGTTGTTGTTGTTGCCCTGGTTCTGCACCAATGTTTGAATCAGGGTATTCTCGCTGCTGAATCAATTGGGTGATCTCTGGCGGGAAAGCGAACCCGGGTCGCGTCTCGAGGCATCGATGGGTTTAGAAGAGACGAGAAATTAAGAGTAGAATGGGGTCTAAGGAGAAACACTACCCAATGCTCATGAGCAAAAACACACAAAATCACTTCATTCAATCAAACAAAGGGCTTACGACGATCTAACTATCGCAAAAGTGCGTGTACTATAATGTTTACATGGAGGAATACTACTAATATGTGGGGACTTCTACTAATTTGAACCGTGGAAGACTCCATGATGTCTGCTCGACTTCGTCTTCAAAGTCGGGTTCACTTGGATCCGAATCGGTGTCGTCGATGTTGATGTAGTCCTTGGACAACCGACATCTTGGTCTTCATTCCCGAGCGCCAACTTCTACTTGAGTTCTTGATCTCGTACTTAAGATCGTTATTGTGTCTTGCTAGAGCTACGATCTCGTCCATGTAGTCCTTGCGTGTAGTCTTTAGTTCTCCTTCAAGTTCGATGATCCTTCCTTTGCATTCTCGCAACTCCAACATATCATTGCACATCTGGTTCTCTGGCGTCGAATGTGCTGGTTTAACTCCTGGATGAAAGCTGCAATGGATCTATCCTTCTTGGTGCTGACTATGTCCCATTGTTCATTTCGGCGTCCGCAAATCTGGTAGATAGTGTCCTTGAGGTCTTCTTGATAAACTTCTATAATGCGTCCCATGGTGATGTGAGCTGCCATGCTCTTTCCCAGACTCCAGGTTGGTGCACTGAAAACACTATCTATAGGCTTGGTGATTGGGGCGAATGTCCTTCCCGGAACGTGAGCTTGAATCTTCCAGCGCTCCTCTTCAGGCAGAGTGGCGTTGAAAGTCCCGGTGAAACTTGGTAGTCCAATGTTTAGGTACTTGGTGACTTCCTTCAAGTGAAATCCAAAAGGTGTGCCTTCATCTGGTTGAGTGTAATTGATCTTCGCGTCCGTCATCCTAAAGAGTAGAAAAGATGAGGAGTTAGAAAATGGGAAGAGTAGTGATCTATGGCTTTAACTTAGTGGTCGTGTCCTCACGGTCGGCGTGTGCTCGATACCATCTCTGAGCGACCAGACCGAATGGATCAAGTCTCGTGCTCGGTGTCATCCCTGGATCGAGAATCTTGACACCACACAAGATGCTTGAAGGATTTATAGCAGAGTAGCAATCACACACTTATTACAACGTTGTCCACAAGGGAACTTATTACAATAATATGGCTTAAGGCCATCTAATAATAACAGCAGAAGGCTTGGAAGATAAGTGAGTCCATCAACTCCATCGGCATCACCGAGTATAGAACCACGACCTAACACCTTACTGTAAATGCGAAAAGTCGCAACATGAAAGTTGCAGCCAAGCAACGGTCAACACATGGAATATCTTGGCAAAGCAACACATAGAGAGTAATGAAGGAATAAGCCTATACTACATGCATATATGGCTGGTGGTAAAGCTCTATGGTTACATTTTTGCATAAAGCTAGTTTTTTTTCCTACAACAAAGGAATAATTTTATTTAACTATCATGGTGGTTGTTAAGCATTGAGAATGGTTGACAGCATCCTCAATCCCAATTAAAAAGTACTCATCAAAACCCAATAACATTTATTAGAAGTAACATGTTGAGATTCACATGATATTCAAGTACTAGATACTCAAAACGTCCATAACCGGGGACACGGCTAATCATGATTAGTTTGTACACTCTGCAGAGGTTTTGCACTTTTCCCCACAAGACTCGATCGCCTCCGCTTGGTTCTCGTGACTACATGGTGTTTGAGAAACGGATGACCGAGACACAGTCTTTCGAAGCACTAGCACCTTACATGTGGGTAGACCGTACCAACCTACATCCCGTACATCAGCTAGCCTACCCGTAAGAGTTCGCACAACTTACTCAACTATGCCGAGCCCATATTGGCTTGTGGCTGCACACGGAAGTTTCAGTTTGAATAATCTTATGATCCCTTAGAGCACAGGTGGCGGTCCAAGAAATACAAGCAAGTCTGATAGAAACCGGTGCCTCAATCCACCCAGATGTGTGTTTAGGTTGCCACCTTAGATAAACCATTAATTAACAATCTCACATCTGTCATGGATATTCACTCACCCAATCCACGTCTACTAGCATAGCATGGCATAATAAGCAAACGTAGAAGTAACTCCCAAGGTTAGAAAACAGGTAATAGGTACTGCCTCAATCTACTTCCCATCCCACAATTTAATTAGATCCTAATCATGCAAGTGTTTGAGGATTGATCTAATGCATAAAACTGGGTAGTAGAAAAGGTATGATCAAGTGTTACTTGCCTTGCTGATGATCCGCGAAACCTAGAGATTCGAAGTAACAAGCGGCGCACTCCGGGTGATCTATCGCAGACAAACAACAAGCATACAATAAGTACTCATCTAATGCACATGGAAATCTCAAATAAAAGATCTAACCAGAGAGTTCAACTTAAGAAACCTGGTTGCAAAAGAATCAAATCAAATAAAACATCGAAAGTCGAAAGTCAAGAGAGAACGACTCGGTTTTAGCAATTTGAAACTAGGTCAAAATTTTACAGTAGCAAAACTTTGTTTAAGTAGGTTAGTCGGAATGGCGGTTTCGTAACGAAACTCCAGGCGCTTGAATCACCTGATTCCGATAAACGAGCGAGAAAATAAACAGATTTGAAAATTGAATCGGAAATCGAATTAGGAAAATAACGGATTAAATCCGATTAAAAGAAAAACGACGAACAGTTAAAACGACGGACGTTCGTTAACAGAAACTAACCGACGAACATGTTCATTGAAACGAACGGGTCGGTGAACGTTCACTAATTTATAAAACCGAAAAAATAAAAAAAAAACCAATCTAGGGTTTTAAAAACCGAACAACGCGAGAAAAACCGGATCGGGTTTTTGAAACAAAAACCGGACCGGGGGCGCGGCGAGGTGGCTACCTCCGGCGAGTCGCCGGCGGGGCTCCGGGCTCCGGCGGGGTCGGGCGACGGGCGGTGGGTGGCGGCGGGTCGGTGGGTGGCGATCGTGGCGCGGCGACAACGGGCGCGACGGCCTTGGCGGGCGGCGGCTCGGTCGGGCGGGCGGGCGGCGGGCGGGATGAGAGAGAGGGGGTCGGTGGCTTATAAGGGGGGGCTCCGGTGCCTTGGGGAGGGGGGCACGGTGGCGGGGTCGGCGTGGCCGAGCGGACTTCGGCGGCGGGCGGGCGGGTCTCCTCCAGCGAGGAGAGCTTGAGGGGGGGGGGGCGGCTGGGTTGGGCGGTTCGGTGGGCTGGCTGGGCCCTTGGCCCAGGGCAAGGCTTTTTTTTAAAACAAAACTAAACGAATTGAAAATAAAACCAAACGAACTCCAAATTAAATAAAATTAATTTTCCCGACTCCTAAAATGAGTCGAACAAAATGAACTTTAAAACGGGCAAAATGCATATTTTAAAATACTCATTTTTCCCTAAAGCAAATAAACTTTGAAAAACCAAAATTTGATTTATTTATTAAATCTTCATTTTTCCTAAATGTTGGGAAAGTCATATTATTCCCCCTCTTCATTTTTTTATCGGAAAAACTTTTGAAGATAAATAAATAAATCCAAATGATCCTATTTTCAAAACTTGAGAAATCCCAAATATGAAAATAATGAAATCTCCAACGCTCTCCGAGGGTCCTTGAGTTGCGTGAAATTTTCTAGGATCGGAAAAAATGCGAGAAAATATGATATGCATGATGACCTAATGTATAACATTCCAAATTGAAAATTTGGGATGTTACATGAATACTGTTAATGCTAGGATAGACTGCGAAAAGGATGTTGTTACTATTGGTTTGGGGGATATGTCTCATGAGTTTAACTTTGCTAAATTTCTAGACAACCCCGTGATGCCTAGTAAAGATGAAGTTATTGGTCTTGCTTCTATTGATGTGCCTCCTAATGATCCTTTAGAACAATATATACTTGACCATGAAAATGAAATGTTTATGAATGAAAGAAGGGAAATAGATGAAGTATTCTTTAAACAAGGACCTATTTTGAAACACAACTTTCCTGTTGAAATCCTAGGGGATCCTCCTCCACCCAAGGGTGTGAAGGAAATATGCCCTAGAGGCAATAATAAAGTTATTATTTATTTCCTTATATCATGATAAATGTTTATTATTCATGCTAGAATTGTATTAACCGGAAACATGATACATGTGTGAATACATAGACAAACAGAGTTTCACTAGTATGCCTCTACTTGACTAGCTCGTTAATCAAAGATGGTTATGTTTCCTAGCCATTGACATGGGTTGTCATTTGATTAACGGGATCACATCATTAGGAGAATGATGTGATTGACATGACCCATTCCGTTAGCTTAGCACACGATCGTTTAGTATGTTGCTATTGCTTTCTTCATGACTTATACATGTTCCTATGACTATGAGATTATGCAACTCCCGTTTACGGAGGAACACTTTGTGTGCTACCAAACGTCACAACGAATCGGGTGATTATAAAGGTGCTCTCAGGTGTCTCGAAGGTACATGTTGGGTTGGCTTATTTCGAGATTAGGATTTGTCACTCCGATTGTCGGAGAGGTATCTCTGGGCCCTCTCGGTAATGCTCATCACTTAAGCCTTGCAAGCATTGCAACTAATGAGTTAGTTGCGGGATGATGTATTACGGAACGAGTAAAGAGACTTGCCGGTAACGAGATTGAACTAGGTATTGAGATACCGACGATCGAATCTCGGGCAAGTAACATACCGATGACAAAGGAACAACGTATGTTGTTATGCGGTCCGACCGATAAAGATCTTCGTAGAATATGTGGGAACCAATATGAGCCTCCAGGTTCCGCTATTGGTTATTGACCGGAGACGTGTCTCGGTCATGTCTACATAGTTCTCGAACCCGTAGGGTCCGCACGCTTAACGTTACAATGATAATTATATTATGAGTTTATATGTTTTGATGTACCGAAGGTTGTTCGGAGTCCCGGATGTGATCACGGACATGACGAGGAGTCTCGAAATGGTTGAGACATGAAGATTGATATATTGGAAGCCTATGTTTGGATATCGGAAGTGTTCCGGGTGAAATCGGGATTTATTCGGAGTACCGGGAGGTTACCGGAACCCCCGGGAACTTAATGGGCCTTAGTGGGCCTTGGTGGAAGAGAGGAGAGGAGGCCAGGGCAGGGCTGCGCACCCCTCCCCCCCAGTCCGAATAGGACAAGGAAAGGGGGGCGGGGCCCCCCTTTCCTTCCTCCCCTCCACCTCTTCCCTCTCTCTCTCCTAGTCCAACATGAAAACGGGGGGAGTCCTACTCCCGGTAGGAGTAGGACTCCTCCTGGCGCGCCTCCTCCCTCGACGGCCGCACCTCCCCCTTGCTCCTTTATATACATGGGCAGGGGGCACCCTAGACACACAAGTTGATCAGTTGATCTCTCCCAACCATGTGCGGTGCCCCCCTCCACCATAGTCCACCTCGATAATACTGTAGCGGTGCTTAGGCGAAGCCCCGCGTCGGTAGTACATCAACATCGTCACCACGCCATCGTGCTGACAAAACTCTCCCTCAACACTCGGCTGGATCGGAGTTTAAGGGACGTCATCGGGCTGAACGTGTGCTGAACTCGGAGGTGCCGTACGTTCGTCACTT
The DNA here is from genome assembly GCA_021605205.1 of Aegilops longissima. Lineage (NCBI taxonomy): Eukaryota > Viridiplantae > Streptophyta > Magnoliopsida > Poales > Poaceae > Aegilops > Aegilops longissima. The sequence continues at coordinate 380,460,555 of CM038676.1, read as the reverse complement.
GATCGGTTGGATCATGAAGACGTACGACTACATCAACCGCGTTGTGCTAACGCTTCCGCTTTCGGTCTACGAGGGTACATGGACAACACTCTCCCCTCTCGTTGCTATGCATCACCATGATCTTGCGTGTGCGTAGGAAATTTTTGAAATTACTACGTTCCCCAATAGTGGTATCAGAGCCAGGTTTTATGCGTAGATGTCATATGCATGAGTAGAACACAAGTGAGTTGTGGGCGATATAAGTCATACTGCTTACCAGCATTTCATACTTTGGTTCGGCGGTATTGTTGGACGAAGCGGCCCGGACCGACATTACGCGTAAGCTTACGCGAGACCGGTTCTCCCGACGTGCTTTGCACAAAGGTGGCTAGTGGGTGTCGGTTTCTCCAACTTTAGTTGAAGCGAGTGTGGCTACGCCCGGTCCTTTCAAAGGTTAAAACAGCACCAACTTGACAAACTATCATTGTGGTTTTGATGCGTAGGTAAGAACGGTTCTTGCTAAGCCCGTAGCAGCCACGTAAAATTTGCAACAACAAAGTAGAGGACGTCTAACTTGTTTTTGCAGGGCATGTTGTGATGTGATATGGTCAAGACGTGATGCTATATTTTATTATATGAGATGATCATGTTTTTAACCGAGTTATCGGCAACTGGCAGGAGCCATATGGTTGTCGCTTTATTGTATGCAATGCAATCGCCCTGTAATGCTTTACTTTATCACTAAGCGGTAGCGATAGTCGTAGAAGCATAAGATTGGCGAGACGACAATGATGCTACGATGGAGATCAAGGTGTCGCGCCGGTGACAATGGTGATCATGACGGTGCTTCGGAGATGGAGATCACAAGCACAAGATGATGATGGCCATATCATATCACTTATATTGATTGCATGTGATGTTTATCTTTATGCATCTTATCTTGCTTTGATTAACGGTAGCATTATAAGATGATCTCTCACTAAATTTCAAGATAAAAGTGTTCTCCCGAGTATGCACCGTTGCCAAAGTTCGTCGTGCCCGAGACACCACGTGATGATCGGGTGTGATAAGCTCTCGTCCATCTACAACGGGTGCAAGCCAGTTTTGCACACGCAGAATACTCAAGTTAAACTTGACGAGCCTAGCATATGCAGATATGGCCTCGGAACACCGAGACCGAAAGGTCGAGCGTGAATCATATAGTAGATATGATCAACATAGTGATGTTCACCATTGAAAGTTACTCCATTTCACGTGATGATCGGTTATGGTTTAGTTGATTTGGATCATGTGATCACTTAGAGGATTAGAGGATGTCTTTCTAAGTGGGAGTTCTTAAGTAATATGATTAATTGAACTTAAATTTATCATGAACTTAGTACCTGATAGTATCTTGCTTGTCTATGTTTGATTGTAGATAGATTGCCCGTGCTGTTGTTCCATTGAATTTTAATGCGTTCCTTGAGAAAGCAAAGTTGAAAGATGATGGTAGCAATTACACGGACTGGGTCCGTAACTTGAGGATTATCCTCATTGCTGCATAGAAGAATTACGTCCTGGAAGTACCGGTGGGTGCCAGGCCTGCTGCAGGAGCAACACCAGATGTTATGAACGTCTGGCAGAGCAAAGCTGTTGACTACTCGATAGTTCAGTGTGCCATGCTTTACGGCTTAGAACCGGGACTTCAACGACGTTTTGAACATCATAGAGCATATGAGATGTTCCAGGAGTTGAAGTTGATATTTCAAGCAAATGCCCGGATTGAGAGATATGAAGTCTCCAATAAGTTCTATAGCTGCAAGATGGAGGAGAATAGTTCTGTCAGTGAGCATATACTCAAGATGTCTGGGTATAATAATCACTTGATTCAACTGGGAGTTAATCTTCCGGATGATAGCGTCATTGACAAAATTCTCCAATCACTGCCACCAAGCTACAAGAGCTTCGTGATGAACTATAACATGCAAGGGATGGAAAAGACAATTCCCGAGCTCTTCGCAATGCTAAAGGCTGCGGAGATAGAAATCAAGAAGGAGCATCAAGTGTTGATGGTCAACAAGACCACTAGTTTCAAGAAAAAGGGCAAAGGTAAGAAGAAGGGGAAACTTCAAGAAGAACAGCAAGCAAGTTACTGCTCAGGAGAAGAAACCCAAGTCTGGACCTAAGCCTGAAACTGAGTGCTTCTACTACAAGCGGTGGTCCTTTGAAGCGGAACTGCCCCAAGTATTTGGCGGATAAGAAGGATGGCAAGGTGAACAAAGGTATATGTGATATACATGTTATTGATGTGTACCTTACTAGAGCTCGCAGATAGCACTGGTATTTGATACTGGTTCATTGCTAATATTTGCAACTCGAAGCAGGGACTACGGATTAAGCGGACTTGGCCAGGGCGAGGTGACGATGCGCGTGGGAAATGGTTCCAAAGTCGATGTGATTGCGGTCGACACGCTACCTCTACATCTACCTTCGGGATTAGTTTTAGACCTAAATAATTCTTATTTGGTGCCAGCGTTGAGCATGAACAATATATCTGGATCTTGTTTGATGCAAGACGGCTATTCATTTAAATCAGAGAATAATGGTTGTTCTATTTATATGAGTAATATCTTTTATGGTCATGCACCCTTGAAGAGTGATCTATTTTTGATGAATCTCGATAGTAGTGATACACATATTCATAATGTTGAAACCAAAAGATGCAGAGTTGATAATGATAGTGCAACTTATTTGTGGCACTTCCGTTTAGGTCATATCGGTGTAAAGCGCATGAAGAAACTCCATACTGATGGAATTTTGGAGCCACTTGATTATGAATCACTTGGTACTTGCGAACCGTGCCTCATGGGCAAGATGACTAAAACGCCGTTCTCCGGTACTATGGAGAGAGCAACAGATTTGTTGGAAATCATACATACAGATGTATGTGGTCCAATGAATGTTGAGGCTCGTGGCGGATATCGTTATTTTCTCACCTTCACAGATGATTTAAGCAGATATGGGTATATCTACTTGATGAAGCATAAGTCTGAAACATTTGAAAAGTTCAAAGAATTTCAGAGTGAAGTTGAAAATCATCGTAACAAGAAAATAAGGTTTCTACGATCTGATCATGGAGGAGAATATTTGAGTTATGAGTTTGGTCTACATTTGAAACAATGCGGAATAGTTTCGCAACTCACGCCACCCGGAACACCACAGCGTAATGGTGTGTCCGAACGTCGTAATCGTACTTTACTAGATATGGTGCAATCTATGATGTCTCTTACTGATTTACCGCTATCATTTTGGGGTTATGCTTTAGAGACAGCTGCATTCATGTTAAATAGGGCACCATTGAAATCCGTTGAGATGACACCTTATGAATTGTGGTTTGGCAAGTTCTGAAAGTTTGGGGCTGCGATGCTTATGTGAAAAAGCGTCAACCTGATAAGCTCGAACCCAAATCGAAGAAATGTGTTTTCATAGGATACCCAAAGGAGACTGTTGGGTACACCTTCTATCACAGGTCCGAAAGGCAAAACATTCGTTGTTAAGAATGGATCCTTTCTAGAGAAGGAGTCTCTCTCGAAAGAAGTGAGTGGGAGGAAAGTAGAACTTGATGAGGTAACTGTACCTGCTCCCTTATTGGAAAGTAGTTCATCACAGAAACCGGTTTCTGTGACACCTACACCAATTAGTGAGGAAATTGATGATGATGATCATGGAACTTCAGATCAAGTTGTTACTGAACCTCGTAGATCAACCAGAGTAAGATCCGCACCAGAGTGGTACGGTAATCCTGTTCTGGAAGTCATGCTACTAGATCATGATGAACCTACGAAATATGAAGAAGCGATCGTGAGCCCAGATTCCGCAAAATGGCTTGAAGCCATGAAATCTGAGATGGGATCCATGTATGAGAACAAAGTGTGGACTTTGGTTGACTTGCCCGATGATCAGCAAGCAATTGAGAATAAATGGATCTTCAAGAAGAAGACTGATGCTGACGGTAATATTACTGTCTACAAAGCTCGACTTGTTGCAAAAGGTTTTCGACAAGTTCAAGGGGTTGACTACGATGAGACATTCTCACCCGTAGCGATGCTTAAGTCTATCTGAATCATGTTAGCGATTGCCGCATTTTATGATTATGAAATTTGGCAGATGGATGTCAAAACTGCATTCCTGAATGGATTTCTGGAAGAAGAGTTGTATATGATGCAACCAGAAGGTTTTGTCGATCCAAAGGGAGCTAACAAAGTGTGCAAGCTCCAGCGATCCATTTATGGACTGGTGCAAGCCTCTCGGAGTTGGAATAAACGCTTTGATAGTGTGATCAAAGCATTTGGTTTTATACAGACTTTTGGAGAAGCCTGTATTTACAAGAAAGTGAGTGGGAGCTCTGTAGCATTTTTGATATTATATGTGGATGACATATTACTAATTGGAAATGATATAGAATTTCTGGATAGCATAAAGGGATACTTGAATAAGAGTTTTTCAATGAAAGACCTCGGTGAAGCTGCTTATATATTGGGCATTAAGATCTATAGAGATAGATCAAGACGCTTAATTGGACTTTCACAAAGCACATACCTTGACAAAGTTTTGAAGAAGTTCAAAATGGATCAAGCAAAGAAAGGGTTCTTGCCTGTGTTACAAGGTGTGAAGTTGAGTAAGACTCAATGCCCGACCACTGCAGAAGATAGAGAGAAGATGAAAGATGTTCCCTATGCTTCAGCCATAGGCTCTATCATGTATGCAATGCTGTGTACCAGACCTGATGTGTGCCTTGCTATAAGTCTAGCAGGGAGGTACCAAAGTAATCCAGGAGTGGATCACTGGACAGCGGTCAAGAACATCCTAAAATACCTGAAAAGGAATAAGGATATGTTTCTCGATTATGGAGGTGACAAAGTGCTCATCGTAAATGGTTACATTGATGCAAGCTTTGACACTGATCCAGATGATTCTAAATCGCAAACCGGATATGTGTTTACATTGAACGGGGGAGCTGTCAGTTGGTGCAGTTCTAAACAAAGCATCATGGCGGGATCTACATGTGAAGCGGAGTACATAGCTGCTTCGGAAGCAGCAAATGAAGGAGTCTGGATGAAGGAGTTCATATCCGATCTAGGTGTCATACCTAGTGCATTGGGTCCAATAAAAATCTTTTGTGACAATACTGGTGCAATTGCCTTGGCAAAGGAATCCAGATTTCACAAGAGAACCAAGCACATCAAGAGACGCTTGAATTCCATCCGGGGTCTAGTCCAGGTGGGAGACATAGAAATTTGCAAGATACATACGGATCTGAATGTTGCAGACCCGTTGACTAAGCCTCTTCCACGAGCAAAACATGATCAGCACCAAGGCTCCATGGGTGTTAGAATCATTACTGTCTAATCTAGATTACTGACTCTAGTGCAAGTGGGAGACTGAAGGAAATATGCCCTAGAGGCAATAATAAATTTATTATTTAATTCCTTATATCATGATAAACGTTTATTATTCATGCCAGAATTGTATTAACCGGAAACTTGATACATGTGTGAATACATAGACAAATGGAGTGTCACTAGTATGCCTCTACTTGACTAGCTCGTTAATCAAAGATGGTTATGTTTCCTAGCCATTGACATGGGTTGTCATTTGATTAACGGGATCACATCATTAGGAGAATGATGTGATTGACATGACCCATTCCGTTAGCTTAGCACACGATCATTTAGTATGTTGCTATTGCTTTCTTCATGACTTATACATGTTCCTATGACTATGAGATTATGCAACTCCGTTTACGGAGGAACACTTTGTGTGCTACCAAGCGTCCACAACGAATCGGGTGATTATAAAGGTGCTCTCAGGTGTCTCGAAGGTACATGTTGGGTTGGCGTATTTCGAGATTAGGATTTGTCACTCCGATTGTCGGAGAGGTATCTCTGAGCCCTCTAGGTAATGCACATCACTTAAGCCTTGCAAGCATTGCAACTAATGAGTTATTTGCGGGATGATGTATTATGGAACGAGTAAAGAGACTTGCCGGTAACGAGATTGAACTAGGTATTGAGATACTGACGATCGAATCTCGGGCAAGTAACATACCGATGACAAAGGGAACAACTTATGTTGTTATGCAGTCTGACCGATAAAGATCTTCGTAGAATATGTGGGAACCAATATGAGCATCCAGGTTCCGCTATTGGTTATTGACCGGAGACGTGTCTCGGTCATGTCTACATAGTTCTTGAACCCGTAGGGTCCGCACGCTTAACGTTACGATGACAGTTATATTATGAGTTTATATGTTTTGATGTACCGAAGGTTTTTCGGAGTCCCGGATGTGATCACGGACATGACGAGGAGTCTCGAAATGGTCGAGACATGAAGATTGATATATTGGAAGCCTATGTTTGGATATCGGAAGTGTTCCGGGTGAAATCGGGATTTTTTTCGGAGTACCGGGAGGTTACTGGAACCCCCCGGGAACTTAATGGGCCTTGGTGGGCCTTGGTGGAAGAGAGGAGAGGAGGCTAGGGCAGGGCCGCGCGCCCCTCCCCCCCCCCCCCCAAGACCGAATAGGACAAGGAGAGGGGGCGGCGCCCCCCCTTTCCTTCCTCCCCTCCACCTCTTCCCTCTCTCTCTCTCTCCTAGTCCAACATGGAAAAGGGGGGGAGTCCTACTCCCAGTAGGAGTAGGACTCCTCTGGCCTCCTGGCCTGGGCCGCCGCACCTCCCCTTTCTCCTTTATATCTGAGGGCAGGGGCACCCTAGACACACAAGTTGATCAGTTGATCTCTCCCAACCGTGTGCGGTGCCCCCCTCCACCATAGTCCACCTCGATAATACTGTAGCGGTGCTTAGGCGAAGCCCTGCGTCGGTAGTGAAGGAAATATGCCCTAGAGGCAATAATAAAGTTATTATTTATTTCCTTATACCATGATAAATGTTTATTATTCATGCTAGAATTGTATTAACCGGAAACATAATACATGTGTGAATACATAGACAAACAGATAGTCACTAGTATGCCTCTACTAGACTAGCTCATTAATCAAAGATGGTTGTGTTTCCTAACCATAGACATGTGTTGTCATTTGATTAATGGGATCACCTCATTAGGAGAATGATGTGATTGACATGACCCATTCCGTTAGCTTAGCACTTGATCGTTTAGTATATTGCTAATGCTTTCTTCATGACCTATACATGTTCCTGTAACTATGAGATTATGCAACTCCGTTTACGGAGGAACACTTTGGTACTACCAAGCGTCACAGCGTAATCGGGTGATTATAAAGGAGTACTACAGGTGTCTCCAAAGGTACTTGTTGGGTTGGCGTATTTGAGATTAGGTTTTGTCACTCCGATTGTCGGAGAGGTATCTCTGGGCCTTCTCGGTAATACACATCACATAAGCCTTGCAAGCATTACAACTAATGAGTTAGTTGTGAGATGATGTATTACGGAGCGAGTAAAGAGACTTACCGTAACGAGATTGAACTAGGTATTGGATACCGACGATCGAATCTCGGGTAAGTAACATACCGATGACAAAAGGAACAACATATATCGTTATGCGGTTTGACCGATAAAGATCTTCGTAGAATATGTAGGAACCAATATGGGCATCCAGGTTCCGCTATTGGTTATTGACCGAGAATGGTTCTAGGTCATGTCTACATAGTTCTCGAACCCGTAGGGTCCATGCACGCTTAACGTTCGATGACAGTTCATTATGAGTTTATAAGTTTTGATGTACGAAGGTTGTTCGAGTCCCGGATGTGATCACGGACATGACGAGGAGTCTCGAAATGGTTGAGACATAAAGATTGATATATTGGAAGCCTATGTTTGGACTTGGAAGGTTCGGATGAAAACAGAAGTTCTGGAACACCGGGAGTTACGGAACCCCGGGGTCTATGGGCCTTGATGGGCCATAGGGAGAAGAGGAAGGGCCGCCGGGGCAGGCGCGCCCCTCCCCTCTAGTCCGAATAGGACAAGGAGAGGGGCGGCGCCCCTTCCCTCTTCCCTCCTCCAATCCTAATCCAACTAGGAAGGGGGGAGTCCTACTCGGTGGGAGTAGGACTCCTCCAGCGCGGCCTTGGGCTGGCTGCACCCCTTGCTCCTTTATATCTGAGGCAGGGGGGCACCCACACACACAAGTTGATCTACGGATCGTTCCTTAGCCGTGCAGCGGTGCCCCTCCACCATATTCCACTTCGGTCATATCGTCGCGGAGCTTAGCGAAGCCCCGCGCGGAGAAGTCATATCGTCGCGAGCTTAAGCGAAGCCCTGCGTCGGTGGAGCATCATCATCATCACCACGCCGTCGTCTTGTGGAACTCATCCCGACACTTTGCTGGATCGAGTCCGGGATCGTCATCGAGCTGAGCGTGTGCAGAACTCGGAGGTGCCGTCGTTCGGTGCTTGGATCGGTCGGATCGTGAAGGCGTCGACTACATCAACAGCGTTGTTATAACGCTTCGCTTTCGGTCTCACGAGGGTGCGTGGACGGACACTCTCCCTCTCGTTGCTATGCCATCACCATGGTCTTGCGTGTGCGTAGGAAATTTTTGAAATTACTCGTTCCCCAATGATGGCATCCGAGCCTGGTTTTATGCGTTGATGTCATGTGCACGAGTAGAACACAAGTGAGTTGTGGGCGATATAAGTCATCTGCTTACCAGCATGTCATACTTTGGTTCGGCGGTATTGTGAGATGAAGCGGCCGGACCGACATTACGCCAGACGCTTACGCGAGACTGGTTTCACCGCCGAGCACTAGTTGCTTAAAGGTGACCGGCGGGTGTCGGTTTCTCTCACTTTAGTTGAACCGAGTGTGGCTCGCCCGGTCCTTGCGAAGGTTAAAACAGCACCAACTTGACAAACTATCGTTGTGGTTTTGATGCGTAGGTAAGAACGGTTCTTGCTCAGCCCGTAGCAGCCACGTAAAACTTGCAACAACAAAGTAGAGGGCGTCTAACTTGTTTTTGCAGGGCATGTTGTGATGTGATGTGGTCAAGGCGTGATGCTATATTTTATTGTATGAGATGATCATGTTTTGTAACCGAGTTATCGGCAATGGCAGGAGCCATATGGTTGTCGCTTTATTGTATGAAATGCAACGCCATGTAATTGCTTTACTTTATCACTAAGCGTAGCGATAGTCGTAGAAGCAATAGTTGGAGAGGCGACAACGATGCTACGATGGAGATCAAGGTGTCGCGCGGTGGCGATGGTGATCATGGCGGTGCTTGGCGATGGAGATCACAAGCACAAGATGATGATGACCATATCATATCACTTATATTGATTGCATGTGATGTTTATCCTTTATGCATCTTATCTTGCTTTGATTGACGGTAGCATTATAAGATGATCTCTCACTAAAATAATCAAGAGGTGTTCTCCCGAGTATGCAACGTTGCTAAAAGTTCAGTAGTACCCGGACACCACGTGATGATCGGGTGTGATAAGTTCTCGTCCATCTACAACGGGTGCAAAACAGTTGCACACGGAATACTCAGGTTAAACTTGACGAGCCTAGCATATAACAGATATGGCCTCGGAACACGGAGACCGAAGGTCGGCGTGAATCATATAGTAGATATGATCAACATAGTGATGTTCACCATTGAAACTACTCCATCTCACGTGATGATCGGACATGGTTTAGTTGATTTGGATCACGTAATCACTTAGATGACTAGAGAGATGTCTGTCTAAGTGGGAGGTTTTAATATGATTAATTAAACTTAAATTTATCATGAACTTAGTACCGATAGTATTTTTGCTTGTCTATGTTTCTTGTAGATAGATGGCTCGTCTTTGTTGTTCCGTTGAATTTTAATGCGTTCCTTGAGAAAGCAAAGTTGAAAGATGATGGTAGCAATTACGGACTGGGTCCGTAATTTGAGGATTATCCTCATTGCGCACGGAAGAATTACGTCTGGAAGCACCGCTGGGTGCGAACCTGCTGCAGAGAGCTACGCGAGAAGTTGTGAGCGTCTGGCGAGCAAAGCGATGACTACTCGATAGTTCGATGTGCCATGCTTTACGGCTTAGAACCGGGTCTTCAACGGCGTTTTGAGCGTCATGGAGCATATGAGATGTTCCAGAGTTGAAGTTAATATTTCAAGCAAATGCCCGGATTGAGAGATATGAAGTCTCCAATAAGTTCTATAGCTGCAAGATGGAGGAGAATAGTTACATCGGTGAACATATACTCAAAATGTCTGGGTATAATAATCACTTGATTCAACTGGGAGTTACTCTTCGGATGATAGTGTCATTGATGAATTCTCCAATCACGCCACCAAGCTACAAGAGCTTCGTGATGAACTATAATATGCAAGGGATGACCAAAACAATTCCGAGCTCTTCGCAATGCTAAAAGCAGCGGAGGTAGAAATCAAGAAAGAGCATCAAGTGTTGATGGTCAACAAGACCACTAGTTTCAAGAAAAGGGCAAAGGAAAGAAGAAGGAAACTTCAAAAGAACAGCAAGAAAGTTGCTGCTCAAGAGAAGAAACCCAAGTCTGGACCTAAGCCTGAAAATGAGTGTTTTACCGCAAGCGGATCGACTTTGGAAGCGGAACTGCCCCAAGTATTTGGCGGATAAGAAGGATGGCAAGGTGAACAAAGGTATATGTGATATACATGTTATTGATGTGTACCTTACTAGAGCTCGTAGTAGCACTGGTATTTGATCTTGGTTACATTGCTAATATTTGCAACTCAAACAGGGACTACGGAATAGACGAGCATTGGCAAAGGACGAGGTGACGATGCGCGTGGGAAATGGTTCCAAAGTCAATGTGATCGCGGTCGGCACGCTACCTCTACATCTACCTTGGGATTAGTTTTAGACCTAAATAATTGTTATTTGGTGCGGCGTTGAGCATGAACATTATATCTGGATCTTGTTTGATGCGAGGCGGTTATTCATTTAAATCAGAGAATAATGGTTGTTCTATTTATATGAGTAATATCTTTTATGGTCATGCACCCTTGAAGAATGGTCTATTTTATTGAATCTCGATAGTAGTAATACACATATTCATAGTGTTGAAACCAAAAGATGCAGAGTTGATAATGATAATGCAACTTATTTGTGGCACTTGCCGTTTAGGTCATATCGGTGTAAAACGCATGAAGAAACTCCATCTTGATGGGCTTCGGAATCACTTGGTACTTGCGAACCGTGCCTCATGGGCAAGATGACCAAAACGCCGTTCTCGGAACTATGGAGCGAGCAACTGATTTGTTGGAAATCATACATACCGATGTTTGTGGTCCAATGAATGTTGAGGCACTTGGCGGGTATCGTTATTTTCTCACCTTCAGAGATGATTTGAGCAGATATGGGTATATCTACTTAATGAAACACAAATCTGAAACATTTGAAAAGTTCAAAGAGTTTGAGTGAAGTAGAAAATCATCGTAACAAGAAAATAAAGTTTCTACGATCGGATCGTGGAGGAGAATATTTGAGTTACGAGTTTGGTTTACATTTGAAACAATGTGGAATAGTTTACGCAACTCACGCCACCGGAACACCACGGAGAAATGGTGTGTCGAGCGTCGAATCGTACTTTACTTGATATGGTGCGATCTATGATGTCTCTTACCGATTTACCGCTATCGTTTTGGGGATATGCTTTAGAGGCGGCCGCATTCACGTTAAATAGGGCACCATCTAAATCCGTTGAGGCGACACCGTATGAACTGTGGTTTGGCAAGAAACCAAAGTTGTCGTTTCTTAAAGTTTGGGGCTGCGATGCTTATGTGAAGAAACTTCAACCAGATAAGCTCGAACCCAAATCGAGAAATGTGTCTTCATAGGATACCCAAAGGAGACTGTTGGGTACACTTTCTATCACAGATCTGAAGGCAAGGTTTTCGTTGCTAAATTCGGATCCTTTCTAGAGAAGGAGTTTCTCTCGAAAGAAGTGAGTGGGAGGAAAGTAGAACTTGATGAGATAATCATATCTGCTCCCTTATTGGAAAGTAGTTCATCACAAGAAAGCGGTTCTGTGACAACTACACCAATTAGTGAGGAAACTAATGATGATGATCATGAAGCTTCAGATCAAGTTACTCTTGAACTTCGAGGTCAACCGAGTAAAATACGCACTGAGTGGTGCGGTAATCCTATTACGGAAGTCATGTTACTTGACCATGGCGAACCTACAAACTATGAAGAAGCGATGGTGAGCCCAGATTCGCGAAATGGCTGGAAGCCATGAAATCTGAGATGGGATCCATGTATGAGAACAAAGTATGGACTTTGGTTGACTTGCCCGATGATCGGCAAGCCATTGAGAATAAATGGATCTTTAAGAAGAAGACCGACGCCGATGGTAATGTAACTGTCTACAAAGCTCGACTTGTTGCGAAAGGTTTTCGACAAGTTCAAGGGGTTGACTACGATGAGACTTTCTCACCCGAAGCGATGCTTAAGTCTGTCCGAATCATGTTAGCAATTGCCACATTTTATGATTATGAAATTTGGCAAATGGATGTAAAACTGCATTCTTGAATGGATTTCTAGAAGAAGAGTTGTATATGATGCAACCAGAAGGTTTTGTTGATCCAAAGGGTGCTAACAAAGTGTGCAAGCTCCAGCGATCAATTTATGGTGCAGTGCAAGCCTCTCGGAGTTGGAATAAGCGCTTTGATAGTGTGATCAAAGCATATGGTTTTATCTGAGACTTTTGGAGAAGCCTGTATTTACAAGAAAGTGAGTGGGAGCTCTGAGCATTTTCGATATTATATGTGGACGACATATTATTGATTGGAAATGATATAGAATTTCTGGATAGCATAAAAGGATACTTGAATAAAAGTTTTTCAATGAAAGACCTCGGTGAAGCTGCTTACATATTGGGCATCAAGATCTATAGAGATAGATCAAGGCGCTTAATTGGACTTTCACAAAGCACATACCTTGATAAAGTTTTGAAGAAGTTCAAAATGGATCGAGGCAAAGAAAGGTTTTTACCTGTATTACAAGGTGTAAGATTGAGTCGGACTCAATGCCCGACCACAAGCAGAAGATAGAGAGAAAATGAAAGATGTTCCTATGCTTCAGCCATAGGCTCTATCATGTATGCAATGCTGTGTACCAGACTGACGTATGCTTAGCTGTAAGCTTGGCAGGAAGGTACCAAAGTAATCCAGAGTGGATCATGGACAGCGGTCAAGAACATCCTGAAATACGAAAAGGACTAAGGATATGTTTCTCGTATATGGAGGTGACAAAGAGCTAGTCGTAAATGGTTACGTCGATGCAAGCTTTGACACTCATCCGGACGATTCTAAATCGCAAACCGGATCGTGTTTTTATTAAGCGGTGGAGCTGTCGGTTGGTGCAGTTCTAAACAAAGCGTCGTGGTGGGATCTACATGTGAAGCGGAGTACATAGCTGCTTGAAGCAGCAAATGAAGGAGTCTGGATGAAAGAGTTCATTTCCGATCTAGGTGTCATACCTAGTGCATCGGGACCGATGAAGATCTTTCGTGACAATCTTGGTGCAATTGCCTTGGCAAAGGAATCCAAATTTCACAAGAGGACCAAGCATATCAAGAGACGCTTCAATTCCATTCGGGACCAAGTCCAAGTGGGAGACATAGAGATTTGCAAAATACATACGGATCTGAATGTTGCGACCGTTGACTAAGCCTCTTCCACGAGCAAAACATGATCAGCACCAAGACTCCATGGGTGTTAGAATCATTTGTGTAATCTAGATTATTGACTCTAGTGCAAGTGGGAGCTGAAGGAAATATGCCCTAGAGGCAATAATAAAGTTATTATTTATTTCCTTATACCATGATAAATGTTTATTATTCATGCTAGAATTGTATTAACCGGAAACATAATACATGTGTGAATACATAGACAAGCAGATAGTCACTAGTATGCCTCTACTAGACTAGCTCATTAATCAAAGATGGTTGTGTTTCCTAACCATAGACATGTGTTGTCATTTGATTAATGGGATCACCTCATTAGGAGAATGATGTGATTGACATGACCCATTCCGTTAGCTTAGCACTTGATCGTTTAGTATATTGCTAATGCTTTCTTCATGACCTATACATGTTCCTGTAACTATGAGATTATGCAACTCCGTTTACGGAGGAACACTTTGGTACTACCAAGCGTCACAACGAATCGGGTGATTATAAAGGAGTACTACAGGTGTCTCCAAAGGTACTTGTTGGGTTGGCGTATTTGAGATTAGGTTTTGTCACTCCGATTGTCGGAGAGGTATCTCTGGGCCTTCTCGGTAATACACATCACATAAGCCTTGCAAGCATTACAACTAATGAGTTAGTTGTGAGATGATGTATTACGGAACGAGTAAAGAGACTTACTGTAACGAGATTGAACTAGGTATTGGATACCGACGATCGAATCTCGGGTAAGTAACATACCGATGACAAAGGAACAACGTATATCGTTATGCGGTTTGACCGATAAAGATCTTCGTAGAATATGTAGGAACCAATATGGGCATCCAGGTTCCGCTATTGGTTATTGATCGAGAATGGTTCTAGGTCATGTCTACATAGTTCTCGAACCCGTAGGGTCCATGCACGCTTAACGTTTGGTGATGTTCATTATGAGTTTATAAGTTTTGATGTACGAAGGTTGTTCGAGTCCGGATGTGATCACGGACATGACGAGGAGTCTCGAAATGGTCGAGACATAAAGATTGATATATTGGAAGCCTATGTTTGGACTTGGAAAGGTTCGGATGAAAACAGAAGTTACTGGAACCCCGGGGTCTATGGGCCTTGATGGGCCATAGGGAGAAGAGGAAGGGCCGGCCGGGGCAGGCAGGCGCCCCCTCCCCTCTAGTCCGAATAGGACAAGGAGAGGGGGCGGCGCCTTCCCTCTTCCCCTCCTCCAATCCTAATCCAACTAGGAAGGGGGAGTCCTACTCCGGTGGGAGTAGGACTCCCAGCGCCGCCCTTGGGCTGGCCGCACCCCTTGCTCCTTTATATCTGAGGCGGGGGCACCCCACAACACAAGTTGATCTACGGATCGTTCCTTAGCCATGTGCGGTGCCCCCTCCACCATATTCCACTTCGGTCATATCATCGCGGAGCTTAGCGAAGCCTGCGCCGGAGAAGTCATATCGTCGCGGAGCTTAGGCGAAGCCCTGCATCGGTGGAGCATCATCATCGTCACCACGCCGTCGTGTTGACGGAACTCATCCCCGACACTTTGCTGGATCGGAGTCGGGGATCGTCATCGAGCTGAACGTGTGCAGAACTCGGAGGTGCCGTCGTTCGGTGCTTGGATCGGTCGGATCGTGAAGACGTCGACTACATCAACCGCGTTGTTATAACGCTTCCGCTTTCGGTCTACGAGGGTACGTGGACAGACACTCTCCCCTCTCGTTGCTATGCCATCACCATGGTCTTGCGTGTGCGTAGGAAAAAATTTTAAATTACTACGTAACCCAACAGGTAGAACATCAATATCGTCACCACACCGTCGTGCTGACGAAACTCTCCCTCAACACTCGGCTGGATCGGAGTTCGAGGGACGTCATCGGGCTGAACGTGTGCTGAACTCGGAGGTGCCGTACGTTCGGTAGTTGATCAGTCGGATCATGAAGATGTACGACTACATCAGCCGCGTTGTGCTAACGCTTCCGCTTTCGGTCTACGAGGGTACGTGGACAACACTCTCCCCTCTCGTTGCTATGCATCACCATGATCTTGCGTGTGCATAGGAAAATTTTAAAATTACTACGTTCCCCAACAGGATGATCCCGTGTTTGAGCTTAAACCATTACCCGATACTCTAAAATATGCTTATCTTGATGAAAAGAAGATATATCCTGTTATTATTAGTGCTAACCTTTCAGAGCATGAAGAAAAGAAATTATTGAAAACTCTGAAGAAGCACTGTGCTGCTATTGGATATACTCTTGATGATCTTAAGGGCATTAGTCCCACTCTATGCCAACACAAAATAAAAATGGAGAAAGATGCTAAACCAGTTGTTGATCACCAACGACGGTTAAATCCTAAGATATAAGTGGTAAGGAAAGAAATACTAAAGCTTCTGGAGGCAGGTATAATTTATCTCGTTGCTGATAGTCAGTGGGTATGTCCTATCCATTGTGTCCCTAAGAAGGGAGGTATTACTATTGTTCCTAATGATAAAGATGAACTGATCCCACAAATAATTGTTACAGATTATAGAATGGTAATTGATTTCCGCAAATTAAATAAAGCCACTAAAAAGGATCATTACCCTTTACCTTTTATTGATCAAATGCTAGAAAGATTATCCAAACATACACAATTTTGCTTTCTAGATTGTTATTCTGGTTTCTCTCTAATACCTGTGTCAAAAGAGGATCAAGAAAAGACCACTTTTACTTGTCCTTTCGGTACCTTTGTTTATAGGTGTATGCCTTTTGGTTTATGTAACGCACCTGCTACCTTTCAAAGATGCATGATGGCTATATTGTTTGATTTTTTTGAAAAGATTGTTGAGGTTTTCGTGGATGATTTCTCCGTATATGGAACTTCTTTTGATGATTGCTTGAGCAACCTTGATCGAGTTTTGCAGAGATGTGAAGAAACTAACCTAGTCTTGAATTGGGAGAAGTGCCACTTTATGGTTAATGAAGGTATTGTCTTGGGGCATAAAATTTCTGAAAGAGGTATTGAAGTTGATAAAGCTAAAGTTGATGCTATTGAAAAATGTCGTGTCCCAAGGACATTAAAGGTATAAGAAGTTTCCTTGGTCATGTCGGTTTTTATAGGAGGTTCATTAAGGACTTCTCTAAAATCTCCAGGCCTCTGACTAATCTCTTACAAAAAGATATTCCTATTGTCTTTGATGATGATTGTGTAGAAGCATTTGAAATACTTAAGAAAGCTTTGATTTCTGCACCTATTGTTCAGCCACCTGATTGGAATTTACCCTTTGAAATTATGTGTGATGCTAGTGATTATGCTGTAGGTGATGTTCTAGGACAAAGAGTTGATAATAAATTAAATGTTATCCAATATGTTAGTAAAAATCTAGACAGTGCTCAAAGATATTATGCTACTACTGAAAAAGAATTTTTAGCATTTGTGTTTGCTTGTGATAAGTTCAAACCTTACATTATTGGTTCCAAAGTAACTGTTCACACTGATCATGCTGCTATTAAATACCTTATGGAAAAGAAGGATGCTAAACCTAGACTTATTAGATGGGTTCTCCTACTACAAGAATTTATTTGCATATTATTGATAGAAAGGGAGCTGAGAACCCTGTTGCAGACAACTTGTCTAGGTTAGAGAATGTTCTTGATGACCCACTACCTATTGATGATAGCTTTCCTGATGAACAATTAGCTGTCGTAAATGCTTCTCGTAATGCTCCATGGTATGCTGATTATGCTAATTATATTGTTGCTAAATTTATACCACCTAGTTTCACATACCAGCAAAAGAAAAAGTTTTCTATGATTTAAGACATTACTTCTGGGATAACCCACACCTTTATAAAGAAGGAGTAGATGGTGTTATTAGACGTTGTATACCTGAGCATGAACATGAACATATCCTACGCAAGTGTCACTCCAAATCTTATGGAGGACACCACGCTGGAGATAGAATTGCGCATAAGGTATTGCAATCCAGTTTTTATTGGCCTACTCTCTTCAAAGATGCCCATAAGTTTGTCTTATCTTGTGATGAATGTCAAAGAATTGGTAATATTAGTAGACGTCAAGAAATGCCTATGAATTATTCACTTGTTATTGAACCATTTGATGTTTGGGGCTTTGATTATATGGGACCGTTTCCTTCCTCTAATGGGTATACACATATTTTAGTTGCTGTTGATTACGTTACTAAGTGGGTAGAAGCTATTCGAACTAGTAGTGCCGATCATAACACCTCTATTAAGATGCTTAAAGAAGTTATTTTTTCGAGGATTGGAGTCCCTAGATATTTAATGACTGATGGTGGTTCACATTTTATTCATGGTGCCTTTCGTAAAATGCCTTCTAAGTATGATGTTAATCATAGAATTGCATCTCCATATCACCCGCAGTCTAGTGGTCAAGTAGAACTTAGTAATAAAGAGCTCAAATTAATTTTGCAAAAGACTATCAATAGATCTAGAAAGAATTGGTCCAAGAAACTTGATGATGCACTATGGGCCTATAGAACTGCATATAAAAATCCTATGGGTATGTCTCCGTATAAAATGGTTTATGGAAAAGCATGTCACTTACCTCTCGAATTAGAACATAAGGCATATTGGGACATTAAAGAGCTCAATTATGATTTCAAACTTGCCGGTGAGAAGAGGTTATTTGACATTAGCTCACTTGATGAATGGAGAACCCAGGCCTATGAGAATGCCAAACTGTTTAAAGAAAAAGTTAAAAGATGGCATGACAAAAGGATACAAAAGCGTGAGTTTAATATAGGAGATTATGTGTTGCTATTCAACTCTCGTTAAGATTTTTTGCAGGAAAACTTCTCTCTAAATCGGAAGGTCCTTACGTTATCGAGGAGGTCAATCGTTCCGGTGCCATAAAAATCAGCAACTTCGAAGGCACAAATCCAAAGGTGGTGAACGGTCAAAGAATCAAACATTATATCTCAAGTAATCCTATAAACATTGAAACTAATGTTATTGAAACCGTAACCCGGAGGAATGCATAAGAGACACTTTCCAGGACGTTTCAGACTCCGAAAAGGAATAAGTATGTGGTACGGTAAGTAAACCGACTCCAAAACAGTTCTAATGGCAATTTTTATCCGTTTTGGATTATTTAAGAAAATAGGAAAATAAGAAGTAGTCCGGGAAGGACACGAGGCGTCCACGAGGGTGGAGGGCGCGCTCTACCCCCCTGGGCACGCCCCCCTGCCTCGTGTGCTCTCCGGACTCCGTTTTCTTGCATGATACTTCTTTTGGTCGGTAAAAATTCATTATATAATCTCCCGAAGGTTTTGACCACCGTATCATGCAAATATCCTCTGTTTTTCTTTCGAGTTGTTTCTGTCGCAGATTAGAGCAAGATGTCTTCTCAAGAGTCAGTCGGGGAGAGTCAGGTGTCTCATCCGATACCGGGTCCAGGAGCAAAAGGCGATGCCTATCACTTTGGGCCATCAACGGAGGAAGAGATGGAAGCCGACTTGAAAAGGATGGATGCCATGGAGGAGGATCAAGAAGTTACTTCTCGTTTCCGGGCAGGATTCACGATGGGGGAACTATAGAGCTCAGCTATTCCAAACTCGGTCATCCCTTCCAATGTTAGATTTCTCTCTTATGAAAATATGAAAAAGAGTGTCACTTGTTCTCCCGCAGCTATGCAACATCCTTGGGTGAAAGGAGCTTTAGCCATCACGAGTAAGCTCCGTAAGGAAATAATGGACCTCAAACAACAAGTCAACAAGCTCGAGGAGGAGAATCGTATCCTGAGGGGCATCATCGCCAAGAATATCACCTCACCACCTCCGAAGAAAGAGATATAATCAAATGGGTATGGGCACTCCCCTTGGCAACTGCCAAGCTTGGGGGAGGTGCCCCGGTATCGTATCACCATCACACTCCTATCTTTACCGTTTTTCTTAGTTCGATCCTTTTAGTAATATCTTGATCTAGTAGAAAAAGTTTTAGTATGATCTAGTTTTGAGTTTTGCTTTATGATCCTTCTATGTAATCGAGTCCGTGAGCTATATATAATAAAGATTAGTGTTGAGTCAAGGGCTTGATTATCTTGTTGTGATCTTGAGGGAATAAAAGAAAGAATAAAAAGAAATAAAAGAGATCATATTGATCTTATGGAGAGTAATGACTTCACATATAAAGAGTATGATGAATAAAATTTGTTGCGAGTTGACAAACATAGTTTTGGTCATCGTTGCAATTAATAGGAAGTAATAAAGAAAGAGAGGTTTTCACATATAAATATACTATCTTGGACATCTTTTATAATTGTGAGCACTCATTAAAATATGACATGCTAAAGTGTTGATGTTGCACAAGGAAGACAACGTAATGGGTTATGTTTTCTTATATCTGAAATAAAGTATATTGTCATGGATCATCCAACATGTTGAGCTTGCCTTTCCCTCTCATGCTAGCCAAATTCTTTGCACCAAGTAGAGATACTACTTGTGCTTCGGAATACCCTTAAACCCAGTCTTGCCATGAGAGTCCACCATATCTACCGATGGATTGAGTAAGATTCTTCAAGTAAGTTGTCATTGTTGCATGCAATAAAAATTGCTCTCTAAATATGTATGATTTATTAATGTGGAGAAAATAAGCTTTATACGATCTTGTGATGTGGAAGCAATAAAAGCGACAGACTGCATAATAAAGGTCCATATCACAAGTGGCAATATAAAGTGACGTTCTTTTGCATTAAGATTTCGTGCATCCAACCATAAAAGCACATGACAACCTCTGCATCCCTCTGCGAAGGGCCTATCTTTCATTCTTGTCTTATACTTTATACAAGAGTCATGGTGGTCTTCACCTTTCCTTTTTATATTTTATCCTTTGGCAAGCACTTTGTGTTGTAAAGATCCTGATATATATATATCCAATTGGATGTAAGTTAGCATGAATCATTATTGTTGACATTACCCTTGAGGTAAAAGGTTTGGAGGCAACACTATAAGCCCCTATCTTTCTCTATGTCCGATTAAAACTCCATACCAATAAGTATTGCGTGAGTGTTAGCAATTGTGAAAGACTAAATGATAGTTGAGTATGTGGACTTGCTGAAAAGCTCTTATATTGACTCATTCCGATGTTATGATAAATTGCAATTGCTTCAATGACGGAGACCATAGTTTGTTAGTTCTCAATGAAGTTTCTGATTCGTACTTTACATTGTGAATAGATTGTTACTTGAGCATAAGAAATCATAACAATATCCATATATGTTGCTGTTATAAGAATGATCATGATGCCCTCATGTCCGTATTTTATTTTATCGACACCTCTATCTCTAAACATGTGGACATATTTATCATTATCGGCTTCCGCTTGAGGACAAGCGAGGTCTAAGCTTGGGGGAGTTGATACGTCCATTTTGCATCATGCTTTTATATCGATATTTATTGCATTATGGGCTGTTATTACACGTTATGTCACAATACTTATGCCTATTCTCTCTTATTTTACAAGGTTTACATGAAGAAGGAGAATGCCGGTAGCTAGAATTCTGGGCTGGAAAAGGAGGAAATATTAGAGACCTTTTCTGCACATCTCCAAAAGTCCTAAAACTCCGCGAAAGTTATTTTTGGAATTAATAACAAATACTGAGCGAAGAAAGTACCAGAGGGGGGCCACCCACCATCCACGAGGGGTGGGGGGCGCGCCCTACCCCCCTGGGCGTGTCCCCCTGCCTCGTGGGCCCCCTGGCAGGCCTCCAGTGCCCATCTTCTGCTATATGAAGTCTTTTACCCAGGAAAAAATAATAAGCAAGCTTTCGGGAAGAAGCACCGCCGCCACGAGGCGGAACCTTGGCGGAACCAATCTAGGGCTCCGGCGGAGCTGTTCTGCCGGGGAAAACTTCCCTTCAGGAGGGGGAAATCATGCCATCGTCGTCACCAATGATCCTCTCATCGGAAGGGGGTCAATCTCCATCAACATCTTCACCAGCACCATCTCCTCTCAAACCCTAGTTCATCTCTTGTATCCAATCTTTGTCCCAAAGCCTCAGATTGGTACCCCTGGGTTGCTAGTAGTGTTGATTACTCCTTGTAGTTGATGCTAGTTGGTTTATTTGGTGGAAGATCATATGTTCAGATCCTTTATGCATATTAATACCCCTCTGATTATGAACATGAATATGATTTGTGAGTAGTTACATTTGTTCCCGAGGACATGGGAGAAGTCTTGCTATAAGTAGTCATGTGAATTTGGTATTCGTTTGATATTTTGATGAGATGTATGTTGTCTTTCCTCTAGTGGTGTTATGTGAACGTCGACAACATGACACTTCACCATTGCTTGGGCCTAGAGGAAGGCATTGGGAAGTAATAAGTAGATGATGGGTTGCTAGAGTGACAGAAGCTTAAACCCTAGTTTATGAGTTGCTCCGTAAGGGGCTGATTTGGATCCATATGTTTCATGCTATGGTTAGGTTTACCTTAATACTTCTTTTGTAGTTGTGGATGCTTGCAATAGGGGTTAATCATAAGTGGTATGCTTGTCCAAGAAAGGACAGCACCCAAGCACCGGTCCACCCACATACTAAATTATCAAAGTAACGAAACCGAATCATATGAGCGTGATGAAAACTAGATTGACGATAATTCCCATGTGTCCTCGAGAGCACTTTTCTCTATATAAGAGTTTGTCCAGGCTTGTCCTTTGCTACAAAAAGGATTGAGCCACCTTGCTGCACTTTATTTACTTTCATTACTTGTTACCCGTTACAAATTACCCTATCACAAAACTATCTGTTACCGATAATTTCAGTGCTTGCAGAGAATACTTTACTGAAAACCGTGTGTCATTTCCTTCTGCTCCTCGTTTGGTTTGACACTCTTACTTATCGAAAGGACTACGATAGATCCCCTATACTTGTGGGTCATCAAGACTCTTTTCTGGCGCCGTGGAGTGTCCCTACTTGACTAGCTCGTTGAATCAAAGATGGTTAAGTTTCCTAGCCATAGACATGAGTTGTCATTTGATTAACGGGATCACATCATTAGCGAATTATGTGATTGACTTGACCCATTCCGTTAGCTTAGCATTCGATCGTTTAGTATGTTGCTATTGCTTTCTTCATGACTTATACATGTTCCTCTGACTATGAGATTATGCAACTCCCGAATACCGGAGGAACACCATGTGTGCTATCAAACGTCACAACGTAACTGGGTGATTATAAAGATGCTCTACAGGTTTCTCCGAAGGTGTTTGTTGAGTTGGCATAGATCAATATTAGGATTTGTCACTCCATGTATCGGAGAGGTATCTCTGGGCCCTCTCGGTAATGCACATCACTATAAGCCATGCAAGCAATGTGACTAATGAGTTAGTTGCCGGATGATGCATTACATAACGAGTAAAGAGACTTGCCGGTAATGAGATTGAACTAGGTATGATGATACCGACGATCGAATCTCGGGCAAGTAACATACCGATGACAAAGGGAACAACATATGTTGTTATGCGGTTTGACCAAGATCTTCGTAGAATACGTAGGAGCCAATATGAGCATCCAGGTTCAGCTATTGTTTATTGACCGGAGATGTGTCTCGGTCATGTCTACATAGTTCTCGAACCCGTAGGGTCCGCACGCTTAACATTCAATGACGATTTGTATTATGAGTGATTTAATGACTGAAGTTTGTTTGGAGTCCCGGATGAGATCACGGACATGACGAGGAGTCTCTAAATGGTCGAGAGGTAAAGATCGATATATTGGAAGGCTATATTTGGACATCGGAAAGGTTCCGAGTGATTCGGGTATTTTTCGGAGTACCGGAGAGTTAAGGGAATTCGCCGGGGGAGGTAGTGGGCCTTAATGGGCCATACGGGAAAGGAGAGAAGGGCCTCTAGGGGTGGCCGCACCCCCCCCCCCATGGGATGGTCTGAATTGGATTAGGAGGGGGTGGCGCCCCCCTCGTTCCTTCTCCCCTCTTCCTCCTTCCCTTCCTTCTCCTAGTTGGAATAGGAAAGAGGGGCCGAATCCTACTTGGACCGGGAGTCCAAGTAGGACTCCCCCTTTTGGTGCGCCCCCTCTAGAGCCGGTCTCCTCTTCCCCCCTCCTTTATATACGTGGGAGGGGGCACCCCAAAGACATACAAGTTGATTTCTTAGCCGTGTGCGGTGTCCCCCTCCACAGATTTCTACCTCGGTCATATTGTCGTAGTGCTTAGGCAAAGCCCTATGTCGGTAACTTCATCATCACCATCACCACACCGTCGTGCTGACAAAACTCTCCCTCGGCCTCAGCTGGATCAAGAGTTCGAGGGACGTCACCGAGCTGTACGTGTGCAGATCGCGGAGGTGCCGTGCGTTCGGTACTTGATCGGTTGGATCGTGAAGATGTTCGACTACATCAACCGCGTTACTAAACACTTCCGCTTTCGGTCTACGAGGGTACGTGGACACACTCTCCCCGCTCTTTGCTATGCATCGCCTAGATAGATCTTGCGTGTTCGTAGGAATTTTTTTGAAATTACTGCATTCCCCAACAGTGGCATCAGAGCCGGGTCTATGCGTAGATAGATCTTGCGTGTTCGTAGGAATTTTTTTGAAATACTGCGTTCCCCAACAGTGGCATCCGAGCCATGTCTATGCGTAGATGTTATATGCACGAGTAGAACACAAAGAGTTGTGGGCGATAATAGTCTTACTGCTTACCAGCATGTCATACTTTGATTCGGCGGTATTGTTGGATGAAGCGGCCCAGACCGACATTACACGACTGTGTTCATGAGACTGGTTCTACCGCCATGCTTCGCACACAGGTGGCTAGTGGGTGTCTGTTTCTCCAACTTCAGTTGAATCGAGTGTGACTATGCCCGGTCCTTGTTGAAGGTTAAAACAGCACACTTGACGAAAGATCATTGTGGTTTTTGATGCATAGGTAAGAACGGTTCTTGCTAAGCCCGTAGCATCCACGTAAAACTTGCAACAACAAAGTAGAGGACGTCTAACTTGTTTTTGCAGGGCATGTTGTGATGTGATTGAAGGAAATATGCCATAGAGGCAATAGTAAAAGTTGTTATTTATATTTTGGTATATCATGATAAATTTTTATTATTCATGCTAGAATTGTATTAACCTGAAACTTAGTACATGTGTGAATACATAGACAAACAGAGTGTCACTAGTATGCCTCTACTTGACTAGCTCGTTGAATCAAAGATGGTTAAGTTTCCTAGCCATAGACATGAGTTGTCATTTGATTAACGGGATCACATCATTAGATAATGATGTGATTGACTTGACCCATTCCGTTAGCTTAGCATTCAATCGTTTAGTATGTTGCTATTGCTTTCTTCATGACTTGTACATGTTCCTATGACTATGAGATTATGCAACTCCCGAATACCGTAGGAACACTTTGTGTGCTACCAAACGTCACAACATAACTGGGTGATTATAAAGGTGCTCTACAGGTGTCTCCGATGGTACTTGTTGAGTTGGCATAGATCAAGATTAGGATTTGTCACTCCGATTGTCGGAGAGGTATCTCTGGGCCCTCTCGGTAATGCACATCACTATAAGCCTTGCAAGCAATGTGACTAATGAGTTAGTTGCGGGATGATGCATTACGGAATGAGTAAAGAGACTTGCCGGTAACGAGATTGAGCTAGGTATTGAGATACCGATGATCGATTCTCGGGCAAGTAACATACCGATGACAAAGGGAACAACGTATGTTCGGTGACGATCGGTATTATGAGTTTATGTGTTTTGATGTACCAAAGGTAGTTTGGAGTCCCGGATGAGATCAGGGACATGACGAGGAGTCTCGAAATGGTCGAGACATAAAGATCGATATATTGGACGACTATATTGAGACATCGGAGAGGTTCCGAGTGATTTGGGTATTTTTCGGAGTACCGGGGGAGTTAGGGGAATACGGGAGTTCATATGGGCCTTAGTGGGCTTTAGGGAAAAAGAGGAGAAGCCACGAGGGCTGGCCACGCGCCCCCATGGGCCTAGTCTGAATTGGACTAGGGGAGGGGCTGCGCCCTCTACTTCCTTTCCCCTCCTAGTAGGACTAGGAAAGGAGGAATCCTACTGCTACTAGGAGGAGGATTCCTCCTCCCCTTGGCGCGCCTAGAGAGGCCGGTCGGCCTCCCCTTGCTCCTTTATATACGGGGGCAGGGGGCACTCCAAGACACACAAGTTGATTGTTCCAAGCTGTGTGCGGTGCCCCCCTCCACTATAATCCACCTCGATCATATCGTAGCGTGATGTCTACTACACAACCTTCTTCTTGTAGACGTGTAGCGACCTGACCTCAGATGGTCAAGTCTCGTGTTTCATGTCATCCTGGATCGGTAATCTTGACACACACAAGACTCAAGGATTTATAAAAGAGTAGCAATCACACACTTATTACATCGAATGTCTCAAAGAGAACTTATTACAATAATACGGCTTAAGGCCATCTAATGCGATAACAGCGGAAGGCTTGGAAGATAAAGTGAGTCCATCAACTCCAACGGCATAGCTGAGCTGCACGGCAACGACCTAACGATCCTTACTCCTCGTTTGAAAAGTCTGCAACATAATACGTTGCAGCCCGAGAACGGGTCAGCACATGGAATATGCTAGCAATATAACACAGTACAACAGAAACAGAATAATGCTATCACTACATGCATATATGGCTTGTGGAAAGCTCTATGGTTATAATTTTTGCGAAAAGCCAATTTTTCCCTACAACGAAGGAATATATATTTTAATTTAACTATCATGATGGTTGAAACAACATTGAGAAGGTATAACCCCAACTAAATCCCAACTAAAGTAATTAACATCCCGGCAATATTAATATAGAGTGATGAGATACATGTGAATACTCAGGTACTAGATACTCAGAATTGTCCATAACCGGGGATACGTCTAACCATCATTAGATTGTACACTCTGCAGAGGTTTGCGCACTTTTCCCCACAAGACTCGATCGCATCCGTTGATTTCTCGCACTACATGGTGTTTGAGAAACAGATGACCGAGACACGCGTCTTCGAAACATTAACTCTCTACTCGGGTAGACCATACCAAACCTACAAAACCCACTACCGCTGATCTACCTCTTCAAGAGCTTCACGTAACTTACTCAACTATGCTAGAGCCCATAATAGCTTGTGGCTGCACACGGAAGTTTCTAGCATGAATAATCTCGTTCCTTTGAGCACAGGTGGCGGTCCATAGGAAGATCACATGGGTACCCCGGGATTTCCAAAAAAAACAGACAACACTGGGTTCCCCAGGTGCCTCAATCCACCCAGATGTGTATTAAAGTTGCCACCTTAAGTTGAACCATTAATTAATAATCTCACATCTGTCATGGAATACACTCAAACCCAATCCACGTCTACGAGCATAGCATGGCAATATAAGCATAACGTAGAAGTAACTCCCAAGGGTTTGATAGTAACAGGGCAATAGCTTCTACCTTAATATCTACTTCCCAACCCACAAGTTAATGACATCCTAATCATGCAATGTTTGAGGATTGGAACTAATGCATAAAACTGGGTATGAAAAGGGTATGATCAAAGTGTTACTTGCCTTGCTGACGATCCGCGAATCCTAGAGACTCGTAGTAACACGCTTCGCACTCCGGGAATTCTATCGCAAGCAAACAATAACATACATAAGCAACAAGCAAATATGTGCAAGTAAAACTCTACTGAAAGAGGTTGACCGGAGAGTTCAATTTAAGAACTCCGGTTCGCAAAAAGAATCAAACCAAACCGCGCAACGAAACTCAAACGGCGAAAGAAATAAGACATGTTTACTATTCTGAACTAGGGTCAATTTTTACAGAGGCAAAAACTAGTTTGAGCTGGTTATTCGGAAAGAGGGTTTCAAGATGAAACTCGAGGCGCTTGAATCGCCTGATTCTGATAAACGAGCGAAAAGTTAAACTAGATCGAACATCGGATTAGAAATCGCGATCAGGAAAATCGCGGAATAAATCCGATAAAAGGAAAACGACGAACAGTTTAACGAATGAACGTTCGTTAACTGAAAAATAAACGAAGAACGCGTTCGTTAAAACGAACGAACGAGCGAACACTCGCTAAATAAATAAACCGGAGAATAAAACCAATTATATAAAAAACGAAACTAGAGTTTTCTAAAAAAAACCGAAACGATATTCTTCGGAAAAAACCGGGCGGCGGCGGCTACCTCGCTGTGGCTCGGGCGGGCTCGGGTGGCGCGGGCAGGCAGCGGGAGGCGGCGGGGCTCGAGTGGCGTGGCGGGCTCGGGTGGCTCGGGCTCTCGGGCGGTGGTGGCGTGAGAGGTGGCGGGCGGGTATTTAAGGTGGGGGGGCGGTGGGTTGGGAAGGCGCGCCGGGAGGAGTCCGGGCTCCCCTCGGCGTCCGTCTTGGCGGACGGGGCTTCATGGGAAGGCAGCGGCGAGGCGGGCCAGACTGGCTGGGCCTCGGGCCACTGGGTGGGCCTCGGCCCGATCGGGTCTTGGTAGCAGCAAGTTTTTAAAACTAAATTCCGCCGAGAATTAGAAAAATCCTAGAAAAATAAATAAAAAAATCTAAAAATGCCAAAACAAATTTTCACCGTCTAAATGAAATATTTGGAATGGAATGAACATTTTCTTGGCCCCTAAAATGCAAAATTTAAAACGTGTAAATTTTTCTAGGGCAAATAAAATTCCAAATAAAATCAAATAAAATCCAAATAATGATTTTAACATTTTTCCTCCAATATTTCAATTTTTTTGGAGAAGTCATATTATCTCCCCTCATTTATTTTAATAAGAAATATTTTCCGGAGAGAAAAATAATTAAAAATAAAAAATCCTCGTTTTCCAATATTTGATAAAATCAACTACGAAAAATCAGAAAATCCCCAACTCTCTCCGAGGGTCCTTGAGTTGCTTAGGATTTCGAGGATTGCAGAACGAAGATGCAATAAAATATGATATGCTTGGATGACCTATGTATAACATTCCAAATTGAAAATTTGGGATGTTACAAACCTACCCCCCTTAAGATGAATCTCGCCCTCGAGATTCGGGTTGGCTAGAGAATAGGTGCGGGTGGTCCTTGCGAATATCATCTTCTCGTTCCCAAGTGGCTTCTTCCTCGGTATGGTGGCTCCACTAAACTTTGCAAAACTTGATAACTTTGCTGCGAGTGACTCGACTGTCAAAGTCAAGAATCTTTACTGGCTTCTCCTCATAGGTCAAATTACTGTCTAACTGAATCGCCTCCGAGGCCTTGTGTCTCTCAACAGTATATCAGCCATCTCAGCATGACACTTCTTCAACTGTGATACGTGGAACACATCGTGAACTCCTGACAATCCTTCAGGTAACTCCAGCTTGTAGGCCACTTCTCCCATCCGTTCCAAAACACGGTACGGTCCTACAAATCTTGGGGCTAGTTTTCCTTTAACTCCAAAACGTTTCACTCCTCGCAAGGGTGATACTCGCAGATAGGCTCTGTCTCAAATTTTATAGGTTACTTCCTTGCGTTTTGAATCTGCATAACTCTTCTGCCTGGACTGTGCAATCTTTAATCTGTCTCGGATTAGTTTAACCTTCTCCTCTGATTCTTTGATCAAATCTGGTCCAAACAACTGACGGTCTCCTACCTCATCCCACATCAGAGGTGTTCTACATCTGCACAGAGCTTCAAACGATGCCATCTTCAAACTGGCTTGGTAGCTATTGTTGTACGAGAACTCTGCGTAAGGCAAATTTTCATCCCAACTAGATCCATAATCTAGCGCACATGCTCTCAACATTTCCTCCAGAATCTGATTGACTCTCTCTGTCTGCCCATCCGTCTGCGGGTGGAATGCGGTACTGAACTCCAATCTGGTACCCAAGGTCTGGTGTAGCTGATGCCAAAATTTGGAAGTAAATTGGGTTCCTCTATCTGATACAATGGTCCTTGGAACTCCATGCAAACATACGATCCTGGACATATATATTTTGGCCAACTTTGCACTTGTATAAGTTCTTTTCACCGGGATGAAGTGAGCTACTTTGGTCAAACGATCCACTATTACCCATATTGAGTCATATCCTGCTTTGGTTCTGGGTAGTCCGGTGATAAAGTCCATGCCAAGTTTATCCCACTTCCATTCGGGTATCGGCATAGGCTATAACAGTCCTGCTGGCTTCTAATGATCTGCCCTTCACTCTCTGACATACATCACACACGGCTACATACTCGGCAATGTCCTTCTTCATACCAGTCCACCAGAAACGTTCCTTCAAATCCAAATACATCTTGGTGTTTCCAGGTTGTATCAAGTATGGTGAGTCATGGGCCTCCTGAAGTATTAATTTCCTGAGCTCTGGGTTATTGGGTACATAAACTCGGTCCTCAAACCACAAGGTATCATGCTCATCCTCGCGAAAACCTTTGGCTTTTCCTTCGCTCATCTTCTCCTTTATTTCAGCAATCCCTTTGTCTTCCTTCTGAGCTTCTCGAATCTTGTCCAACAATGTCGACTGAACCTCCATCGTTGCAATGAAACCTCTTGGAACAATCTCCAACCGAAGTTCCATAATATACTCAGCTAACTCCTTTGGCAGTCCCCTACTTTCAAGGATATTCGCGTAACTCTTCCGGCTCAAGGCGTCTGCTACGACATTGGCCTTTCCTGGATGATAGTACAGCTTCAGGCCATAATCCTTTATAAGGTCCAACCATCTCCTCTGCCTAAGGTTCAACTCCTTCTGCGTGAAAATGTACTTCAAACTCTTATGATCCGTGTACACATCACAACGATTTCCAATAAGATAATGTCTCCAAGTCTTCAATGCATGCACTACGGCTACTAGCTCCAAATCATGCGTGGCATAGTTCAACTCATGAGGCTTCAGTTGTCATGAGGCATACGAAACAACCTTTCCGTCCTGCATAAGCACACATCCCAGTCCCAAGCGAGAGGCGTCGCAATACACTTGAAACTCCTTATGTATATCTGGCAATGTCAGCACTAGGGCTGTAGTCAACCGTTTCTTCAACTCCTGGAAACTTGCCTCGCAATCTTCTGTCCATTTAAACTTAGTATCCTTCTTTAGCAATTCAGTCATTGGCTTGGCGAGTTTGGAAAAATTCTCAATGAATCTCCGATAATATCCTGCGAGTCCAAGGAAACTGCGGATCTCGCCAACTGAAGTGGGTGCCAACCATTCAGTAACTGACTGAACCTTACTGGGATCTACTGCTATACTCTCTCCTTATATAACATGCCCAAGAAATCCAACTTCCTTCAACCAAAACTTGCACTTACTGAATTTGGCGTATAACTGGTGTTCCCTGAGCTTCTCGAGAACCAAATGCAAATGTTCCTTGTGCTCCTCTTCGTTCTTCGAGTATACCATAATGTCATCAATAAACACCACAACAAACTTGTCCAAATACTCCATGAACACCTTGTTCATCATACTCATGAAATAGGAAGGGGCGTTAGTTAGTCCAAACGACATGACTGTATACTCATATAATCCATATCGAGTGGTGAACGCTGTCTTTGGTATATCCTTTTCTCGGATTTCAACTGGTGGTATCCCGATCGTAGATCAATCTTCGAAAACACCTTAGCTCCTTGCAACTGATCAAACAGATCATTGATCATTGGTAATGGATACTTGTTCTTTATTGTTACTTCATTCAAGGCTCGGTAATCAACGACCATCCTTAGGGATTTATCCTTCTTCTCAACCAAAAGTACTGGTGCTCCCCAAGGTGATGAACTCCTTTGAATATAACCTTTCTCCAATAACTCCTTGATCTGCTGTCGGATTTCGGGTTCCGGCAGACCCTTAAGGTTCAAACTCTGGGGTGCGCGTGGAGATCTAACCCTCCACCGTCTCGTAGCTCGCCGAATCGCAGGGACCTAAACTACTCGAAAGAACAGCACAAGAGACACGAGATTTATACTAGTTCGGGCCACCGTTGTGGTGTAATACCCTACTCAAGTTTGTGGTGTGGTGGATTGCCTCTTGGGCTGATGAGGAACAGTACAGGGAAGAACAGCCTCGCGAGGGTCTGTTCTTGGTGGGTGTGATGAACTGCTAAGTGGTGTTCCGTCGCTCTAGCTTGAGGATCGGGTCTCTATCTTTCTCTCTGGATTCCAAATGCCCGCCCCCTCTCTGGATGTGGCTACTCCTATTTATACGCGAAGGCCCTGGGCCTCTTCCCAAATATTGAGCGGGAAGGGCGCCAACAATTGGCCATTTTGAAGGGGAACAATGGGTACACTTATCCTGACTAAAGTTGGTCCTCGCCTGCCAAAGGCTCTGGTGATGACGCCTGCTTGGGCTCCACGATGACTCCCTTCCAGCCGTTGGGGCTGGTCTTGGTCTTGTTGCACCGAAACGGATGCCTTTGCTTGATGCTCTCGCCTGCGCTTGCTCCCTTTGCACCAAAGAGGAAAGGAGGACGGCTGCGGCTGGCGCCCGACCGCGCCCTTGGTCGTCATGGCTTGCGCCACGGGCACCTCGCGAGGTACCTGCCTTGAACTCTCCGCCTCCTCATGAGCCAGCCTGACGAGGCCGCTACCGAGGAAGCTCCTGGTCGTCCGCCTCATGAGGCTTGGCCTCGCGAGGGTCTTGAGCTTGCGTTGATGAAGATGGGCCGTCCTGGCCTCCTTTGAGCCACGCCGCAGGCCGCAGCGAGCAAGTATGGGGACCCCGTTCCCTGGAACGCCGACAAGAGCCCGGGCCACGGCGCGCCCGAACTTGGTCGAGCGAGAGGCGAAAGGGTAAGTCGAAGCATCGTGGGCCCCTAACAGCTGCGGCCTTGGGCGCGCCGTGGGGTTGATTGACGAGGAGCCTGCTCCCCACGACGCCTTGGTAACCGCCCGGATTCGACGAGTGTCCTGCATGCGAGTTGGGCATGATGATCGGTGATCGTGGAGGCCGACGGTTGGCCTTCGCCGGCTATAAATGCTGGGCGCGCGCCTTCCGGTCTATCCTTCGCTTCTCCTCTTCCTCGTCTCGTCTGGTTGCCATGGCTCCGATCCGTCGGTTCTGGGGAAGAGAAGGGAAAGGCTCTCAAGAGGATCTGACCCGCCCCCCAAAGAAGCGGCTTGCCCTCTGGTGTCGGGGCAGGAGGCGCGCAGGAGGCGCCCGTGCCCTGTGCGGCGGCCGCCACCAGGGTTTCCTCTTCCTTGTACGCAGCAAATTGGTGGCCTGAAGGAGGTGACGCCGGGCGCCATGAGCGCGCGCGCCGCCGACGCCGCAGGTCACGTCACGGTGTGCGTCTTCCCCGGAGTCCACGCCGAGGGCTCTGCCGGGAGTTCGTGCTTGGCGTTGCCGCGCCTCCTAAGTCTTGGATTCGTCTTCCTTCTTTCTTCGCCTCGCCGTCCGCAGGGGAGCCCCGACTCTGGCTGCAGCATGCGGCTGTGGCACCTCGCGACCGGGCAGAGGTCGCAGATGGTGCCTGGCGAGGTCTTCATGACTCGAGGCTGGGACGAGGTCGCCCGGTCTGCAGGCGCGGGCGCCCTCACGATCCACAGAGTACGATGGTGCTTGGCGGTGTCCTTCAAGGTCTTCGACGCAGAGGGTCGCCGGCTGGAGTTCTGCCCCGGGAGAGGTGGTCAGGGTCCTGCTGCGGTGAGGCTGAGGCCAACCGACCACTCCCTTGGCAGCTTCTCAGGCGACGAAGGCGCCGGAGGATCCAGCGACTCCGCCGAGCTCTTGGCGACGCCGGAGACGAGCGACGACAGCCACGAGCCCCCAAGCCTGCGCCGCCTCGGGCAAGGCGAGCTCGTCAGTCTTCGCCGCCGCCCGATCCGATGGGGTTGGCCGGACGGGTGGCCCTTGTTGATGATGGCGTCTGCCGTGGTGGTCCCTCAGATAGGACTCCTTAGGATTCGCGTCTTTTGTTCCTGCGAGGAGCCAAGAATGTACTTGCAGGGCTTGTAAGATGTTTATAGCCGTTTGTCAATATGATCCTTATTGTGAGGCTATGCAGGATGCTCATTCCGTTCTAGCTCAGTTTCTCCCTTTCGGACCTGGTGAGGGCTTGATGCTCTGCACGACAGGTGTCCGATCCCAAAGCGGCTTCGGCCGTCGCTGGTATGCTGTGTCGCGATGCCGTGGTCAAGGCCAGGAGGTGAGCGGCCCGAGGTCCGGTAAGAGCCTCTGAGTCGCGATGCTCAGGGGGTCCCCCTTGGCGCTCAAGCAGCCATCACTCGGTGAGAAAGGGGAGCGACGTTGCTAACACGGAGTTGCATTGAGTGTGAGGATGGTGTTGTGATGACTAGTGTGTCCGGAGGGTGACTTATCTCGAGGGTCAGGACAATGCTTCCTGGTGCGGCGCCAGGTCCGTGCCTTGGCCGGCGAGAGATTGCGTGGCGAGGTCGCTTCGTGCTCCTTGGAGGGACCCTGCAGGTTCACCACAAAAGGAACAAGAGCTCGCCATGGCGATCGTTAGTCCTGCCGTTAGTTGCTTTGGAGAGGTACGAGAGGCCTCGCGAGGTGTGTCGGGGCACCCGTGAGCCAGCGCGGGACTCACGAGGCCCTACCTCAAGGCGGGTTGCGCCTGGCTCTGGGCCTTATCTTCGAGTGTGTTCCTGCAAATTTGGCGGATGTCGGTGCTCACGTCTTGGTCCGGCTCTCGGGCTGGTCTCAGCCGTCGCTGGCAAGCCAGGTCGCGATGCCATGGACAAGACCAGAGGGTGAGGGCCGGAGAGCCGGTAGGATCACTGAGTCGCGATGCTCAGGCACCCCCCCCCCTTTAACGCACAAGCTAGGTTGGATGGCGAAACTCTACGTCCTCGGGTCCCGGCTCTCGGGCTGGTCTCAGCCATTGCTGGCAAGCCAGCTCGCGATGCCATGGACAAGACCAGAGGGTGAGGGCCGGAGAGCCGGTAGGAGCCCTGAGTCGCGATGCTCAGGCACCCCCCCCCCTTTAACGTGCAAGATTCCGCCACCGTGAAAAGGCACCAAATAACAAGCATGGTGGAGCGAGAGCATAATCCTAAGGAAAAGCAGAAGGATACATGTCACTGGACTGGCCCGAGCGGCGGGGATGATGCAGCCGAGGCGCCTCAACAGATAAGCTAAAGACATGAAATAAAAGGGATACATGCCGCAGGGACGGACCCACACGGCCCGGGAATAATGCGGACCAGAGGGCGCCCCACCGGAAATAAAACTTAAAGATGTCACTGGTGATGTTGGGGATGAAGGGTTGTCGATGTAGCAGACTCGGTGGGCTGCGGAGCGATCCTCACGAGCCCCAGGCCCGGGGGCCTCGGGAGGCTCCGGAGGCGTTGGCGGCTCCTCATGGGCCGTCTCCATCTCCGCCAAAGCTGCGGGCGTGCCGACCTCTTGAGCCTCTGTGATGGTCCTCATGAGGCGCTGGTGCGCAGCAGCTGCGTTTGGCGAGCCATAAGGCATGCGACGTAGGCTGTGGGCGGACCTCAAGCGCCCCACTCGCGAGGCCAGGCGCTCTTGAGATGCAGCTCGGTTGAGCCCTGGTATGTCGATGCAGACGCGCAGCCCACCATCCTCGCCTGGATGGGGGCCACAATGGTGGCGGCGGTTGCCCTCATGACCCTTGACTCTGTAGCTCTGAATGGCCTTGCTGATGAACTCTTGAGGGTTCTATCCTCCTGGTCTTGCTCACCTTGCTATGGAAACGTGCTTCAAACACGCCCACGTGGTGCCCAAGCGCCTCCCTCGAGACCTTGGCGAGGTCGGTGGCCCTCAGGGAGAGCCCCGAGCCTGCTCGAGGAGGCGCAGGCGCGCTTCCTGGCGCGATGGAAGGAGGCTCCCCCTGGCCCGATGTGGACCCTGAGGGGCCTGTCTCTTGAAGAGCCGGGCCGGTCGATATCTTCTTCTTCTTGGGTGCGGCCTCGGGAGGCCTCCTGCTGTTGTGGTCTGGGTCTTCTAGCGATGCGGCCTGAAAAGCCCGCTCCAGGGAGCACACTGCGTCTCTCTCTTCACAGGGCACCGTGATGACTCTGCCGCTTCCTGGCATCTTGAGGATGTTGTAGCCATGGTGGGTTACGACCATGAATTTGGCCAACGCTGGGTACCCGAGGATGGCGTTGTACGGCAGGCGAATGTGGGCGACGTCGAAGTCGATGAGCTCGGTGTGGTAGTTGTCGCGGGCCCCGAAGGTGACAGGAAGGCGGACCTGCCCAATCGGGACCGTGGAGCCGTCGGTGACTCCGGAGAAAGGCTTGGTTGGCTGAAGCTGGCTGTAAGGCACTTGAAGATTGTTGAATGTCTCCACGGACAGGACGTTGAGCCCTGCTCCGCCGTCGATGAGGGTCTTGGTGACCAGCGCGTTGCTGATGATCGGGGAGCAAAGCATCGGGAGAACTCCGGCTGTGGCTGCGCACTTGAGCTGATCCGCTGAGCTGAACGTGATAGCGCACGCCGACCACCTGAGAGGGCGCGTGGACTCGAGCTTGGGGAGGACTGCATTCACTTCGCGGGCGAACTGCTTGAAGATGCGGTGAGAGGCTGGGGCTTGAGCTCCGCCCAGAATGCAGGCGATCGCACGCGCTTCTGGAAGCCCCCAGCCCCCTCGTCCTGATGACGATCTTCGATTCTCCTTGGCGGCGGCGGCATGGAGGGAGGCCTGCGTTCCCTTGGACGATCCTCACGAGGCTGATCCTCCGGCCCCCCTCGCGAGGTGGGTCTTGCCAGCGGTCTCGCGAGGTTGGTCGCGCCACCCTTGGCGCGGCCGCGGTCTTCCCAGCGCCCTGCATTCCTTCCTCCTCCTCGGCAGAGCCCGGTCGCTGCGCTCGGGCGCTGCCGACCCTTCCTTCAGCACGCCCGGAGCTCTTGACATTCATTGGTGTTGTGGGTGTGGAGGTCGTGGTACACGCAGCATCGCTGCCCTTGGAGGAC
Source organism: Aegilops longissima (assembly GCA_021605205.1). Taxonomy (NCBI): domain Eukaryota; kingdom Viridiplantae; phylum Streptophyta; class Magnoliopsida; order Poales; family Poaceae; genus Aegilops; species Aegilops longissima. The sequence continues at coordinate 380,424,042 of CM038676.1, read as the reverse complement.
TGGGGCTGATCTCGCCTCGCTTGGTGTCTGGTTCGCCGCGAGCACGGCAGCCCCTTGCGCTTTGCGTCCTTGGCCTTGGACTTCTTCTCTTCGGGATCAGCGGCCGGCAGCTCGAGGAGGGAGAGGCGCCCTTCCTCAGCCTGGCGCACTTGGTTGCCAAGTTGAACAGCCCAGGAGGTGTGCAGATCTTCATGCATCGCCAGCTCCTCCTTCATCTTGACGTCGACACGCCATCGAGAAGGCGAGATGATGGCCTCCTCCGCTACCACAGGGATCTTGAGGCGCGTTGTTGAAGCGCTGGATGTACTTTTGCGGGGTTTCCGCGGCTGCTTGATTCGGCGATGTCGCCACGGCGGTGGCGGTCGCGAGTACCATGGAAGTTGGTGATGAAGCGGCACGATCTCGCCCAGAAGAGATCGTGCACGGGGCCAGGTTCAGAGCAGCACGGGCCCCATCCTTGAGCGCCATGGGAAACCAGTTCGCCATGACCTTTTCATCCCCGTTGGCAACCTCGATGCCCAGCTCGTAGAGCTGGAGGAACTCCGTAGGGTCGGCGGTGCCGTCGTAGCGAGGAGGCAGGTCCGGCTTGAACTTGGCGGGCCATGCGACGCTGCGCAGCTCGGAGGTGAAGGCGCGGCAGCCCGCCGTGGCCGCGGGGGGCCTCGGACGGCAGAGGGCTTGGTCTTGCTGGCCTCCCTGCGCTGCGGCTGGGGGCAGCGCAGGGTCTTGACGTGCTGGAGCGGGGGGTGCTCGGGCAGCTTCTTGCGGGCGAGGAACTTCTTGGCAGCTCTGCTCTTGCTGCGCCGGCGCCTGGCGGAACGGGTTCCGCCCAGGAGCCGCGCACCTTGGGGCCAGGGCGCCGTCTTGAGGAGGAGGCGGCTGAGGCGCCCCGGGAGCTTCATCGCCTGGGCGGGTGCGGTGCAGCGTGACGGACGGCGCGGGTCGCCTCCTGCAGCGCAGACGAAGCTCGGCGACTCGGTCGAGCCACTCTTCGAGACGCTGCCGACGGGCGGTAGCGCAGGAGCTCGTTAGCGCGCGAGCGCAGCTCGAGCCTCCATGGCGCGCTGGGAAGCGCGTGACGAAGAACCAGCGGGGGTGAGCGAAGGCGTGGCGGTGCGGCCGTCCCGCCTCATGGACGGGTGCTGGGACGATGCTTGCTGCTCGTTCTCTGCCGGGCCGGTGGCGGCGTTGACGGAAGGCGACGGGGAACGACGAGGACGCCCGACGGAGCTGTCTGGGCGACATGGGGCGAGGAGGCTCGGCGCCGCGCTGGCCCGACGAAGCGTCGACATGGTTGCGGTGGTCGGGAAGAACGAGGCGACAAAGGCAGATTCCGCGCGCACCTACGGGCGTGCCAAATGTCGATTCGGGTTCCGGCAGACCCTTAAGGTTCGAACTCTGGGGTGCGCGCGGAGATCCAACCCTCCACCGTCTTGTACCTCGCTGAATCGAGGGACCTAAACTACACGAAAGAACAGCACAAGAGACACGAGATTTATACTAGTTCGGGCCACCGCCAGGTGTAATACCCTACTCTAGTTTGTGGTGTGGTGGATTGCCTCTTGGGCTGATGAGGAATAAGTCAGGAAGAACAGCCTCGAGGGTCTGTTCTTGGTGGGTGTGATGAACTGCTAAGTGGTGTTCCGTCGCTCTAGCTTGAGGATCAGGTCTCTATCTTTCTCTTTGGATTCCAAATGCCCGCCCCCTCTCTGGATGTGGCTACTCCTATTTATACGCGAAGGCCCTGGGACTCTTCCCAAATATTGAGCGGGAAGGGCGCCAACAATTGGCCATTTTGAAGGGGAACAACGGGTACACTTATCTCGACTAAAGTTGGTCCTCGCCGCCAAAGGCTCGTGATGACGCCTTTGCTTGGGCTCCACGATGACTCCCTTCCAGCCGTTGGGGCTGGTCTTGGTCTTGTTGCATCAAACGGATGCCTTTGCTTGATGCTCTCGCCGCGCTTGCTCCCTTTGCACCAAAGAGGAAAGGAGGACGCCTGTCTTGGCGGGCGCCCGATCGGGCGCCCTTGGTCGTCATGGCTTATGCCACGGGCACCTCGCGAGGTACCCTGCCTTGAACTCTCCGCCTCCTCATGAGCCAGCCTGACGAGGCCGCTACCGAGAAGCTCTGGTCGTCCGCCTCATGAGGCTTGGCCCCTCGCGAGGGTCTTGAGCTTGCGTTGATGAAGATGGGCCGTCCTGGGCCTCCTTTGAGCCACGCCGCAGGCCGCAGGCAGGCAAGTCTGGGGACCCCCGTTCCCAGAACGCCGACATCTGCTTCTTAATTTCCTCCAGATCATTTGCGGGCATCCGATAGGGTCTCTTGGATATTGGCCCTGTACCTGGCAATAGTTCTATCAAGAATTCGATATCTCGATCTGGTGGCATGCTTGGTAACTCCTCTGGAAACACATCCGGAAAATCTTTTACCACATGCACTTCCTCCTGTACAACTCCCGTGAGGGCATTCACTTGGCTCCTCCTAGGCACATGCCTGGATACATACTTAATCCTTTTTCCCTCCGGGGTGGTAAGATATATTGATTTGCTAGCACATTCAATACTTCCTCCATACTTTGACATCCAGTCCATACCTAATATCACATCCAATCCTTGCGACTCCAAGATAATTAGGTCAGACGGAAAAACATGTGCCCCAATGGTTAGTGGTATCTCTGTGCACCATCTACTAGCCATGTACGCTGCTCCAGGCGAGCTCACTAAAAGAGGGGTCCTAAGGGTTTGGGTTGGTAACTTAAACTTATCCATAAATCCCCTTGATATGTATGAATGCGATGCACCAGTATTGAAAAGAGCAACAACGGTAAATGACTTAACCAAAAACTTACCTATTACCGCGTCCGGCTGCTCTTCAACTTCCTCCACGTCAACGTGGTTCACTTGTCCTTTGTTGAATGGATTTGGCTTCTTCCCAGCGCTCCCATTTCCGTTTCCATTCCTTCCTTCAGGGCAATCATTGGCATAGTGCCCTGTCTTCCCGCACTTAAAGCAAATAATTTGGCTTAGGTCCCTCTTGGTAGGCGTAGATGGGTTTGGGCGGTTCTGGTTGTTATTAACTCCGCTCCCATTCCCATTCTTCGCACCATTGTGGTTATGCGATCCTCCTCCAGTATGGTTATGGCCTCCATGGTTATGCACAAGTCCTCCCGAGTTCGGGGTTAAGCGAGGCTTCTGGTGAGCTCCTGAGTTGTACTTCCCTTGTCCATACTTCCTCTTACGACTCTCAATTTGCTGCTGCTTTCCTTCAATCATTAGGGCATTGTCTACCAACTCCTGGTAGTTATTGAAAGTTGCCACCATCAACTGCATGCTCATCTCATCGTTCATCCCTTCCATAAACTTCTCCTGCTTCGCGGCATCTGTGGCCACATCATCAGGGGCATAGCGTGATAACTTACTAAACCCATCCACGTACTGAGCCACAGTACGGTTCCCCTGGCGTAAGTTGCGAAACTTGCGCTTCTTCATCTGCATGGCTCCAGTTGAGACATGGGCCGTGCGAAAGGCTTGCTGAAACTGGTCCCAAGTGACATTGGCTATAGGAAAAGTAGCTGTGTAATTCTCCCACCATGCGGCTGCTGGTCCATCCAATTGATGTGTGGCAAAGCGCACCTTCTCAAAGATCCGTACATCCTGCGGTGGTTAACTCCTTCCAACACGGCGCGAGCCAATCATCAACAACTATTGGCTCGGTGCTACTCGAAAACACCGGCGGTTGTAACCTCAGAAAACGGGCTAAATTGTCCACTGGCGGCGGGTTGTTATTGTTGTTGTTGTTGCCCTGGTTCTGAACTAGCAATTGCATCAAGGCATTCTGCTGCTGGATCAATTGGGTGAGTTCCGGTGGGAAAACAAATCCGGGGTCACGTCTCGGAGGCATCTGGTGGGTTTAGATGGAAGAGATTAGAATAGAAAAAGGTCTAGTGAGAAAACACTACCCACATGCACATGAGGCAAACACAATCATTTCACTCAATCAATCAAGCAAGGGCATACAACGGTCTAGGACTATCGCAAAAGTGCTCAGCTACTACTAGTTACATGGGGGGATTACTGCTAATATATGGTGGTCATCTAAAAATTTTGATCGGTGGAAGACTCCATGATGTCTGCTCCAGCTTCATCTTCGTAGTCATCATCACTTGGATCGGAATAGGTGTCGTCGATGATGATGTAGTTATCCGGGCAAGTGGGATCTTCTTCCTCTTCTTCCGGTGCGGATCCTCCCATGAATACTCCGATCTTCTTGACTAGATCGTCGTTCTTCTCCAGTAGTATCTTGATTTCCTCCTCATATCCATCGCGTGTAGACTTGAGTTCTTCCTCCAGCTCGATAATCTTGGTCTTCGCCTTCTTCAACTCCATCATGTCTGCGCACATCTGGTTCTCCTGACGTCGAATGTGCTGGTTTAGCTCCTGAATGAAAGCTGCAATGGATCTATCCTTCTTGGTGCTGATTACTTCCCATTGCTCGTCTCGGCGCCCACATATTTGGTAAATGGTCTCTTTAAGCTCCCTGTTGTAGACTTCTCCAATACGTCCCATGGTAATGTGAGCTTCCATACTTTTGCCAAGACTCCAGGTGGGTGCTTCGAAAGAAAACTCTATGGGCTTGGAAGTTGGTGAGAACGTCCTTCCTAGAACTTGTACTTGAATCATCTAGCGCTCCTCTTCTGGTAAAGTGGCGTTGTACGTCCCGGTGAAGCTTGGTATTCCAATGTTCAAGTACCTAGTGACTTCCTTCAAGTGGCGTCCAAAAGGTGTGTCTCCCTTCGGTTGTGCAAACTTGTTCTTCATCTCCGTCATCCTAGAGAGTGGAAAATGGAGAAGAGTCAGAAATGAGTAGGGGAGAGTGTCCTATGGTTTATCTTAGTGGTCGTGTCCTACACTCAGCGTGTGCTCTGATACCATCTTGTAGCGACCCGACCTCAGATGGTCAAGTCTCTGTGTTTCAGTGTCATCCCTGGATCGGTAATGCCGACACACACAGTACTCGAAGGATTTATAACAGAGTAGCAATCACACACTTATTACATCGAATGTCTCAAAAGAGAACTTATTACAATAATATGGCTTAAGGCCATCTAATGCGATAACAGCGGAAGGCTTGGAAGATAAAGTGAGTCCATCAACTCCAACGACATAGCTGAGCTGCACGGCAACGACCTAACGATCCTTACTCCTCGCCTGAAAAGTCTGCAACATAATACGTTGCAGCCCGATAACGGGTCAACACATGGAATATGCTGGCAATATAACACAGTACAACAGAAACAGAATAATGCTATCACTACATGCATATATGGCTTGTGGAAAGCTCTATGGTTATAATTTTTTGCGAAAAGCCAATTTTTCCCTACAACGAAGGAATATATATTTTAATTTAACTATCATGGTGGTTGAAACAACATTGAGAAGGTATAACCCCAACTCAATCCCAATTAAAGTAATTAACATCCCAGCAATATTAATATAGAGTGATGAGATACATGTGAATACTCGGTACTAGATACTCGAATTGTCCATAACCGGGACACGGCTAACCATGATTAGATTGTACACTCTGCAGAGGTTTGCGACTTTTCCCCACAAGACTCGATCACCTCCGTTGATTTATCGCACTACATGGTGTTTGAGAAGCGGATGACCGAGACACGATCTTCGTAAACATTAACTCTCTACTCGGGTAGACCATACCAAACCTACAAAACCCACTACCCGCTGATCTACCTCTTCAAGAGCTTCACGTAACTTACTCAACTATGCTAGAGCCCATAATAGCTTGTGGCTGCACACGGAAGTTTCTAGCATGAATAATCTCAGTTCCTTTGAGCACTGGTGGCGGTCCATAGGAAGATCACACGGTACCCCGGATTTCCAAAAAGATAGACAACACTGGGTTCCCCAGGTGCCTCAATCCACCCAGATGTGTATTAAAGTTGCCACCTTAAGTTGAACCATTAATTAATAATCTCACATCTGTCATGGAATACACTCGAACCCAATCCACGTCTATGAGCATAGCATGGCAATATAAGCATAACGTAGAAGTAACTCCCAAGGGTTTGATAGTAACAAGGCAATAGGTTCTACCTTAATATCTACTTCCCAACCCACAAGTTAATGACATCCTAATCAGGCAATGTTTGAGGATTGGAACTAATGCATAAAACTGGGTATGAAAACGGTATGATCAAAGTGTTACTTGCCTTGCTGACGATCCGCGAATCCTAGAGACTTGTAGTAACACGCTACGCACTCCGGGAATTCTATCGCAAGCAAACAATAACATACATAAGCAAGAAGCAAAGATGCACAAGCAAAACTCTACTGAAAGAGGTTGACCGGAGAGTTCAATTTAAGAACTCCGGCTCGCAAAAAGAATCAAACCAAACTGAGCAAGGAAACTCAAACGGCGAAAGAAATAAGATCTGTTTACTATTCTGAACTAGGGTCAATTTTTACAGAGGCAAAAACTGGTTTGAGCTGGTTATTCGAAAAGAGGGTTTCGAGATGAAATTGCAGGCGCTTGAATTACCTGATTCCGATAAACGAGCAAAAAGTTAAACTAGATCGAACATCGGATCAGAAATCACGATCAGGAAAATCGCGGAATAAATCCGATAAAAGAAAAACGACTAACAGTTTAACGAACGAACGTTCGTTAACTGAAAAATAAACGAAGAACGCGTTCGTTAAAACAAACGAACGAGCGAACGCTCGCTAAATAAATAAACCGGAGAATAAAACCAATTATATAAAAAAACGAAACTAGGGTTTTCTAAAAAAAACTGAAACGGTTTTCTTCGGAAAAACCGGGCGGCGGCGGCTACCTCGCGGTGGCTCAAGTGGCTCGGGTGGCGTGGGTGGCGGGGGAGGCGGTGGGGGCTCGGTGGCGTGGCAAGGGCTCGGGTGGCTCGGGCTCGGGCGGGCGGTGGTGGCGGTGAGAGGTGGCGGGCGGGTATTTAAGGGAGGCGGTGGCTTGGGAAGGGGCGCCGGGAGGAGTCCGGCTCGGGCTCCCTCGGCGTCCGGCGGCGGCTGACAGGCCAAGGGAAGGCGGCGGCGAGGTGGGCCGACTGGCAGGCCTCGGCCCGGTCAGGTCCAAAAGTGGCTGCAAGTTTTTTTAAAATAAATTCACGAGAATTAGAAAATCCTAGAAAAATAAATAAAATCTAAAAATGCCAAAACAAATTTTCACCGTCTAAATGAAATATTTGGAACGGAATGAACATTTTCTTGGCCCCTAAAATGCAAATTTTAAAACGTGCAAATTTTTCTAGGGCAAATAAAATTCCAAATAAAATCAAATAAAATCCAAATAATGATTTTAACATTTTTCCTCCAATATTTCAATTGTTTTGGAGAAGTCATATTATCTCCCCTCATTTATTTTAATAAGAATATTTTCCGGAGAGAAAAATAATTAAAATCAAAAATCCTCGTTTTCCAATATTTGATAAAATCAACTACGAAAAATCAGAAAATCCCCAACTCTCTCCGAGGGTCCTTGTGTTGCTTAGGATTTCAAGGATTGCGGAACGAATATGCAATAAAATATGATATGCTTGGATGACCTATGTATAACATTCCAAATTGAAAATTTGGGATGTTACAAGACGTTGTTGGGCCTCCAAGTGTAGAGGTTTGTAGGACAGTAGCAAATTTCCCTCAAGTGGATTACCTAAGGTTTATCAATCCGTGAGAGGCATAGGTTGAAGATGGTCTCTCTCAAACAACCCTGCAACCAAATAACAAAGAGTCTCTTGTGTCCCCAACACACCTAATACAATGGTAAATTGTATAGGTGCACTAGTTCGGCGAAGAGATGGTGATACAAGTGCAATATAGATGGTAGATAAAGGTTTTTGTAATCTGAAAATATAAAAACAGCAAGGTAACTAATGATAAAAGTGAGCGTAAACGGTATTGCAATGCTAGGAAACAAGGCCTAGGGTTCATACTTTCACTAGTGCAAGTTATCTCAACAATAATAACATAATTGGATCACATAACTATCCCTCAACATGCAACAAAGAGTCACTCCAAAGCCACTAATAGCGGAGAACAAACAAGGAGAACAAACGAAGAGATTATGGTAGGGTACGAAACCTAGATACTCCTAGATACTCCAATGTCACCTCAAGTATCCGTGGGTATGATTATACGATATGCATCACACAATCTCAGATTCATCTATTCAAACCAACACAAAGTACTTCAAAGAGTGCCCCAAAGTTTCTACCAGAGAGTCAAGACGAAAACGTGTGCCAACCCCTATGCATAGGTTCATGGGTGGAACCCGCAAGTTGATCACCAAAACATACATCAAGTGGATCACGTGATATCCCATTGTCACCACAGATAAGCATGACAAGACATACATCAAGTGTTCTCAAATCCTAAAAGACTCAATCCAATAAGATAACTTCAAAGGGAAAACTCAATCCATTACAAGAGAGTAGAGGGGGAGAAACATCATAAGATCCAACAATAGTAGCAAAGCTCGCGATACATCAAGATCATATCACCTCAAGAACACGAGAGAGAGAGAGAGAGAGAGAGAGAGAGAGAGAGAGATCAAACACATAGCTACTGGTACATACCCTCAGCCCCGAGGGTGAACTACTCCCTCCTCGTCATGGAGAGCGTCGGGATGATGAAGATGGCCACCGGTGAGGGTTCCCACCCCCCTCCGGCAGAGTGCCGGAACAGGGTCCCGATTGGTTTTTGGTGGCTACAGAGGCTTGCAGCGGCGGAACTCCCGATCTATTCTATTCTGCGATGGTTTTAGGGTATATGGAGATATATATGCGAAAGAAGTCCGTCAAGGCAGCCACGAGGGGCCCACGAGGGTGGAGGGCGCGCCCCCTGCCTCGTGCTCTCCTCGTTGATTCCCAGACGTGCACTCCAAGTCCCCTGGATTGCTTCCGTTCCAAAAATAACTCTCCCGCAGGTTTCATTCCGTTTGGACTCCGTTTTATATTCCTTTTCTGCGAAACACTGAAACAAGGGGAAAAACAGAAACTGGCACTCGGCTCTGGGTTCATAGGTTAGTCCCAAAAATAATATAGAAGTGTTTAATAAATCCCATAAACATCCAAAACAGATAATATAATAGCATGGAACAATAAAAAATTATAGATACGTTGGAGCCGTATCAGCATCCCCAAGCTTAATTCCTGCTCGTCCTCGAGTAGGTAAATGATAAAGACATAATTTTTGATGTGGAATGCTACCTAACATATTTATCAATATAATATATTTATTGTGGCAAGAATATTCAGATCCATAAGATTCAAGACGAAAGTTTAATATTGACATGAAAACAATAATACTTCAAGCATACTAACAAAGCAATCATGTCTTCTCAAAATAACATGGCCAAAGCAAGCTATCCCTACAAAATCATATAGTCTGGCTATGCTCTATCTTCATCACACAAAATATTTAAATCATGCACAACCCCGATGACAAGCCAAGCAATTGTTTCATACTTTTGGTGTTTTCAAACTTTTTCAATTTTCACGCAATACATGAGCGTGAGCCATGGACATAGCACTGTATGTGGAATAGAATGGTTGTTGTGGAGAAGACAAAAAGGGAGAAGATAATCTCACATCAACTAGGCGTATCAACGGGCTATGGAGATGCCCATCAATAGATATCAATGTGAGTGAGTAGGGATTGCCATGCAACGGATGCACTAGAGCTATAAGTATATGAAAGCTCAACAAAAGAAACTAAGTGGGTGTGCATCCAACTCGCTTGCTCACGAAGACCTAGGGCATCTTGAGGAAGCCCATCATTGGAATATACAAGCCAAGTTCTATAATGAAAATTTCCCACTAGTATATGAAAGTGACAACATAAGAGACTCTCTATCATGAAGATCATGGTGCTACTTTGAAGCACAAGTGTGGTAAAAAGGATAGTAGCATTGTCCCTTCTCTCTTTTTCTCTCATTTTTATGGCCTTTTTTATGGCCTTTCTCTTTTTTCTATTTTTTTTAGTCCGGAGTCATCATCCTGACTTGTGGGGAATCATAGTCTCCATCATCCTTTCCTCACTTGGGACAATGCTCTAATAATGATGATCACCACACTTTTATTTACTTACAACTCAAGAATTACAACTTGATTCTTAGAACAAAATATGACTCTATATGAATGCCTCCGGCGGTGTACCGGGATGTGCAATGACTCATGAGTGACATGTATGAAAGAATTATGAACGGTGGCTTTGCCACAAATACAATGTCAACTACATGATCATGCAAAGCAATATGACAATGATGGAGCGTGTCAGTGGAAAGTTGCATGGCAATATATCTCGAAATGGCTATGGAAATGCCATAATAGGTAGGTATGGTGGCTGTTTTGAGGAAGGTATATGGTGGGTGTATGATACCGGCGAAAGGTGCGCGGTATTAGAGAGAATGGTGGAAGGGTGAGAGTGCGTATAATCCATGGACTCAACATTAGTCATAAAGAACTCACATACTTATTGCAAAAATCTATTAGTTATCGAAACAAAGTACTACTCGCATGCTCCTAGGGGGATATATTGGTAGGAAAAGACCATCGCTCGTCCCCGACCGCCACTCATAAGGAGGACAATCAATAAATAAATCATGCTCTGACTTCGTCAGATAACGGTTCACCATACGTGCATGCTATGGGAATCACAAACTTTAACACAAGTATCTCTCAAATTCACAACGACTCAAATAGCATGACTCTAATATCACCATCTTCACATTTCAAAACAATTATAAGGAATCAAACTTCTCATAGTATTCAATGCACTTTATATGATAGTTTTTATTATACCCATCTTGGATGCCCATCATATTAGGACTAAATTCATAACCAAAGCAAATTACTATGATGTTCTAAAGACTCCCAAAATAATATAAGTGCAGCATGAGAGTTCATATATTTCTTAAAAATAAATCCACCACCGTGCTCTAAAAAATATAAGTGAAGCACTAGAGCAAACAACAAACTACTCCGAAAGATATAAGTGAAGATCAATGAGTAGTTGAATAATTATGCAACTATGTGAAGACTCTCTAACATTTAAGAATTTAACATCTTGGTATTTTATTCAAACAGCAAGCAAAGCTAAAGAAAATAAAATGACGCTCCAAGCAAAACACATATCATGTGGTGAATAAAAATATAGCTCCAAGTAGAGTTACCGATGAACGAAGACGAAAGAGGGGATGCCATCCGGGGCATCCCCAAGCTTAGGCTCTTGGTTGTCCTTGAATATTTCCTTTGGGTGCCTTGGGCATCCCCAAGCTTAGGCTCTTGCCACTCCTTATTCCATAGTCCATCGAATCTTTACCCAAAACTTGAAAACTTCACAACACAAAACTCAACAGAAAACTCGTAAGCTTCGTTAGCGAAAGAAAACTAAACACCACTTGAAGGTACTATAATGAACTCATTCTAAATTATTGTTGGTGTAATATCTAATGTATTCCAACTTCTCTATGGTTCATACCCTCCGATATTACTCATAGATTCATCAAAATAAGCAAACAACACATAGAAAACAGAATCTGTCAAAAACAGAACAATATGTAGTAATCTGTATCAAACGTATACTTCTGAACTCCAAATATTCTAAACTAAATTGGTGGACCTGAGGAATTTGTCTAGTAATAATCTGCAAAAATAATCAACTAAATATCAATCTCCAGTAAAAAGTTTTAGCTAATCTCGTGAGCGCTGAAGTTTCTATTTTTTACAGCATGATCATAAAGACTTCACCGAAGTCTTCACAAAGGCTCTAGTTGGCACAAACACTAATTAAAACACAAAACCACATCTAAACAGAAGCTAGATGGATTATTTATTACTAAATAGAACCAAAAGCAAAAAACTAAAATAAAATTGGGTTGCCTCCCAACAAGCGCTAACGTTTAACGCCCCTAGCTAGGCATGATGATTTCAACGATGCTCACATAAAAGATAAGAATTGAAACATAAAGAGAGCATCATGAAGAATATGACTAGCACATTTAAGTCTAACCCACTTCCTATGCATAGGTATTTTGTGAGCAAACAATTTATGGTAACAAGAATCAATTTGCATAGGAAGGTAAAACAAGCATAACTTCAAGATTTTAAGCACATAGAGAGGAAACTTGATATTATTGCTATTCCTACAAGCATATATTCCTCCCTCATAATAATTTTCAGTAGCATCATGAATGAATTCGACCATATAACCAGCACATAAAGCATTCTTTACATGATCTACTTGCATAGAAATTTTACTACTCTCCACATAGGAAAATTTCTTCTCATGAATAATAGTGGGAGCAAACTCAACAAAATGACTATCATGTGATTGAAAATTAAGATCAAGATGAAAAGTTTCATGGTTATCAATATTCTTTAGAGCATACGTGTCATCACAATAATCATCATAAATAGGAGGCATGCTTTCATCATAATAAATTTTCTCATCACAACTTGGGGGACTAAACATATCATCTTCATCAAACATATTATCCCCAAGCTTGTGGCTTTGCATATCATTAGCATCATGGGTATTCAAAGAATTCATACTAACAACATTGCAATCATGCTCATCATTCACATATTTTATGCCAAACATTCTAATGCATTCTTATTCTAGCAATTGAGCACAATTTTCCTTTCCATCATTCTCACAAAAGATATTAAAAAGATGAAGCGTATGAGGCAAACTCAATTCCATTTTCTTGTAGTTTTCTTTATAGACTAAACTAGTGATAAAACAAGAAACAAAAAGATTCGATTGCAAGATATAAAGATATACCTTCAAGCACTCAACTCCCCGGCAATGGCGCCAGAAAGAGCTTGATGTCTACTACATAACCTTTTTCTTGTAGACGTTGTTGGGCCTCCAAGTGCAGAGGTTTGTAGGACAGTAGCAAATTTCCCTCAAGTGGATGACCTAAGGTTTATCAATCCGTGGGAGGCGTAGGTTGAAGATGGTCTCTCTCAAACAACCCTGCAACCAAATAACAAAGAGTCTCTTGTGTCCCCAACACACCCAATACAATGGTAAAGTGTATAGGTGCACTAGTTCGGCGAAGAGATGGTGATACAAGTGTAATATAGATAGTAGATAAAGGTTTTTGTAATATGAAAATATAAAAACAACAAGGTAACTAATGATAAAAGTGAGCGTAAACGGTATTGCAATGCTAGGAAACAAGGCCTAGGGTTCATACTTTCACTAGTGCAAGTTCTCTCAACAATAATAACATAATTGGATCACATAACTATCCCTCAACATGCAACAAAGAGTCACTCCAAAGCCACTAATAGCGGAGAACAAACGAAGAGATTATGGTAGGGTACGAAACCACCTCAAAGTTATTCTTTCTGATCGATCTATTCAAGAGTCCGTAGTAAAATAGCACGAAGCTATTCTTTCCGTTCGATCTATCATAGAGTTCGTACTAGAATAACACCTTAAGACACAAATCAACCAAAACCCTAATGTCACCTAGATACTCCAATGTCACCTCAAGTATCCGTGGGTATGATTATACGATATGCATCACACAATCTTAGATTCATTTATTCAAACCAACACAAAGTACTTCAAAGAGTGCCCCAAAGTTTCTACCGGAGAGTCAAGATGAAAACATGTGCCAACCCCTATGCATAGGTTCATGGGCGGAACCCGCAAGTTGATCACCAAAACATACATCAAGTGGATCACGTGATATCCCATTGTCACCACAGATAAGCACGGCAAGACATACATCAAGTGTTCTCAAATCCTTAAAGACTCAATCCGATAAGATAACTTCAAAGGGAAAACTCAATCCATTACAAGAGAGTACAGGGGGAGAAACATCATAAGATCCAACATTAGTAGCAAATCTCACGATACATCAAGATCGTATCACCTCAAGAACACGAGAGAGAGAGAGAGAGAGAGAGAGAGAGAAAGAGAGAGAGAGAGAACAAACACATAGCTACTGGTATATACCCTCAGCCCCGAGGGTGAACTACTCCCTCCTCGTCATGGAGAGCGCCGGCATGATGAAGATGGCCACCGATGAGGGTTCCCCCCTCCGGCAGGATGCCGGAACAGGGTCCCGATTGGTTTTTGGTGGCTACAGAGGCTTGCGGCGGCAGAACTCCCGATCTATTCTGTTCTACGATGGTTTTAGGGTATATGGAGATATATAGGCAAAAGAAGTCGCTCAGGGGAGCCATGAGGGGCCCACGAGGGTGGAGGGTGCACCCAGGGGGGTGGGCGCGCCCCCCTGCCTCGTGCTCTCCTCCTTGATTCCCTGACGTGCACTCCAAGTCCCCTAGATTGCTTCCGTTCCAAAAATAACTCTCCCGCAGGTTTCATTCCGTTTGGACTCCGTTTGATATTCCTTTTCTGCGAAACACTGAAACAAGGGGAAAAACAGAAACTGGCACTGGGCTCTGGGTTAATAGGTTAGTCCCAAAAATAATATAAAAGTGTTTAATAAAGCCCATAAACATCCAAAACAGATAATATAATAGAATGGAACAATCAAAAATTATTGATACGTTGGAGACGTATCATAGCAGTGCTTAGGCAATGCCCTACGTCGGTAGCAACATCATCACCGTCATCACGCCGTCGTGCTGACGGAACTCTCCCGCGAAGCTCTGATGGACCGGAGTTCGTGGGACGTCATCGAGCTTAATGTGTGCTGAACTCGGAGGTGCCGTGCGTTCGGTACTTGGATCGGTTGGATCATGAAGACGTACGACTAAATCAACCGTGTTATCATAACGCTTCCGCTTACGGTCTACAAGGGTACATAGACGACACTCTCCCCTCTCGTTGCTATGCATCACCATAATCTTCCGTGTGCATAGGAAATTTTTTGAAATTACTACGTCCCCAACAGTGATATGGTCAAGATGTGATGATATATAATTTGTTGTATGAGATGACCATGTTTTATAACAATTATCGGCAACTAGCAGGAGCCATATGGTTGTCGCTTTATTGTATGAAATGCAATCACCTGTAATTGCTTTACTTTATCTCTAAGCGGTAGCGATAGTCGTAGAAGCAATAGTTGGTGAGGCGACAATGATGCTTCGATGGAGATCAAGGTGTCAAGCCAGTGACGATGGTGATCATGACGGTGCTTTGGAGATGGAGATCAAAGGCACAAGATGATGATGGCCATATAATATCACTTATATTGATTGCATGTGATGTTTATCCTTTATGCATCTTATTTTGCTTAGTACGGCGGTAGCATTATAAGATGATCCCTCACTAAATTTCAAGGTATAAGTGTTCTCCCTGAGTATGCACCGTTGCGACAGTTCATCGTGCCGAGACACCACGTGATGATCGAGAGTGATAAGCTCTACGTTCAAATACAACGGATGCAAGCCAGTTTTGCACGTGCAGAATACTCGGGTTAAACTTGACGAGCCTAGCATATGCAGATATGGCCTCGGAACACTGAGACCGAAAGGTCGAACGTGAATCATATAGTAGATATGATCAACATAGAGATGTTCACCATTGAAAACTATTCCATCTTACGTGATGATCAGACATGGTTTAGTTGATATGGATCACGTGATCATTTAGATGACTAGAGGGATGTCTATCTAAGTGGGAGTTCTGAAGTAATATGATTAATTGAACTTAATTTATAATGAACTTAGTCTTGATAGTATTTGGAAAATTATGTTGTAGATCAATAGCTCACGATGTAAGTCCCCGTTTATTTTTGATATGTTCCTAGAGAAAAATAAGTTGAAAGATGATAGTAGCAATGATGCGAACTTGGTCCGTGGTCTGAGGATTTTCCTCATTGCTGCACAGAAGAATTATGTCTTTTATGCACCGCTAGGTGACAGACCTATTGCAGGAGCAGATGCAGACATTATGAACGTTTGACAAAGATCGGTGTGATGACTATTTGATAATTTAGTGCACCATGCTTTACGGCTTAGAACCGGGACTTCAAAAACGTTTTGAATGCCATGGAGCATATGAGATGTTCCAAGAGCTGAAATTGGTGTTTCGGACTCATGCCCGAGTCGAGAGGTATGAGACCGCTGACAAGTGCTTTGCCTACAAGATGGAGGAGAATAGCTCAACCAGTGAGCATGTGCTCAGAATGTCTGGGTACTACAATCGCTTGAATCAAGTGGTAGTTAATCTTCCAGATAAGATAGTAATTGACAAAGTTCTCTAATCACTATCACCAAGTTATCTGAACTTTGTGATGAACTATAATATGCAAGGGATGACGAAAACGATTCCCGAGCTCTTCGCGATGCTGAAATCGACGAAGGTAGAAATCAAGAAAGAGCATCAATTGTTGATGGATAACAAGACCACTAGTTTCAAGAAAATGGCAAAGGAAAACAAAGGGAACTTCAAGAAGAATGATAAGCAAGTTGTCACTCCCGTAAAGAAGCCCAAAGCTAGACCTAAGCCTGAAATTGAGTGCTTCAACTGCAAGGGATTAATCACTGGAAGCGGAACTACCCCAAATAATTGGCGGATAAGAAGGATGGCAAAGTGAACAAAAGTATATTTGATATACATGTTATTGATGTGTACTTTACTAGTGTTCATACTAACCCCGGGGTATTTGATACTAGTTCAGTTGGTATGTTTAGTAACTCGAAACAGGAGTTGCAAAATGAACAGAGACTAGTTAAGGGCGAGGAGACGATGTGTGTTGGAAGTGATTCCAAGGTTGATAAGATCACCATCGCACACTCCCCATACCTTCGGGATTGGTGTTGGACCTAAATAAATGTTATTTGGTGTTTGCGTTGAGCATGAATATGATTAGATCATGTTTATTGAGATACATTTATTCATTTAAGTCATAGAATAATTGTTGATCTGTTTACATGAATAAAACCTTCTATGTCAAACATCCAATGTAAATGGTTTATTGAATCTCAGTCGTAATAATACACATATTCATAATAGTGATGCCAAAAGATGCAAAGTTGATAATGATAGTGCAACATATTTGTGGCCTACAGTTTAGGTCATATTGGTGTAAAGCGCATGAAGAAACTCCATGTAGATGGATTTTTGGAATCACTTGATTATGAATCATTTGATGCTTGCGAACCATGCCTCATGGGCAAGATTACTAAAACTTCATTCTTGGGAACAATGGAGCGAGTTACAGACTTATTGGAAATAGTACATACCGATGTATGCGGTCCGATGAGTGTTGAGGCTCGCGGTGGTTATCGTTATTTTCTGACCTTCACAGATGAGTTGAGCAGATATGGATATATCTACTTAATGAAACACAAGTCTGAAGCATTTTGAAAAGTTCAAAAATATTTAGAGTGAAGGGAGGAATCATCGTAACAAGAAAATAAAGTTTCTACGGTCTGATCACGGAGACAAATATTTGAGTTACGAGTTTGGCCTTCATTTAAAACAATGTGGAATAGTTTCACAAACTCACGACACCTGGAACACCACAGTGTAATGGTGTGTCCGAACGTAGTAACCGCACTTTATTAGATATGGTGCGATCTATGATGTTTCTTACCGATTTACCACTGTCATTTTGGGGTTATGCATTAGAGACATCTGCATTCACTTTAAATAGAGCACCATCTAAATCCGTTGAGACAACACCGTATGAACTGTGGTTTGGCAAGAAACCTAAGTTGTCATTTCTTAAAGTTTGGGGCTGCAATTCTTATGTGAAAAAGCTTCAACCTGATAAGCTCGAACCCAAATCGGAGAATTGCGTCTTCATAGGATACCCAAAAAGAAACTGTTGGGTACACCTTCTATCACAGATCCGAAGGCAGGATATTTGTTGCTAAAAATGGATCCTTTCTAGAGAAGGAGTTTCTCTCGAGAGAAGTGAGTTGGAGGAACATAGAACTTGATGAGGTAATTGTACCTTCTCCCGAATTGGAAAGTAGTTCACCAAAGAAATCAGTTCTAGTGATGCCTACACCAATTAGTGAGGAAGTTAATGATGATAATCATGAAACTTCATATCAAGTTACTACCTAACCTCATAGGTCAACCAGAGTACGTTCCGCACCAGATTATCTAGGTCGTCCTATTTTGGTAGAATTTTTGAGTTACAAAAAGTTTGCGTTTGATACAGATTACTACAAACTGTTCTGTTTTTGAAAGATTCTGTTTTTTGTGTGTTGTTTGCTTATTTTGATGAATCTATGAGTAGTATCGGAGGGTATGAACCATAGAGAAGTTGGAATAAAATAGGTTTAACACCACTATAAATAAAGAATGAGTTCATTACAGCACCTTTAAGTGGTGGTTTGTTTTATTTCGCTAACGGAGCTCATGAGATTTTCTGTTGAGTTTCGTGTTGTGAAGTTTTCAAGTTTTGGGTAAAGAATTCGATGGACTATGGAATAAGGAGTGGCAAGAGCCTAAGCTTGAGGATGCCCAAGGCACCCCAAGGCAATGTTAAAGGACAACCAAGAGCCTAAGCTTGGGGATGCCCCGGAAGGCATCCCCTCTTTCGTCTTCGTTCATCGATAACTTTACTTGGAGCTATATTTTTATTCACCACATGATATGTGTTTTTCTTGGAGCGTCAATTTATTTTGTTAGGATTTTCTTTCTGTTATTTAGAACAATGTTTTGCATCTTTTATTTCAATAAAATTGGCATTGATAGCCTTTACTATGCTTATTTTACAAGTCTACATGTTGCTGTTTGAAAACAGAAAGTTTACCGCTGTTGCAAAAACTCCCCAGGAAATATAGAATGTGATAAATTTTTGAAAGCTTTTGCATATTAAGCTCTGATAAATTTACTATAGCGTTAATTTTATTTCATAATTTTTGGAGCTAGGGAAGTATCGATCTTGCTGCATTCTTCACAGATTTTGTCCTGTTTAGGCAGATTGCTGTTATGTTTGCATTGTTTGCATATGTTTGCTTGTTTAATGATTCTATTTGAGGATAGGACTATTCAATATGAGGAGGAATTTAGTATGCAATGTTGATTAATAATTTTAGTGATTTGCTACAGAAGAGTATGATAAGGTTTTTGCATTGGTTTATACTAACTTATCTCACGAGTCCTTGTTGAGTTTTGTGATGAAGCTTTTGAGATTTAGGGAGACCGTGATATGAGAGGAATTAAGGAGACACAAAAGCTCAATCTTGGGGATGCCCAAGGCATCCCAAGATAATATTTCAAGAAGTCTCAAGCGTCTAAGCTTGGGGATGCCCCGGTTGGCATCCTAGGTTTCTTCTTTGACAACTATCGGTTAGTATCGGTTGATCCTAAGTTTTTGCTTCTTCACATGATGTTTGCTATTCTTAGATGTCATTATTTTGCTTGATTTTTGAATAAAGTATCAAGATCTGAAATTATTAAATGGGAGAGTCTTCACATAGCTAAATAATTATTTAACTACTCATTGACCTTCACTTATATCTTTTTGGAGTAGTTTGTCATTTACTCGTGTGCTTCACTTATATCCTATGAGTAAATAGTTGAATGATTTGAATATTATAAATCTGAAATTATATATATTTCATATGCTTATCCCATGGGGAGTAATGACTTCACATACAAGAAGTAGAGGTGGTAAATTTATTCAAGTTTAGCAAACATTGTATTAGTCACTTGAACAATTCATGAAAGAATATTGAGGGAAGAGAGATTTCACATATAAATATACTATCTTGGACATCTTTTTTTAATTGTGAGCACTCATTAAAATATGGCATGTTAAAAGGTTGATGTTGGACTAGGAAGACAACATAATGGGTTATGTTTTCTTATATCTGAAATAAAGTATATTGTCATGGATCATCCAACATGCTAAGCTTGCCTTTCAGCCTCATGCTAGCCAAATTCTTTGCACAAAGTAGAGATACGACTTGTGCGTCCAAACATCCCTTAAATCAGTATTGCCGTGAGAGTCCACCATACCTACCTATGGATTGAGTAAGATCCTTCAAGTAAGTTGTCATTGGTGCATGCAATAAAAATTGCTCTCTAAATATGTGTGATCTATTAGTGTGGAGAAAATAAGCTTTATACGATCTTGTGATGTGGAAGCAATAAAAGCGACAGACTGCATAATAAAGGTCCCTATCACAAGTGGCAATATAAAGTGACGTTCTTTCACATTAAGATTTTGTGCATCCAACTATAAAAGCGCATCACAACCTCTGCTTCCCTCTGCGAAGGGCCTATCTTTTATTCTTGTCTTATACCTTATGCAATAGTCATGGTGATCTTCACCTTTCCTTTTTACATTTTATCCTTTGGCAAGCACATTGTGTTGGAAAGATCCTGATATATATATATATATATATATATATATATATATATATATATATATATATATATATATATATATATATATATATATTGGATGTAAGGCATCATGAACTATTATTGTTGACATTACCCTTGAGGTAAAAGGTTGGGAGGCGAATCTATAAGCCCCTATCTTTCTCAGTGTCTGATTAAAACTTTGAACCCATAAATATCACGTGAGTGTTAGCAATTGTGAAAGACTAAATTGATAGTTGAGTATGTGAAGTTTGCTGAATCAAAGCTCTGACATAGACCCTTCTTGAAAATAAGATGAATTGTAACTGTTTGATGACTAATAACACGGTTTCTTAGTTTTCAAGAAAGTTTATGATCTATACTTTAACATGTGAATAGATTGTTACTTGATCATGAGAAGTCCTATGAGTTGAGCTACTATTATGATATATAATGATGCTAGAAAAGGTGATTGAAATTATCATTGATCAAACTTGTGCACCTGCTAGCATTCACACTTCATAAATTCTTTCTTTTATCATTTACCTACTCGAGGACGAGCAGTAATTAAGCTTGGGGATGCTGATACGTCTCCAACGTATCTATAATTTATGAAGTATTCATGCTATTATATTATCTATTTTGGATGTTTATGGGATTTACTAAACACTTTTATATTATTTTTGGGACTAACCTATTAACCGGAGGCCCAGCCCAAATTGTTGTTTTCTTGCCTATTTCATTGTTTCGAAGAAAGGAATATCAAACGGAGTCCAAACGGAATGAAACCTTCGGGAGAGTTATTTTAGGAACGGAAGCAATCCATGAGACTTGAGTAGACGTCAGGAAGCTGAGGAAGCCACGAGGCGGGAGGCGCGCCTACCCCCGGGCGCGCCCCACCTCGTGGGCCCCTCGTGGCTCCCCTGACCGACTTCTTTCGCCTATATATATATCCATATACCCTAAAAACATCGGGGAACAGAATAGATCGGGAGTTCCGCCGCCGCAAGCCTCTGTAGCCACCAAAAACCAATCAGGACCCTGTTTCGGCACCCTGCCGGAGGGGGGATCCATCACCGGTGGCCATCTTCATCATCCCGGTGCTCTCCATGCCGAGGAGGGAGTGGTTCACCCTCGAGGCTGAGGGTATGTACCAATAGCTATGTGTTTGATCTCTCTCTCGTGTTCTTGAGGTGGTACGATCTTGATGTATCGTGGGCTTTGCTATTATAGTTGGATCTTATGATGTTTCTCCCCCTCTATTCTCTTGTGATGGATTGAGTTTTCCCTTTGAAGTTATCTTATCGGATTGAGTCTTTAAGGATTTGAGAACACTTGATGTATGTCTTGCATGTGCTTATCTGTGGTGACAATGAGATATCACGTGATTCACTTGATGTATGTTTTGGTGATCAACTTGCGAGTTCCATAACCTCGTGAACTTATGCATAGGGGTTGGCACACGTTTTCGTCTTGACTCTCGGGTAGAAACTTTGGGACACTCTTTTAAGTTCTTTGTCTTGGTTGAATAGATGAATATGAGATTGTGTGATGCATATCGTATAATCATACCCGCGGATACTTGAGGTGACATTAGAGTATCTAGGTGACATTAGGGTTTTGGTTGATTTGTATCTTAAGGTGTTATTCTAGTACGAACTCTAGGATAGATCGAACGGAAAGAATAGCTTCGTGTTATTTTACTACGGACTCTTGAATAGATCGATCAGAAAGGATAACTTTGAGGTGGTTTCGTACCCTACCATAATCTCTTCGTTTGTTCTCCGCTATTATTGACTTTGGAGTGACTCTTTGTTGCATGTGAGGGATTGTTATATGATCCAATTATGTTATTATTGTTGAGAGAACTTGCACTAGTGAAAGTATGAACCCTAGCCCTTGTTTCCTAGCATTGCAATACCGTTTACGCTCACTTTACCGCTTGTTACCTTGCTGTTTTTATAAATTCAGATTACAAATACCTATATCTACCATCCATATTGCACTTGTATCACCATCTCTTCGCCGAACTAGTGCACCTATACAATTTACCATTGTGTTGGGTGTGTTGGGGACACAAGAGACTCTTTGTTATTTGGTTGCAGGGTTGTTTGAGAGAGACCATCTTCATCCTACGCCTCCCATGGATTGATAAACCTTAGGTCATCCACTTGAGGGAAACTTGCTACTGTCCTACAAACCTCTGCACTTGGAGGCCCAACAATGTCTACAAAAAGAAGGTTGCGTAGTAGACATCAAGCTCAGTTTCTGGCGCCGTTGCCGGGGAGGTGAGTGCTTGAAGGTATATCTTTAGATCTTGCAATCGAATCTTTTTGTTTCTTGTTTTATCACTAGTTTATTCTATAAAAGGAAACTACAAAAAATGGAATTGAGGGTGCCCCATATGCTTCATCTTTTTAATATATTTCATGAGAATAAGGATTCCGATAATTGTGCTCAATTGCTAGAGGAAGAATGCATTAGAATGTTTGGCACTAAATCTTTGAATGATGAGCATGATTGCAATGTTGTTAGTATGAACTCTGTGAATATCCATAGTACTAATGATGATTGCACTAGTCATGATGAAAATGTCTCTTATAAGCATGTCAACTTTTGTGGAGTGCATAGAGTTTGCAAGTACACACCAAAGGGAAGATAGATTTTGCAAGAGGCATAAGTATTTAGAAACCAAATGGTTGCAAGAGAGGCTAGATGTTTATGCTGAAAATTTAAAATTTCTTCGCCATACTTGTGAACTTTGCAATGAACGTGGTCATTTAAATCTCCAATGCAAATTGTTTCATGATCATATCGTGTCCAAAAGTTGTGATGATTTGATTTCCCTTGCACATCATAATGAACTTAGTTTTCTTTTGGGTTATGAAGAAATGAAACGTATAACTAAGCATATTCAGAATATAACCTTGAGAAATTCCTCGATATTGATCTAGAAGAAATTTTTATGTATTGTGCGGCGAATTGCATTGAAAATCCTTATATTGCCAATTACATAAAGAAAAGAAAAGAAATAGAGGATGAAGAGAATACTAATGAAAGGGAAGAGGCTTCCCAATATCCTCCTATTATTTCTTATGATGAATCAGGTAACGAGGAGGAGCCTTCTATTCAACCAATCTCATTAATAAGGAGCTCAAAAAAGAGGGTTAAACCCAGACATGACGTGAAGAAGAAAAAGAAAAGACGGAGAAGCAAAGGTGAAAAGGTATCCCTCCCAAATGATGTTTCTCCTATTACTCATTGTGATGATGATAATTTCTATACTATTGGTGCTATCCATACTATTAATGATGAGAGTGATTATGCTTATGATATGAAAAGGCCCAAGCTTGGGGATGCCATGTTTGATGAGAATGACAATTTTGAGAATATATTTGCTGCAATTAATGTTTGTCCCAGGCTTGGGGATTCTATGTTTAATGAAGATGATATTTTTAGCCTCCCAAGTTTTGATGAGCAAATTTATTATGATGATAGCATGCCTACTATTTATGATGGTTATATTGATGAAAGTGGGTTTGGAAGAGTGTCAACTTTAGGAAGTAATGATCCTGCTATTTTGGAGGGTGTTTAATCTTATAATATTTATGAAAGTGGATTTGGAGAGGTCATGACTTTATTTAGTGATGAATCCACTATTTCGGAAGAGGTTTCAATTGATTATGATGACAACAAAGTTGCTACTTATGATGATTATTGTGATGATACTTATGCCATAAAAAGTAGTGATGATTATATTTATAAAACTTGTCATGATTATGATTACCCTTTTTCTGAACATTACTCTTTTAATATGGAAACAATTTATAGTATTCGAGTTTCTTATGATACTCCCACTATTCCGATTGAGAAGAATTTTGCTTATGTAGAGAGTAGTAAATTTTCTATGCTTGTAGATCATGAAAAGAATGCTTTAGGTGCTGGTTATATTGTAGAATTCATTCATGATGCTACTGAAAATTATTATGAGAGAGGATCATATGCTTCTACATATTGCAATAATATCAAGTTTCCTCTCTATGTGCTTAAAATCTTGAAGCTATGCTCGTTTTGCCTTCCTATGCTAGTTGATTATTGTTCCCATAAGTTGTTTGCTCAGAAAATCCCTATGCATAGGAAGTGGATTAGACTTCAATGTGCTAGTCATATTCTTCATGATGCTCTCTTTATGTTTCAATTCTTATCTTTTATGTGAGCATCATTGAAATCATCATGCCTATCTAGGGGCGTTAAACGATAGCACTTGTTGGGAGGCAACCCAATTTTATTTTATTTTTCTTGCTGTTTGGTTCTGTTTAATAATAAATATTTGATCTAGCCTCTGGTTAGATGTGGTTTAATTTTTAATTAGTGTTTGTGCCAAGTAAAACCTATAGGATCTTCCTGTGTGATAGTTATTTGATCTTGCTCAAACAAATCAGAAACTTTCTGCTCACAAAAACAATTGTAAACAATCACCAGAACGTGATAAAATACTGATTCCAATTGCAGTAGATCAATAAACAAATTATCTAGGTCGTCCTATTTTGGTAGAATTTTTGACTTACAGAAAATTTGCATTTGATAGAGATTACTACAGGTTGTTCTGTTTTTGACAGATTCTGTTTTTCGTGTGTTCTATGAGTAGTATAGGAGGGTATGAACCATAGAGAAGTTGGAATAAAGTAGGTTTAACACCAATATAAATAAATAATGAGTTCATTACAGCACCTTTAAGTGGTGGTTTGTTTTATTTCGCTAATGGAGCTCATGAGATTTTCTGTTGAGTTTTGTGTTGTGAAGTTTTCAAGTTTTGGGTAAAGGATTCTATGGACTATGGAATAAGGAGTGGCAAGAGCCTAAGCTTGGGGATTCCCAAGGCACCCGAAGGCAATATTCAAGGACAACCAAGATCCTAAGCTTGGGGATGCCCCGGAAGGCATCCCCTCTTTCGTCTTCGTTCATCGGTAACTTTACTTGGAGCTATATTTTTATTCACCACATGATATGTGTTTTGATTGGAGTGTCAATTTATTTTGGTAGGATTTGATTGCTGTTATTTAGAACAATATTTTGCATCTTTTATTTCAATAAAAGTGGCATTGATAGCCTTTACTATGCTTATTTTACAAGTCTACATGTTGCTGTTTGAAAACAGAAAGTTTACCGCTGTTGCAAAAATTCCCTAGAAAAGTCAGAATGTGATAAAATGTTGAAACATTTTGCATATTAAGCTCTGATAAATTTACTACAGTGGGAATTTTCTTTCATAATTTTTGGAGCTAGGGAAGTATGGATGTTGCTGCATTCTTCATAGATTGTCCTGTTTAGGCAGATTGATGTTATGTTTGCATATGTTTGCTTGTTTAATGATTCTATTTGAGGATAGGACTATTAAATATGCGGAGGAATTTAGTATGCAATGTTGATTAATAATTTTAGTGATTTGCTACAGAAGAGTATGATAAGGTTTTTGCATTGGTTTATGCTAACTTATCTCACGAGTCCTTGTTGAGTTTTGTGTGGATGAAGCTTTTGAGATTTAGGGAGACCGTGATATGAGAGGAATTAAGGAGAACAAAATACCAATCTTGGGGATGCCCAAGGCATCCCAAGATAATATTTCAAGAAGTCTCAAGCGTCTAGGCTTGGGGATGCCCCGGTTGGCATCCCACCTTTCTTCTTCGACAACTATCGGTTAGTATCGGTTGATCCTAAGTTTTTGCTTCTTCACATGATGTTTGCTATTCTTAGATGTCATTTTATTTTGTTTTGCTTGTTGTTTGAATAAAGTATCAAGATCTGAAATTATTAAATGGGAGAGTCTTCACATAGCTAAATAATTATTTAACTACTCATTGATCTTCACTTATATCTTTTTTGGAGTAGTTTGTCATTTACTCGTGTGCTTCACTTACATCCTATGAGTAAATAGTTGAATGATTTGAATATCATAAATCTGAAATTATATATGTTTCATATGCTTATCCCATGGGGAGTAATGACTTCACATATAAGAAGTAGAGGTGGTAAATTTATTCAAGTTTAGCAAACATTGTATTGGTCACTTGAACAATTCATGAAAGAATATCGAGGGAGGAGAGATTTAACATATAAATATACTCTCTTGGACATCTTTTGTAATTGTGATCACTCATTAAAATATGGCATGTTAAAAGGTTGATGTTGGACTAGGAAGACAACGTAATGGGTTATGTTTTCTTATATCTGAAATAAACTATATTGTCATGGGTCATCCAACATGATGAGCTTGCCTTTCCCCCTCATGCCAGCCAAATTCTTTGCACCAAGTAGAGATACTACTTGTGCTTCCAAACATCCCTTAAACCAGTATTGCCATGAGAGTCCACCATACCTACCTATGGATTGAGTAAGATCCTTCAAGTAAGTTGTCATCGGTGCATGCAATAAAAATTGCTCTCTGAATATGTATTATCTATTAGTGTGGAGAAAATAAGCTTTATACGATCTTGTGATGTGGAAGTAATAAAAGCGACGGACTGCATAATAAAGGTCCCTATCACAAGTGGCAATATAAAGTGACGTTCTTTCGCATTAAGATTTTGTGCATCCAACTATAAAAGCGCATCACAACCTCTGCTTCCCTCTGCGAAGGGCCTATCTTTTATTCTTGTCTTATACCTTATGCAAGAGTCATGCTGATCTTCACCTTTCCTTTTTACATTTTATCCTTTGGCAAGCACATTGTGTTGGAAAGATCTGATATATATATATATATATATATATATATATATATATATATATATATATATATATATATATATATATATATATATATATATATATATATATATATATATATATATATCCAATTGGATGTAAGGCATCATGAACTATTATTGTTGACATTACCCTTGAGGTAAAAGGTTGGGAGGCGAATCTATAAGCCCCTATCTTTCTCTGTGTCTGATTAAAATTTTGAACCCATAAATATCACGTGAGTGTTAGCAATTGTGAAAGACTAAATTGATAGTTGAGTATGTGAAGTTTGCTGAATCAAAGCTCTGACATAGACCCTTCTTGAAAATAAGAAGAATTGTAACTGTTTGATGACTAATAACACGGTTTGTTAGTTTTCAAGAAAGTTTATGATCTATACTTTAACATGTGAATAGATTGTTACTTGATCATGAGAAGTCCTATGAGTTGAGCTACTATTATGATATATAATGATGCTAGAAAAGGTGATTGAAATTATCATTGATCAAACTTGTGCACCCGCTAGCATTCACACTTCATAAATTCTTTCTTTTATCATTTACCTACTCGAGGACGAGCAGGAAATATGCTTGGGGATGCTGATACGTCTCCAACGTATCTATAATTTATGAAGTATTCATGCTAATATATTATCTGTTTTGGATGTTTATGGGCTTCACTAAACACTTTTATATTATTTTTGGGACTAACCTATTAACCGGAGGCCCAGCCCAAATTGTTGTTTTCTTGCCTATTTCATTGTTTCAAGAAAGGAATATCAAACGGAGTCCAAACGGAATGAAACCTTCGGGAGAGTTATTTTAGGAACGGAAGCAATCCATGAGACTTGGAGTAGACGTTAGGGAAGCTTCGAGGAAGCCACGAGGCAGGGAGGCGCGCCCTACCCCCTGGGCGCACCCCCACCCTCGTGGGCCCCTCGTGGCTCCCATGACCGACTTCTTTCGCCTATATATATCCATATACCCTAAAAACATCGGGGAACAGAATAGATCGGGAGTTCCGCCGCAAGCCCTCTCAGAGCCACCAAAACCAATCGGGACCTGTTCCGCACCTGCCGGAGGGGGGATCCATCACCGGTGGCCATCTTCATCATCCCGACGCTCTCCATGCCGAGGAGGGAGTAGTTCACCCTCGAGGCTGAGGGTATGTACCAATAGCTATGTGTTTGATCTCTCTCTCACGTGTTCTTGAGGTGGTACGATCTTGATGTATCACGGGCTTTGTTATTATAGTTGGATCTTATGATGTTTCTCCCCCTCTACTCTCTTGTGATGGATTGAGTTTTCCCTTTGAAGTTATCTTATCGGATTGAGTCTTTAAGGATTTGAGAACACTTGATGTATGTCTTGCATGTGCTTATCTGTGGTGACAATGGGATATCACGTGATTCACTTGATGTATGTTTTGGTGATCAACTTGCGAGTTCCGTAACCTCGTGAACTTATGCATAGGGGTTGGCACACGTTTTCGTCTTGACTCTCGAGTAGAAACTTTGGGGCACTCTTTGAAGTTCTTTGTCTTGGTTGAATAGATGAATCTGAGATTGTGTGATGCATACCGTATGATCATACCTGCGGATACTTGAGGTGACATTGGAGTATCTAGGTGACATTAGGGTTTTGGTTGATTTGTATCTTAAGGTGTTATTCTAGTACAAACTCTAGGATAGATCGAAAGGAAAGAATAGCTTCATGTTATTTTACTACGGACTCTTGAATAGTGTCGGTGTCAAAACCGGCGGATCTCGGGTAGGGGGTCCCGATCTGTGCGTCAACGCTGATGGTAACAGGAAGCAAGGGACACAGATGTTTACCCAGGTTCGGGCCTCTCGATGGAGGTAAAACCCTACTTCCTGCTTGATTAATATTGATGATATGGGTAGTACAAGAGTAGATCTACCACGAGATCGTAGAGGCTAAACCCTAAGAGCTAGCCTATGATGGTATGATTGTAATTGTGATCGGCCTTCTAAGGACCAACCTCTCCGGTTTATATAGACACGGGAGAGGGCTAGGGTTTACATGGAGTCGGTTACAAGGAAGGAAATATAATATCCGGATCGCCAACCTTGCCTTCCACGCCAAGGAAAGTCCCATCCGGACACGGGCCGAAGTCTTGAGTCTTGTATCTTCACGCTTCAATAGTCTGGACGTTGTACATAGTCCGGAAGTCCGGATACCCCCTAATCCAGAACTCCCTCAATAGCCCCTAAACCAGGCTTCAATGACGATGAGTCCGGCGCGCAGTCTTGTCTTCGGCATTGCAAGGCGAGTTCCTTCTCCGAATACTCCAAAGTGCCTGTTACGACGAATAGTGTCCGGCCTCCAATCAATGTTGTGCTCCTCGGCTTCGGTGCCTCAGTAATGACCATCTCCACGTGTCGGGCGAATGCGAGGAGTCGAGGCATTTTTGCATTTGCCACCCTCGATCCTCCGGGCTAACCGTCTATTTGAAGGGACGGGGATTCTCATATCCAAACTCACTCTCCTCCCGAGCCAAGCATCAACAGAGGCGCCCGCTAAAAGCCATTCCAACATGGCCGGCCGTCGCAGCTCTTCCGCTTGCCCTTCTCATTCCAAGTCGGGGATTGGGGAGAGTGTTCAGTTCCTCATAGCCGCTTGATAAAGTTACAAACCCAAGGGTTTCTCCCACGGCGCTCATGGTCTCCGTCCGAGCTGGAATAGCCACTTATGACGGAGGAGACCAAGCCGAGGGATCTCTAACCCATCTCCGGAGGAGCGATATGTCTGGTCCCTCATTTGCCGAGGGCGCCGGGTTCCCTATCCACCCGTTTCTTCGCGGGCTCCCGGAGTTCTCGGCCTCCAGTTACGATCTTACCCTGCCTCTATTCTGCACATAGCGGGGTATGTTGCCCTTTGCGAGCTGTTTTTAGGCTGCGAACCACACTTCGGATTATGGAGGAAGTTGTTCTGCCTCGTCCCCCACACCCAGGAGGAGTCCCTATGTCAAGTGGGCGGGGCCGAAGTATGGCGCATTGCCGAGACCGGATACCTATCCGGCACTCCTGAGAAGGCACCAGAAAACTGGCCTTCAGAGTGGTTCTATATAAACGACGTCCCCCTTCTGGATCCAGTCCGACCAGGTCTCTGCAAGTTCAACAACACCCCGCCGAGGGCACGCCTAAGCTGGCGCCCCCGGGGCCCTCAAGAAGAGGACACAAGGGAAATATTCCTCCTGATGGACAGGATAAAGTTACTGGCCAAATCCGGACAGACGATAGTTGAGGTTTTGGCGATATGCATAAGACGGGGAGTGCAGCCGCTCCAATATCAGGGGAAGCCCATGTGGCATTTCAATGGGGAAGATGGCGCCACCCGCTGCGGTCGTAAGGGTCTGGACTCCGCTGCCGCTCTGGCAAGGATATTGTCCGATTTGTACAAAGGGGAGGAGGAGGAATTCCTTCGCATAAAAATGCGAGATGAATTCTCCATGTACAACCTCCCAGCGTGGGTAAGTTGCCATTCTTTTTCCCTGCTTTACTTACTCTAGCATTCTTCTGCTAAGATTACTTGCATCAATGCTTCTGGGCAGGAACTAAGGAGGGCCGTAGAAGGAATCTTCAGCCCCCCCCCCGCAACCAGAGGACCCTGGAAGGGCTCTAGATCCGGGACTTAAAGTGGATCCGGATATCACTGTGGAGCTTGTCAACGGGGTATTCTATCAGGCGAGCTGGGATGGCGCCCTAGTGGCCATTACGGCTGACTACCCTGGACTGCTCCCCGCTTCGCGTGTAAGCCGAACTAAAAAACCCTATCCTTCGAAGAGGACTCTTCCCAGGTATTACAATTTACCTTTGAGGTGTCGTTCTATTTGCAGAAACGACGACCGGAGCGAGGGGCCGAGCCCCTAGGGACTCGTCAACCACGAGCATCCAGATCGGGCAGGCTCAAGAGGAAGGCGGTGAGGGTTGACACACCACTACAGAGGTAACACAATGACCTGTCCTGTAATTATAGAATTTAAAATATGACATCGCCTTTGTGTCTGGCAGGAAGAGGAATAACCGGACTATATCTGGCGACCCTACCAATCACGCCTCCACCAGCCGAGTTCCAGAACCGGCTTCGGGGGCGGAGGCGGACACATGGCCAGCACCGCATATCTCTCCAACAGAGAGTGCGGATATGCTCTCACCACAATTCAAGTAGAGGCGCCATGAATCACAAAGCGCCGACGGGCCATACTGAACAACATCTTTTCAAGAGGCATTTAATGCCTTCAATTCGAGACGATACATCCGAAGCTGCTCAAGGCGGGCTTGCCCGGCAGACGGACCAGTATACCAAAGATATACGGGTAAGAAAATTTGATAAGCATGTGTAGCAGTAGCCCCTGAGACTTGAAACGGTTGAAACAACAGTTTTAAGGATCAATGTATGTACAGGTCCTTGTAGAGAAGAACGAGCAATTGTCTCGGGAGCTGGAGGGATGCAAGGCCGAACTGAGGGCCGCAGTTGCCAAATTAGAGGAACCCCAAAAGCCCTCATCTGGTAACAATTGTCACAATTGCACGAAGATGCACCAGTTAGTAAATGGCTGATGTGACAAGTCTAACAGAAAATTCTGCAGACAATCCCGGGGTGAATCCGGAGGGCGTAAGAGAGGACGCATCGCATCTCAAAAAGCAGCTAGAGGCTGGCGAGCGCATTCTTACGTGAGTTAGGCGGGAGAAGAACGATCTTCAAGATGCCAAAGTTCATCTGGACGTGGAGTTAAAAGATCTCCGTGCTCAACTGGCGGACTCCGTGAAGGAGAACAAGAGGCTTCGACGCGACATTTATGGTAAGTGCTTAGACGAACTGTTGTACAGTTTGGCGAGGAAGTATATTGAAAGAATTTTGCTTGCAGGAATGTTAACGGGTCGCCCTAAGGAGGAGATGCCCTCATCTCCAAATGATTTACTGCAAGACCTTTCGCAACTGCACGAGCGAGCTCGGCAAGTGATGCAGGGTGTTGCTCAGGCTTTGTGGCCATCAAGCCTACTGCCAAATGGCATGGGGGAACTTGCGGACCTGCTTCAAGGGGCCCGGC
The DNA here is from genome assembly GCA_021605205.1 of Aegilops longissima. Classification (NCBI taxonomy): domain Eukaryota; kingdom Viridiplantae; phylum Streptophyta; class Magnoliopsida; order Poales; family Poaceae; genus Aegilops; species Aegilops longissima. The sequence continues at coordinate 380,391,916 of CM038676.1, read as the reverse complement.
GGCGCTTCCGTCTATGGAAGATATCAGCATGCCGGCAAGGAGCAAGAGAAGCCTGGGCAATGGTGAAGATGCGCTACACCAAGCTGGACCCGAACCATATGGCCGAAGTGGGACCGGCGGGGCCCGATGGCAAGAAATTCCCGTTAGTCTGGTGTATGACCGGGTAGCGTTAGCCGCTAAGTATTCTCAACAGGATTGTAAGCTAGATAGCATGTTGGATGGTATAGAAGAGGAATGTAATCAGTCCAAGTGACTGTGTAATTTACTGGGCATGATGAGCCCCTAGCCGGATTAGAATCATTTGTCATGGCAGACCTTTTCGCTTCAGCCCCCGGATCCTATAGTCCGGGGTGTGTCCGAATACCCGCTCAGCTATACAAAACCGGGGTATGCGTGGAAACAAGGCGTAGGGGTCATAAGTGCTTGAACAGACAAGTACCCAACTAGTTATGTTATATTACATGGATAGTAAGAAACATCTTCTAGAGAGAATAGTTCCGTTAGGGGTTCCTTTCCCTGGGTACGCATGCGACGATGGTCATGTCCGGACTGCGAACGAAGGCGCGGGATACAAGAACTCTGGGGATTTATGTTATAATAAACGAATGCATCTTTTGTTCACCGACCGGATATTCTCTTAAGGAAGCTAGCTTCCAGCTTCACCCAGTCTGAGGTACACATCCGGCTGAACCGGCAGTAACAATCGCAGAGGTGCTCCCCTTATGCCCTAGCCAATTAACGGAACATAGGGCATAAACACAAGAGCCAGCAACCCAGCTTGGCAACATCTTAAGTCATATCGATGCATATAATGGTGAAGAAAAGGCACATATGGAAAAAGAATGCATATCGACGGCGAGAAAGCCATGTGAGTAATCATTTTAGCTTCCGTGATAGGAATCCCAGTATTGCTTACACACTTAGTGCGGCCGAGTGATCCGTAAATCCGCACTGTATTGAATACTTTGTGTGAAGGGAGAAAAGGTCGAGAAAGGAAAAGGGATGGGGCATAATTAAAGGGAGGGGTTAGGAGGCGAACACGTGTTCGACGCTAGGCGAGAATCTCCGTAGTCTTGCCGCATTCCATGGGTTCGGCTCGAGTCATTATCGGATGCATTACGAAGCGATACGCTCCTCCGATGAGAACTTTGTCAATGACGGAGGACCCTCCCACTTGGGTTTGAGTTTGTCCTTCTTCTTCTCCGTGAGTCGAGAACGAGCTCACCAATATTGTAAGTTTTGGCCCGCACTTCTACGCTCGCCAGATCGTCGAGCCTGCTGCTGATAGAATGCGGAACGGGCTTTTGCGACATCGCGCACCTCCTCCAGGGCATCCAAATTATCCTGCCGATCTAACTCGGCTTCCTTCTCTTCGTACATGCGTACGCGTGGCGAATCATGTATTATGTCGCAAGGTAAGACTGCTTCCGCGCCGTACACCATAAAAATGGTGTATATCCGGTGGTGCGGTTTGGCGTGGTCCGTACCCCCCAGAGTACGGAGTCGAGCTCCTCCACCCAGTGCGTATCCGACTGAAAGGGCATTTCCCTACCTTTATGTTTTGGATGATGATGACAACCCTCTGTTGGTCTAATCCTGTGCTAAATGTTTCAGGTTCTCGATGCTTAGACCTACATCGGATAGTTGTTCTCTCTCGAAGGAAAAGATTGAAGACGTGTCCTCTATGCTTTTTATCTCTTTGGTCGTAGGGAACCCGTACTATCAAGAGGGAATCCACATTGGAAAGAGTAGGAGAATCCGTTCACGTACAACTCCATCACCCCTCTCTTGTCTTCCTCAGGTGTGAGAGAGAGTGTCTCCCTTTTGATTTGACTGCCTGCTATGTTTTCCCAGCGATTGTACCGCTCATCCGAGTGGTTGTACCGCTGGCTCTTGGCGTTTCCCTGTCTTCATCGAGCGGTGGTACCGCTACCTCCGGGCGGTGGTACCACCACCAGGCTCAGCAAAGACCTGCGGCGGTGGTTCCGGCCATGCACCGCCCAAGTACCGGTCGAGCTTCTGTTTTGATGCGGTTCTCGGGCGGTGGTGGCCCGGTTGGTCCGGTTGTTCCTCGTCAACCGGTACCACCGGAGGTTCGAGCGGTTCTTCCGCTCTGACCTTAGCCGCTCAAGGGCTCAAGGCCAAGCGGTTGCACCGGCTCCGCACCACCCATCTACCGCCCTCAGGGGTGACTCCATTCTGTTTCAGTGCGGTAGTTGTGCGGTGGCCGGGCGGTTGTTTTCGGTTATTTTCTTAAACCGGTACTACCGCCTAGTTGCCCGGTTGTACCGCCTGGTAGGGTTCTGCCGATACACCGTGAGCCCCGGTTGTACCGGGACAAGGAGCGGTTGTACCACTGCAGTGCTGAAAACGCAGTAACGGTTGGATTTATTAGGGTTGCTATATAAGGTGGTTCTTCCACCTACCACTCTTACCTCTTACCTCTCTCACTCCACCATTGATGCTCTCAAGCTCTCTTGCCCGATCTCTCTCTCTAGCCACTCAAACTCGTTGATTTGCTAGGGATTGAAGGAGGAGACCTAGATCTACACTTCCACCAAAGGATATTTTCTTCCCCCATACTTTCTATTGTGGATTTTATTACTCTTGGGTGTTTGAGCACCCTAGACGGTTGAGGTCACCTCGAAGCCATATTCCATTGTGGTGAAGCTTTGTGGTTTCGTTTGGGAGCCTCCAATTAAGTTGTGGAGAGAGCCCCAACCTTGTTTGTAAAGGTCCGGTTGCCGCCTTCAAGGGCACCAATAGTGGAATCACGGCATCTCGCATCGTGTGAGGGCGTGAGGAGAATACGGTGGCCCTAGTGGCTTCTTGGGGAGCATTGTGCCTCCACACCGCTCTAACGGAGACGTACTTCCCTTCAAAAGGAAGGAACTTCGGTAACACATCCTCGTCTCCACCGGCTCCACTCTTGGTTATCTCGTGCCTTTACTTTTGCAAGCTTAATTGTGTTGTATCCTTTACTTGCTTGTGTGCTTGTTGTTGTTGCATCATATAGGTTGTTCACTTAGTTGCATATCTAGACAACCTACTTTGATGCAAAGTTTAATTTGGTAAAGAAAAATTAAAAATTGTTAGTTGCCTCTTCACCCCCCCCCCTCTAGTCAACTATATCAATCCTTTCAATTGGTATCAGAGCCTCGTCTCTTTATTAAGGACTTTGTCTTCCGAAGAGTATGGTTGACACCGTAGATGGTGGGGAGGAGGAGCACTCCGGTGTGAATCCGATCTCCTCTATGGGTAATGGGTAAACCGCGGTGTCCCGTGAGGAATTCAATGTGGCCTTGGACACATTGAAAACCTCCATGACAACCACGGTTGAAAGCATGTTTAATAAATTTTTAGAAGGACTTAAACTACCTACCTCGCCGTTGAAAGTGGGTGATCCCGCTAACAAGGTGACGGATGCTAACTCCGACAAGGGGGAAGCTAATAGTGAGAAGGGTCCTTCTACTAGTGGTAGAAATGGCACCGGCATCTTTGCCCATGTGGAACCTTCAATTTATGGAGGACCGATTCCCTCTACTCATTTAAATCATGCCGGTCCTCCTCCTAAGATTGTGAAAAATGAGGATTTTGATTCTTGGGTGTATCGCTTCAAGCGTCATTTAAATCACGTGAATACTAAACTTTGGAGAATCATTGAAGAAGGTTTCTATCCACATGACCGAAGCAACTTTACCCCGAGAGAAGTGGTGGATAATCAATTCAATGAGAGTGCTCTCTTCATCATCCAAGATGCAATCCTTCCCGAAGATCTCCCTCATCTTCGACCTCATGCCATGGCTAAAGACGCATGGCAATGTTTTGTGTCCCTCTATCGAGGAAGTGCTAGCATTCAACGCTCCAACTATGAAGTGGTGCAAGATGAAGCCGATGAGTTTGCAATGAAAGAAGATGAAGAACCTCGTGAGCTCTTTCGAAGAGTGACCAAACTAGCGGTCTCACTCTGAGATCATGGGAGCAAGGACACGGATGATAATTGGATCAAGCGCAAGTTCCTCAAGGCCATGATGCCCTAAAACAAGGCCATGTCCTCCGTCATTCGTCAAAGACCGGACTTCCACTCCATGACCTCAAGTGAAGTGTTGGATGAGTTCGTTGCAATGAGCATCTTGGACAAGACCGCCGACAATGCAGTGCTCCGTTCTCAAAGGGCAAAGAAGACCAACCTTGCCTTGAAGGCCAAGGTTATTGTGGAAGAAGAGGAAGAAGAGGAAGAAGAGTAAGATGAGGAGAGCAACCCCGAAGACACGAAATATGATTATCATGAGCACATGGCTCTTACTTCAAGACAATTTTGGAGCAAGAAGAATACAAGACCCAACTTCAACAAGAACAACTCAAGTGGCTTCAAGGGCAAGCAACGAGTTAGAACTTGTTTCAACTGTGGCAATGTTAGCCATTTCGTTGCGGATTGTCCTTACGAGAAGCGGGAAGACAATGGTGGCAAGTTCATCCGAAAAGACAAAGACAAGTCCTTCCCAAACAAGAACAATTTCTCCAAGAAGCCTCCTACTCGTGGGTTGGTGGTTCAAGAAGAATACCATGAGGATGACGATGATGATGAAAATGGAGAAGCAATGGCCATGGCCTCCGTTGCCATTGCTACCACTCCCCGGGTGTCTCTCTTTGTTTCACCCAACGAGAACATCACCGCCAAGTGCATCATGGCTAAAGCCTCTAACAAGGTAACTCCCAACATCAAAACCACCATCATTACTAATCCCTCTTTGGAGGGTTGCATTGATGATCATGAGGGGCCTAATGAGGATGTGAATGAATTTGAGTCATTTATGAGTAAGCTCAAGGGCAAATCCAAGAAGCATTTTGTTGCTCTCTTGGAACAACTTGGTGAAGCCAATGACATGATCGAGGCTCACGAAGATACCATCTCTAAGATGGACGGTCATAGTCGTGACTATGCCGATGAGATATCGGATCTCTCTAATGCTATTGAGGAAGAACATGGTCATCATTTGACTCTTGAGGAGTCATACAACAATGACCATGCTAAGTTAAAGAAAGATCTTGGTCATGCTCTTGTCGTGTCTCGTGTGCTAGCTTCCGAGAAGGCTAAACTTGGGGTTGATCATGCTAGACTTAAGGAGGAGTTTGATATACTTGACAAGGCCCATAAGGTCTTGAAGGGTGCTCATGCTAACCTCAAGGAGTCTCATGCTCAACTCCAAGTTAAGCTAACCAAGGAAAAGGCTACCTTTCCTCATATGGTATTAATTGATAATGCATATGCTACTAAACCGTGTTGTGAGCATGTGCATCTTGTGGAGGAGAATGCCGAGTTGAAGGATCAACTTGAGAAAGGCCTTGTGACTTGCATTCAAGGTGAAAAGAATCTCAACGATCTTTTGAGCAATCGAAAGGAAGTTGTGGCCAAGAAGGGAATTGGATTTGCACCCAAGTCCAAGAACAAGAAGAAGAACGACAAGACCAAACGACCTCTTCCTCTCAAGCAAACTTTTGTGAAAGAGGGAGAGGGTGCTCCTAAGGAGAAGAAGGAAAATTTGAAGGGTGTTGATGTCAAAAAGAGCAAAACCATCTCCTCCAACAAAGCCGGGGACTTTAACCCATCATATGTGTTGTGTCATGCTGGTAATGGGCATGTTTATGCTAAATTTGTTGGTTCTCCTTATGAGTACATTGAATGGTCTATTTGGGTTCCTAAGACCCTTGTTACTAACATCAAAGGACCCATTACTAAATGGGTACCTAAAACCAAGCATTGATCTCTTGTAGGTGTTTGCTTCCGGCGGGGGATCATGGTTGCTCGATACTGGAGCAACAAATCATATGACCGGGAGCAAGGACTTGGTGGTGGACGTGCAAAAGATTCCATCTATGCCCACCAATGTTGAATGGGGTGATGCTTCACATTCTAAGGTATTGGGTCTTGGCAAGGTTGTCATTTCTCATGATCTAACGATCGAGAATGTCATGCTTGTTGAGTCCCTTGCATACAATTTACTTTCTGTTCGTCAACTTGCACTCATGGGCTTTGCCACTTTCTTTGACATTGATACCGTGGCCCTCTTGTGGAGCAAGACTCTTAAAGTAGCCTTTGTTGGGCATGTCGAGAACGGTCTCTATGTGATAAACTTTTTGAGCGACCCACTAAGACCGCGACATGCCTAATGGCTAAAGTTGACGTGGGATGGCTTTGGCATTGCCGTTTAGCCCACGTCAATATGAGATCTTTGCAAATTCTTCTCAAGGGGGACCATGTTCGTGGACTAACAAATGTTAGTTTTGCCAAAGATCGTGCTTGCAGTGCTTGTATTGAAGGAAAGCTCCATGAGAAGGCTCACCCTCCCACGACCATCATCTACTCGAAGAGACCCTTGGAGCTCCTTCACATGGATCTCTTTGGGCCTCCATCTTTTGATAGTCTTGGAAGTAGAAAGTATTGCTTGGTGATTGTGGATGATTATTCAAGATACACTTGGGTATACTTCTTCAAGAGTAAGAGTGAGACTCAACAAACCGTCATCGACTTTGCAAATGTAGCTCAACGTCAACATAATGCAAAGACCTTGACTATAAGAAGTGACAACGGCACCGAGTTCAAGAACTACACCTTGGATGAGTTTCTTAGTGATGAGGGGATCAAGCATCAATATGCTGCACCATATACCCCTCAACAAAATGGTGTTGCGGAGAGGAAGAACCGGACGTTGATGGATGCGGCAAGGACCATGATGGCGGAGTTCAAGTCTCCATACAACTTTTGGGCCGAAGCCATCAACACCGCATGTCATGCATCCAATCGGCTCTATCTCCGCAAAGGTTTGAACAAGACTCCTTATGAGATACTCACCGGCAACAAGCCCAATCTCAAGTACTTCCGGGTGTTCGGGTGTAAGTGTTTCATTCTCAAGAAAGGTGTTTGTTTGTCTAAATTTGAGGCTAGAGCTTATGAAGGCATATTTGTTGGTTATGCTACAAACTCGCAGGGTTACCGTGTTCTCAACAAGTCCACCGGACTCATTGAGGAGACGTGTAACGTGGAGTTTGACGGAAATAACGGCTCCCAAGTGGAGCAAAGTGGTACTTGTGATGTAGGTGATGAAATTCCTCCCCAAGCCATAAGAATAATGGGTATTGGTCATATTCTACCCATTGAGGAACCCCTTGTGGCCGAAGGAGAAGGACAATGCTCCACTCAAGTGGAGCCATCACCTCCCCAAGACCCACACGCTTCCGAAGAACAAAATGAAGGCCCTCAACCTCGTGAACAAGACCAAGGGCAAGATCAATCTCAAGATAGTGGTGAACCTCCAAATGATGCCCAAGGTAAAGTTCTCCCCCTCGAGCAAGTTCAAGATCAAGAACAAGCTCAAGACGTCGCTCAAGATAATCAAGTTAACCCTCCTCCTTCCACATCTGAGGAGGAATTAGAGCGTCGTGCCGCGAAGATTGCTTCCAAGCTCACCACCAAAGGCCATCTCATGGAAAATCTGGTTGGAAGCCTAAGAAAGGGGGTAAGAACTCGTAGACAATTAGCAAACTATTGTGAACATCATGCGTTTGTCTCTTGTGTTGAACCCCAAAAGGTCTATGAGGCGCTCGAAGACTCGGATTGGCTCAATGCTATGCATGAAGAACTCAACAACTTCGAGTACAACAAGGTTTGGAGATTGGTGCCAAGGCCATCGGGGAACCACAACGTCATTGGAACCAAGTGGATTTTCAAGAACAAGCAAGATGCTCATGGGAACATCATTCGCAACAAGGCAAGATTGGTAGCACAAGGCTACTCCCAAGTCGAGGGTATCGACTACGTTGAAACCTTTGCTCCCGTTGCTCGTCTTGAATCCATACGTTTGTTGATTGCTTATGCTTCCCATCACAACTTTAAGTTGCAACAAATGGATGTGAAAAGTGCTTTTCTTAATGGTCCTATTAATGAGTTGGTCTATGTCAAGCAACCCCCCCGGGTTCGAGGATCCCTACTTCCCGGATCATGTGTATCAACTCGATAAGGCACTCTATGGCCTTAAACAAGCCCCACATGCGTGGTATGACCACCTTACCGAGTTGTTACAAGATCGTGGATTTGAGGTGGGGCAAATCAATCCCACTATTTTTACTAAGAAGGTCAAAGGGGAGTTGTTTGTATGCCAACTATATGTTGATGATATTATCTTTGGTTCCCCTAACAAAGCTTTCAATGAGGAATTTTCCGCTCTCATGACCTCCAAGTTCAAGATGTCTTCGATGGGAGAGTTGAAGTTCTTCCTTTGTTTTGATATCAAACAAAGAAGGGAAGGTACCTTCATCAAACAAGCCAAATATACTCAAGACATGCTAAAAAGATTCAAGCTAAGTGATGTCAAGCCGGCTTCTACTCCAATGCCTACCAAGTGGCAACTTGACATTGATCCCAATGGTAAAGTGGTGGATCAAAAGGTATATCGCTACATGATTGGCTCCTTGCTTTACCTTTGTGCATCTAGACCAGATATCATGTTGAGCGTGGGAATGTGTGCACGGTTTCAAGCCGCACCGAAGGAAAGTCACTATGTGGCGGTCAAGCGAATATTTCGATATTTGGTTCATACCCCAAACTTTGGCTTATGGTACCCAAGAGGGGCAAACTTCAAGCTTGAAGGATATACGGATTCCGATTGGGCAGGAGACAAAGTGGATAGGAAGCCCACTTCTGGAGGGTGCCAATTTCTTGGTTGCTCTCTGGTGAGTTGGTCTTCCAAGAAGCAAAGTTGTGTGTCTCTCTCATCCACCGAAGCGGAATATGTGGCGGCCGGTAGTTGTTGTGCACAACTCTTATGGATGAGGCAAACTTTAAAGGAGTATGGTGTCATTTGTGACAAAGTGCCTCTTTGGTGTGACAATGAAATTGCCATCAAGATTTCTCTCAACCCCGTGCAACACTTCAAGACGAAGAATATTGAGATTCGGTATCACTTCATCCGGGATCACATTAGGCGAGGGGAGATCGAGCTCAAGTATGTGAACACTCATGATAACCTTGCAGATATTTTCACGAAGCCCTTGGATGAAGCAAGATTTCGCGAGTTAAGGCATGAGCTAAATATCATTGATTCGAGCAATGTTGCTTGAACCCTTGCACACCCCACCATCCTCAACTTGTTGTCTTGTTTAGATGTAGGCATGGACATAGGGGGAGTGTTGCTCTCTCAATGAACTCTCCCTCCCCCCATTATGCATAAATTGAGCCTCTCTTTCACATTCGCCATTCTTGATGGTACTTGTGGTTCAAAGACAAGTTTTGGTCATGGACCCAAGGATAATTCTTCGCGGTGCCATACCAATTGACTCAACCATAGGTGGCTCCGGCCACCGCCCTCTCTTGAGAGAGGCTAGAGCTCGCTCTGCTTTCGGGTGGTTGTTTTTCTTTTCATTTTGTTCCTTGTTCTAGGTGTTGGTTTCTCTAAGTTGTTGTTTCTCTTGTTTTGTTTCTTTTGTCCTTGGTTTGGGCATTGGTGGCCGGGCGGTACAACCGGGGTCACGGGCGGTTCTACCGCTGGTACCTGGTTGTGCTGTCCCAGAAGGTTTGCAATCGGTGCTTGGGCGGTTTTACCGCTCAAATCCCCGTGGTTTCCTTCGTCCGGTACTACCAGTTGATGCCGAGCGGTACTACCGGTGCCTTTCAGGCAACGGAAGTACTGCCCACATCCACCTGTCAGTACCTGACTTGCGGTTCAACCGGTCCTCAGAGTGGTTCTACCGCTGCGCGTCTATGGGCCTATTATCTCCGACGGGGTGAAGGGTTTTCTTCTTTTTTTTCCTTCGTCCCCACTCGCCTTTTCTTCGCCCTAGCCGCCGGTCACCACTGCCCCGCCCCGGAGTGCGTCTCGCGCTTCGGATCCGTGGGATCTCCGTGGATTCTCTCCGTGGAGCCTTCCGATCTCCTCCCATGGCTGGTGGTAATGCCCTTGTTCTTCGTTCCTCGTTCTAGGGTTCTATCTTTGTCTAGGGCATTACTTGACCTTCCAAGTTTAGTGTTTGAACTTTGATTGGGAGAGATCGTTGTTTTTCTCCTGTCTAGTTTGCAGTACCTAGAAATCAGAATATTACTTGTGTGATTCGTATATCTTGGTTAGATCTATCCCCCCGGTATTGCCACTGTCAGCGGTTCTACCGCCTTTACGGGCGGTACAACCGGTGGGGCGGTTCTACCGGTGGGAGATCAGGTACAACCGGAATATACAAACCACACAGCACTGTTCCATCTTCTTTGTTGTTGCATTAGTTTTGTGCCTTCATCTCATTCTTGCTGGTTTTCGTGTGTTCTCTTCGTGTGTGTGTTCAGATGGCTCTAGTTCTCGCTCTGCTCCTCGCAAGACCAAGAAGAGGGCTCGAAGGTGCCCGGTTGTGTCTGACGATGAAGAGGAGGTTGTGATTCCCACCAAGCCCACTCGTCGTGACAAGTCTGCCACTGCAAAGCAACGTGTGGTAATGCCGCTGCACCACTGGAAAGCCAAGGATTGGGAAGCCTTCCGCTCAAAGAATCCTTATGAGGTTCCCGTAGCTCCTCGTTGGACCACCGTTCAGTTTCGGAATGAGATGCAAGTGCGGATTATCCATGAACTCTTTGAGCACAACAAGAACAGATATGCCAAGTAGTGGACCATCGATCTCGACCATTGGAGGAACAACCTAGAGTATTTTGGTGAGGCTTTGGCTCTCTGTGAGGAGTTTGATCTTGTCAAGCTCATGTCTGTCAACTGTGACTTTGATGTTCAACTCATCCATCAGTTCTATGCCACCATTCACTTTGGAGTAGATGATGCGCGCACCCTCACTTTCATGTGCCGTGATGAGCTCTTTCAAGTTCCCTGGAGGACCTTGTGCAATGCTATTGGGTATGATGATACCGGTCTGGAAGGAAGGGGTGGCATTCGCCCTCATGACCATCCTGACTCCATGCCTAAGGAGAAGCTTGCCCCTCTGTACATTCGGGGCCGTGGTATTATTGGAGAATCTAAGGATTTGGTGAAGGTCTATGACATCATGCATCGCGTGTTTTGCAATGTGCTTCTGCCCAAGGTGGGGAATCAAGATGAAATCCATGGCTATCTTGTTGACTTGATGGTTGCAATGAAGACCAAGGTGGGCTCTGGGGAGACGTTTGATGTGTCCAACTGGCTGTGGCACGAGATGTACAACATGGTCATCTACAGGAAGGTCCCCATTTATGCTCCTTTTGTCATGTGCCTTCTGAACTCAGTGTGGGAGGTTCGCCGTCCTGGAGAGCCTCTCTCCTCTCCTGATAATCTCACTGTTCATGAAGTCAAGCTCCTTAAGAAGAAGAAGCACGCCGAGCCTCGTTTCCCTGCCAATGCTCCTGAGGATGTCTATGCTACTTCTGACGATGAGGACTTTGAGTTGGAGCCAGGGGCTAAGCCCTAGTGGGTGGACAAGCTCGCTGCCAAGGTGAAGAAGACTTTCTGCCTTCAGTCTGACATCCAAAAGAGGATGTATGAGGTGCATGTCAATGAGAAGCTTGCCCGGCGTCGCCAAATTGCAATGATGAAGCACCTCAACATGCCGGTTCAGAGTGGCTCTAAGAAGAGCAACATACCGGAGGAGCGTTGGATATCTTCCCACAGCACCTGGACTGATGATGAAGCCCCCCCACATCCCTCCACCTCCTTTGCTGCTGCTGCTGATGATGTTATCATGGAGGACTCAGATCGGGACGATGATGAAGAATCTGATGATTATGAAGATCCAGATGCTACCGAGGAGTCAGAGGAGGACGACTGAGCTCTGGGGCGCTAGCTTCGCTCTTTTCCTTTTTGGTGTCTTGATTCCAAAGGGGGAGAGAGTGTTATAGGACTCGGGAGTTGCATGGGTTTTTGGCGTGTGTGTTTTTTTTCGTGTGCGTGTTGAACTTTGTCAGTGGTCTCCAGTTGAACTTTGTTCGTTTCTCGGCTTGCTTTGTGTGAGACTTGTGCTACTCCTGCTATCTTATTTTTAGTTTGTTGGTTATTATTGGTAGTATTGCTCTTTATTGCTCTCTATCCGTTTTGTTGTCTACCTTCCTATTATGTGCTTATAGTGGCGAGTCTATAAAATCTAGGGGGAGTCTCGCCCTTAAAGTGTGCCCATGCTCTCTAACAGCTAGTTCAACTTGGGGCACACATCTAGGGGGAGATCCGACTAGATTCTATAGATTTCTATCTTACAAATCGTGTTGTTGTCATCATCCACCAAAAAGGGGGAGATTGAAAGGGCATTTCCCTACCTTATGTTTTGGATGATGATGACAACCCTCTGTTGGTCTAATCCTGTGCTAAATGTTTCAGGTTCTCGATGCTTAGACCTACATCGGATAGTTGTTCTCTCTCGAAGGAAAAGATTGAAGACGTGTCCTCTACGCTTTTTATCTCTTTGGTCGTAGGTAACCCATACTATCAAGAGGGAATCCACATTGGAAAGAGTAGGGGAATCCGTTCACGTACAACTCCATCACCCCTCTCTTGTCTTCCTCAGGTGTGAGAGAGAGTGTCTCCCTTTTGATTTGACTGCCTGCTGTGTTTTCCCAGCTATTGTACCGCTCGTCCGAGCGGTTGTACCGCTGGCTCTTAGCGTTTCCCTGTCTTCATCGAGCGGTGGTACCGCTACCTCCGGGCGGTGGTACCGCCACCAGGCTCAGCAAAGACCTGCGGCGGTGGTTCCAGCCATGCACCGCCCAAGTACCGGTCGAGCTTCTGTTTTGATGCGGTTCTCGGGCGGTGGTGGCCCGGTTGGTCCGGTTGTTCCTCGTCAACCGGTACCACCGGAGGTTCGAGCGGTTCTTCCGCTCTGACCTTAGCCGCTCAAGCGCTCAAGGCCAAGCGGTTGCACCGGCCCCGCACCGCCCAACTACCGCCCTCAGGGGTGACTCCGTTCTGTTTGGTCACGGCGGTTGTGTGCGGTGGCAGGCGGTTGTTCGGTTATTTTCTTAAACCGGTACTACCGCTGGTTGCCGGTTATACCGCTGGTAGGGTTCTGCTGATACACCGTGAGCCCCGGTTGTACCGGGACAAGGAGCGGTTGTACCGCTGCAGTGTTGAAAACGCAGTAACGGTTGGATTTATTAGGGTTGCTATATAAGGTGGTTCTTCCACCTACTACTCTTACCTCTTACCTCTCTCACTCCACCATTGATGCTCTCAAGCTCTCTTGCCCGATCTCTCTCTCTAGCCACTCAAACTCGTTGATTTGCTAGGGATTGAAGGAGGAGACCTAGATCTACACTTCCACCAAAGGATATTTGCTTCCCCCATACTTTCTAGTGTGGATTTTATTACTCTTGGGTGTTTGAGCACCCTAGGCAGTTGAGTCACCTCGAAGCCATATTCCATTGTGGTGAAGCTTCGTGGTTTCGTTGGGAGCCTCCAATTAAGTTGTGGAGAGAGCCCCAACCTTGTTTGTAAAGGTCGGTTGCACTTCAAGGGCACCAATAGTGGAATCACGGCAACTCGCATCGTGTGAGGGCGTGAGGAGAATCTGGTGGCCCTAGTGGCTTCTTGGGGAGCATTGTGCCTCCACACCGCTCTAACGGAGACGTACTTCCCTTCAAAAGGAAGGAACTTCGGTAACACATCCTCGTCTCCACCGGCTCCACTCTTTGTTATCTCGTGCCTTTACTTTTGCAAGCTTAATTGTGTTGTATCCCTTACTTGCTTGTGTGCTTGTTGTTGTTGCATCATATAGGTTGTTCACTTAGTTGCATATCTAGACAACCTACTTTAATGCAAAGTTTAATTTGGTAAAGAAAAATTAAAAATTGTTAGTTGCCTATTACCCCCGTCTAGTCAACTATATTGATCCTTTCACTGACTCTGTCAAGGATCGCACTAGTCTGGGTTTGATGCCACTCATGATGAGACTATTTGCCGCTCTACCGGCGTTTGTTGGGGATGGTAGATGGAAGCGTAATCGAGCTTGATGCCCATTTTTGCGCGCAAGTTTTCACTTAAATCGGCTGTCAAATTTGAGCCATTATCGGTGATGATGCTATGGGGACACCGTATCGATGTACGACCCGGATATGAAGTCTCATTCTTGGTCGGATTCAGCCGTTTTGACTGGTTTAGCTTCTATCCATTTGGTGAATTTGTCCACCACGACCAATAAGTATTTCTTCTTATGGCTTCCCCCTTTAAGAGGTCCGACCATATCCAGCCCCAGACACGCAAAGGGCCAAGTTATGGGGATTGTTTGGAGAGCGGTAGGGGCATATGACTCGATTGGCAAAGAGCGGCAACCGACGCAGTGTTGGACAAGGTCTTGTCGTCTGCTCGGGCCGTCGGCCAATAGAAGCTGTCTGAAGGCCTTGCCGACTAATGCCCGAGCAGCGGCGTGGTGCCCGCCAGGCGGCATGGATTTCAGCCAAGAGCTGCCGCCCTTCCTCTCGGAGATGCATCTTTGTAGTACTCCGGTAGCGCTTTTCTTGTAGAGTTCCCTTTCGTAGACTTTGTAAGCTTTAGAACGCCGGACAATGCAGCATGCTTCATTTTGGTCTTCGGGGAGCTCCTGCCTATTTAGGTAGGCCAAGAAGGGCTCGGTCCACGAGGCGATTACAACCATGATTTCGTGGGCCGAGGACGTTATTTCAGGGGTAGAACCTCCGACTATATGCGATGGTTCGAATGCGGGATGTATTCGGATCCGTGCTAGTATTGCGGACTCCCTTCCCATACTACGGATGGCTTGAACAGCCGTTCCAAGAATATGTTAGGTGGGACAGGGTCGCGTTTAGCGCCGATGCGAGCAAGGACATCCACCGCTTGATTGTTTTCTTGAGCCACATGGTGGAATTCGAGCCCCTCGAACCGAGCTGACATTTTGAGGACGGCATTACGGTAGGCCGCCATTTTCGGGTCCTTGGCATCAAAATCTCCGTTTATCTGTGATATTGCGAGGTTTGAGTCCCCGCGCACTTATAGGCATTGAATGCCCATAGAGACTGCCATCCGAAGACCGTGCAATAGAGCCTCGTATTCGGCTGCATTGTTGGAGTCTGTGTATAATATTTGGAGGACGTACTGTACCGTGTCTCCGGTGGGAGACGTCAGGACTACACCTGCTCCCAATCCGGCCAGCATTTTAGAGCCGTCGAAGTGCATGATCCAGTTTGAGTATGCGCCGTACTCTTTAGGGAGTTCGGCTTTTGTCCATTCAGCGACGAAGTCCGCCAACACTTGCGACTTGATGGCCCACCGAGGTTTGTATGTTATGTCGAACGGGGGGAGCTCAATGGCCCATTTGGCAATCCGGCCCGTAGCATCGCGGTTATTTATTATGTCATTGAGTGGTACTTCAGAGGCCACCGTAATCGAACACTCTTGAAAGTAGTGTCGTAGCTTCCGGGATGCCATGAACACCGCGTATGCTATTTTTTGATAGTGTGGGTATCAGGATTTGCATGGGGTTAGTACCGTGGACACGTAGTAGACCAGATTTTGGAGCGGGTATTTGTATCCGTCAGCCTCTCGTTCAAGGATGAGCACTGCGCTTACGACTTGATGCGTTGCAGCTATCTACAACAGTATAGGTTCGTCGACATTCGGCGCTATTAGTACTGGATTACTGGAAAATAAGGTCTTTATTTCATCCAGTCCGGCCGCGACTGCATCCATCCATACGAAGTGTTCGGTGCGCCAAAGAAGGCGGTAAAGCGGTAGTGCCTTTTCTCCTAACATGGAGATAAAGCGGCTGAGAGCAGCCACGCATCCGGCTAGTTTTTGGATGTGCTTGAGGTCTGTGGGTATGGCCAACTGTGATAGAGCTCAGATCTTTGCCGGCTTCGCTTCAATTCCTCTGTTGGAAACGATGAAGCCGAGTAGCTTCCCCGAGGGGACGCCAAAAACACATTTTTCCAGATTCAGCTTGATGTCGTATGTCCGGAGATTGTCAAATGTAAGCCTCAAGTCATCTATTAGGGTTTCGACGTGTCTTGTTTTTATGACCACGTCGTCCACATATGCCTCCACTGTTTTGCCGATTTGCTTTTCCAGGCATGTTTGAATCATGCGTTGGTAGGTTGCACCGGCGTTCTTGAGCCCGAAAGGCATAGTGTTGAAGCAGAAAGGGCCATATGGCGTTATGAAAGCTGTTGCAGCTTGGTCAGACTCTGCCATCTTTATTTGATGGTATCCAGAGTATGCATTGAGGAAACACAGCGAGTCGTGTCCAGCTGTGGCATCGATGATTTGATCTATGCGAGGGAGGGGAAAGGGATCCTTGGGGCAAGCCTTGTTGAGGTCTTTGAAGTCAACGCATAGGCGCCAGGATTTGTCCTTCTTTGGTACCATCACCAAATTTGCCAGCCAATCCAGATGTTTGATATCTCTAATAAATCCGGCCTCTAGTAGCTTGGCTAACTCTTCCCCCATTGCATGTCGTTTCGGCTCTGAGAATCGCCTTAGGGTCTGCTTGACTGGTTTATATCCTTTTAGAATATTGAGGTTGTGTTCAGCCAGTCTGCGTGGGATGCCTGGCATGTCCGATGGGTGCCAGGCGAAAATGTCCCAATTCCCGCATAAGAAATCTCGTAGTGCGGCGTCAATCGCGGGGCTCAGCTGTGTCCCGATGGAAGATGTCTTCGTGGGGTCCGTTGGGTGGACCTGGAATTTGACTATCTCGTCTGCAGGTTTGAATGAGGTGTACTTGGGTCATTTGTCTAGTATCACGTCGTCCCTGTCCATAGTGGCCCTTGGTGTTGTTAACTCTTGGCTGCTAGGGCTTGAGATAATGCTTCCAAGGCTAGAGCTGCGGTTTTATTTTGTTGTGGCTAACGTCCGGATCACTGGCTAGAGTGATGATTCCATTCGATCCGGGCATTTTAAGCTTCATGTACCCATAATGGGGTACAGCTTGAAAGCTTATAACGCGTCCCGCCCTAGAAGGCGTGGTATCCGCTGCTAAAAGGAGCCACCGGAATGTGATTTCCTCGGACCTATAATTCTCCGGTGCGAATACCACATCAGTGTGATTTTCCGCACACCGCGCTTCCCGAGTAGGGATAATTCCCACGAAGGTCGTGCGCTTTGTTCAATGCGGCTTTTATCAATCTCCATCTTGCTGAGTGTTTCTTCATAAATCAGATTTAATTCGCTTCCTCCGTCCATGAGTACTTTAGTGACCCGAAAGCCATCTCTGATCGGACTAAGGACGAGAGCGGTGGTGCGGACAGCCCGGAATCGAGGTTCATCACGGCATTAAAAGTTATAGCGATTGTCGTTCCAAGGGTTTATTTTTGCCACACGGTAAATTTTAGCGGAGCTTCGACGAGCTCGCTTGCGCCTATTGTTTGAGGCAAAAGTCTCGAAGACTGTTAGTACCGTATTGTGTTCGCTGACGGGATGTTGTTCCACTTTATGGCTCACAAGAAGGTCCTCACCACTTTTTGCCACCTGCCGGAGTATCCAACATGCCTTAAGGCTATGAGTAGGTGTTGTATCCGGAGTACTGTGGAGCTTACATGGTCCGTCGAGCCATTCTTCCAATACGGATCTCCGCCCTAGAGTGGGCCTTGGTTTCTTGGGGGTTGGGTCGGACGACTTAGGAGAGTTCGTCCGTTTAGTTCGGACAAAGGTTTTGGCGAGAGCAGTACTATCCCAAAATTCTGTTTGGGTCTTCCAGGCGCTCTCCATCGCACAGTACTTCTGTACTATGGTTGCCAAGTCCGCGAAGCATACTATGTCGCGGCATCTTATAGCATTGAGGAGTCCTTCGTCCGTGCAGTTTTTGCAAAAAAGTAAGACCATGTCCTCTTGCGACAATCCCTGACCTTGTTAAGCGCAAGGAGGAACCTGGCCCAGTAGCGATGTATGGTTTCCTGGGGCTCTTGCCTGATGCGGGAGAGACAGTTTAGGTCCAGTTTAGAGTCCGGATTTTGATACGATCTAACGCCCAAGGGCGCGGGCGGTCCCGAGCTAAACAGCTCAGAATCCGGGGTGCCCAATTTCTTCGGCCCGATGCCCGATTTTAAGTCCGGACTGGGCGGGTTTTCCTTTGAGCAGGTCTTTGGCTCAAGGAGTTGGTGATCGAACACAACTTGTCCTCAAAGTTGAGGGACAATCCGCGTGTGGTTCCTCCACTATCGCTATCTCATGGGTGGCCGGCGGGGACCTGATGTCCCTTTGGTTGGGTTTAAGCCCAATCTGGTCGTAGTCTATAGCGACTCCTAGGATGATGGCGCGATCAAGAGTTCGATTAAGGAGGAGAGCTCCATTGGATCCATCTGTTGGCAAGTTCAAAGCGGACGAAGGTTATGATCGATGACCGAGAAGTCATCGTCGGCGCCACCGCCAATGGGGCGGCCATGATAAAGCCGCCGAGCCGGAGCGTCTGGCCTACAGCCAGAGCCCCTTCCGAGGTAATGTCGTCCTTGACAATGAGATGAGCCATCGAGCCTGACGGCGACGACACGGAGGACTCTCAATGAAAGCACCAATGTCGTTGTCAAAACCGCAGATCTCGGTGGGGGTCCCGATCGTGCGTCAAGGCTGATGGTAACGAGGAAGCAAGGGACACAGATGTTTACCAGGTTGGGCCCTCTCGATGGAGGTAAAACCCTACTTCCTACTTGATTAATATTGATGATATGGGTAGTACAAGAGTAGATCTACCACGAGATCGTAGAGGCTAAACCCTAAGAGCTAGCCTATGATGGTATGATTGTAATTGTGATCGGCCTTCTAAGGACCAACCTCTCCGGTTTATATAGACACCGGAGAGGGCTAGGGTTTACATGGAGTCGGTTACAAGGAAGGAAATATAATATCCGGATCGCCAAGCTTGCCTTCCACGCCAAGGAAAGTCCCATCCGGACACGGGCCGAAGTCTTGAGTCTTATATCTTCACGCTTCAATAGTCCGGACGTTGTACACAGTCCGGCAGTCCGGATACCCCCTAATCCAGGACTCCCTCAAATAGAACGATCAGAAAGGATAACTTTGAGGATGTTTCATACCCTACCATAATCTCTTCGTTTGTTCTCCGCTATTAGTGACCTTCGAGTGACTATTTTTTGCATGTTGAGGGATTGTTATATGGTCCAATTATGTTATTATTGTTGAGAGAACTTGCACTAGTGAAAGTATGAACCCTAGGCCTTCTTTCCTAGCATTGCAATACCGCTTACGCTCACTTTTATTTCTTTTTACCTTGCTGTTTTTTATAAATTCAGATTACAAATACCTATATCTACCATCCATATTGCACTTGTATCACCATCTCTTCGCCGAACTAGTGCACCTATACAATTTACCATTGTATTGGGCGTGTTGGGAACACAAGAGACTCTTTGTTATTTGGTTGCAGGTTTGTTTGAGAGAGACCATCTTCATCCTACGCCTCCAACGAATTGATAAACCTTAGGTCATCCACTTGAGGGAAACTTGCTACTATCCTACAAACCTCTGCACTTGGAGGCCCAACAACGTCTACAAGAAGAAGGTTGCATAGTAGATATCATTCACCGGGGGAAGTAGTGGGCCTTAATGGGCCATACGGGAAAGGAGAGAAGGGCCTCAAGGGGTGGCCACTGAGGGAGTCCTGGATTAGGGGGTCCTCGGACTGCCGGACTTTATACTTTGGCCGGACTGTTGGACTATGAAGATACAAGATTGAAGACTTCATCCCGTGTCCGGGTGGGACTCTCCTTTGCGTGGAAGGCAAGCTTGGCAATTCGGATATGTAGATCTCCTCCCTTGTAACCGACTCTGTGTAACCCTAGTCCCCTCCGGTGTCTATATAAACCGGGGGGTTTAGTCCGTAGGACAACAACAATCATAACCATAGGCAGGTTCTAGGATTTAGCCTTTACGATCTCATGGTCGATCAACTCTTGTAATACTCATATCATCAAGATCAATCAAGCAGGAAGTAGGGTATTACCTCCATCGAGAGGGCCCGAACCTGGGTAAACATTGTGTCCCCGCCTCCTGTTACCATCCGCCTTAGACGCACAGTTCGGGACCCCCTACCCGAGATCCGCCGGTTTTGACACCGACATTGGTGCTTTCATTGAGAGTTCCACCGTGTCGTCACCATAAGGCTTGATGGCTCCTTCGATCATCGACAACGATGCGATCCAGGGTGAGGTCTTTCTTCCCGGACAAATCTTTGTATTCGGCGGCTTCGTACTGCGGGCCAACTCTCTTGGACATCTAGAGCAGATCGAGAGCTACGCCCCTGGCCGTCAGGTCATATTTGGAAACTTAAACTATACTGCCGACATCCGCGGAGACTTGATCTTCGACGAATCCCAGCCTATGTCAGGTGTGCCGCACAGTCACGACGAGCATGACTTGGCTCTCTCGTCGGACGGTGTTCGGGAGATCACACCTGTGGCTACTCTGGCCCTCAACCCAGAGAAGATTGCGCCGTCCGAGGACGGGTGGATGGACCCCGCCACGGAGGCCGCACAGTCAGCGGCGTTAGAGCCGAATACTGACTTCACCTCCTATGAGACCTGTGTCGCCGTACACTTGGATTCGTCCCCGGCCACGGGCTCCGAACCGCCTGCGTCCTTGCCTATCGAATCTGATTGGGCACCGATCATGGAGTTTTCCTCCGCGGATATCTTTCAGCACTCACCACTGGGCGACGTGCTAAACTCATTAAGGTCTCTCTCCTTGTCAGGAGACCCTTGGCCGAACTATGTTCGGCTGGAGTGGGATGCGGACGGCGAAGAAATTCGCTCCCCACCCACCACTCACTTAATAGCCACTGTCGACGAGTTAACTGACATGCTTGATTTCGACTCCGAAGACATCGACGGTATGGACGACGATGTAGGAGAAGAACAGGAACCACCGCCCACAGGGCTCTGGACTGCCACCTCATCATACGACATATACATGTTGGATACACCCAAAGAAAACAATGACGAGGAACGGAAGGATGCAGAGAAGCAACCAAAGCGACGACGTAGGCGCCGCTCCAAATCCCGCCTCGGCAAAAACAGCGATAACAGCGCAAGAAAGAATAATACCCCGATCGACTCCAAAGAAAACGACGACCGCATGGACCCAGCGACAGAGCGGGATGAGCCAGCGGACGGTGAACGTAGTACGGAGCCGCTGTCCGACAACGGTGACGCCGAGGATAAAGCTAATCAACCTGCCTCCAAAGAGGAGAACAGTCCGGACGACGATGCACACATCATCCCGGAAAGGCACTTGGAGAAAGAGAACCTCCATAGAAGGCTTCTTGCCACCGCGAGGAGTCTAAAGAAGCAGAAGCAAAGGCTCAAGGCCGCGCAAAATACACTCAACAGTAGATGGAACAAAGTGCTCGACACTACATAAAAGTACGGTGGCAGTTGCCACACAAAAATCTATCCAAAGCGCAAGCTGCTTCCTAAATTCGATGACGAGGCTTTAGAGCCTATACAGCCAAAAAATAGAATGGCCGATCAGCCGGATCGACCACCCCGTGGCCGCGATAGGGCGGCTAACGATGTCGGTATGACCAGGTCCATCTACGGATCTAGGAAGCGCGCTCCGGCACAGAATCAAAACAGAACACTACAACCGTCAGAACGCCATGACACATCCAAATACAGGGGTGCCGCGCACCCCCTATGCTTCACCAATGATGTGCTGGATCACGAATTTCCAGAGGGATTCAAACCCGTGAACATAGAGGCATACGACGAGCAGCGAGACCACAGGGGTGCGGATTGAGGACTTTATCCTCCATATCCATATGGCTCGCGGAGATGATCTCCACGCCATCAAATACTTGCCCCTCAAGTTGAAAGGACCAGCTCGGCACTGGCTGAAGAGCCTCCCTGAAAACTCAATTGGAAGTTGGGAAGAGCTTGAGGATGCTTTTAGGGCTAATTTTAAAGGGACCTATGTCCGGCCTCCGGATGCAGACGATTTAAGTCATATAATTCAACAACCCGGAGAGTCAGACCGAAAGCTTTGGAACAGATTCCTCACTAAGAAGAATCAAATTGTCGACTGCCCGAACGCCGAAGCCTTAGCGGCTTTCAAACACAGTGTCCGAGACGAATGGCTCGCCAGACACCTCGGCCAGGAAAAGCCGAGGACAATGGCAGCCTTAACAAGCCTTATGACCCGCTTTTGCGCGGGCGAAGATAGTTGGCTGGCCCATAGCGGCACCAGCGACCTAGGCACATCCGAAGTTAGGGATGGTAATGGGAAACCGCGACGCCATAAAAGCAAGCGTCGAAGCAATGAAGACAACCCAGACAACACGGCGGTAAACGCCGGATTCAGGGGCTCTCAACCCGGTGAACGGAAAAAGCCATTCAAAGGCAGTAGAGATGGACCGTCCAGCCTAAACAAGATTCTAGATAGATTATTTCAGATTCATGGCACCTCCGACAAACCTGCAAATCACACCAACAGAGAATGCTGGGTCTTCAAGCAAGCCGGCAAGCTAAACGCCGAGCACAAGGGGAGAGAGACACCAAGTGAAGACGAGGATGAGCCTCGCCGGCAAAACACTGGGAGACAGAAAAAATTCCCACCAGAGGTCAAAACAGTGAACATGATTCATGTAACAAAGAGGAGGAGCAAACGCGCACTCCGAGACGTATGCACCGTGGAGCCCGTCACCCCCAAGTTCAACCCTTGGTCGGCCTGCCCGATCACTTTCGATCGCAGGGATCACCCGACTAGTATCTGGCACGAAGGATCTGCTGCCTTGGTGCTAGACCCAATAATTAACGGATACCATCTCACCCGAGTCCTTATGGAGGGCGGCAGTAGTCTCAATCTGATATATCAGGACACAGTCCGCAAAATGGGGATAGACTCGACAAGAATTAACCAAATCAATACTACCTTTAAAGGAGTAATACCAGGCGCAGAGGCCCGCTGCATGGGCTCTCTAGTACTAAATGTTGTATTCGATTCTCCCGACAACTTCCGAAGTGAAAAGTTAACCTTCGACATCGCTCCATTCTGAAGAGGCTATCAAGCACTACTCGGAAGAACGGCCTTCGCTCGTTTTAACGCAGTACCACATTACGCTTATCTTAAGCTCAAGATGCCCGGTCCACGTGGCACCATCATAGTTAGCGGAAACACAGAGCGCTCCTTGCGTACGGAAGAATGTGTGGCGCCTTTAGCAGCCGAACACTGACTGGCCTCTCCAACCAGAATAAAGGATCGGTCGTCAAGACCGCGGACACGGCTAGACGAGTCTGGCACAACACTGGCTGTAACAGCTCAGATAAACCTGAGATTGGTTTGATGGATATACCCCCATAGGTGGTGCTAGGGGCTTCCCGCATGTAAAAAGAACTACAGTTCGGGTTGACCTTATTAAGATTGAATTTTAATGGTTTATTAAGAATAACCAATTTTTCGGATGAATACTTTCACCTGAGTTTTTCTCTTTTACAGACGATAATCGTATACACCCTTCCGTGATCGCACAACGGAGACCTGGTAGCAGAGGCGTGCAGCGAGGCCCCACTCAACGGTTTCTTCTTAGATTAAAACCCTGTGTAAACCTTTATTACTGTCTCTTGTTGCTTCACACCCTCCGGATACTCAACACAACCGAGAGGGATGCTGGCGTTATTGGCATTTCGCCACGTCAGAATAATGCACGTACCTAGAAATTCAGGGTTCATTATCAAGGGCGTTACTCAGCCCGGTATATGTTGCAAAGACCGAATACCTTAGGGAGTGTTCGGCGTCGCGAGTTTGGCCTTATATGCATCAGCTCCAAATCATGTCTTTGGTCAATAGTTGGGTTTGCCCGGCTCCCGTGTTTTGCTACCTTACGTTCCGCTCTATCGGCTAAGGTGGCACCGGCAGAACTACTGCGATTGTGCCCTGGTTCATCTAGACGAGCACCTCAGTAGAGAAAGCCAAAAACTGACTGTCATGATAAAGTGCGAGACTGGTCAACCACTCGATGACTCATCGGAATCTTCACGATTTCTCCGCATTAACGAAGGACCGGTTTCCCGGTCATGTATGTACGTGCACCGTATTCGGATAGACGCGGAAGTACCAGGGGCTATATAGTAGCCCCACCGTCAAACTCCTATGGCTAAGTGAAAGTGTTAAAGCAATATAGTCCGATTACCTTGTTCGCCGCGCTATCACCTCCTTAA
The DNA here is from genome assembly GCA_021605205.1 of Aegilops longissima. NCBI lineage: Eukaryota > Viridiplantae > Streptophyta > Magnoliopsida > Poales > Poaceae > Aegilops > Aegilops longissima. The sequence goes on along the minus strand of CM038676.1, from coordinate 380,367,792 downwards.
TGGACCAAGACGTTGGATCAAGTGTGAATACGCGTTTTTCAGAACACCCCCGCATTATATGCGTGGGGGTTGAAGCCGGCGACTGCAAACTTTCAGGTTATATACATACATAAACGGCCGCACAGGAGGCATCATCATACTTTCAGGCAAAAGTATAAACACAGCCTTTATAATCAAAATAGCATTGTTTTTACAATTGGGATACATGTCACTAGAACATGATACTCTTCGAGCACTGAGCCTCTATTAAACGAGTGCCTTCTAGGACTTCTTCAAAATAGTGCTCGGCCGATACCTGGCCTACGGCCGAACTCTGGGTTGCAATAGCGGTGGCCTCCATATCTTCCCAGTAGGTCTTAACACGGGCAAGGGCCATCCGCGCACCCTCTATGCACGCCGACCTCTTTGCAACGTCGACATGCGGCACAGCACCAAGGAATCGTTGCACTAAACCAAAATAACTATTCGGCCTTGGTCCTTCCGGCCAAAGATGATCCACGACAGACCTCATGGCAAGCCCGGACAACCTATGGAGCTCAGCCCACTCGGCCATTTGATCATTTAACAGCAGCGGACGCATTGGAGCACTGAACTGCAACGAGAACAACTTTTCCACTTCATGATCTTTTTGATCTTTGAAAAACTCAGTCGCATCAGCAGCACTCGTTGCCAAGTCCAAGTACGCGTATGCAGCACTCAATAATTGATCCAGAGGGGCATACTTCGGATCTCCAAACTTCGTCCGCAACAAAAAGGGCTTCCCAGCCGTGATATCTCCGGCTTGACGAAGCTCCTCCTTCGCCGCTCTGATTTTAGAGGGGGTCTCCTTGGCTGCTACCATAGCTTTCTTCAGGTCTGCCTCTTTCGCTTGGCTTTCCTTTTCGAGAAGCTCATACCGGTCGGCGACATCCTTAAGCTCAACAGCCATCTTGGCTATTTTATCTTCGCTCTGGCGATGAGCAGCCTGTTCGGCTCTTAATTCTTCGACCGCCTTTAGGGCGGCCGCATCACTTCTCCTGGCTTGTTCCTTGGCTCGGGCAAGCTCCGCCCGAAGGGTCTCCACGACGGCAGCTCCATCTGCAGTCACAGCATATTATAGATACTAGCATCATGCTCCTCTTAATATCTGTTAACCACCGGAGAATACATACCCTGTGCCTCGTCAAGCCTCTTGTTTACAAGCTCGATGTCGGCATCTGCCACATCAAGTCGCCGCTCCAGTTCGGCAAACTCACAAGTCCGGCCAGCCACCGGACCCTCAGCCGCCTGCACATAAAAGCAGCATGAGCATTACCTGGGACTATGATCCTCTATTTGCCGCCTTTGGACAGCACCAGAGTCTCAGGGGCTACTATCTGCATAGGGCACTCCTAGCGTGTGCGGTACCGTAAAAAAAATATATTACTTTGCGTACCTCCGATACATCTCCAACGTATCTATAATTTTTGATTGCTCCATGCTATATTATCTACTGTTTTGGACCATATTGGGCTTTATTTTGCACTTTTATATTATTTTTGGGACTAACCTATTAACCGGAGGCCCAGCCCAGAATTGTTGTTTTTTGCCTATTTCAGTGTTTCGAAGAAACGGAATATCAAACGGAGTCCAAACGGAATGAAATCTTCGGGAACGTGATTTTCTCATCAGATAAGATCCAGGAGACTTGGACCCTCGGTCAAAAAAGGAGGAAGCGGCCACGAGGGTGGAGGGCGCGCCCCCCTGCCTCGTGGGCCCCCCCGAAGCTCCACCGACGTATTCCTTACTCCTATATATACCTACGTACCCCCAACAGATCAGATACGGAGCCAAAAACCTAATTCCACCACCGCAACTTTCTGTATCCATGAGATCCCATCTTGGGGCCTGTTCCGGAGCTCCGTCGGAAGGGGAATCCACCATGGAGGGCTTCTACATCATCATCATAGCCTCTCCGATGAAGTGTGAGTAGTTTACTTCAGACCTTCGGGTCCATAGTTAGTAGCTAGATGGCTTCTTCTCTCTTTTTGGATCTCAATACAATGTTCTCCACCTCTCTCGTGGAGATCTATTCAATGTAATCTTCTTTTTGCGGTGTGTTTGTTGAGACCGATGAATTATGGGTTTATGATAAAGATTATCTATGAGCAATATTTGAATCTTCTCTGAATTCTTTTATGTATGATTGGTTATCTTTGCAAGTCTCTTCGAATTATCCGTTTGGTTTGGCCAACTAGATTGGTAGTTCTTGCAATGGGAGAAGTGCTTAGTTTTGCGTTCAATCTTGCGGTGTCCTTTCCCAGTGACAGTAGGGGCAACAAGGCACGTATTGTATTGTTGCCATCGAGGATAACAAGATGGGTTTTTTATCATATTGCATGAATTTATCCCTCTACATCATGTCATCTTGCTTAAGGCGTTACTCTGTTTTCATTAACTTAATACTCTAGATGCATGCTGGATAGCGGTCGATGAGTGGAGTAATAGTAGTAGATGCAGGCAGGAGTCGGTCTACTTGTCTCGGACGTGATGCCTATATACATGATCATACCTAGATACTCTCATAACTATGCTCAATTCTATCAATTGCTCAACAGTAATTCGTTCACCCACCGTAAAATACTTATGCTCTTGAGAGAAGCCACTAGTGAAATCTATGGCCCCCGGGTCTATTCTCATCATATTAATCTTCCTATGCTTTATTATTGCCTTTGCTTTTTTACTTTGTGTTTTATTTTACTTTGCATCTTTATACCAAAAATACCAAAAATATTATCTATCATCTCTATCAGATCTCACTCTCGTAAGTGACCGTGAAGGGATTGACAACCCCTATTCGCGTTGGTTGCGAGGAGTTATTTGCTTTGTGTAGGTACGAGAGACTTGCTCATGGCCTCCTACTGGATTGATACCTTGGTTCTCAAAAACTGAGGGAAATACTTACGCTACTCTGCTGCATCATCCTCTCCTCTTCGGGGAAAACCAACACAAGCTCAAGACGTAGCAACCTCAAAGCCTTTTAGCGGGCTCATAAAAGCTTCATGCAACCCACTTTTGGCGGATGAAATCCTCTCAACCACTGTACCCATTGAAGTACGATGTGCCTCTGAGATAGCCGCTTGCTCCAGAAGACCCATTATTACGTCCGGTTGTGCACCGAACAGTCCCGGACTCTTTCTGTTGCTCTCCTTAGGAGTCGAATCCTCCGGACTTCGGGTGGCCGAAGGGTTACCTTCTGGCCTTGGCGGATTAGGAGAAATCCTCCGCGACGACACCTCAGGGTCGTCCGCCTCATGAGGCGGGGAGATAGGGGGAGGCGTTTCACTCTCCATCATCTCTGGAAGAAGATCCCCCGAAGACGAACTCTATCAAGAAGGGCTACGGTCCAAACTGCAAGACATACGTATCGGTTATTGTCCTTGGAGATGAAGCATGATATATTTACCAAAAGTACTCTTGTTCACTTACAGCTTGGTGGAGGGCTGGCCCCTTGCGGCACGCAGTCGGTAAGGACGCCTCGGGCAGGCCCTCGGGCGAAGGTTTCTTCCTCGTTTGAAACCCTTGTTTCCAAATCTTCAGAGGCGGTCCTTTTCCTTCCTTGGGGAGAGGGAATTTCAGATTCTTCTCCCCGATTATCCTCCTTCGCGGAAACACTAATTCCCCTGGTTTGGATGAGTAATGCGTGAGGCCCGCTTTTGGCTTCTTTATTCCTCCCTTTATCTTCCCCTGGTGGCGCTAGATAAGGTGCGAGCTCAAGCATCCTGGCTAGTACAGGATCCGGTGAGCCTTCGGGAAGGGGGGCCGAACACCTAATCATCTTCGCCTTTTTTATCCAGTCCTAGTCAAAGAGCGATTTTTCAAAATGATGTTGTGACAAATTAAAAGACAGCGTGTTCGGTCGCAGAATTACTTAGGTGGGTATCTGGACGATTGCAGTTTAGACCCGCATCCTCGGTGGTGTCTGGACACTTTATTCGTGATCCGAAGAACAACCCATACATCCCTTCGAGCGTCACACCGAAGAATTGCTGAATAGTTCACGGTCCTTCTGGGTTGAACTCCCACATACGGAGAGGTCGACGTTGACAGGGCAGGACCTGACGAACTAACATGACTTGCATTACCTTGACAAGGCTGACATCTCTCTAGAGGAGATCTCGGATGCAACTCTGCAATGTCGGCACGTCATTAACTGGCCCCCAGTCCAGCCCCTTGTTGACCCATGACGCTAGTTGTGGCGGGGGGGGGGGGCGAACGGAAGGCGGAGGCAGCTACCCACTTAGTACTTCGGGGAGCTGTGATGTAAAACCACTTCCGCTGCCATAGGTCGGACGTCTCCGGGAAGGAACCCTTTGGTCATGGAGCATCCGCGCCTTTGCTTATTATGGCACCTCTGCATTCTGCGTGTAGCCCATCGATCACCTTGGGCTTCACACTGAAGGTCTTGAGCCATAAGCCGAAGTGTGGAGTGATGCGGAGGAAGGCCTCACACACGACGATAAACGACGAGATGTGAAGGATGGAATCTGGAGCTAGATCATGGAAATCGAGCCCGTAATAGAACAAAAGCCCTCCAACAAAGGGATCAAGACTAAAGCCTAGCCCTCGGAGGAAGTGGGAAACAAATACGACGCTCTTGTTGGGTTCAGGAGTAGGGATGACCTGCCCTTGAGCAGCAGCTGTCGTAGATTTCGCGGTCGGACACCGGTTCTCTTAGCTTCTTGATGTCCTCCTCTGTGACAGAGGAGGCTATCCACCGGCCTTGAAGGTTGGATCCGGACATGATTGAAGGTCCGAAGCGCTTAGCCGGAGCCTCGGGTGTTGGAATTCGAGGTGGGGGAAGGGAAGGATCGAGCGCGAGAAGAAAAGGACAGGCCTTGGCCCCTTTATAAAGAGGGTGAATATCAAGCGTCCTCCGCGTGGCCGTTTGGAACTTGCCTAAAATCGAGGAGTCATACCAACGGGCACGATTGGGTTACCCGCACCCGTATTGATGAGAATCCTGTGATAAGAGGAACACGATCTCTGCTTCGACAGGACGTGCCAATAAAACCGCCTCGCAACACGTGCAGTGGCAGGCTAGGAAAAACGGTTCGTCATGACCAGACCACGGCAGAACGTCACGCTATGAAAAGTTGTCAGCAGATTAGATTTGTGGAAATATTGTACTCTCTACGGTGGTATGTGGAATTTGTTTTGCAGAGCCGGACACGACCCTAGTGTTCAAAATCTTCTATGGAGTATTCGGAGGAGGAACCCGCCTTGCAATGCCGAAGACAATCTGCGCGACGAACTCATCGTCATTGAAGCCTGGTTCGAGGGGCTCCGAGGAGTCTGGATTAGGGGGTCCTCGGACTGCCAGACTATATACTTTGGCCGGACTGTTGGACTATGAAGATACAAGATTGAAGACATCGTCCTGTGTCCGGGTGGGACTCTCCCTTTGCGTGGAAAGCAAGCTTGGCGATTCGGATATGTAGATCTCCTCCCTTGTAACCGACTCTGTGTAACCCTAGTCCCCTCCGGTGTCTATATAAACCGGGGGGTTTAGTCCGTAGGACAACAACAATCATAACCATAGGCTAGCTTCTAGGGTTTAGCCTCTACGATCTCGTGGTAGATCAACTCTTGTAATACTCATGTCATCAAGATCAATCAAGCAGGAAGTAGGGTATTACCTCCATCGAGAGGGCCGAACACAGGTAAACATTGTGTCCCCTGCCTCCTGTTACCATCCGCCTTAGACGCACAGTTCGGGACCCCCTACCCGAGATCCGCCGGTTTTGACACCGACAGCCGCGCGCCCCCCATGGGCTGGTCTGAATTGGACTAGGAGGGGGCGTGTCCCCCCTCCTTCCTTCTCCCCTCTTCCTCCTTCCCTTCCTTCTCCTAGTTGGAATAGGAAAGGGGGGTCGAATCCTACTTGGACCGGGAGTCCAAGTAGGACTCCCCTTTTGGTGCGCCCCCTCTAGGGTTGGCCTCCTCTTCCCCCCTCTATATACGTGGGAGGGGGGCACCCCAAAGACACACAAGTTGATTTCTTAGCCGTGTGCGGTGTCCCCCTCCACAGATTTCCACCTCGGTCATATTGTCGTAGTGCTTAGGCGAAGCCCTCGTTAGTAACTTCATCATCCTTGTCCTGCGCCATCGTCTTGTGAAACTCTCCCTCGGCCTCAGCTGGATCAAAAGTTCGAGGGACGTCACCGAGCTGTACGTGTGCAGATCGCGGAGGTGCCGTGCATTCGGTACTTGATAGGTTGGATCGCGAAGACGTTCGACTACATCAACCGCGTTACTAAACGCTTCCGCTATCGGTCTACGAGGGTATGTGGACACACTCTCCCCGCTCGTTGCTATGCATCACCTAGATAGATCTTGCGTGTTCGTAGAATTTTTTTTGAAATTACCGTGTTCCCCAACAGTTTCTTCGAGAAGGTCTTTGTTCATAGCGATCATCTCTACTCACCCTCTCTCTATGAGGTGATTCATCTCTTCTACTCTTCCTTCTAGGTGAGTCTTCTCTTTATTTGTGAGGGGTCATACACTCATTGGAGTAGTGTCCGGGTCTTCCATAATTGTAGCAATCATGGTCACGACTTGATGATCTTTGCTCATAGTGCCTTGAGTTGGAGCGCCTCTCTTTGCTTCTATTCTTGTAGAATTTGTTGAAGTTCTTCACCATTAGGCTTATATCTTCACTGGATACTAGATTTTCACTGAAGTTGTAGGAGCATCACTTAAAGCTTTGTATGCACCACTTGACTTGTTGTGGAGTTCCTCTTTGTCCTTGAGTGACATCTCATGAGCAACAATTCTTCCAATGACTTATGTGGGCTTGAGATCTTTGTAATTGGGCATCATTTGGATCAATGTTCACACGGTATCATATTTTCCATCCAAGGCTCTAAGAATCTTCTTGATGATGAAATTATTGGTCATCTCTTCACTTCCTAAGCCGACAATCTCATTTGTGATGAGAGCAAGCCTAGAGTATATTTCAGCAACTCCTTCACCATCCTTCATCTTAAACTTGTCAAGTTGACTTTGGAGCACATCCAACTTGGTACCTTTGTGCATATCAACCAAAGTATCCCAAATTTCCTTTGCATTCTCGAGGCGGCTAATCTTGTTGAACTCCTCGAGGCACAAACCATTGAAGATAATGTCACACGCTTGAGCGTTGTATTGCAACATCTTCAATTCTTTCGTGGTTGCTTCACGATCCGGTTCTCTACCATCCTCAAAGAATTCACCTTGCAAGCCAACATGAAGAACAACCCAAACGGCGGGATTATGACCAAGAATATGCATTTTTGTCTTATGCTTCCAACTAGCAAAGTTTGAACCATCAAAATATGGACCTCTATGGTGGTAGTTTCCCTCAATAGACACCATACTCTCCTAGGTTGTGAAACCAATGCAATGGAGACCAAAGCTCTGATACCACTTGTAGGATCAAAAGTATGTCTAGAGGGGGGTGATTAGACTACTTGAGCAAATAATAATCTATCATTTTCCCTATTTTAGTTGTGGGAAGATTTTAGCAATTCTACTAAGTCTAGTATCACCCCACACATGCAAATCTAAGAGTATAGCAGTAGAAAGTAAAACATTACACATGTAAGTAAAGGAGGGGATTGGAGATTTCAAACGCAATGAAGACACGATGATTTTTGGCGTGGTTCTGATAGGTGGTGCTATCATACGTCCATGTTGATGGAGACTTGAACCCACAGAGGGTAACGGTTGCGCGAGTCCACGGAGGGCTCCACCCACGAAGGGTCCACGAAGAAGCAACCTTGTCTATTCCACCATGGCTTCCGTCCACAAAAGACTAGCATCACTAGGGTAGATCTTCATGAAGTAGGCGATCTCCTTGCCCTTACAAACTCCTTGGTTCAACTCCACATCTTGGAGGCTCCCAAGTGATACATAACCAATCTAGAGACACCACTCTCCAAAAGGTAATAGGTGTTGTTTTGGTGATGAACTCCTTTCTCTTGTGCTTCAAATGGTAGTCTCCTCAACACTCAATCTCTCTCTCACAGATTTGGCGTAGGTAGGAGAAGGATTGGAGTGGAAAGCAACTTGAAGAGGCTAGAAATCAACGTTCAAATGGTAGTAATGGAATCTCTTGATCTCAACACATGAGTAGGTAGTTCTCTCTCAAAAAATGAATGGTGAAAGTTGTGTTTCATTCTGATGGCTCTCTTAAAGAGTAAGTGGTGGTCAAGGGGTATAAATAGGCAGCACCAAAAATCCAATCGTTACAAGTCTTCGACCCAACTCGGTGGCACTTACATGAGAATCTTGGTGAGACCGACTAGTGAAAAATACTTGGCCGTTAGGCTTTTCGGTGAGACCGATTATACCAACTCGGTGGTACCAAAGTGCAATGGCTAGGGCATGACCTCATTTTGGTAATTCTGATCGGTTCATCCCGGTGATTCTGAAATGAAGCAACTTCATTACAGAAACTTGGTCAGGCCATCTCGGTGGGACCGAGAACCATTTCGGTCAAACCGAATTGCTAGAGTTTTGGCTGTGGCAATGGAATGATCATCTCGGTGGGTCCGGAGTAGGTGATATCGGTGGGACCAAAATGAAGTTTTAGGGTTTTGGAAAGATGTGTTTGGGAAAGTGATTGAGGATTTTTGGAGCAATACCATTAAGCACTTGAGAAACAACCTCATAAACAATACCTCATCCCCTTCTAATGGTATTGGCTTTCCTAAGGGACTCAATGTGATCTTGGATCACTAAACAAAAAACTAGAGTCTTGGAGTAGCCAATTCTCGCCCTTGACATTTAGACCATTGCAATTTTATTATCTTTAGACAATGGTAGTTATATTATAGGTAGCATGTCATTTAAAAAATCCTCTCAAGTCACTTGTCAAAATGTGATAATTTTAATTTTTCTTGGCAAAAATAAAGGTTTGCCATCGATTTAAGATAAGTGATTACAATCCGCAATAGGGGACAAATTACAATGATGCCCCCAAACACATGTGCCACTCGACCATGTAGGGAGAGGGCATGTGGGACGCTGCGCGTTGAACAACACTAGAAAAAATCGATCAGCGCTGCCCCATCTCAAAGATTCACTGTCGATGTCCACCACTGTGCTGAATTCGTAGCCACACGTCGGTGATGAAGATGAAGACCAACAATCATACATTGGGCGAAAAAGTTTCGCCTAGCATCCTCTTGAATAAGAGGAACGAGATCTCTCCGACTCCAGATATCCTGTAGAACCGCATGCATTGGAGAGGAAGAAGCCCCTTGGTCGGGCAGGCACCTCCTTGTAGAATGGAGCAACTTCGGTGACCTGGTTGTGAAGGAACAACATCCAATGGCCACAACGTGGGCCTCCAACAAAGGAGGTTGAGAACGAAGCAGCCTTTACAAACTCGGATTCCTAAATAAGGCTCCCCTAAAGCCAAAGAAGAAAAGCAAGAAAGTATCTACAGCGCAAGTGAAGAAAATTGGCACCAAATCATGGACAAAAAATTATTGCACCAGATTCAAAGGAGCCCGCATCGTCCTCCAAGAGACCAAAATTAAAGCACTAGATTTCCATACCAAGCGTTATTTTTGCAGCCTCGGATACAAAAAACAGGGGAATAACTGGCAAGGACGAAGAACAAGAGAAGGGGATCCAACCAAGTGTGATCCATGGCGCAACCCTTTGCCAGCGTCGCACCATTGTGGTGCCATGCTTGAGAGAAGAGAAAATGCTTGGGAAAGACACTGAATTGGAGGAAGGTTATTTAAACTGGGATTATGGTGGCCATCCAAAGCATGCCATCGTCAGGGATGATGAGAACGATGATAAATAGGACAACCACAAGTGTTCTTCGGAGACTCCAATCCAACGAAGGGATAAAAAACAAGAGAAGGGGATCCAACCGAGTGTGATTCATGGAGCCACCCTTTGCCGGCGTCGCACCACCGTGGTGCCATGGCTTGAGAGAAGAGAAAATGCTAGGGAAAGACACTGAATTGGAAGGGAGGTTATTTAAATTGGGATTATGGTGACTGTCGGTGTCAAAACCGACGGATCTCGGGTAGGGGGTCCCGAACTGTGCGTCTAGGCGGATGGTAATAGGAGACAAGGGACACGATGTTTTCACCCAGGTTCGGGCCCTATCGATGGAGGTAATACCCTACTCCTGCTTGATTAATATTGATGATATGGGTAGTACAAGAGTAGATCTACCACGAGATCAGAGAGGCTAAACCCTAGAAGCTAGCCTATGGTATGATTGTTTTTCGTCCTACGGATTAAAACCCTCCGGTTTATATAGACACCGGATAGGGTTAGGGTTACACAGAGTCGGTTACAATGGTAGGAGATCTACATATCCGTATCGCCAAGCTTGCCTTCCACGCCAAGGAAAGTCCCATCCGGACACAGGACGAAGTCTTCAATCTTGTATCTTCATAGTCCGAGTCCGCCAGCGGTGATAGTTCGCTATCCGGACACCCCTAATCCAGGACTCCTCAAGAGCCCCGAACCAGGCTTCAATGGCGATGAGTCCCGCGTTGATTGTCTTCGCATTGCGGCGGGTTCTTCTCCAAATTCCATATACTTGTCGAATAGTGTCCGCTTCGATAAATGTTGCGCTCCTTGGCTTCTCGCCCAATAATGGCCATCTTCCACGTGTTTGAATGAATGCGAAAAGGCAGGGTATTTTACACTTACCCCTAGCTGCGCAAATGAGCCGCCTATAAAAGGGACAAGGATCTAGATCTGAGTCACACCATCCCCCTCCATGAGCTTTCATCGGGCGCCTCGACAAAGACCCATTCCATCACGAGCGATCGACGTGGCTCCTCCTCTCACGCCCAGCCCTCGGCCAGAAATTGGGAGAGATGCTCGATCCCGCATAGCGAGCTAGTTATACTCCAAACCAAGGGATTTCTTCCCCGGCCTTCATGGTTCGGTTCGAGCGGACTTGCCACCTACAAGGGCGGAAAGCAAGCGGAGAGTGTCCCGATCCCTCTAAAGGAGGCGGCTATGCTTTGTCTCTTATCTAGTAAGAGGACTCGGATTTCCAATCCATCCGTTTCTCCGGGGCTCTTGGAGTTCTCGGCCTCCAGTTGCACCACCTTACGCCTACCTCCATTTTGCACATCGCGGGCTTCGTGGCCTGTGCGAACTGTTCTTGGGCATCGAGGCTCATTTTGCGTTGTGGAAGAGATTATTCTGCCTAGTACCCCGTTCTCATGAGGGTCAATATATCAAGTGGGCGGAGCGAACTATGTCGCATCACGGGACGGATATCTATCCGGAACCCGAAGAAGGCGTCCAAGGCGGCCTTGAATGGTTTTACATGGAGGGCGTCCGCTGCGGATCCTGTCCGGATCGGCCTTCGAGTTTAGCAATGCTCCTCGAAGAAGCGCCTAAGCTGGCGCCCATGAGCCCAGAGGAAAATGACCGGGAAGTCCTTTACTTGATGAGCCGAATAAGATTATCTGGCTCATGCGGATTGACCATGATTGGAGTCATGGCAATCTGCATTATGAGGAAGTCAGGCGCCCAATATAGGGGCCACCCATGTGGGACTTCAGCGGGAGGCGATGCCACCGCCATGGCGCAAAGGGCGTGGATCGGTCACCGAACTGGTGAAGACCTTGTCCGCCATGTACAAAGGGAAGAGGAGGATTTTCTCGCGTCAATCCATCGACCGGGTTTTCTTGGAATAATCCTCGAAGTTGGGTAAGCAAACATCTTTGTGGCCTGTCCGATCCATGTTCCCGTGGTTAAACATCTCATTTCATGGTTTCTCGCAGAAGCTGCGCCGGCCGTGGAGAAGATACACATCCGCCCCACAACCCGAGGATCCGGAGCGGTCCCTCGATCCGACCTCCAAGAGGACCCGGATATAAAGGTGGAGCTGATCGACGGGTGTTCCACCAACTTAGCATCGACAATGCTTTGGTTGCCATTCTGCCGACTACCCCGGATTATTTCCAGTCTCGAGTAATCGTGATCAAGTCCGGATACCATGACCCACCGTGCTTTACCTCTAATCACCACGTATTTGATGGTGTTAGCGAGGGGTGCCTTCGAGGCAGGAGGCCGAGCTCGCGCGGCTAGCCAACAAAGGCGATATGGCCCAAGAGCTAAAAAGAAGTGTGGTCCGGATCGAAACTCCGCCAGAGCGGTATGGCGTGTCACCATATTCCCAGGATTGATTCTGGAAGGCGACTAACGCTGGTGCTCTTTTCGGGAAAAGAGCGCTCGTCGGACCGAGTCGGAGAAGTTATAATCGAACCTCCGCCATGCCCGGGCTCCAAAGCGGGTCGGAAGCGGAGGCGAGCACGAGGCGCGTCGTCGGATTCTCCTCGACGAGAGGATGCCGACAGATTGTCCGCCACCAACTCCGAGGTGGAGAGCGCCATGAATCACAGGCGGCCGCCGGACAGTTCTTCGTGACGCATGTTTCTCCCAAGAGGCCTTGAATGCCTTCAATTTGGGAGATCGCACCTCCGTGCCGCTCAAGATGGTCTAGCGAGCCACGGAGCAGTATATAAAGGACATCTGGTGAGGAAATTTGACAATTATATATGCAAGTGGCCCGAGACTTAAAATAGTTAGAATAACTGATTTAAGGATCATTTGTTATCTGCAGGATCTTACAAAAAGAATACCCGACTGTCCGGGAGCTTGAAGAATGCAAGGCCCAACTTGAGGTCCGCACTAGCCGCTCTGAGGGGAGCCACAGAGACCCCTCCGGTAATATATGCTTCAAAAGATAAATAGTTTATGAAGTCGGCGGTGTGTAAATCGACAATAATATTGCAGATGGCGCGGACTAGATTCGAACAAGCAACAGCTCTGCACCAGCTAAAGGCTGGCGAGAGCGTGCTTACGAGGGTGCGGCAGGAGAAAAATAACCTCCAAGATGCCAACACCCAACTGGGTGAGGAACTAAAGGATGTTCGTGCCCGGTTATGCGACTCCGTAAAGGAGAATCGGCGGCTTCGTCACGGCATTTTCGATAAGTGCTTGAGCGAACTTTGAAAGAGTTGGCAAGGAAGGCGACTAACATAAACATGTATGTAGGTTTGCTCACAGGTCGTCCCGAGGAGGAGATGCCCAGATTCTTGGGTGATCTTCTTCCCGAACTGCGTCGGCGCACGAACGAGTTCGGCGGTGATGAAAAGCGTCGGTCGAGCCTTGTGACCATCTATCTCCCCGCCGAAGGCATTGGGGAGCTGGCAGAGCGGCTTCAAGGAGCACGGCGGCGCTCCGACTATGGAAGATATTGGCTGCCGTCAAGGCGCCAGGAGGCTGGGCCATGGTAAAGACGCTGTACACGAAGGCTGACCCAAACCACATGGTCGAGGTCGGACTGTGGGGCTGATGGGAAGGAGATCCTGTGAGCTTAGTGTACGGCCAAGTAGAATTGGCCGCCAAGTATTCCCAACAAGATTGTAAATTAGATAGCCTATTAGATGGCATTGAGGAGGAATACAATGAGTCGAGTTGACTATGTAATTGAATATGACATGAAAAATGTCTTCTAGCAGATTGTAGATCGTTTGTCATAGCGGACCTTTTAAGCTTCGACCTCGGGACCCAATAGTCCGGAGTGTGTCCGAATACCCTCGCGGTTATATAAGAACCGGGCATGCATGGAGACAAGGCGAGGGGTCATTATTGCTGTATCGGACAAGTGCCCAACTAGTTATGTTATATTACATGGATAGTAAGAAACATCTTCCAGGAGAATAGTTCCGTTAAGGGTTCCTTTCATTTGGGAGGCATGCCCTAAAGTGCATGTCAAACTTCTAAGAAAGCAGAAAATCATCGGGGCAGATGGATAAATAGTTAAAATCATCTTTCAGTTCACCGACCGAATATTCCCTTAAGAACGCTAGCTTTCGGCTTCACTCGGTCCGAGGTACACATCCGGTGACCGGCAAGAATAATCGCAGAGGTGCTCCTTTACCACCTAGCCGAACAATCGGGAGCGAGGGGTAAGCACAGGAGCCGAGCAACCCAGCTTGGCCAAAACTTAAGTCAAATCGATGCATATAATGGTGAGTAAAAGGTACATGCGGAAGTTTGACACATGTGTTGGGCATAAAGCCCGTATAAATAAGCTTACATTAAAAAGCCCCTGTGTATAATGGCGCGGACAGCGCGTCAAGTATGTCTTGAAACAAAGCATAAGCGATCCTCTAAAGGCTTCAAGAAGAAGGAGGGGAAGGAGAAATAAAAGACAGCAAAAAATAGAAAATATGGGCGGAGGAAGGAGACGAACTGAGTCCGGTGCTTAAGCGTAGAATCTTCGTAGGCGGGCTGCGTTCCATGGGTTCGGCTCGAGTCGGTTATCCGATCGTTTATGAGACGGTATGCTCCGCCGGTCGGGACCTGGTCGATGATGAAGGACCTTCCCATTTGGGCTTGAGTTTGTCCTTTTTCTTGTCCGGCGGTGTAGAACTAGTTCGCCAGCGTAGTAAGCTTTGGCCCGTACTTCCTGCTTTGATATCTTGAGCCTGCTGTTGATAAAATGCGAGCGAGCTTTTGCCACGTCGCGCTCCTCCTCCAATGCGCCCAAACTGTCCCGCCGATCGAGCTCAGCTTCTCTTTCTTCATACATGCGCCGCGAGGTGAGTCATGAATTATGTCACAGGCAAGACTGCCTCTGCGTACACCATAAAAATGGTGTGAATCCGTAGTACGATTCGGCGTGGTCCGCAGCCCCAGTCGGAGTCGAGCTCCTCAACCCGGTCGTGTTAGATTCCTTGAGGACCGCACTAGTGCGGGTTTAATGCCGCTCATGATTAGACCGTTTGCTCGCTCGACTTGGCCGTTGGTTTGAGGGTGATAGATCGAGGCGAATCGAGCTTGATGCCCATGTTTTGCACCATAATTTGACCTCATCGGCCGTGAAGTTGGTGTCGTTATCGGTGATGATCTTGTGGGGACACCGTAACGGTGCACTACCCGATATGAAGTCTATCACCGGTCCGGATTGGCCGCTTTAACGAGCTTGGCCTCTATCCATTTGGTGAATTTATCCACCATGACCAATAGGTATTTTTGCTTGTGGGTTCCTCCCTTAAGGGGTCCAACCATGTCAAGCCCCTGGACCATGACGGCCGGTGATGGGTATAGTTTTGAGGGCGGTGGGTGGCATGTGGCTTTGGTTAGCAAAAAGCTGGCAACCGACGCATTGTTGGACTAAATCCTGCGCATCTTCCCGGGCCGTCGGCCAATAAAATCCTGTACGGAAGGCCTTGCCTACAAGGGCCCGGGCTGCGGCATGGTGCCCACCCAGTCCGGCATGAATTTCAGCCAGGAGGTTTCGCCCTTCCTCTTCGGAGATACACCTTTTAAGGACTCCTGTTGTTCTTTTCTTATAGTGTTCTCCCTCATGGACTTTATAGGCCTTGGATCGCCGTACTATGCAGCGAGCCTCATTTTGGTCTTCGGGGAGTTCCTGCCTAGTTAGGTAGGCTAGGAATGGTTCCGTCCACGGGGCGATAACCGCCATTATTTCGTGAGCGGAGGGTGTTATCTCGGTGGCGAGCCTCCGATTGTGTCGAAGTGTTGGTGTCGCGGTGCGGTTGGGTCCGGATTGTTATTTCCGGACTCCCCTTCCCATAGTACGGATGGCTTGAACAACCGATCCAGAAGATGTTGGGCGGGGCGGCATCGCGTTTTGCACCGATGCGTGCCAATCGTCCGCCGCCTGGTTGTTATCCGGGCTATATGATGAAATTGAGCCCTTGAACCGTCTTGACATTTTAGGACCGCATTTATAACGCCGGACACACCCGCCGGTGGTCAGCGTTACTCTGGCGGGATCTAGGCGCCCCACAGATCAATACTAGTCTTTTCGCGACTTTGTCCTCACTCGTGCGCACCGGGAGCAACTTCGGTCGGTCACCCATCGACACTACTCCAAGCTGAGCACGCTTAACTTTGGAGTTACGTCCGAATGGGATCGCGGAAAAGAAGAATTCCTTATTGATATGAGTAGTCTATCATCCCTAATAAGCGAGGCTATCACATACACCCCCACTCGGAGGAACCGATGTCCTCGTCAGGCCACGGAACATTCCTCTTGGCACAAGCGTCGTGCTTCGATCCGTACATGTGCCATGTCGGGTGCCACGACGGGTCACAAGCGTCATGAACAACATGACCACACACCTGTCCACAACCATCCGTGTAACCGCGAGGGTCGGCTCGATACCAACTTGTAACGCCGGACACACCCGCCGTTGGTCGTTACTCTGGCGGGATCTAGGCGGCCCCACAGATCAATACTAGTCTTTTCGCGCACTTTGTCCTCACTCTGCGCACTCCGGAGCAATCTTCGGTCGGTCACCCATCGACACTACTCCAAGCTGAGCACGCTTAACTTTGGAGTTTCGTCGAATGGGATCCCGGAAAAGAAGAATTCCTTATTGATATGAGTAGTCTATCATCCCTAATAAGCCAGGCTATCACAACATTGCGGTATGCTGCCATTTTCGGATCTTTGGCATCAAAGTCTCCGTTTATTTGAGATATCGCGAGGTTTGAATCCCCGCGCACCTCTAGGCGTTTAATTCCCATGGAGGCGCCATCCGGAGGCGTGCGTAAGGGCCTCGTATTCGGCTGCGTTGTTGGAGTCCGTATACATTATCTCGAAGGGCGTATTGACTGTGTCCCGGTTGGGGACGTCCAGACGACGCTTGCCCCAGTGCCGCCAACATTTTGGAGCCGTCAAAGTGCATGATCAATTGAGTATCGCCGTACTCTTTAGGAGTTCGCCCGGTCCATTCGCCACGAAGTCGGCCAAAACCTGCGACTTAATATCTCGTCGTGGCTTATAGGTTATGTCGAATGGAAGGAGCTCTATGGCCCATTTAGCAATCCGGCCCGTCGCGTCGCGATTGTTTATAATGTCGTTAAGAGGTACCGGAGGCTACCGTTATCAAACACTCTTGAAAGTAGTGTCTGCAGCTTAGGGATGCCATGAACACGCGCATGCTATCTTTTGATAATGTGGGTACCGGACTTGCATGGAGTTAGGACGGTGGACACATAGTAAACCGGTTTTGAGCAGGGAACGGTGTCGTCCGCCTCTCGTTCGACGACGAGCACCGCTACTGACAACTTGATGTGTTGCGGCGATATATAATAGCATTGGTTCGCCCACGTTGGCGCGGCCAGACCGGTTGTTGCCAATATGGCTTATATTTCTTGAGTCCGGCCGTGGCGGCATCAAATCCACCGAAGTGTTGATGCGCCGGAGGAGGCGGTAAAGGGTAACGCCTTTTCTCCCAAGCGGGAAATAAAGCGGCTTAGATCGCACGCATCCAATCAGTTTTGTATTTGTTTGAGGTCTTTTGGAATATCCAATTGCGTGAGCTCGGATCTTGGCTGGGTTTGCTTCAATTCCTCTACGGACACAATGAAGCCTCGGAGCTTTCGGTGGAGCGCCAAGACACATTTTCGGATTGAGCTTAATGTCATATTTTGGAGATTGTCGAATGTGAGCCTCAAGTCGTCTACTAGAGTTTCGACATGCTTGGATTTGACGACCACGTCATCTACATATGCTTCTCTTGTTTTGCCGATCTGGTTTGCGGACATATCGAATCATGCGCCGATATGTTGCGCTGGCGTTTTGAGCCGAAGGGCATTGTGTTGAAGCGAGAATGGGCGTATGGAGTGATGAATGTTGTTGTTGCTTGGTGCGGCTCCGCCATCTTGATTTAGTGGTAGCCGATCTGCGTCGAGGAAGCACAATGAGTCGTGTCCTGCTGTAGCATCGATAATTTGATCAATGCGAGGGAGGGGAAGGGATCCTTTGGGCAAGCCTTATTAAGGTCTTTGAAATCAACACATAGGCGCAAGGATTTATCCTTCTTTGGTACCATCACCAGATTTGCTAGCGGTCCGGATGTTTTATATCTCACGATGAATCCGGCTTCGGAAGTTTGGCTAGCTCCTCTCCCATGGCTTTGTCTCTTGGGTTGGAAAAGCGCCGAAGAGCCTGTTTGGTGGCTTGAATCCTTTTAGAATATTTAGGCTGTGCTCGGCCAGCCGACGTGGGATTCTGGCATGTCGAAGGGTGCCGTGCAAAAATTTCGATTTTTTCGTAGAAATTCTCGTAGTCTGGCGTCTACATCAGGGTTTAATTGTGCCCCCATGGAGGCCGTCTTTGCAGGGTCCGTTGAGTGGACTTGGAATTTGACTACTTCATCCGCTGGTTTGAAAGAGGCGGACTTCGATCTTTTATCAAGTATCACATCGTCCCTGTTCACCGTGGAGCGCATCTTAGTGAGTTCCTCGGTCGCTAGGGCTTCGGATAGTGCCTCGAGGGCTAGTGCGGCTGTCTTGTTTTCGGCGCGGAGTGCTATGTTCGGATCACTAGCGAGAGTGATGATTCTGTTAGGTCCGGGCATTTTAAGCTTCATGTACCCATAATGGGGTATAGCTTGAAAAATTGTGAATGCCTCGTGCCCTAATAAAGCGTGATATCCGCTACTGAACGGGGCCACTTGAAATGTGACCTCCTCGGGCCTGTAATTGTCCGTGAGCGAACACTACGCCCAAATGTGATTTTTCCTGCAAGCATGCTTCCGGCTAGGGATTATTCCTCTAAAGGTTGTGCTGCTTCGCTCAATGCGGTTCCATCTATTTCCATTTTTGAGAGGGTTTCCTCGTAGATGAGGTTTAGTCACTGCCGCCATCCATGAGTACCTTAGTAAAGGTAAAGCCGTCCACTATTGGACTAAGGACCAATGCGGTGGTGCTCGGCTGTTCGAATTTGGGTTAAATCACGGCATTAAAGGTAATAGCCGTGTCACCCATGGATGTATTGTTGCTACTTGGTAGACTTCGCAAGGTTATGGAGTGTTCGTTTCGCATGTTATTTGATCGAAAGTCTCAAGACTATTAACACCGTCTTGGTGTTCTTTGGGCTGGGATTCGAGGCTAGAAGCTCTTCGCCACTTTTGGCCACTAGTAGTATCCAACATGCTCGAAGGCTATGAGTTGGAGTGGCGCCCTACGTGCTATGAATTTTGCGAGGTCCGTTTAGCCAACCCTCGAAGACAGTTCCGTACCCTTTAGGGGTTTTTGTTTTTGATGTTTAATCCAGGTGCTTGGTAATGATGCACCCTTTTATTTCGGACTAGGGATGTATTGGGGCGGATTATCCCAAAATTTACTTTCGGTTTTCCAAGCACTCTCCATCGCATACAGTACTTTTGTACTATGGTCACCAGTCGACAAATCGTGTAATTTCGCGACGACTTGTGGCGTTTAGGATTCCTTGTCCGTGCAATTATTGCAGAAAAGTGAGATTCGTCCTCCTCTCGGCAGGTCCTTTATCATGTCCATAACCGGGAGGAATCTAGCCCGATAATGATGTCTTTGTTTCAGCGGGCTCTTGCGAATTCGGGATAGACCGCTAATGTTTGGGTGGGCGGTGGAACTAGATCCGAATCTGTCAAAATTAAGACTCGGGGCGAGAAGTTTCGAACTTGGAAGTTTGGATTTTGAATACTATCCAATGAATCCAACCCGCCGCTGACTTTAAGTTCGTGGCTTGATCGACATCCGTCCCTCTGCGGGAATCCGGCATGGAGGGGTCGGGAATCCGGACGTAGCTAGTCCTTAAGATAGAAGAAGAATCGCTGTATTGCTCCTCTATCACAGCAACATGATGGGTAGCCTGGGGAGGGTTGATCTCTCTCAGACCGGTTTTAGGCCCGATCTGGTCGTAGTCTGTGGCGACTCCCAGGGCGGCGATGCAATCCAAGAGCTCGTTTACGGAGGAGAGCTCGATCAGATCTAACTGTTCGGCAAGTTCCGAGTTAACGTGAAGATTGGTTTGGATGACTCGAGAAGTCATCGTCGGCGCGGTGGCCGAACTGGCGGTCATAAGAAAACCACCTAGCGAAGAGTCGACCCGGTGGCCAAGGCTCCTTTGGCGATAGTATCGCTTTTAAAGACAGGATGAGGCATCCTTCACGATGGTGACGACACGAGGAACTCTCAATGAAAGCACCAATGTCGGTGTCAAAACCGGCGGATCTCGGTAGGGGTCCCGAACGTGCGTCTAGGCGGATGGTAACATGAGACAAGGGACACGATGTTTTTACCCGAGTTCGGTCCCTCTCGATGGAGGTAATACCCTACCCTGCTTGATTAATATTGATGATATGGGTAGTACAAGAGTAGATCTACCACGAGATCAGAGAGGCTAAACCCTAGAAGCTAGCCTATGGTATGATTGTTTTTCGTCCTACGGACTAAAACCCTCCGGTTTATAGACACCGGATAGGGTTAGGGTTACACAGAGTCAGTTACAATGGTAGGAGATCTACATATCCGTATCGCCAAGCTTGCCTTCCACGCCAAGGAAAGTCCCATCCGGACACGGGACGTAGTCTTCAATCTTGTATCTTCATAGTCCAGTAGTCCGGCCAACGGTGATAGTTCGACTATCCGAACACCCCCTAATCCAGGACTCCCTCAGTGACCATCCAAGGCATGCCATTGTCGGGGCTGATGAGAACGATGATGCAAAGGACAACCATAAGTGTTCTTCAGAGACTCCAATCCAACGAACAATACCTAGATGTAGCCATATGAGACATAACCTAAGGTGGATAAATAGAGGGAGGGGTGGGCCGAGCCCCTCTCCCCCTTTCTCCAACCGGACGAGATGACAGAGGGAAGAGAGAGAGAGGGAGAGAGAGAGAGAGAGAGGGGTTGCATGTGATAATTCTGATTGAAACTTTGTTATGTCAGTTGGGTCATACCAACCTTCACTCAGTTATGGCATTTTTCCTTTGTTTTTATAATTTTTATTCTTATATATACATGAAATCTTGGAAGACTGCAAATTAATGGCTTTATACGTATACGTGATTTTTATTCTATACATGATGGCAAATTAAGTTTTTTTAGCATGTGTTATATACAGTTGGCAATTTCATGTCTTTTTTCTGTATAATGACTAACATTTTAGTTCTTTTACTGATTTTGTTTGTTTGGACAGTTTGGGCTTTATTTTTGCAAGAACACCGTTTGATGGCCAACCAAATGGCCAAAATGTTCACACGGGGGCATTCCTCCAGCAAATCAATTAGTTCCCTCCCCTGTCCTTTCCTAAGCAAATATACTGTCGCTCGATGGCTCCTTCCCTTCTGACATACGCCCAGCTATCAGCGTCCAAAAAAAGACCCCACCCAACAAGACTTATTATCTCCTATATGTTCGGGTTGCGCGGCACCACTCGAACTCAGCCCACATATGGAGGCAATACAAGGACACCTGGACAGATCAGACATATTCTCCGCATCAGTCCAATTTTCACCTAACCCACTTAGTGCCACATGCAACCATATATATTTTTCTTCTCTCTCCACTCTGCTCTCATGAGATTGGGTTGCGGGGCCACGTTGTACGATGCACACAATGTGTTTGATGAAATATCTGACATAGAAAGGATAAATGAGAGAGGGAGGATTGTAGTTGTGCGCATGAAAAAGCGAGGCATCAAAGCGATACGACCGAATGGGTTTACAAACATTCGAGGGTCCAGATTTGTCCAGAAAAGTGAGGGATCAAAGTGATACGACCGAACGGGTCCACAAACGGTTCGGGGGTCCAGATTTGTGTATTGTGGTTGTAGATGCTTTGAAAGCAGTGGCGGAGCCACCGCCCAGCGACCCTGGGCAGTTGCCCAGGCTCGCTGGCTGCATGATAGCAGCGATCGACAAAATTTTAATGGGCCAAACCTGTTCGCTAGCTTGTTTTACCCGGGCGAAAAAATAGTTGGGCCTTTTTTTCTCACCGGCTCGTAGCCCAGACGGAAAACAAATGAGGCGAAGGAATACGTCTGACGAGAGCGGATCGATTTCTCCGATTCTCCGTCTCTTCGTTCCTCACAGCGGCAAGGGCGTGTCTTGGGCGGCAGGCGGGCGGTGGCCCTAGACGGCTACGACGGCCGGGCGGCGAGCGGACATCCGCGCCGATGCAAGTCTACTCGTCCCTCATCCCTCCTTTCTCTCATCTTTGGCAGTTCCTTCTCTAAGAAAGTAAGATTCCTCCATGGAAATTAGGGCTAGGGTCTAGAGATCCCTCATCTAGTCATCCCTGAATAATTTGGTTGGGCTAGGGATTGAAGCGCAACCAAGATCTCAAATACGAGTGTACACAGTGGCAGCAGCAGCAGCGTGCTCGACATCACGTTTGTGGAATAGCTGCATCTGAATTCTGAATAGCTCTTGTCGAGAAGCTTTTAATTAGTTTTGTGATGATGATATATAATCAACTGAGTGTACAACCTCAACACAGTAGCAGCAGCAGCAGCGTGCTCCTCCGTTCTATGCTGCTAGTTGAAGTGTTAATTACTACCCCCTCCATTCCTAAATATAAGCCTTTTTAGAGTTTTCAATATGGACTACATACGGAGCAAAATAAGTGAATCTACACCCTAAAATACTTCTATATACATCCGTATGTAGTTTGTAACTAAAAATCTTTGAAAAGGCTTGTATTTAGAAACGGAGGGAGTACTACATTACTACTACAGGCCTCGAGAAGAAAGAGTTTTGATACGGAAGTGTTTGATGATTTCCTTACATCTGAAAAGTCATTTGCAATGAACAAATATACTTAGGGCTTAAATTTAGGGAATGTTTTGTTGAAGACTTAAGGGAATTTTTGATATGTTCCATCTAACCATCTCTATTCTTGCAATCTTTCTATTTTGAATATATTCACATCTCACAACTAAATTAATTTCAGTTATAAATCCATTTTTTATCTTGTAGTGTCTTTTGGGACTTTGGCAACATGGCGAGTTTGTCTTTATGCAAGGATGATTATATGATTTTCTTTTGACAAAAATGAAAGTCGGAGGTGCTTTTGATCATGGTAGAAGAAATTGCACAATGACGACTGGTATGGATAGGTTTACTTTTGTTGGATACATGGCGAGTTTGCCTCTGTTGTCAATTCTAAAATTTACTTACTCTATTGAACTTTATTTTGTTAGACTATTATGTTTATGTTTTCACTTCATTATTAATGTGAATTTATGGTTTGGAAATTTGGTGATGTATTATATGTTGTTTATCCGAATACCTGATTTTAGATTTCTAAATTATACACTTAGGCTCAACTTGCGCAGCCTTCACAAAAGTTCCGGCTCCGCCACAGTTTGAAAGTGAGGGTCCAGATTTGTGTATTGTTGTTGTAGATGCTTTGAAAGTGTACAGCTCCGCACCGTCGGATCGCTTTGCTCCAGATTCAAAGGACAAGGGCATATGCCACGCCGGTTTGGATCTGCTGAGTAGATTCCTACTCAGTCAGATCTCAGAGGCATCCAGATTCCAGATTCCTCCTGCACGCAGAAATATAGTACACCTAGTAAGTAACTGAACCGCAGATCCGATCTCGGCCCATCCGCCGGCCGCCGCCCGCCGCCCGCCGGACGGAATCCAAAGACCCACCGTGTCAAACCACACACGTCCACACCGGCGGTCAGACACAATCACTGCAGTAAACACAACGAACTCGCAGCAAAGCCAGAATGGAGCAGACGGTGAGTCGGTGAGGGACGAGTCCTCCAATCCAATGTTTGCTTCAAGATAAACAGATCGATTCTTCCACATATTAATAAACAGGGAAAATATAAAGTGGGGATTTCGGGTGATACCGGGCTCCCCGGAACTAATTAACAGTCTCAGTCTAAGAACAAGAAGAATGTCTAAGAACAGAAGAATTCATCCATGCTAAGATCAAAATCAAGAGCTGCATTTCCTCGTCTGATTCCGCTCCTAGCTGCCCGCGGCAAGAGCTAGGACTCGCTGCTGCATTCTTGCGCATGTGATGCTACTGTCTATTCAGCGGCGGTGGCCGGCTTGCGGAGCAGCACCATGTGCATTGGGGTGAAGATGCCGGTCTCGCCGCCGCGGGTGAGGTGATGCGCCGTCTCGTACAGCATCTCGTGCACCTCGGAGACGCCCTTGGGCGCCACGCGCAGCAGGGTGAGCGCCCGGATCACCAGCGAGTTGCGCCAGTAGGAGAGGCGCCCCATCTTGAGCCGCGTCCACCAGGGGAGCGCCGGCGGCAGCGCCAGGTCCAGCTCCTTGACGACCTCGAAGCCGACCTCCTTAGCGACGGCGGCGATCTCGTCCTGCCGGCGCAGGCCCGGGAGGGCGTCGCCGCGCTCGATGCCGTGGATGGCCTCGACGTGCTCCGGGTCGTCGGCGCGGTACAGTGGGGTGGTGACCCACTCGTAGGAGACGTAGAGGCCCCCTGGCTTGAGCACGCGGAACACCTCGCCGTAGACGTCCTGCAGCCTGGGCGCGTGGCAGGTGGCCTCGATGGAGTAGGCGCCGTCGAAGGACGCGTCCGGGAACGGCATGGCCATGAAGTTGCCGCACACCACCTCGCATTGCGCGTCCAGGCCGGCCTTGCGGTTGTGCGAGCGGGCGCGGTTGACCTGGTACTCGTTGATGGTGATCCCGACGACGTCGGAGCCGGAGTGCGCCGCGATGGCGCGCATAGGCCCGCCGACGCCGCAGCCAACGTCGAGCAGCCGCTTCCCGGGGCGCGCCTCGAGCAGGTCGGCGACGCGCTCCTCGTGCACCCGCGTCGCCTCCCGGTGCGACCGGCCGGGCAGAGAGGGCGAGAAGTGGAACGACTGGCCCCAGCCCCACTCGTAGATGTCGGTGACGAGGTTGTAGAAGGTGTCGACGAAGGCCGGCACCTTGTCGGCGGTGGCCGCGGCGGCCGTCTCCTTGGGGCTGCGGAAGAAGGACCAGTACTGGGAATACCTGTCCCCGACCTTGTCGTCGGCGATGGATCCCATCTGGAGGTCGACGGCGCGCTTCCCCTGCACCTCCGCGGCGCCCATCACCCACACGAACCAGTACACCAGCGCGAAACCCGCCGCCGCCAGCGTCCAGGCCATGGTAGCCGGCTCCATCTCCCCGATCTAGGAGGAGAGAAAGGTTTGACTCGCGAGGAGAAAGCGGCTCCAGATGGGGGGAGGAGTCCTGAGATTGCGATCTGGGTCTGAGGTGGTAAATGGGAGAGAGATTTATGCCCAGCTGGATTCGAAACGGAGGACGGCAGAGGATGCCGTTGCTGGTTTCAGATCTGGACTCTGCTCAGCTCCACCCGGCCCGTGTTTGCACTCTCATCAGCTTTTGCACACGGCTTGGACCTGGGCTGGAAGTTTTTTTTTTTGAGGGTAAAACATTTTACTCCTTAATAAAGTTTCGGATTTCGTCCGCTATTACGTGCAAGATACAGTCTGGAGCCGAATCACGCCACTCCTCACCGGTCTCAGAACCTACAGCGAGTCTAGCTAAGATATGGGCGGCTCGATTGGCCGATCGCCTCATCCATGAGATTCAACACCCCCGCCATCCCTGCATCAGCCCTTTGATGTCCTCCACAATCGGTCCAGCTGCAGAAAGGTTCTTCGCGCTCCCATTGATCATGGCAACGGCCTCCCTATAGTCTGTCTTAACGTGGATCCTCTGTACTCTGAGCTCACGCCCGAACTGGAGTACCCTCCAACATGTTTTCAACTCAATAATCTCCGGCTTAGCATCGTTGGGAAAGAAGTGAGCCGCGACACCTCGAAAGGCACCAACGTGATCACACAGGACCACCCCTCCTCCTCCCTTTACCTCGTCTTTTGTCACTACTCCATCCGTATTGGCCAAGATCCATCCCAACTCCGGTGGCTTCCACCTCTCATGCTGGGCCTTCACCTTTGTTCTAGCTTTCCTCCGGACGGTCTCGTTCCATTCATCCATGAATCGAGAAACATAATATGATATTTCATGTGCTTCTGGAATTCTTTTGCCATCTCTAGCTTCATTCCTTGCAAGCCAAAGGCCATATACCCCCTGCAGCATCATTTCTTTCTCCTCCTATCCTGCCTCACCCAGCCATTGCAAGAACCACCTGCCACTCTCTTTGTTCGACTGGAAGGACTCCGACGAAGAAGCAACCTGACCGCCCCTCCTTTCGTATAGCTCATTCAAAACAGTCGGGAGTGTCGGCATAACCAGAACCGGTGTGCTAATGTTCCCTCTCTGCCACACGCCATGCAGAATACCATCGGTTTGATTTTCCTCCTATGCAGCTCTGTGCCCACCGCAAGACCATTGCGTATTATCCTCCAGGAGTGAACCTTCACTTTGTTTGGCACATGAGTTCCCCACAAAGTGAGCCAGCTTCTATGCGTGTTCACTGTTGACGAGGGTTTCGTTCGTCCGGTCCCCGCGTTTTTCGTACTCATGAGGAGGTGATAAGCCGAGCGGACTGTAGAGACTCCATCCTTGGTGAAGTTCCATGTCAGATATGAAGGAAATATGCCCTAGAGGCAATAACAAAGTTGTTATTTTATATTTCCTTATTCATGATAAAGGTTTATTATTCATGCTAGAATTGTATTAATCGGAAACCTAAATACATGTGTGAGTATACAAACAAACATCGTGTCCCTAGTGAGCCTCTACTTGACTAGCTCGTTGATCAAATATGATGGTTAAGGTTTCCTGACCATGGACATGAGTTGTCATTTGATAACGGGATCACATCATTAGGAGAATGATGTGATGGACAAGACCCTTCTGTTAGCTTAGCATTATGATCGTTCAGTTTTATTGCTATTGCTTTCTTCATGTCAAATACATATTCCTTCGACTATGAGATTATGCAACTCTTGGATGCCGGAGGGATGCCTTGTGTGCTATCAAACGTCACAACGTAACTGGGTGATTATAAAGATGCTCTATAGGTATCTCCGTAGGTGTTTGTTGAGTTGGCATAGATCGAGATTAGGATTTGTCACTCCGAGTATCAGAGAGGTATCTCTGGGCCCTCGTGGTAATACACATCATAAGCTTGCAAGTAAACGACTAAGGAGTTAGTCACGAGGTGATGTATTACGGAACGAGTAAAGAGACTTGCTAGTAACGAGATAGAACTAGGTATGAAGATACCGACAATCGAATCTCGGGCAAGTAACATACCGATGGACAAAGGGAATTACGTATGTTGTCATAACAGTTCGACCGATAAAGATCTTCGTAGAATATGTAGGAGCCAATACGATCATCCAGGTTACGCTATTGGTTATTGACCGGAAAGGTGTCTCAGTCATGTCTACATAGTTCTCGAACCCGTAGGGTCTGCACGCTTAATGTTCGTTGACGATATAGTATTATATGAGTTATGTGATTTGGTGACCGAATGTTGTTCAGAGTCCCGGATGAGATCACAGACATGACGAAGAGTCTCCAAATTGTCGAGAGGTAAAGATTGATATATAGGATGATGGTATTCGGACATCGAAAGTGTTCCGGAGGGTACCAGGTACATATCGGATCAATGGAAGGGGTTCCGGGCACCCCCGTCAGAAGATATGGGCCTTATGGGCCAAGAGGGGAAACACACCAGCCACAAGGGGCTGGTGCGCCCCTCATATGGGCCGGCCTAGGAGGAGAAGGAAAGAGGGGAAGGGAAAGGAAAGAGTGGAATAGGATTCCCCCTTCCTTCCCACACCTCCTCTCCTTCCTTCCCCCACCGACTAAATGTGGCAGGGGGCGCCACTTGGGAGGAGCCCAAGTAGGACTTGGCCTACTTGGGGCGCCTCCTGGCAGCCTCCCCTCTCCCTCCCACCTATATATATGTGGGGGGTGCCCTAACACATACCAGAAAATTGCCTAGCCATGTGCGGCGCCCCCCTCCACCGTTTGCTCCCCCGGTCATATTTTCGTAGTTCTTAGGCGAAGCCCTGCGAGGATCACTTCACCATCACCGTCACCATGCCGTCGTGCTGACGGAACTAATCTACTACCTCGATGTCTTGTTGGATCAAGAAGGCGAGGGACATCACCGAGCTGAACGTGTGCAGAACTCGGAGGTGCCGTACGTTCGGTACTCGATCGGTGGATCACGAAGAAAGTTCGACTACATCAACCGTGTTGTGAAACGCTCCCGCCTACGGTCTACGAGGGTACGTAGACACACTCTCCCCCTCGTAGCTATGCATCTCCATGGATAGATCATTGCCTGTGCATAGAAAAAAATTCTTTTCCATGCAACCTTTCCCAACAATGGCATCAGAGACAGGTCTATGCGTAGATGATATGCACGAGTAGAATACAAAGAGTTGTGGGCGGTGATAGTCATACTGCTTACCATCAATGTCTTATTTTGATTTGGCAGTATTGTGGGATGAAGCGGCCCGGACCAACCTTACATGTCCACGCACATGAGACCGGTTCCACCGACTGACATGCAACTAGTTTTGCATAAAGGTGGCTGGCGGGTGTCTGTTTCTCCTACTTTAGTTGAATCAAATTTGACTACGGCCAGTCCTTGAAGAAGGTTAAAACAGCAAACTTGATGAAACACCGTTGTGGTTTTATGCGTAGGTAAGATTGTTTCTTGATAGAAATCCGTAGCAGCCACGTAAAACTTGCAACAACAAAGTAGAGGACGTCTAACTTGTTTTTGCAGGGTGATTCGTCCATTTTGCATCATGCTTTTATATCGATATTTATTGCATTATGGGCTGTTATTACACGTTATGTTACAATACTTATGCCTATTCTCTTATTTTACAAGGTTTACATAAGGAGGAGAATGCCGATACTGGAATTCGGGGTGGAAAAGGAGCAAATATTAGAGACATATTCTGCACAACTCCAAAAGTCCTGAAACTCCACGAAAGTCATTCTGGGAAATAATAAAAATATCCAGCGGAAGAAGTTCACCAGAGGGGGCACACCTGTCCACGAGGGTGGGGGGCACGCCCCCCTACCTCGTGGGACCCCTGTTGGCTCTCCGATGGCCAGCTTCTGCTATATGAGGTCTTTCGTCAAGGAAAAAAAATCATAAGCAACCTTTCGGGACGAAACTCCGCCGCCATGAGGCGGAACCTTGGCGAATCAATCTAGGGCTCCGGCAGAGCTGTTCTGCCGGGGACACTTCCCTCCGGGAGGGGGAAATCATCGCCAACGTCATCACCAACGCTCCTCTCATCTGGAGAGAGCAATCTCCATCAACATCTTCACCAACACCATCTCCTCTAAAAACCCTAGTTCATCTCTTGTATTCAATTCTTGTCTCCAAGTCCGGGATTGGTACTAGTAGGTTGCTAGTAGTGTTGATTACTCCTTGTAGTTGATGCTAGTTGGTTTATTTGGTGGAAGATCATATGTTCAGATCCTTTATGCATATTATTACCCCTTTGATTATGAACATGAATATGCTTTGTGAGTAGTTACGTTTGTTCCTGAGGACATGG
Organism: Aegilops longissima; assembly: GCA_021605205.1. Taxonomy (NCBI): domain Eukaryota; kingdom Viridiplantae; phylum Streptophyta; class Magnoliopsida; order Poales; family Poaceae; genus Aegilops; species Aegilops longissima. The sequence goes on along the minus strand of CM038676.1, from coordinate 380,338,496 downwards.
GAGAACTCTTGCTATTAGTAGTCATGTGAATTTGGTATTCGTTCAATATTTTGATGAGACGTATGTTGTCTAGCCTCTAGTGGTGTTATGTGAACGTCGACTATATAACACTTCACCATTATTTGGGCCTAGAGGAAGGCATTGGGAAGTAATAAGTAGATGATGGGTTGCTAGAGTGACAAAAGCTTAAACCCTAGTTTATGCGTTGCTTCGTAAGGGGCTGATTTAGATCCATATGTTTCATGCTATGGTTAGGTTTACCTTAATACTTTTGTTGTAGTTGCGGATGCTTGCAATAGAGGTTAATCATAAGTGGGATGCTTGTTCAAGTAAGAACAGCACCCAAGCACCTGCCCACCCACATATCAAATTATCAAAGTACCGAACGCGAATCATATGAACGTGATGAAAACTAGCTTGACGATATTCCCATGTGTCCTCGGGAGCGCTTTTCCTTATATAAGAGTTTGTCCAGGCTTGTCCTTTGCTACAAAAAGGATTGGGCCACCTTGTTGCGCCTTATTTACTTTTACTACTTGTTGCTCATTACCATTTATCTTATCACAAAACTATCTGTTACCGATAATTTCAGTGCTTGCAGAGAATACCTTACTGAAAACCGCTTATTATTTCCTTCTGCTCCTCATTGGGTTCGACACTCTTACTTATCGAAAGGACTATGATAGATCCCCTATACTTGTGGTTCATCAAGACTCTTTTCTGGCGCCGTTGCCGGGGAGTGAAGCGCCTTTGGTAAGGAAAAATTTATATAGTGTGCTGAAATTTACTGTCACTTGTTATTATGGAAAGTAATCCTCTGAGGGGCTTGTTCGGGTATCTTCACCCGACCAGAGAAACAAAGAGTTGCTCCTCAACCTATTGAACCTACTGAAAATGAAATTATTCCCTTTGAAGTTCCTTCGGGTATGTTAGAAAAACTGCTAGCTAATACTTCTGCAGGAGATGGAGCAAAGCATCCTTATGAACATCTACTATGTGGATGAAGTTTGTGGATTATTTAAGCTTGCAGGTATACCCGATGATGTTGTTAAGAAGAAGGTCTTCCCTTTATCTTTGAAGGGAGATGCATCGACATGGTATAGGCTATGTGATGACACGGGATCATGGAACTATAAAGGAGTGAAATTGGAATTTCATCAAAAGTATTATCCTATGCATCTTGTTCATCGTGATCGCAATTATATATATAATTTTTGGCCTCGCGAATGAGAAAGCATCGCTCAAGCTTGGGGGAGACTTAAATCAATGTTATATTCATGCCCCAATCATGAGCTCTCAAGGGAAATAATTCTTCAAAATCTTTATCGTCTTTCTGAAAACAATCACACCATGCTCGATACTTCTTGTGCTGGCTCTTTTATGATGAAGACTATTGAATTCAGATGGAATTTACTGGATAGAATTAAACACAACTCTGAAGATTGGGATCTCGACGAAGGTAAGGAGTCAGGTATGACACCTAAGTTTGATTGTGTTAATTCTTTTATGGATACCGATGTTTTCCGTAAGTTTAGCACTAAATATGGGCTTGACTCTGAGATAGTAGCTTCTTTCTGTGAATCTTTTGCTACTTATGTTGATCTCCCCAAAGAGAAGTGGTTTAAATATCATCCTCCCATAGAAGTAAAAGTACCCGCACCTTCTAAAGTTGAAGAAAAGATTGTCACTTATAATGATCCTGTTGTTCCTACTTCTTATGTTGAGAAACCACCTTTCCCTGTTAGAATAAAGGATCATGCTAAAGCTTCAACTATTGTTCGTAAAAGTAATATTAGAACTTATACACCTCCTGAGCAAGTTAAAGTTGAACCTAATATTACTATTGTTAAAGATCTCTTGGCTGATAATATTGATGGGCATGTTATTCAATTCTGCGGTGAAACTGCTAGAATTGCTAAACCTTGTGCTAAAGATAAACATAGACCTGTGGTAGGCGTGCCAGTCATTTCTGTCAAAATAGGAGATCATTGTTATCATGGCTTATGTGATATGGGTGCTAGTGCTAGTGTTATACCTATTGACTTATACGAAGAAATTAAGCATGAAATTGCACCTGCTGAGTTAGAAGATATTGATGTCACAATTAAACTTGCCAATTGAGATACTATATCAGCAATGGGAATTGTTAGAGATGTTGAAGTCTTGTGTGGGAAAACTAAATATCCTGCTGACTTTCTTGTTCTTGGTTCCCCACAAGATAGCTTTTGTCCCATTATTTTTTGGTAGACCCTTCTTGAACACCGTTAATGCTAAGATAGACTGCGAAAAGAATGTTGTTACTATTGTCTTGGATGATATGAATCATGAGTTTAATTTCTCTAAATTTAGTAGACAACACCGTGAAGAAGAATTGCCTAGTAAGGATGATATTATTGGTCTTGCTTCTATTGCCGTACCTCCTAGCGATCCTTTAGAACAATATTTACTAGACCATGAAAATGATATGTTTATGAATGAAAGAAGGGAAATAGATGAAGTATTCTTTAAGTAGGAACCTATTCTGAAACACAATTTACCTATTGAAATCCTAGAGGATCCTCCTCCACCCAAGGGTGATCCTGTGTTTGAGCTTAAACCGTTGCCTGATAATCTTAAATATGCTTATCTTGATGAAAAGAAGATATATCCTGTTATTATTAGTGCTAACCTTTCGAACATGAAGAGAGAGATTATTGAAAACTCGAAGAAGCACTTGTCTGCTATTGGATATACTCTTGATGATCTTAAGGGCATTAGTCCCACCTATGTCAACATAAAATAAATTTGGAAGAAGATGCCAAACCAGTTCGTGATCATCAACGACGGCTGAATCTAAGATGAAAGAAGTGGTAAGAAAAGAAACACTAAAGCTTCTGGAGGCAGGTATAATTTATCCCGTTGCTGATAGTCAGTGGGTAAGTCTGTCCATTGTGTCCCCAAGAAGGGAGGTGTTACTGTTGTTCGTCATGATAAAGATGAATTGATTCCGCAAAGAATTATTACAGGTTATAGGATGGTAATTGATTTCCGTAAATTAAATAAGGCCACTAAGAAAGATCATTACCCCTTACTTTTATTGATCAAATGCTAGAAATACTATGCAAACATACACATTATTGCTTTCTAGATGGTTATTCTGGTTTCTCTCAAATACCTGTGTCGGCTAAGGATGAATCAAAGACTACTTTTACATGCCCTTTTGGTACTTTTGCTTATAGACGTATGCCTTTTGGTTTATGTAATGCACATGCTACCTTTCAAAGATGCATGATGGCTATATTCTCTGACTTTTGTGAAAAGATTGTGACGTTTTCATGGATGACTTTTCTGTCTATGGATCCTCTTTTGATGATTGCTTGAGCAATCTTGATCGAGTTTTGCAGAGATGTGAAGAAACTAATCTTGTCTTGAATTGGGAAAAGTGCCACTTTATGGTTAATGAAGGTATTGTCTTGGGGCATAAAGTTTCTGAAAGAGGTATTGAAGTTGATAAAGCCAAGGTTGATGCTATTGAAAAGATGCCATGTCCCAAGGACACTAAAGGTATAGGAAGTTTCCTTGGTCATGCCGGATTTTATAGGAGGTTCATTAAGGACTTCTCAAAAATTTCTCGGCCTCTGACTAATTTATTACAAAAAGATATACCATTTGTCTTTGATGATGACTGTGTAGAAGCATTTGAAATACTTAAGAAAGCATTGGTTTCCGCACCTATTGTTCAGCCACCTGATTGGAATTTACCCTTTGAAATTATGTGTGATGCTAGTGATTATGTTGTAGGTGCTGTTCTAGGGCAAAGAGTTGATAAGAAATTAAATGTTATCCATTATGCTAGTAAAACTTTAGACAATGCTCAAAGAAATTATGCTACTACTGAAATGGAATTCTTAGCAGTTGTATTTGCTTGTGATAAGTTCAGACCTTATATTGTTGATTCTAAAGTAACTATTCACACTGATCATGCTGCTATTAAATACCTGATGGAAAACAAAGATGCTAAACCTAGACTTATTAGATGGGTTCTCTTGCTACAAGAATTTGATTTGCATATTGTCGATAGAAAGGGAGCTGAGAACCCCGTTGCAGACAACTTGTCTAGGTTAGAAAATGTTCTTGATGACCCACTACCTATTGATGATAGCTTCCCTGATGAGAAATTAAATGTCATAAATGCTTCTCATAGTACTCCGTGGTATGCTGATTATGCCAATTACATTGTTGCTAAATTTATACCACCTAGTTTCACATACCAACAAAAGAAAAAGTTTTTCTATGATTTGAGACATTACTTTTGGGATGACCCGCATCTTTATAAAGAAGGAGTAGATGGTGTTATTAGACGTTGTGTACCTGAGCATGAACAGGAACAGATCCTACGCAAGTGTCACTCCGAAGCTTATGGAGGGCACCACGCTGGAGATAGAACTGCACATAAGGTATTGCAATCTGGTTTTTATTGGCCTACTCTCTTCAAGGATGCCCGTAAGTTTGTCTTATCTTGTGATGAATGTCAAAGAATTGGTAATATTAGTAGACGTCAAGAAATGCCTATGAATTATTCACTTGTTATTGAACCATTTGATGTTTGGGGCCTTGATTATATGGGACCTTTTCCTGCCTCCAATGGATATACACACATTTTAGTTTCTGTTGATTACGTTACTAAGTGGGTAGAAGCTATTCCAACTAGTAGTGATGATCATAACACTTCTATTAAAATGCTTAAAGAAGTCATTTTTCTGAGGTTTGGAGTCCCTAGATATTTAATGACTGATGGTGGTTCACATTTTATTCATGGTGCTTTCCGTAAAATGCTTGCTAAGTATGATGTTAATCATAGAATTGCATCTCCTTATCACCCACAGTCTAGTGGTCAAGTAGAATTGAGTAATAGAGAGCTCAAATTAATTTTGCAAAAGACTGTCAATAGGTCTAGAAAGAATTGGTCCAAGAAACTTGATGATGCATTATGGGCCTATAGAACTGCATATAAAAATCCTATGGGTATGTCTCCGTATAAAATGGTTTATGGAAAAGCATGTCACTTACCTCTCGAACTAGAACATAAGGCTTATTGGGCTATTAAAGAGCTCAATTATGATTTCAAACTTTCCGGAGATAAGAGGTTATTTGATATTAGCTCACTTGATGAATGGAGAACCCAAGCTTATGAAAATGCCAAGTTGTTTAAAGAAAAAGTTAAAAGATGGCATGACAAAAGGATACAAAAGCGCGAGTTTAATGTAGGTGATTATGTATTGCTATACAACTCTCGTTTAAGATTTTTTGCAGGAAAACTTCTCTCTAAATGGGAAGGCCCTTACGTTATCAAGGAGGTCTATCGTTCCGGTGCCATAAAAATCAACAACTTGGAAGGCACAAACACGAAGGTGGTGAACAACCAAAGAATTAAACATTATATCTCAGGTAATCCTATAAATGTTGAAACCAATGTAATTGAAACCGTAACCCCGGAGGAATACATAAGGGACACTTTCCAGAACGTTTCAGACTCCGAAAAGGAATAGGTATGTGGTACGGTAAGTAAACCGACTCCAAAACAATTTTAAGGCAATATTTCTCCGTTTTGGAATATTTAGAAAAATAGAAAAACAAGTAGCAGTCCGGGAAGGACACGAGGGCTCCACGAGGGTGGAGGGCGCGCCCTACCCCCCAGGGCGCGCCCCCCTATCTCGTGGGCACCTCGTGTGCCTTCTGGACTCCGTTTTCTTGCATGATGCGCATTTTAGTTGGTAAAAATTCATTATATATTCTCCCAAAGGTTTTGGCCACCGTATCACGCAATTATCCTCTGTTCTTGTTTCGAGCTGTCCTACTGCAGATTAGATCAACATGTCGTCCCAGGATTCGGAAGGAGAAAGCTATGTGGATGATTACCTAGCAAATCCTAAGGTCTACGGAGATGTGGAGCACGATGGTTGGACCACGGAGGAAGAAGAGGACTATGAACCCAAGGGGAAGGAGGAGACGAGCTCAGACGAAGATGAAGCCCCATTACCTCAACCTGGGGACATGCACGTGGAGTTCAAAAAGTCAAGTCTCCCTGATAGGCTAAAGAAACCAAAGGTCGAGTTTATTCCTTTTCGTCTCTTGCAGGAAAATAAGCAGGACCTATGCAAAAAGATATTAACCCTGGAGTGGGAGATTGATGATTTGAGGGACCAAAATTCTATCCTCAAGCGCAAATTAAGGGAGAAGTCTATGCCATCAACTAAGTCAACATCACCACCACCTTCTTCACCAACAACAAAGAAGGAGACATAATCACATGGGTATGGGAACTCCCCTTGGCAACTACCAAGCTTGGGGGAGGTGCCCCGGTATCGTATCACAATCACATCTCCTATCTTTACCGTTTTTCTTAGTTCGATCCTATTAGTAGTATCTTCGTCTAGTAGAATAAAGTTTATGACATGATCTAGTTTTGAGTTTTGCTTTATGATCTTTCTATGTAATCGAGTCCGTGAGCTATATAATAAATATTAGTGTTGAGTCAAAGGCTTGATTATTTTGCCATGATCTTGAGTGAATAAAAGAAAAGAAGAGAAAATAATAAAAAGAAACAAAGAGTTCATATTGATCTTATTGAGAGTGATGACTTCACATAGAAAGAGTATGATGATTAAGAGTTGTTGGGAGTTGGCAAACATAGCTTTGGTCATCGTTGCAAATAATAGGAAGTAATAAAGAAAGAGAGGTTCATATATAAATATACTATTATTGACATCTTTTATGATTGGGAGCACTCATTAAAATATGACGTGCTAAAGAGTTGATGTTGGACAAGGAAGACAACATAATGGGCTATGTTTTCTTATATCTGAGATAAAGTATATTGTCATGGATCATCCAACATGTTGAGCTTGCCTTTCCCCCTCATGCTAGCCAAATTCTCAGCACCAAGTAGAGATACTACTTGTGCTTCCAAAAACCCTTAAACCAGTTTTGCCATGAGAGTCCACCATATCTACCTATGGATTGAGTAAGATCCTTCAAGTAAGTTGTCATCGGTGCAAAGCAATAAAAATTGCTCTCTAAATATGTATGATTGATTGGTGTGGGGTAAATAAGATTTATACGATCTTGTGATATGGAAGAAATAAAAGCGACGGACTGCATAATAAAGGTTCATATCACAAGGGGAAATATAAAGTGACGTTCTTTCGCATTAAGCTTTTGTGCATCCAACCCTTAAGCGCATGGCAACCTCTGCTTCCCTCAGCGAAGGGCCTATCTTCTATTATTGTCCTCTATCTTATGCAAGAGTCATGGTGATCTCACCTTTCCTTTTTACATTTTATCCTTTGGCAAGCACAGTGTGTTGGAAAGATCCTGATAGATATATCTAGTTGGATGTAGGGGAGCATGAGTTATTATTGTTGACATTACCCTTGAGGTAAACGGTTGGGAGGCGAAACTATAAGCCCCTATCTTTCTCTGTGTCCGATTAAAACTCCGTAACCACAAGTATTGCGTGAGTGTTAGCAATTATGAAAGACTAAATGATAGTTGAGTATGTGGACTTGCTATTAAGCTCTGACATAGACTCTTTCTGATGTTATGATAAATTGCAATTGCTTCAATGATCGAGATTATAGTTTGTTGGTTTTAGATAAATTTTATGATTCGTACTCTGCATTGTGAATGGATTATTACTTCAACATAAGAAATCACATGACAATATCTATTTATGTTGCTGTTATGAGAATAATCATGATGCCTTCATGTCTGTATTTTATTTTTTATCGACACCTCTACCTCTAAACATGGGGACATATTTATCGTTATCGGCTTTCTCTTGAGGACAAGCGAGGTCTAAGCTTGGAGGAGTTGATACGTACATTTTGCATCATGCTTTTATATCAATATTTATTGCATTATGGGCTGTTATTACATGTATCTTACAATACTTATGCCTATTCTCTCTTATTTTACAAGGTTTACATAAGGAGGAGAATGCCGCAAATGGAATTTCAGGCTAGAAAAGGAGCAAATATTAGAGACCTATTCGCACAACTCCAAAAGTCCTGAAACTCCACGAAAGTCATTTTGGGAAATAATAAAAATATCCAGCGGAAGAAGTTCACGGAGGGGGCCCACTGTCCACGAGGGTGGGGGCGTGCCCTACCCCTGGCGCGCCCCTACCTTGTGGGCCCTGTTGGATCTCCGATGGCCATCTTCGCTATATGAGGTCTTTCGTCAAGGAAAAATCGTAAGCAACCTTTGGGACGAAACTCGCCGCCATGAGGAGAACAATCTAGGGCTCCGCAGAGCTGCTCTGCTGGGGACACTTCCCTCGGGGGGAAATCATCGCCAACGTCATCACCAACGCTCCTCTCATCGGGAGAGGGCAATCTCCATCAACATCTTCACCAGCACCATCTCCTCTCAAAACCCTAGTTCATCTCTTGTATTCAATTCTTGTCTCCAAGTCCGGGATTGGTACTAGTAGGTTGCTAGTAGTGTTGATTACTCCTTGTAGTTGATGCTAGTTGGTTTATTTGGTGGAAGATCATATGTTCAGATCCTTTATGCATATTATTACGCCTCTTATTATGAACATGAATATGCTTTGTGAGTAGTTACGTTTGTTCCTGAGGACATGGGAGAAGTCTTGCTATTTGTAGTCATGTGAATTTGGTATTCGTTCGATATTTTGATGAGATGTATGTTGTCTAGCCTCTAGTGGTGTTATGTGAACATCGACTACATAACACTTCACCATTATTTGGGCCTAGAGGAAGGCATTGGGAAGTAATAAGTAGAAGATGGGTTGCTAGAGTGACAGAAGCTTAAACCCTGGTTTATGCGTTGCTTCGTAAGGGGCTGATTTGGATACATATGTTTCATGCTATGGTTAGGTTTACCTTAATACTTTTGTTGTAGCTGCGGATGCTTGCAATAGAGGTTAATCATAAGTGGGATGCTTGTTCAAGTAAGAACAACACCCAAGCACCGGTCCACCCACATATCAAATTATCAAAGTACCGAACGCGAATCATATGAACGTGATGAAAACTAGCTTGACGATATTCCCATGTGTCCTCGGGAGCGCTTTTCCTTATATAAGAGTTTGTCCAGGCTTGTCCTTTGCTACAAAAAGGATTGGTCCACCTTGCTGTACCTTATTTACTTTTATTACTTGTTGCTCGTTACCATTTATCTTATCACAAAACTATCTGTTACCGATAATTTTAGTGCTTGCAGAGAATACCTTACTGAAAACCACTTATTATTTCCTTCTGCTCCTCGATGGGTCCGACACTCTTACTTATCGAAAGGACTACGATAGATCCCCTATACTTGTGGGTCATCACAGGGTATGTTGTGATGTGATATGGTCAAAACATGATGTGATATACGTTATTGTATGAGATGATCGTGTTTTGTAAGATATCTGGCAACCGGCAGGAACTGTATGGTTGTCTCTTTATTGTATGAAATGCATACGCCATGTAATTGCTTTACTTTATCGCTATGTGTTAGTAATAGTTGTAGAAGCAATAGTTGGCGAGACAACCACGATGCTACGATGGAGATCAAGGTGTCGAGCCAGTGACGATGGAGATCATGACGATGCTTTGGAGATGGAGATCAAAGGCACAAGATAATGGCCATATCATCTCACATATTTTGATTGCATTTGATATTTATCTTTTTATGCATCTTATTTTGCTTAGTACGGCGGTAGCATTATAAGATGATCCCTTCACTAAATTTCAAGGTATAAGGGTTCTCCTTGAGTATGCACTGTTGTGACAGGTCGTCGTGTTGAGACACCACGTGATGATCGCATGTGATAGACTCTACGTTCACATACAACGGGTGCAAGACAGTTTTTCACATGCAAAATACTTGGGTTAAACTTGACGAACCTAGCATGTACAAACATGGCCTCAGAACACTAGAGACCGAAAGGTCGAACGTGAATCATATAGTAGATATGATCAACATAGAGAGGTTCACCATTGATGACTACCCCATCTCACGTGATGATCGGACATGGGTTAGTTGATCATTTGGATCACGTATCACTTAGATGACATGAGGGATGACTATTTAAGTGGGAGTTCATTAGTAATTTGATTAATTAAACTTAATTTATCATGAACTTAGTCCTGATAGTATTTGCAAATTATGTTGTAGATCAATAGCTCGCGATGTAGCTCCCCGTTTATTTTTTATATGTTCCTAGAGAAAAATAAGTTGAAAGATCATAGTAGCAATGATGCAGACTGGGTCCATGATCTGAGGATTATCCTCATTGCTGCACAATTATGTCCTTGATGCACCGCTAGGTGACAGAACTATTGCAGGAGCAGATGTAGACGTTATGAACGTTTGGCAAGCTCGATATGATGACTACTTGATAGTTTAGTGCGCCATGCTTTATGGCTTAGAACCGGGACTTCAAAAACGTTTTGAACTCCACGGAACAAATGAGATGTTCCAAGAGCTTAAATTGGTATTTCAGACTCATGCTCGTGTCGAGAGATATGAGACCTCTGACAAGTGCTTTGCCTACAAGATGGAGGAGAATAGCTCAACCAGTGAGCATGTGCTCAGAATGTCTGGGTACTACAATCACTTGAATCAAGTGGGAGTTAATCTTCCAGATAAGATAGTGATTGACAGAGTTCTCTAGTCAGTATCACCAAGCTACTAGAACTTTGTGATGAACTATAATATGCAAGGGATGAAGAAAATTACTCCCGAGCTCTTCGCGATGCTGAAATCGGCGAAGGTAGAAATCAAGAAAGAGCACCAAGTGTTGATGATTAACAATACCACTAGTTTCAAGAAAAAGGGCAAGGGAAAGAAAGGGAACTTCAAGAAGAATGGCAAGCAAGTTGCCACTCCCATGAAGAAGCCCAAAGATGGACCCAAGCCTGAAACTGAGCACCTCTACTACAGAGGAAATGGTCACTTGAAGCGGAACTGCCCCAAATACTTGGCGGGTAAGAAGGATGGCAAAGTGAACAAAGGTATATTTGATATATATGTTATTGATGTGTACCTTGCTAGTGTCTGTAGTAGCCACTGGGTATTTGATACCGATTCAGTTGCTAAGATTAGTAACTCGAAACAGGAGTTACAAAATAAACAGAGACTAGTTAAGGGCGAGGTGACGATGTGTGTTGGAAGTGATTCCAAGGTTGATACGATCACCATCGCACACTCCCTCTACCCTCGGGGTTAGTGTTGAACCTAAATAAATGTTATTTGGTGTTTGCGTTGAGCATGAATATGATTTTATCATGTTTATTGCAATACAGTTATTCATTTAAGTCAGAGAATAATTGTTGTTCTGTTTACATGAAGAAAACCTTATATGGTCATACACCCAATGTGAATGGTTTATTGAAACTCGATCGTAGTGATACACATATTCATAAAATTGATACCAAAAGATGCAAAGTTCATAAAGATAGTGCAACATACTTGTGACACTGCCGTTTAGGTCATATTGGTGTAAAGTGCATGAAGAAACTGCATGCAGATGGACTTTTGGAATCACTTGATTATGAATCATTTGATACTTGTGAACCATGCCTCATGGGCAAGATGAATAAAACTCCATTTTCTAGAACAATGGAGCGAGCCAATTACTTATTAGAAATAATACATACCGATGTATGTGGTCCGATGAGTGTTGAGGCTCGCGGCGAGTATCGTTATTTTCTGACCTTCATAGATGATTTGAGCAGATATGGGTATATCTACTTAATGAAACACAAGTCCGAAACATTTGAAAAGTTCAAAGAATTTCAGAGTGAAGTGGAGAATCATCGTAACAAGAAAATAAAGTTTCTACCATCTGATCGCGGAGGCGAATATTTGAGTTACGAGTTTGGCCTTCATTTAAAACAATGTGGAATAGTTTCACAACTCACGCCACCTGGAACACCACAGCGTAATGGTGTGTCCGAACGTCGTAACCGTACTTTATTAGATATGGTGCGATCTATGATGTCTCTTATCGACTTATCACTATCGTTTTGGGGTTATGCATTAGAGACAGCTGCATTCACATTAAATAGGGCACCGTCTAAATCCATTGAGATGACATCGTATGAACTGTGGTTTGGCAAGAAACTTAAGCTGTCGTTTCTTAAAGTTTGGGGTTGCGACACTTATGTCAAAAGGCTTCAGCCTAATAAGCTCGAACCCAAATCGGTGAAGTGCGTCTTCATAGGATACCCTAAGGAAACAATTGGGTACACCTTGTACCACAAATCCGAAGGCAAGATCTTTGTTGCCAAGAATGGAACATTTCTAGAGAAGGAGTTTCTCTCGAAAGAAGTGAGTGGGAGGAAAGTAGAACTTGATGAGGTCAACCAGAGTACGGTCTGCACCAGAGTGGTACGGTAATCCTGTTCTGGAAGTCATGTTACTAGACCATGGCGAACCTACAAACTATGAAGAAGCTATGATGAGCCCACATTCTGATAAATGGCTTGAGGCCATGAAATCTGAGATAGGATCCGTGTATGAGAACAAAGTGTGGACTTTGGTGTACTTGCTCGATGATCGGTGAGCCATAGAGAATATATGGATCTTCAAGAAGAATACTGACGCTGATGGAAATGTTACTGTCTACAAAGCTCGACTTGTCGCGAAAGGTTATCGACAGGTTCAAGGAGTTGACTATGATGAGACTTTCTCACCCGTAGCGATGCTTAAGTCCGTCCGAATCATGTTAGCAATTGCCATATTTTATGATTATGAAATCTGGCAAATGGATGTCAAACTGCATTCCTTAATGGATATCTCAAAGAAGAGTTGTATATGATGCATCCAGAAAGTTTTGTCGATCCTAAAAGTGCTAACAAAGTGTGCAAGCTCCAGCGATCCATCTATGGACTGGTGCAAGCATCTCGGAGTTGGAATATATGTTTTGATGAGGTGATCAAAGCATATGGTTTTATACAGACTTATGGTGAAGCATGTATTTACAAGAAAGTGAGTGGGAGCTCTGTAGCATTTCTGATATTATATGTGAATGACATATTGTTGATTAGAAATGATATAGAATTTCTGGAGAGCATAGAAGGATACTTGAAAAAGAGTTTTTTCAATGAAACAACTCGATGAAGCTACTTATATATTGAGCATCAAGATCTATAAGGATAAATCAAAACACTTAATAGGACTTCCACAAAGCACATGCCTTGACAAAGTTTCTGAAAAGGTTCAAAAATGGGCCAGTCAAAGAAAGGGTTCTTGTATGTGTTGCAAGGTGTGAAGTTGAGTAAGACTCAAGGCCCGACCACGGCAGAAGATAGAGAGAGAATGAAAGTCATTCCCTATGCCTTAGCCATAGGTTCTATAAAGTATGCCATGCTGTGTACCAGACTTGTTGTGTGCCTTGGCAATGAGTTTGGCAAGGGGGTACGATAGTGATCCAGAAGTAGATCGCTAGACAACGGTCAAAATTATCCTTTGAGAACTAAGGAAATATTTCTCGGTTATGGAGGTGATAAAGAGTTCGTCGTAAAGATTTACGTCGATGCAAACTTTTACACCGATCCGGATGACTCTGAGTCTCAATCTGGATACGTATTGAAAGTGGGAGCAATTAGCTAGAGTAGCTCCATAAGGAGCATTGTAGACATAGAAATTTGCAAAATACATACGGATCTGAATTTGGCAGTGAAGGAAATATGCCCTAGAGGCAATAATAAAGTTATTATTTATTTCCTTATTTCATGATAAATGTTTATTATTCATGCTAGAATTGTATTAACCGGAAACATAATACATGTGTGAATACATAGACAAACATAGTGTCACTAGTATGCCTCTACTTGACTAGCTCGTTGAATCAAAGATGGTTAAGTTTCCTAACCATGAACAAGGAGTTGTTATTTGATTAACAAGGTCACATCATTAGTTGAATGATCTGATTGACATGACCCATTCAGTTAGCTTAACACTTGATCGTTTAGTATGTTAATGCTTTCTTCATGACCCATACATGTTCCTATAACTATGAGATTATGCAACTCCGTTTACGGAGGAACACTTTGGTACTACCAAACGTCACAACGAATCGGGTGATTATAAAGGAGTACTACAGGTGTCTCCAAAGGTACTTGTTGGGTTGGCGATTTCGAGATTAGGTTTTGTCACTCCGATTGTCGGAGAGGTATCTCGAGCCTTCTCGGTAATGCACATCACTTAAGCCTTGCAAGCATTACAACTAATGAGTTAGTTGTGAGATGATGTATTACGGAACGAGTAAAGAGACTTACGATACGAGATTGAACTAGGTATTGGATACCGACGATCGAATCTCGGGTAAGTAACATACCGATGACAAAGGGAACAACGTATGTCGTTATGCGGTTTGACCGATAAAGATCTTCGTAGAATATGTAGGAACCAATATGGGCATCCAGGTTCCGCTATTGGTTATTGACCGAGAATGGTTCTAGGTCATGTCTACATAGTTCTCGAACCCGTAGGGTCCGCACGCTTAACGCTTTGATGACAGTTCATTATGAGTTTATAAGTATTGATGCACCAAGTTTGTTCGAGTCCCGGATGTGATCACGGACATGACGAGGAGTCTCAAATGGTCGAGACATAAAGATTGATATATTGGAAGCCTAAGTTTGGACTTGGAATGGTTCCGAGTGAAAGCAGGATGTTATGGAACACCGGGGTTACGGAACCCCGGGGGTATATGGGCCTTCATGGGCCTCAAGGGAGAAGGAGAAGGCCGGCCAAGGTGGGCTGCGCGCCCCCTCCCCTTCCAGTCCGAATAGGACAAGGAGAGGGGGCGCGCCTTCCCTCTTTCCTCCCCAATCCTACTCCAACTAGGAGAGGGGGAGTCCTACTCGGTGGGAGTAGGACTCCTCCTGGCGCGCCTCCCCTTGGGCGGCCACCTCCCCTTGCCTCCTTTATATACGAGGCAGGGGCACCCCATGACACACAAGTTGATCTACGGATCGTTCCTTAGCCGTGTCGGTGCCCCCTCCACCATATTCCACTTGGTCATATCGTCATGAGCTTAGGCGAAGCCTCGCGCCGGAGAAGTCATATCGTCACGGGCTTAGGCGAAGCCCTGCGTTGGTGGAGCATCAACATCGCCACCACGCCGTCGTCTTGACGGAACTCATCCCCGACACTTTGCTGGATCGAGTCCGGGATCGTCATCGAGCTGAGCGTGTGCGAGAACTCGGAGGTGCCGACGTTCGGTGCTTGGATCGGTCGGATCGTGAAGACGTTCGACTACATCAACAGCGTTGTTATAACGCTTCGCTTTCGGTCTCACGAGGGTACGTGGGACGGACACTCTCCCCTCGTTGCTATGCCATCACCATGGTCTTGCGTGATCGTAGGAAATTTTTGAAATTACTCGTTCCCCAACAAATGGCATCCGAGCCTGGTTTTATGCGTTGATGTAATGTGCACGAGTAGAACACAAGTGAGTTGTGGACGATACAAGTCATACTGCCTACCAGCATGTCATACTTTGGTTCAGCGGTATTGTGAGATGAAGCGCCCGGAACGACATTACGCCAGACGCTTACGCGAGACTGGTTTCACCGCCCGAGCACTCGTTGCTTAAAGGTGACCGGCGGTGTCATCTCTCTCACTTTAGTTGAATCGAGTGTGGCTACGCCCGGTCCTTGAGAAGGTTAAAACGAGTCTATTTGTGAAATATCGTTGTGGTTTTGATGCGTGGTAAGAACGGTTCTTGCTCAGCCCGTAGCAGCCACGTAAAACTTGCAACAACAAAGTAGAGGACGTCTAACTTGTTTTTGCAGGGCATGTTGTGATGTGATATGGTCAAGACGTGATGCTATATTTTATTGTATGAGATGATCATGTTTTGTAACCGAGTTATCGGCAATCTGGCAGGAGCCATATGGTTGTCGCTTTATTGTATGAAATGCAACGCCATGTAATTGCTTTACTTTATCACTAAGGAGTAGCGATAGTCGTAGAAGCAATAGTTGGCGAGACGACAACGATGCTACGATGGAGATCAAGGTGTCGCTACCGGTGACGATGGTGATCATGACGTTGCTTGGCGATGGAGATCACAAGCACAAGATGATGATGACCATATCATATCACTTATATTGATTGCATGTGATGTTTATCCTTTATGCATCTTATCTTGCTTTGATTGACGGTAGCATTATAAGATGATCTCTCACCAAAATTATCAAGAAGTGTTCTCCCGAGTATGCACCATTGCGAAAGTTCTTCGTCTTTGAGACACCACGTGATGATCGGGTGTGATAGGCTCTACGTTCAAATACAATGGGTGCAAAATAGTTGCACACGCGGAATACTCAGGTTAAACTTGACGAGCCTAGCATATAACAGATATGGCCTCGGAACACGGAGACCGAAAGGTCGAGCGTGAATCATATAGTAGATATGATCAACATAGTGATGTTCACCATTGAAACTACTCCATCTCACGTGATGATCGGACATGGTTTAGTTGATCTGGATCACGTAATCACTTAGATGACTAGAGAGATGTCTATCTAAGTGGGAGTTCTTAAGTAATATGATTAATTGAACTTTAATTTATCATGAACTTAGTCTGGTAGTATTTTGCAAATTATGTTGTAGATCAATAGCTCGCGTTGTTGCTTCCCTATGCTTTTATATGTTTGTTTTGATATGTTCCTAGAGAAAATTGTGTTGAAAGATGTTAGTAGCAATGATGCGGATTTGATCCGTGATCCGAGGTTTATCCTCATTGCTGCCTGTAAGAATTATGTCCTTAATGCACCGCTAGGTAGCAGACCTATTGCAGGAGCGATATGCGGGCGTTATGAACGTTTGGCTAGCTCAATATGATGACTACTTGATAGTTTAGTGCACCATGCTTAACGGCTTAGAATCGGGACTTCAAAGACGTTTTGAACGTCATGGACCATATGAGATGTTCCAAGAGTTGAAGTTAATATTTCAAGAAAATACCCGAGTTGCGAGATATGAAGTTTCCAACAAGTTCTATAGCTAAAAGATGGAGGAGAATCGCTCAACTAGTGAGCATGTGCTCAGATTGTCTGGGTACTTCAAATCGCTTGAATCAAGTGGGAGTTAATCTCCCGAGATAAGATAGTGATTGACAGAATTCTCTAGTCACCATCACTAAGTTACTAGAACTTCGTGATGAACTATAGTATGCAAGGATGACGAAAACGATTCCCGAGCTCTTCGTGATATTGAAATCGACGAAGGTAGAAATCGAGAAAGAGCATCAAGTGTTGATGATTGACAAGACCACTAGTTTCAAGAAAAGGGCAAAGGAAAGAAAGGGAATTTCAAGTAGAATGACAAGCAAGTTGTCACCCCATGAAAAAACCCAAAGCTGAACCAAAGCCTGAAACCGAGTGCTTACATTGCATAGGAAATGGTCTTTCGAAGCGGAAATACCCCAAATATTTGGTGGATAAGAAGGATGGCAAAGTGAACAAGAGTATATTTGATATCTGAGTTATTGATGTGTGCCTTACTAGTGTTTATAGTATCCCCGAGTATTTGATACTTGTTCGGTTACTAAGATTAGTAACTCAAACAGGAGTTCTGAGAATAAGCAGAGACTAGTTGAAGGGAAGTGAATATGAGTGTTGGAAGTAGTTCCAAGATTGATATGATCATCATCGCACACTCCCTATACTTTCGGGATTAGTGTTAAACCTAAATAAATGTTATTTGGTGTTTGCGTTGAGCTTGAATATGATTTGATCATGTTTATTGCAAAACGGTTATTCATTTAAAGTCAAAGAATAATTGTTGTTCATTTAAATGAATAAAACCTTCGATGGTCATACACCCAATGAAAATAGTTTTCAAAACGGTTATTCATTTAAAGTCAAATAATAATTGTTGTTCATTTAAATGAATAAAACCTTCAATGGTCATACACCCAATAAAAATAGTTTGTTGGATCTCGATCGTAGTGATACACATATTCATAATATTGATGCCAAAAGATGCAAAGTTAATAATGATAGTGCAACTTATTTGTGGTACTTGCCGTTTGGGTCATATCGGTGTAAAGCGCATGAAGAAACTCCATAAAGATGGATTTTGGAATCACTTGGTTATGAATCATTTGATGCTTGTGAACCGTGCCTTTTGGGCAAGATGACTAAAACTCCGTTCTCGGAACAATGGAACAAGCTACTAACTTATTGGAAATAATACATACCGATGTATGCGATCCAATGAGTGTTGATGCTCGTGGCAAGTATCGTTATTTTCGACCTTCACAAGATGATTTGAGCAGATATAGGTATATCTACTTGATGAAACACAAGTCTGAAACATTTGAAAAGTTCAAAGAATTACAGAGTGAAGAGAAGAATCATCGTAACAAGAAAATAAAAGTTTCTACGATATGATCGCAGAGGAAAAATATTTGAGTTACGAAGTTTGGCCTTCATTAAAACAATGTGAAATAGTTTCACTACTCACGCCACCGAACACCACAGCATAATGGTGTGTCCGAACGTCATAACCGCACTTTATTGGATATGGTGCGATCTATGATGTATCTTACCGATTTACCACTATCGTTTTGGGGTTATGCATTAGAGACAGCTGCATTCACGTTTAATAGGGCACCATCTAAATCCGCTGAGATGACACCGTATGAACCATGGTTTAGCAAATAAACCTAAGTATCGTTTCTTAAAGTTTGAGTTGTGATGCTTATATGAAAAAGTTTTCACCTGATAAGCTCTAACCCAAATCGGAGAAGTGCGGCTTCATAGAATACCCAAAGGTGACTATTGGGTACACCTTCTATCACAGATCCGAAGGCAAGTTTTTTCGTTGCTAAGATGGATCCTTTCTAGAGAAGAAGTTTCTCTCGAAAGAAGTGAGTGGGAGGAAAGTAGAACTTGATGAGGTAATTGTACCTTCTCCCTTATTGGAAAGTAGTTCATCACGAAATCAGTTCAAAGTGATTCCTACACCAATTAGTGAGGAAGTTAATGATGATGATCATAAAACTTCAGATCAAGTTGCTGCCAAACCTCGTAGGTCTTCCGAGTAAAATCCGCACAGTGAGTGGTACGGTAATCATGTTCGGAAGTCATGTTACTAGACCATGATGAACCTACGGACTATGAGGAAGCGATGATGAGCCCAGATTCGCGAAATGGCTTGAGGCCATGAAATCTGAGATAGGATCCATGTATGAGAACAAAGTATGGACTTTGATTGACTTGCTCGATGATCAGCAAGCCATGTTAAATAAATGGATCTTCAAGAGGAAGATGATGTTGATAGTAGTGTTACTATCTACAAAGCTCGACTTGTCGCAAAAAAGGTTTTCGACAAATTCAAAGTGTTGACTACAATGAGATTTTCTCAATCAGTAGCGATGCTTAAGTCTGTCCGAATCATGTTAGCAATTGCCACATTTTATGAAATCGGCAAATGGATGTCAAAACTGCATTCTTAATGCTTTTCTTAAAGAAGAGTTGTATATGATGCAACCGAAGATTTTGTCAATCCTAAAGGTGCTAACAAAATGTGCAAGCTCCAATGATCCATCAATGGACTGGTGCAAGCATCTCGGAGTTGGAATATATGCTTTGATGTGTTGATTATAGCATATGATTTTATACAGACTTTTGGAGAAGCTCTGTATTTACAAGAAAGTGAGTGGGAGCACTACAAGCATTTCGATAAGTATATGTGAATGACATATTGTTGATCGGAAATAATGTAGAATTATTCGCAAAGCATAAAGGAGTATTTGAAAGGAGTTTTTCAAAGAAGGACCTCGGTGAAGCTGCTTATATATTGAGCATCAAGATCTATAGAGATAGATCAAGACGCTTGATAAGTTTTTTCAATAAATATATACCTTGTCAAGATTTTGAAGTAGTTCAAAATGGAACAGTCAAAGAAAAGTTCTTGCTGTGTTGCAAAGGTGTGAAATTGAGTAAAGACTCAAAATCCGACCACGGCAGAAAATAGAAAAGAGAATGAAAGTCATTCCCTATGCCTCACCATAGGTTCTATAAAGTATGCTATGCTATGTACTGGACCTATTGTGTACCTTGCTCTGAATTTGGCAAGGGAGTACAATGGTGATCTAGGAGTAGATCACTGGACATTGGTCAAGAACATCCTTAGTAAGGACTAAGGAAATATTTCTCGATTATGGAGGTGATAAAAAAGCCCGTCGTAAAGAGTTACATCGATGCAAGCATTTTACACTGATCCAGATGACTCTAAAGTCTCAATCTGGATACATATTGAAAGTGGGAGCAATTAGCTAGAGTAGCTCCGTGCAGAGCATTGTAGACATAGAATATTTGCAAAATAGATACGGCTCTGAATGTGACAGACCTGTTG
This sequence comes from Aegilops longissima, assembly GCA_021605205.1. NCBI lineage: Eukaryota > Viridiplantae > Streptophyta > Magnoliopsida > Poales > Poaceae > Aegilops > Aegilops longissima. The sequence goes on along the minus strand of CM038676.1, from coordinate 380,318,123 downwards.
ACTAAGCTTCTCTCACGAGCAAAACATGATCATACCTTAGTACTCTTTGGGTGTTAATCACATAGCGATGTGAACTAGATTATTGACTCTAGTAAACCCTTTGGGTGTTGGTCACATATCGATGTGAACTATGGGTGTTAACTACATATAGATGTGAACTATTGATGTTAAATCACATGGCGATGTGAACTAGATTATTGACTCTAGTGCAAGTGGGAGACTGAAGGAAATATGCCCTAGAGACAATAATAAAGTTATTATTTATTTCCTTATTTCATGATAAATGTTTATTATTCATGCTAGAATTGTATTAACGGGAAACATAATACATGTGTGAATACATAGACAAACATAGTGTCACTAGTATGCCTCTACTTGACTAGCTCGTTGAATCAAAGATGGTTAAGTTTCCTAACCATGAACAAGGAGTTGTTATTTGATTAACAAGGTCACATCATTAGTTGAATGATCGATTGACATGACCCATTCAGTTAGCTTAACACTTGATCGCTTAGTATGTTAATGCTTTCTTCATGACCCATACATGTTCCTATAACTATGAGATTATGCAACTCCGTTTACGGAGGAACACTTTGGTACTACCAAACGTCACAACGAATCGGGTGATTATAAAGGAGTACTACAGGTGTCTCCAAAGGTACTTGTTGGGTTGGCGATTTGAGATTAGGTTTTGTCACTCCGATTGTCGGAGAGGTATCTCGAGCCTTCTCGGTAATGCACATCACTTAAGCCTTGCAAGCATTACAACTAATGAGTTAGTTGTGAGATGATGTATTACGGAACGAGTAAAGAGACTTACTGTAACGAGATTGAACTAGGTATTGGATACCGACGATCGAATCTCGGGTAAGTAACATACCGATGACAAAGGGAACAACGTATGTCGTTATGCGGTTTGACCGATAAAGATCTTAAGTAGAATATGTAGGAACCAATATGGGCATCCAGGTTCCGCTATTGGTTATTGACCGAGAATGGTTCTAGGTCATGTCTACATAGTTCTCGAACCCGTAGGGTCCGCATGCTTAACGCTTCGATGACAGTTCATTATGAGTTTATAAGTATTGATGCACGAAGTTTGTTCGAGTCCGGATGTGATCACGGACATGACGAGGAGTCTCGGAATGGTCGAGACATAAAGATTGATATATTGGAAGCCTAAGTTTGGACTTCGGAATGGTTCCGAGTGAAAACAAGATGTTACCGGAACACCGGGGTTACTGGAACCCCGGGGTATATGGGCCTTCATGGGCCTCAAGGAGAAGGAGAAGGGCGGCCAAGGTGGGCTGCGCCCCTCCCCTTCCAGTCCGAATAGGACAGGAGAGGGGGCGCGCCTTCCCTTTTCCCTCCCAATCCTACTCCAACTAGGAGAGGGGGAGTCCTACTCCGGTGGGAGTAGGACTCCTCCTTAGTGCGCCTCCCCTTGGGCCGCCACCTCCCCTTGCCTCCTTTATATCTGAGGCGGGGGCACCCCATGACACACAAGTTGATCTACGGATCGTTCCTTAGCCGTGGCGGTGCCCCCTCCACCATATTCCACTTCGGTCATATCGTCGTGGAGCTTAGGCGAAGCCTCGCGCCGGAGAAGTCATATCGTCACGGGCTTAGGCGAAGCCCTGCGTCGGTGGAGCATCAACATCGCCACCACGCCGTCGTCTTGACGGAACTCATCCCCGACACTTTGCTTTGGATCGAGTCCGGGATCGCCATCGAGTGAACGTGTGCGAGAACTCGGAGGTGCCGACGCTCGGTGCTTGGATCGGTCGGATCGTGAAGATGTTCGACTACATCAACCGCGTTGTTATAACGCTTCCGCTTTCGGTCTACGAGGGTACGTGGACGGACACTCTCCCCTCTCGTTGCTATGCCATCACCATGGTCTTGCGTGATCGTAGGAAATTTTTTGAAATTACTACGTTCCCCAACAGGCAGACCCGTTGACTAAACCTCTCCCACAAGCAAAACATGATCACACCTTAGTATTCTTTGGGTGTTGATCACATAGCAATGTGAACTAGATTATTGACTCTAGTAAACTGTTTGGGTATTGGTCACATGGCGATGTGAACTATGGGTGTTAATCACATGATGATGTTAACTAAATTATTGACTCTAGTGCAAGTGGGAGACTGGTGGGTTGTGGTCCCCACGTGGGCCCCCTCACTTATCTCTTTAGCCCACATCATCACTTACCTCTAGACAAAATCCCAGGTGCTCTCTCTCCCGTGTTCTTGAGCTCAAACCCGCAGATTTCGATCTCTTTGCTCGAAGCTCCATTTCTGAAACTGTTTCGGGGGATTGTTGCTTGGTATGTGACTCCATCATTTGTCCAAATAGTTTTTGGTTTAGTGGTTTATACTTTGAATAATTAGCTGCTCTTCGTGCTGCTGTAGATGTGCTTGCATGTTGAATTCTTAGTGTTGTAAGTAGTTTGAATGCTTAATATGGCTTCTATGCATCCCTATGAGTAGTTGCTATCAATCTTATAAATTTTTGTTGACAAATTTTTGTCACCCCAAAAATTTTATTTTCAGAAAATTGTACGCGGACATGATGAACCTATTTGGAATGAGTTCTTAGATTAGACGATCCTCGGGGGGGGGGGGGCATCTTCTAGTGACAGTTCTGCTCGTCGGTCCTATGTTGAACCAAGTGAAAGCTCCACGCGAGATGCCGGCATCAAGACATGTTTATGGCCTAGCGATGGATATATGGTGTGTGCGGGCATTAAGGAGGAATTTGAGCAATATGTTCACAATGCCGGCCTCGGTCCCTACCTTTCAGATAAGTGTGAACAACACCAACTTCTCACTGAATCATTTGTCAAAGGATTTAAATATTTTCCACGCGAGTCTAGGGTGTCGTTTATGCTTTATGATAATCCATTTACTATCCCACTAGACAATTTTGCATACAATTGCAAACTTCCATTTTGGGGTTCGCTTGATGAGCCACCAACGGTTGAGTACAAGTCTTTCTTGACTAGCCTTTGTTACGGTGAAAATAGGGGAGTGAGACAAGGAAGAATAAAGAGCATTCACTTTCCCGCAATTCAGTATTTTGTATTATTTAACGGGAAATGCATAGTAGGCAAGCAAGACTGTAGCATACTTTGTGCGCCAGACTTGAGCCTCATTAACACCGCTCTCACTAGTGAAAGGAATTATAACATTCAACCGATTGTCGACGTAGACTTCAGCACAATGCTAACAGTGGTTGGTTCTATGGTGGAATTTATGCCACGCGTTTAGCACGAGAGCTGGGTGTTTCGCCTTTGCCCTTTGATCCTATCCTACCCAGCGGTATTTAGATTTTGACACTTTGAAAGAACACAAGATCCTTAAGGTAAAGGTTGATAATTTCACTTACAATCTAATTGAGGGAGTTCCGGACTAGGGGGTGTCCGGATAGCCGAACTATCATCATCGGCCGGACTCCAAGACTATGAAGATAGAAGATTGAAGACTTCGTCCCGTGTCCGGATGGGACTTTCCTTGGCGTGGAAGGCAAGCTTGGCGTCTGATATGTAGATCTCCTACCTTTGTAACCGACTTTGTGTAACCCTAGCCCTCTCCGGTGCCTATATAAACCGGACGGTCTGTAGTCTATAGGACTAACAACAATCATACCATAGGCTAGCTTCTAGGGTTTAGCCTCTTTGATCTCGTGGTAGATCCACTCTTGTAACACACATCATCAATATTAATCAAGCAGGACGAGGGTTTTACCTCCATCAAGAGGGCCCGAACTGGGTAAAACATCGTGTCCCTTGTCTCCTGTTACCATCCGCCTAGACGCACAGTTCGGGACCCCTACCGAGATCCGCCGGTTTTGACACCGACATTGGTGCTTTCATTGAGAGTTCCTCCGCCGTCACCATCGGGAAGGATGCCTTTTCCAGTTTTTAAAGACGACGCCGTCGTCAAAGGAGCTTTGGCCGCCGAACTATTCGGCTAGGCGGTTTCTCATGACCACTGCTCGCCACCGCCCGACAATGACCTCTCAAGTCATTAAAAGCGATCTTCACGTCAGCTCGAATTACCGAGCAGCTAGATCCGATTGAGCTCTCCTCCAGAACGAGCTCTTGGATCGTGATCGCCGCTCAGGAGTCGCTATCGACTACGATCGATTGGGCTTAAAACCAATCTGAGAGAAATTAACTCTCCCCAGGTTACCCACCACGTTGTCGTGGTAGAGGAACAATGCGGCGACTCTTCTTCTATGTTAAAATCCAACTATGTCCGGATTCCGGATCCCTCCATGTCGGATTCCCACGGAGGGACGGACGCTAATCAAATACTGAATCTAAAGTCAGGCATCGGACCAGATTTGTTGGAAAGCGCTCAGCAAACCAAGCTTCCGAATCCGGAAGCTTCTTGGCCTTTGAGCCTCAGACCGGGCGGGGTTCTGAACTCAATTCCACCCGCCCACCCAAACATAAGCGATCTATCTCAAATACGGCAAGAGCCCGATGAAACAGTACATCATTAATGGGCCAGATTCCTCCTAGTTATGAACAAGATAAAGGACTGTCGTGAAGAAAGCGCGATTTCAATCTTCTGCAACAATCACACGAACAAGGGAATCATAAACGCCATTAGTCGTTGCGAAGTTTCACGCCTCGCTGACCTAGCGACCATCGTACAAAAATACTGCGCGATGGAGAGTGCCTGGAAAACCGAAACTAGGTTTTGGGACAATCCGGCCCTGAATACAAACCCAGTCCGAAATAAAAGGGTGCTTCATACTCAAGCACCGGGTTAAAACCAAAAGCAAAAACCCTAAAAGTACGGAACATCGCATCGAGGGATGGCTCAACGGACCTGCAAAATCCACAAGACGGAGGGCGCCACTCCAACACACAGCCTTCGGCGTGTTGGATACTACGACAGTGGCCAAAAGTGGCGAGGCTTTTTAGCCCCGCAACCAACCCAGCAGATACCAAGACGGTATTAACGGTCTTCGAGACTTTCGCTTCAAATAACATGCGAAACGAACAATCCGCAGCCTCGCCAAGTCTACCAAGTAGCAACAACAAATCCATGGAGCGACACGGCTATCACCTTCAACGCCAATGATTTAACCTAAATTCGAACAGCTAGAGCACCACCGCATTGGTCCTCGGTCCGATAGTGGACGGTTTCCGTCTTACTAAGGTACTCATGGATGGCGGCAACGGATTAAACCTCATCTATGAGGAAACCCTTCAAAAATGGAAATTGCCCGAGCGCATTGAGCGAAGCAGCACAACCTTCAGAGGATAATCCCTAGTCGAGAAGTACGCTGCACGGGAAAAATCACACTAGATGTAGTGTTTGGCTCACCGGACAATTACAGGTCCGAGGAGGTCACGTTCCAAGTGGCCCCATTCGGCAGCTGATATCACGCTTTGTTAGGGCGAGAGGCATTCACAATCTTCCAAGCTATACCCCACTACGGGTACATGAAGCTCAAAATGCCCGGACCCAATGGGATAATCACTCTCGCCAGTGATCCAGATACAACACTCGCGCTAAAAATAAGACAGCCAGACTTGGCCCTAGAGGCATTGTCCAAGCCCTAGCGGCAGAGGAACTAACTACGCTGCACTCCACGGTGGATAGGGACGATGTGATACTCGATAAGAGGTCCAAGTCCACCTCTTTTAAACCAGCGATTTAAATAGTCAAAATTCAGGTCCATCCAATGGACCCCACAAAGACGGCCTCCATTGGGGCACAATTAAGTCCCTGATGTCGAAGCCAAGACCACGAGAATTCCTTTGGGAAAATTGGGACATTTTGCTCGCACCCTTCAGACATGCCAGAATCCCACGCAGTGGCAGAGCACAGCCTAAATATCCTAAAAGGATTCAAGCCAGTCAAACAAGCTCTTCGGCGATTTTCCGAACCCAAAAGACAGGCAATGGGAGAGGAGCTAGCCAAACTCTTAGAAGCCGGATTCATCAGAGATATAAAACATCCGGACTGGCTAGCCAATCTAGTAATGGTACCAAAAAAGGACAAATCCTGGCGCCTCTGCGTTGATTTTAAAGACCTTAACAAGGTGAGGGAGTCCCGGATTAGGGGGTGTCCGGATTGCCGGACTACCATCATCGGCCGGACTATCATCATCAACCGGACTCCAAGACTATGAAGATACAAGATTGAAGACTTCACCCCGTGTCCGGATGGGACTTTCCTTGACGTGGAAGGAAAGCTTGGCGATACGGATATGTAGATCTCCTACCATTGTAACCGACTCTATGTAACCCTAGCCCTCTCCGGTGTCTATATAAACCGGATGGCTTTAGTCCGTAGGACTACAATCACAACAACCCTTACAATCATACCGTAGGCTAGCTTCTAGGGTTTAGCCTCCTTGATCTCGTGGTAGATCCACTCTTGTAAACATCCACAATATCAATATCAATCAAGCGGGGACGAGGTTTTACCTCCATCAAGAGGGCCGAACACAGGTAAACATCGTGTCCCTTGTCTCCTGTTACCATCCGCCTAGACGCACAGTTCGGGACCCCTACCGAGATCCGCCGGTTTTGACACCGACATTGGTGCTTTCATTGAGAGTTCCTCCGTGCGTTGCCACCGATAGGAAGGATGCCTCCTCCCATATTCAAGGACGGTATTTTCGCCAAAGGAGCCTTGGCCGCCGCCAAACTATCCGCTAGGTGGTTTTCTTATAACCGCCGGTCCGCCATCGCTCGACAACGACCTCTCAAGTCGTCAAAAGCAATTTTCATGTCAGCTCGAATTCGCCGAGCGGTTGGATCCAATAGAGCTCTCGTCCAGAACGAGCTCTTGGATCGCATCGCCGCCCAGGAGTCGCCATGACTACGATCAGATTGGGCTTAAAACCGATCCGAGAGAAATTAACTCTCCCCAGTCACCCACCACGCTGGTGTGGTAGAGGAACAATGCGGCGACGCTTCTCCCGTATTGAAAACTAGTCATGTCCGGATCCCCAAACCCCCATGCCGGATTCCCGTGGAGGGACGGGCTTTGATCAAACACTTGAACTTAAAGTCGCATCGGACTGACTCGTTGGACAACGCCCGAAATCCAAGCTTCCAAATTGGAAACTTCTCGGCCTCGAGCCTTGAGCGGGTAGGGTTCCGGACTTAGTTCCACCCACCTGCCCGGACATATGCGATCTAACTCTAATTCGGCAAGAGCCCGCCGAGACAAGACATCACTATTGGGCCGATTCCTCTGGTTATGGACAGGATAAAGGATCGCCGAGAGGAAAACGCAATCTCGGTCTTACGCAATAATTGCACGGACAAGGGAATCCTAAACGCCATAAGTCGCTGCGACATTACACGCTTTGCTGACTTGGAGACCATCGTACAAAAGTCTTGTGCGATGGAGAGCGCTGAAAACCGAAAGTAAATTTTGGGATAATCCGTCCCGAATACATCCCTAGTCCGGAACCAAAGGTGCATCATTATCAAGCACCGGCTGAATACCAAAAACCAAAACCCCTAAAGGGTACGGAACTGCATCGAGGGCTGGCTAAATGGACCTGCAAAATTCATAGCACGAGGGCGCCACTCCAACTCACAGCCTTCGAGCATGTTGGATACTACGGCGGTGGCCAAAAGTGGCGAAGAGCTTCTAGCTTCGAATCCCAGCCCAGCAACACCAAAGACGGTGTTAGCAGTCTTCGAGACTTTCGCATCCAATAACATGCAAAACGCAACTCCGCAACCTTGCCAAGTCTACCAAGTAGCAACAATAAATCCATGGAGCGACACGGCTATTACCTTCAATGCCGGATTTAAACTAAATTCGAACTGCCTGGCACCGGCCGCATGTCCTCGGCCGATAGTAGGCGGCTTTTCGCCTTACTAAGGTACTCATGGATGGTGGCAGCGGACTAAACCTCATCTATGAGGAAACCCTCGAAAAATGGAAATAGTCTGGAACCGCATTGAGCGAAGCAGACAACCTTTAGAGGAATAATCCCCACCGGAAGCATGCTGCACAGAAAAATCACGCTGGACGTAGTGTTCGCTCACGGACAATTACAGGTCCGAGGAGGTCACATTTCAAGTGGCTCCATTCAGCAGCGGATATCATGCTTTATTAGGCGAGAGGCATTCACAATTTTTCAAGCTATACCCCATTATGGGTACATGAAGCTTAAAATGCCCGGTCCCAACGGAATTATCACTCGCTAGTGATCCGAACATAGCACTCCGCCGAAAATAAGACAGCCGCACTAGCCCTCGAGGCACTATCTGAAGCCCTAGCGGCCGAGGAACTCACCGCGATGCGCTCCACGGTGAACAGGGACGATGTGTTACTTGATAAAAAGTCCACCTCTTTTAAACCAGCGGATGAAATAGTCAAATTCCAGGTCCACCCAACGGACCCCACGAAGACGGCCTCCATCGGGGCACAATTGAACCCGGATGTAGACGCCGCACTGCGAGAATTCCTTCGGTAAAATTGGGACATTTTTGCCTGGCACCCCTCGGATATGCCCGGAATCCCACGCAGATTGGCAGAACACAGCCTAAACATCCTAAAAGGATTCAAGCCAGTCAAACAGGCTCTTCGACGATTTTCCGAACCCAAAAGACATGCAATGGGAGAAGAGCTAGCCAAGCTATTGGAAGCCGGATTCATTAGAGACATCAAGCACCCGGATTGGCTAGCAAACTTGGTAATGGTACCAAAGAAGGACAAATCCTGGCGCCTATGTGTCGATTTCAAAGACCTAAATAAGGCCTGCCCAAAGGAGCCCTTCCCCCTCCCCCGCATCGACCAAATCATCGATGCCACCGCAGGGCACGATTCATTGTGCTTCCTGGACGCATACTCCGGCTATCATCAAATCAAGATGGCAGAAGCGGATTAAGCCGCAGCGGCATTCATTACTCCATATGGACCATTCGCTTCAACACGATGCCCTTCGGACTTAAAAACGCCGGCGCAACATATCGGCGCATGATTCGTACATGTCCGCTACCCAGATCGGCAAAACAGTAGAGGCATACGTGGATGACGAGTCGTCAAAACTAAAACACGCCGAAACTCTAGTAGACGACTTGAGGCTCACATTCGACGACCTCGAGCATATGACATCAAGCTGAATCCAGAAAAATGTGTTTTGGCGCATCAATTTGGAAAGTCATTGGCTTCATCGATCCGTAGAGGAATTGAAGCAAACCCAGCCAAGATCCGAGCTCATCACAGCTAGATATCCCAAAAGACCTCAAGCAAATACAAAATTAACTTTGATGTGTAGCGGCTCTAAGCCGCTTTATCTCCGATCTAGGAGAAAAGGCATTACCCTCTATCGCCTCCTCGGTAGATCAACACTTCGAGTGGGGCGGATGCTGCCACCACGGACTCAAGAAATAAAGGCCATATTGGCAACAATCCGGTCTGGCTGCGCCTTAACCCGGGCGAACCAATGTTGTTATACATCGCAGCTACGCATCAAGTTGTAAGCGTGGTACTGTCGTCGAACGAGAAATGTAAGGGCATAAATTCTCTTCAAAACCAGTATACTACGATCCACTGTGTTAACCCCTCGCAAGTCCGTTACCCGCACTATCGAAGATAGCATACGCGGTGTTCATGGCATCCGGAAGCTCGACACTACTTTCAAGAGTGTTCGATAACATGGCCTCAAGTACCACTTAACGACATTATAAACAACCACGAGGCAACGGGCAGGATTGCAAAATGGGCCATTGAGCTCTTACCATTTGATATATCTTACAAACCTCGCGAGCTATAAAATCACAAGTTTTGGCTGACTTTGTCGCTGAATGGACCGGCGAACTCCCTAAAGAATACGGCGATACTCCAATTGGATTATGCACTTCAACGACTCTAAAATATTAGCGGATGGGGCTGGCATCGTATTGACGTCCCGACCGGAGACACGATCCAATACGCATTTCAGATAATGTACACGGACTCCAACAATGCAGCCGAATACGAGGCCCTTTTACACGGTCTCCGGATGGCAATCTCCATGGGCATTCAACGCCTAGAGGTGCGCGGGGATTTCAAACCTTGCAATATCCCAAATAAACGGAGACTTTGACGCCAAAGATCCGAAAATGGCAGCATATCGCAACGCTGTCCTCAAAATGTCAGCCCGGTTCGAAGGACTTGAATTCCATCACGTAGCCCGGGATAATAACCAAGCGGCCGACGTACTGGCACGCATTGGCGCAAAACGCGACGCTGTCCCTCCTAACATCTTCCTGGAACGGCTCTTCAAGCCATCCGTACTATGGGAAGAGGAGTCCGGAACTAACAATCCGGAACAAGCCGCACCAACCGGCGATCCAGCCGATGACATAACACCTTCCGCCCATGACATAATGGCAGTAATTGCCCCGTGGACAAATGTAACACCCCGGAAGTAACTTTCCATATTTGTAACTCCGACTCTTGCCATTTTCGGCATTGATATATGATATTCCCTCCGTGGTTGGGTTTTCTTCATTCTGCTTTTTGTCCGTGTCATGCATTTTATATTATGTCATCATGTGCATCGCATTTGCATACGTGTTCGTCTCGTGATTCCGAGCATTTTTCCGTTGTCCGTTTTGCAATCCGCACTCCTATCTCCCCGGCGGTCCCTTTTACGCTTTTTCCGTAAAGGGTATCAAAACCTTCTCGAAATGGACCGAGGTTTGTCTAGTGGCCTTGGTATAACACCGGAGACCACCGGTCAAGTTTCGGTCATTTGGAGCTCGTTTGGTACTCCAACGGTTAACCGCACTCTCGCAAAGGCCTCTTTTAAGTTGCAGCCCAACACCCCTCCAAAACAGCCCAATAACCCATCTAAGTCACTCCCATGCTCTCCGTCGTTCGATCACGATCGTGTGGGCGAAAACTACACCTCATTTGGACTCTCCTAGCTCCCTCTATGCCTATTTAAACACCTCCCCCGAATCCGGATCATCCTCTACCCCGAAACCCTAGCCCTTCTTCCTCCGCGCGCCGGACGTGTCCGCCCGGCGCGGACAATCGCCCGCCGCCCGCAGCAGTGGCAGGCTGCCACGTGGCGCCACCGCCCCCACTGGCCACGCCCGGGAGCCAGATCCGCCCGCCTGGCCGAACTGGCCAGCAGAGCCGAGCGCCCAAGCGCCTCTGCGGCTCCTCCCGCCGCCTCGCCCGGCCCTCCGCGCCTCGCCGGCCGCCGCCCGTCGCGGCGCGGTAGCCGGCGCGCCGCTCCGGCCTCCCGCCGCCCAAGGCGGCGCCCATGGGCCTCCTCGCCTGTCGCCGCCCGGGGCGAGCTTCGCCTGCGGCCGGCGCCGCCCTGGTCGCCCGGTCCTCTCGGCGGCGCCCTTCCTCCTCCCTCCCGGCGACTGCGCGCCCGATCCGATCCGCCTCGGGATCCGTGCGAGCGCGTTGACTTCTTCCCCTCCCCTTTTTCCTTCTAAGTCCTTTTTCTCATGTAATTTTGTGCAATTTTCATCATGCTATATCTTCGCATCCGCAGCTCCATTTTTCGCGTATAATATGTCAAAATGTTCGCCTCGAAGAGTAGATCATTTCATTCCATTGCATCATTTTCATTTGAGCTCATCTTGATGCCCGAAATGCTGTTGGAAGAGTGCTATGTGCTGTTAGTTGCTGATTTTTATCAGAACTTGCACTTTTGTTATTTTTGCCATGATTAATATGTGCACCTTATGAATTTGAGTCCTACATGTGTTTTGTAAAATGCCATGTCATCTTTCCAGGGTATATGCCATGTATTTTTGTGATCTATGTGGTGACTAGCACAAGCATGCAAAGTAGGTGTCCTAATGTTGCTGATTTCAGCCCTGTTTTAGCTGATTTTGATGCCATGTTAACTTGATGATACCGAGAGATCTATGCATATTTTGAGATACTTCAGTAAGGGTGTTTTGTAAAACATGACTTGCTCTATCCATCCATGCCTTTGTTTGCAATTATGGGGTGCCATAGCTTGAGTCAATCGAGCTCTACGTTTGCTACCAAATGTTTCCTGGCAGATTGTATACGTGTCATTCAATTTTGTCTAGGATGTTGTGGTTGACCCATATAGGCTATGTAATTGTTCTTGCCATGTATGTCTTCTATGTCATGTCTTCTTGATGTATGTATGCTTAGTTTATCATTTGAGGCTCTGTAGTGAGTGCATTGAGTTTGTAAACATGCCATCTCGTTATCAGTTTTGACATGCCATGTTGCTGAATCTGTTAACTAGACTTTCGATATTGACATGGGTGTTACTATATTTTCTAGTCCTTTTTGGCTTATGGTCAGTAAGGGACTTTTGTTCTAGGCTTTGAGTAGATTCATGCCATGCCTTGTTTTGCTATTTTAAGGTCCTGTAGCATGTAGTTTTGATGCTCTGAACATTGCAACCTGATGCTGTTTTTGCCATGTCCAGCCTGATTATTAATGCACTTTTGTCATGCTTGTTTGAACCTGTTATGATGTGAACTAGCCGTAGCTCAGTGCTCATCTTTTGTCGAGCATCATGTGTAGATCACTGCCATGTGCTTTGTTGATACGTTTGGGTGCAGTATCTTAATTAATTGTTGCTTGCTAAGTGGCATCATGCTGTTAATGGCAGATTTGCGCCTTTCTTGTTTTGCTTGTCATTTGCAAACCGTGCATCCGATTCCGGTGATCTTTATATCGATTTCAACCGAAATCATCTCATCTTTCCAGTGGCATGCTTGGTTTGCCAAGTTGATGCCTGGTTCATCATTTACCTTCCGGAGCGCACATACGCATTGCATATCGCATCCCGCATATCATGTCATGTTTTGCATCATGTTGATTGTGCATTGCACCGTGATTTATTGTGGTTCCTTTGTTTGTGTTGTTGCTTTGGGTAGAGTCGGAGACGAGTACGTGAACGAGGAGCCTGTTGAGAACGTTTCGAGGATCAAGCTTTCGACAACTCGAGAACATTGCGAGCAAGATGACCATACCCTCGAAATCACTTCTATCTTTGCTATGCTAGTTGCTCGCTCTTTTGCTATGCCTATGCTGCGATGCCTACCACTTGCTATATCATGCCACCCATATTGCCATGTCAGCCCCTAACCATCCTTTTCCTAGCAAACCGTTGATTGGCTATGTTACCGCTTTGCTCAGCCTTCTTATAGCGTTGCTAGTTGCAGGTGAAGCTGAAGTTTGTTCCTTGTTGAACATGGAGATGTTGTTCCTTATTGGAACATGTTTACTTATTGGGGATATCACAATATATATCTGCTAATTAATACATCTATATACTTGGTAAAGGGTGGAAGGCTCGGCCTTATGCCAGTGTTTTGTTCCACTCTTGCCACCCTAGTTTCCGCCATACCGGTGTTATGTTCCTTGATTTTATGCTCCTTACACGGTTGGGTGATTTATGGGACCCCTTGACAGTTCGCTTTGAATAAGACTCGCCCAAAGAAGGCCCAACATTGGTTTTACCATTTGCCACCTAAGCCTTTTCCCCGGTTTTCGCGAGCCCGAGGGTCATCTTTATTTTAACCCCGGACGGTGCTCCTTCGAGTGCTGGTCCAACCGAGCCACTCATGGGCCACCACGGGAAACTCGAGGCTTGGTTTTACTCGTAGCCTGTCTCATCCGGATGTGCCACGAGAACGAGATATGTCCAGCTCCTATCGGGATTTGTCGGCACATTCGGGCGGCTTTGCTGGTCTTGTTTTATTGCTGTCGAAATGTCTTGTAGTCCGGATTCCGAGATTGATCGGGTCTTCCGGTAGAAGGAATATCCTTCGTTGACCGTGAGAGCTTATAATGGGCTGTTGGGACACCCCGCAGGTAATATCTTTCAAAGCCGTGCCCATGTTATGAGGCAGATGGGAATTTGTTAATGTCGGTTGTAGAAAACCCAAAGTTGACCTCAAATAAAATACACATCAACGCGTGTGTAACCGTGATGGTCTCTTCTCGCGGAGTCCGGGAAGTGAACACGGTGTTGGAGTTATGTCGACGTAAGTAGTTCAGATCACTTCTTGATCGCTACTAGTTTCACGACCGTGCTTTGCTTCTCTCCTCGCTCTCTTTTGTAAGTAGCCACCATATATGCTAGTCGCTTGCTGCAGCTCCACTTTACTACTCAGTCCTTCCTATAAGCTTAAATAGTCTTGATCTCATGGTGTGAGATTGCTGAGTCCCCGTGACTCACAGATACTTCCAAAACAGTTGCAGGTTCCGATGAGGCCAAGTCAGGTGATTCAACCGAGCTCAAGTGGGAGTTCGACGAGGAACGTGGTCGTTATTATGTGTCTTTTCCAGATGATCAGTAGTGGTGCCCGGTTGGGACGATTCGGGGATCTGTGTTAGCATTTGGGGTATCTTCTTTTATTTTGGTTCCGTAGTCGGACCTTGAGTGTACTCAATGATGGATGTTTATTTATGTATTGTGTGAAGTGGCATCGTAAGCCAACTATGTATCTTTCCCTTAATTATTACATGGGTTGTGTGAAGATTACCTCACTTGCGACATTGCTTTCAATGCGGTTATGCCTCTAAGTCGTGCCTCGACATGTGGGAGATATAGCCGCATCGGGGGCGTTACAAGTTGGTAATCAGAGCCTTCCCCGACTTAGGAGCCCCCTACTTGATTGTTTGCTGACTTTGTTGAGTCTAGAATGGAAAATGTTTTGAGTCTTAGGATTATATATATCGAGAGTAGGATTCTTTTTACTCCCAGTCCCTTCGTCGCTCGGTGAGGTATCCCGACGTAGAGTTTTGACTCTTCTCTCCTCAAATTTCACTAAAATTTTTTAGGATCACGTGGGTATCTTGGAATCGTTCGATGGTTTTGTGACGAGAACATTGTTCTTGGTGCCTCGACATTTAGGGGTTGTGGCGGTGTCCCGGGAGTTGAGCTCCGAGGTGTTGTCGTCACAATTTTATTGTTGCGATTCTCGAATACGAGTTTTGCCGACATCGAAATCTCTTTTGTGCAGTTGTTGGTGAGATAACCCCGATAGCCCGAGATTGTGGCGAAAAGGGAGTATTGCCATGACTTGCATAACGGATGTTTTTCAAGGTCGAGGTACACGATTTCCGAGGATTTCTTGGTTATGTGTTGACGGATGGATACAAATGGATCTAGGTATTGTTAGTTTGGGTGATATATTTTGTGTCCCTGTATCCCCAACACCAGATTGCATAACCAGAAAGTTTGGGAGTTTATAGGTGGGAATTCTAGTAGCTTACGGGATATTCTTTCCGACGGATGTATGATTTGAGATTGGGGTTCAACGTCTAGTGGTCCGCCCATTCACGGTCGATTCTGATGGTCGCGAGACGCCTTAAAGAATCCTTGGCTATGCTGATTCGGGACGTCTTGTTAGTCATTCGTGACGTCCGCTATACGTCGTGTCGTGTGGGCCCCACCACTAACACTTTGAGCGAAATCTCTATCATGTGTTTGTTCCGCTCATTCTAGAAGCCAATCTTTTGTTTTCAGTTGTGATATTCGATTTGTTTCTAAGATGATGTTATTTCCATATCTTTATCTAAGTGGCTTCTCACCTTAATGGACGTGTGATGATTAACTTTGGAATTCATTCATTCATTCTTGTTCGAATGTTTATTGTCAAGACTATATGTTGCAATTTCTATCCGTTGATTCTACTTATCTATTTTGCCTATCAAAGGACTAACGGATGTCACCCTCTTCAGATGGCTCCTGCCAACGTCTGAATCCGGATCGCAATGATGGGGATCGGTCGAACCTCCACCTCCACCTCCACCTCCGCCTCCAGAGGCCTGGCAAGCTATCATGGCAGCCACCAATGCCAATGCTCAGATGATTTTGCAGCTCTTGCAAGAACGTACTCAGGGGCAAGGCAATCAAGGCAATCAAGGTCAAGGCAACCATCAGCCACACTTTACTACTCTCAGTCAGTTCCTCGCTAATCAGCCGAAGTCTTTCAGTTTCTGTGTCGAGGCCACAGACGCCGATGATTGGTTAGTGGACATCTGCAAGCACTTTGATTGTAGCAATGTCGGACACGAGGACTTTGTCAAGTTTGCATCGTTTCAACTCAAGGATCAAGCTCTTTGAGTGGTACCAAAGAATACAAAGATTCCAGAGGAGGTCGTGTCATTACAGGATGAGTTCCGCCGTGATTTCGAGCTCATCACATTCAAAAGTGTTGTTGAGAGCAAGCGTGAGGAGTTCCGCAATCTCAAGCAGGGCAACATGTCCGTCTATCAATACAATATCCAGTTCGAAGCTCGCTCGTTTTGCTAAGCAAGACGACACGATGAAAGGAGTATGATCTATCGGTTGAGGTGGTGCGAGAGAAGATCTGCAATTACCTCTTGTGCTGTTTGAGCCGGATAAGTATGATGATTTCTACAACATGGCTCTCAAGCAAGAAGCTGCCCAGCTCAAATGCGAGGCTTCTAAGAAGAGAATCGGGGATGCAGTTCAGTCCTCTTCGTCCTCTCAAGTGGCAGCCAAGCAGCAGAAGTTTTACCCCCCCTCCTCCGTTCCGTCGGCCTTACCAGCAGAAGAACTCAGGTGGCCGTGGATCTTCCCACCCACCCAACCCAAGCTATCGTAACAAGTCTAATTCTCAAGCTCCAAGGTCAAGTGCTCCTTACCACCGTCCGCTCTCGAGGTCACTTGCAACAAGTGTCGCAGAAGGGTCACTATGAACAAGTGCTTCAACCAAAGGCGCCTTCCGCCTCCTCCTCCTGTGAAATCTTCCAGCAATGCAGTGGTCAAGCATAATCCAAAGTATGCCAAGGTCAATATGATGAATGCAGCTCAAGCAGAGGAGTCTTCTGATGTGTTAATGGGTAATCTCTCAGTTAATGATATTCCTGCAAAATTCTTATTTGATACTGGTGCATCGCATTCTTTCATGTCATATCCTTTTGCATCGAAGCACAATTTTGATACAGAGGCATTACCTCAAGCTATGCAAGTTATTTCTCCGGCGAAGCGTTTGAGATCTACCATGTTGGTTCCTAATGTCTCTATCAAGATGGGCGATTATAGATTTCTTTCTAAACCAATTGTTCTTGGTGACTCGGATATCGATCTTATTCTCGGAATGGGTGGCTTTATCAAGACAAAGCTCAGATTGATTGTGCTGCTGTGGAAATTCAATTGACTCATTCTTCTAATGATGTGATCATCTATGCCGCTCGTGATGAAACCATTGGTTGTTTTCTCTCAATGAGAAGGGCGAACTGAATGCCATCTCTCGATTCGATCGTTTGTGAGTACCAAGATGTCTTTCCGAAGAGCTTGGGTATGCCTCCTCATCGCCGCTTGAGTTCGTTATCGATCTTGAGCCCGCATCGAACCCGTTTGCAAGCGCCCATACAAGCTTGGACCTGATGAGCTGAAGGAATTGAAGAAGCAGCTCGATGAACAAGAGCGTCGGGTTTGATCGGATCGAGTTCATCTCCTTGGGGTTGTGGTGTTCTTTTGTCCGGAAGAAGGATGGCACGGACCGACTTTGCGTCGATTACCGCCCATTGAATAAGAAGACAATCAAGAACAAGTATCCACTTCCCAACATCAATGAGCTTTTCGAGCAACTCAAAGGTGCTACAGTTGTTCTCCAAGCTTGACCTTCGTATGGGGTATCATCAGATTCGCATTCGTGAACAAGATATTCCCAAGACAGCATTCGAACAAGCTTTGGTTCTTATGAATACACTGTCATGTCTTTCGCCTCGTCAATGCTCCTCCAACATTCTCTCGGATGATGAACTTCATATTCAACCCCTACACCAATGAATTCGTCTTGGTCTATCTTGATGATATTTTGGTTTCTCCAAGAATAAGAAGGATCATGCCAAACATTTGCGATTGGTGCTAGACAAGCTCGAGAGTATCAATTCTATGCTAAGTTCTCCAAATGTGAATTTTGGCTTGATGAAGTGCTTTATCTTGGTCATATCATCTCCGCTAAGGGCATCGCTGTTGATCCCGAGAAGGTGTCCGCAATTGTGAATTGGGAACCTCCTCGAATGTCAAGCAGCTCGCAGATTTTCTTGGTCTTGCAAGCTATTGCGAAGATTCGTTGAGAACTTCTCCAAGATTGCAAAGCCTCTTTCCAACCTCCTCCGAAGCATGTGAAGTATTCCGGTCTCCCGAGTGTGACGTTGCTTTCAATACCCTCAAAGAGAAACTCGTCACAGCTCTGTCTTGACTCCTCTGATGAATCCAAGCCATTTGAAGTTTTCTCGTGATGCTTCTCTTCAAGGTCTCGGTGCTGTGTTAATGCAAGAGAAGAGAGTTGTGGCTTATACCTCTCGCCGATTGAAGCCCAACGAGAAGAACTACCCCACTCACGATCTTGAGTTGGCGGCAGTTGTCCATGCATTGATTACATGGAGACATCTCTTGTTGGGAAGGAAAGTGGACATTTTCACCGATCACAAGAGTCTCAAGTACATCTTCACTCAGCCTAACCTCAACCTCGAGCAGACTCGATGGGTCGAAATGATTCAAGAGTACAACCCAAGTATTGAGTATACTCGGGCAAAGCCAATGTCATTGCAGATGCTTTGAGCAGGAAAGCTTATCGCAGCAGTCTAATCCTCAAGCCCTTTCACCGGATCTCGTGAAGCTTTCCGCAAGCTGAATCTTCAAGTTGTTCCTCAAGGCTTTCTTGCCAACCTCATAGTCTCTCCTACTTTGGAAGATCAGATTCGTGAGGCTCAACTTACGGATACCATGGTGAAGAAGGTGAAACGTGGTATCGACAAGGGCATTTCAAGTACAAGTGCTTCCGCATTGATGACAAAGACACTCTGTTCTTTGAGGACCGGATTGTGGTTCCTAAGGGTGATCTGCGAAAAGTCATTATGAACGAGGCTCACAATTCGCTTCTATCCATTCATCCGGAAGTACGAAGATGTACCATGACCTCAAGCAGTCATATTGGTGGACTCGAATGAAGCGAGAAATTGCTCAATTCGTGAATGAGTGTGATGTCTGCAGAAGAGTGAAAGGAGAACACCAAAGACCAGCTGGTCTCCTCCAACCTCTTGCTATTCCTGAATGGAAGTTTGATCATATTGAAATGGACTTCGTGGATGGCTTTCCAAAGTCCAAGCGTGGAAATGATGCTATCTTCGTTGTCATTGACAAGCTTACTAAAGTGGCTCATTTTCTTCCTATCAAAGAATCCATCACAGCAGCTCGGTTGGCGAGCTATACACCTCGAGGATTGTCTCTTTGCACGGCATTCCTCAAGTGATCTCTTCGACCGTGGCAGCATCTTTACCTCCAAGTTTTGGGATTCTTTTGAAGGCCATGGGCACCAACATTCGCTTCAAAGACAGCTTTCCATCCTCAAACAAGTGGCCAAGTCGAGCGAGTAAATCAAATCCTTGAAGATATGCTCGGGGCTTGTGTCATTTCCTTCGTATGAAGTGGGAAGATTGTCTTCCTTATGCCGAGTTCTCTTACAACAACAGCTTCCAAGCGAGTTCGGCAAGGCCCCATTCGAAATTCTCTATGGCGAAAGTGCCGTACTCCTCTCAATTGGTGCGAGGCAGTGAACGTAACTTCTTGGCAATGACTTGATCACGCGAAGCGGAAGAAATGTGCCAAGTCATTCGTGAGAATCTCAAAGCCGCATAATCGCGCCGGAAGAGCTATTATGATGATAAGCACCGTGATGTGACTTTTGAAATCGGAGACCATGTCTACCTCCGTGTCTCTCAATGAAAGGTACTCGCCGCCCGGTATCAAAGGAAGCTTGCCCCTAGATACGTGGGTCCTTTCAAGATCATTGGGAAAAGAGGCGATCTCGCCTATCAACTTGAGCTTCCATCCAACTTTGCAAACGTGCACGATGTGTTTCACGTGTCACAGCCTTCGCAAGTGCTTCAAGACTCTGAACGCACTATCAACTTCAAGAGATTGACCTTCAAGAAGATCTCTCTTATCATGAGCACCCGCTGCTATTCTTGAAGAAACCGAGCGCAAGACTCGCAACAAGTCAATCAAATTCTGAAAGTGAAGTGGTCACACCATTCCGACCGAGAAGCTACCGGGGCGCGAGGATCACCTCCGCTCGAGTATCCGGAGTTCTTTCAGTCCTAGATCTCGGGACGAGATCCTCTTGTAGTGGTGGAGTGTTGTAACACCCCGGAAGTAACTTTCCATATTTGTAACTCCAACTCTTGCCATTTTCGGCATTGATATATGATATTCCCTCCGTGGTTGGGTTTTCTTCATTTTGCATTTTGTCCGTGTCATGCATTTTATATTATGTCATCATGTGCATCGCATTTGCATACGTGTTCGTCTCATGATTCCGAGCATTTTTCCGTTGTCCGTTTTGCAATCCGCACTCCTATCTCCCCGGCGGTCCTTTTACGTTTTTCCGTGCGGGTATTAAACCTTCTCAAATGGACCGAGGTTTGTCTAGTGGCCTTGGTATAACACCGGAGACCACGGTCAAGTTTCGGTCATTTGGAGCTCGTTTGGTACTCCAACGGTTAACCGTGACTCTCGCAAAGGCCTCTTTTAAGTTGCAGCCCAACACCCTCCAAAACAGCCCAATAACCCATCTAAGTCACTCCCATGCTCTCCGTCGTTCGATCACGATCGTGGGGAAAACTACACCTCATTTGGACTCTCCTAGCTCCCTCTATGCCTATTTAAACACCTCCCGAATCCGGATCATCCTCTACCCCGAAACCCTAGCCCTTCTTCCTCCATGGCACGGACGTGTCCGCCTGGCGCCGGACAATCGCCCGCCGCCCGCAGCCAGTGGCAGGCTGCCACGTGGCGCCACCGCCGCCCACCCGCGCGCCGCCTGGCTCCAGATCCGCCCGCCGGGCCAACTGGCCATGCTGAGCCGCGCCCCAGCGCCTCCGCCGGCTCCTCCCCGCCGCCTCGCCCGGCCCTCCGCGCCTCGCGGCTGGCCACCCTCGCCCGCCCACGCTGTAGCCCGCGCGCCCGCCCGGCCTCCCCCGCCGGCCCAAGGCCGCGCCCATGCCTCCTCGCCGCCGGTCGTGGGCGTGGCTCATCACCTGCCCCCGCCGCCGCACGGTCGCCCGGTCCCCTCGTGGCGCCTTCCTCCTCCCCGCGCCGGCGACCCCGCGCCGATCCGATCCGGCCTCGGGATCCGTGCGAGCGCGTTGACTTCTTCCCCTCCCCTTTTTCCTTCTAAGTCCTTTTTCTCATGTAATTTTGTGCAATTTTCATCATGCTATATCTTCGCATCCGTAGCTCCATTTTTCGCGTATAATATGTCAAAATGTTTGTCTCGAAGAGTAGATCATTTCCTTACATTGCATCATTTTCATTTGAGCTCATATTGATGCCCGAAATGCTGTTGGAAGAGTGCTATGTGCTGTTAGTTGCTGATTTTTATCAGAACTTGCACTTTTGTTATTTTTGCCATGATTAATATGTGCACCTTATGAATTTGAGTCCTACATGTGTTTTGTAAAATGCCATGTCATCTTTCCAGGGGTATATGCCATGTATTTTTGTGATCTATGTGGTGACTAGCACAAGCATGCAAAGTAGGTGTCCTAATGTTGCTGATTTCAGCCCTGTTTTAGCTGATTTTGATGCCATGTTAACTTGATGATACCGAGAGATCTATGCATATTTTGAGATACTTCAGTAAGGGTGTTTTGTAAAACATGACTTGCTCTATCCATCCATGCCTTTGTTTGCAATTATGGGGTGCCATAGCTTGAGTCAATCGAGCTCTACTTTTGCTACCAAATGTTTCCTGGCAGATTGTATACGTGTTATTCAATTTTGCCTAGGATGTTGTGGTTGACCCGTATAGGCTATGAAATTGTTCTTGCCATGTATGTCTTCTATGTCATGTCTTCTTGATGTATGTATGCTTAGTTTATCATTTGAGGCTCTGTAGTGAGTGCATTGAGTTTGTAAACATGCCATCTCGTTATCAGTTTTGACATGCCATGTTGCTGAATCTGTTAACTAGACTTTCAATATTGACATGGGTGTTACTATATTTTCTAGTCCTTTTGGCTTATGGTCAGTAAGGGACTTTTGTTCTAGGCTTTGAGTAGATTCATGCCATGCCTTGTTTTGCTATTTTAAGGTCCTGTAGCATGTAGTTTTGATGCTCTGAACATTGCAACCTGATGCTGTTTTGCCATGTCCAGCCTGATTATTAATGCACTTTTGCCATGCTTGTTTGAACCTGTTATGATGTGAACTAGCCGTAGCTCAGTGCTCATCTTTTGTCGAGCATCATGTGTAGATCACTGCCATGTGCTTTGTTGATACGTTTGGGTGCAGTAGCTTAATTAATTGTTGCTTGCTAAGTGGCATCATGCTGTTAATGGCAGATTTGCGCCATTCTTGTTTTGCTTGTCATTTGCAAACCGTGCATCCGATTCCGGTGATCTTTATATCGATTTCAACCGAAATCATCTCATCTTTCCAGTGGCATGCTTTGTTTGCCAAGTTGATGCCTGGTTCATCATTTACCTTCCGGGCTTTATACGCATTGCATATCGCATCCCGCATATCATGTCATGTTTTGCATCATGTTGATTGTGCATTGCACCGTGATTTATTGTGGTTCCTTTGTTTGTGTTGTTGCTTTGGGTAGAGTCGGGAGACGAGTACGTGAACGAGGAGCCTGTTGAGAACGTTTTCGAGGATCAAGCTTTCGACAACTCTGAGAACATTGCAGGCAAGATGACCATACCCTCGAAATCACTTCTATCTTTGCTATGCTAGTTGCTCGCTCTTTTGCTATGCCTATGCTGCGATGCCTACCACTTGCTATATCATGCCACCCATATTGCCATGTCAGCCCCTAACCATCCTTTTCCTAGCAAACCGTTGATTGGCTATGTTACCGCTTTGCTCAGCCTTCTTATAGCGTTGCTAGTTGCAGGTGAAGCTGAAGTTTGTTCCTTGTTGGAACATGGAGATGTTGTTCCTTATTGGAACATGTTTACTTATTGGGGATATCACAATATATATCTGCTAATTAATACATCTATATACTTGGTAAAGGGTGGAAGGCTCGGCCTTATGCCTGGTGTTTTGTTCCACTCTTGCCACCCTAGTTTCCGTCATACGGTGTTATGTTCCTTGATTTTGCGTTCCTTACGGTTGGGTGATTTATGGGACCCCTTGACAGTTCGCTTTGAATAAGACTCGCCCAGAAGGCCCAACATTGGTTTTACCATTTGCCACCTAAGCCTTTTTCCCGGGTTTCGCGAGCCCGAGGGTCATCTTTATTTTAACCCCGGACGGTGCTCCTTGAGTGCTGGCCCAACCGAGCCGCTGCATGGGCCACCACGGGAAACTCGAGGCTTGGTTTTACTCGAGCCTGTCTCATCCGGATGTGCCACGAGAACGAGATATGTGCAGCTCCTATCGGGATTTGTCGGCACATTCGGGCGGCTTTGCTGGTCTTGTTTTATTCTTTGTCGAAATGTCTTGTAGTCCGGGATTCGAGATTGATCGGGTCTTCCGGTAGAAGGAATATCCTTCGTTGACCGTGAGAGCTTATAATGGGCTAAGTTGGGACACCCTGCAGGTAATATCTTTCAAAGCCGTGCCCGCGGTTATGAGGCAGATGGGAATTTGTTAATGTCGGTTGTAGAAAACCTAAAGTTGACCTCAAATAAAATACACATCAACGCGTGTGTAACCGTGATGGTCTCTTCTCGGAGTCCGGAAGTGAACACGGTGTTGGAGTTATGTCCGACGTAAGTAGTTCAGGATCACTTCTTGATCGCTACTAGTTTCACGACCGTGCTTTGCTTCTCTCCTCGCTCTCTTTTGCGTAAGTAGCCACCATATATGCTAGTCGCTGCTGCAGCTCCACTTTACTACTCAGTCCTTCCTATAAGCTTAAATAGTCTTGATCTCGCGGGTGTGAGATTGCTGAGTCCCGTGACTCACAGATACTTCAAAACAGTTGCGAGGTTCCGATGAGGCGGTCACGGTGATTCAACCGAGCTCAAGTGGGAGTTCGACGAGGAACGTGGTCGTTACTATGTGTCTTTTCCAGATGATCAGTAGTGGTGCCCAGTTGGGACGATTCGGGATCTGTGTTAGCATTTGGGGTATCTTCTTTTATTTTGGTTCGTAGTCGGACCTTGAGTGTACTTTGAATGATGGATGTTTATTTATGTCTTGTGTGAAGTGGCAATGTAAGCCAACTATGTATCTTTCCTTAATTATTACATGGGTTGTGTGAAGATTACCTCACTTGCGACATTGCTTTCAATGCGGTTATGCCTCTAAGTCGTGCCTCGACACGTGGGAGATATAGCCGCATCGGGGGCGTATAACAGAACCATTCCTCGCCTACTTGCTTAGGCAGGAGCTTCCCAAGACCAAGCTGAGGCCCGCTGCATTGTCCGCGATCTAAAGCCTACAAGGTCTATGAGGAGAACTTTATAAGAAAAGCACAACCGAGTCCTTCAAAGGTGTATCTCAAGAGGAAGGGTGAAACCTCTGGCTGAAATTCATGCGGACTAGGCGGACACCACGCGGCAGCTCGGGCCCCTGTAGGAAAGGCATTCCGACAGGATTTTCTTGGCCGACGGCTCGGCAGATGCCGGGACTTAGTCCAAAGATGCGTCGGTTGTCAGCTCTTTGCTAATCGAGCCATATGCCACCCACCGCCCTCAAAACTATACCAATTACCGGCCGTTCATGATGTGCAGGGGCTTGACATGGTTGGACCACTTAAAGGGGAACCCACAAGCAAAGGTACCTATTGGTCATGGTGGATAAATTCACCAAATGGATAGAGGCCAAGCCGGTTAAAACGGCGAGTCCGGACCAGTGATAGACTTTATATCCGGGGTAGTACACGTTATGGTGTCCCCACAGCATCATCACCGATAACGACACGAACTTCACCGCCGATGAGGTTAAATCACGGTGCAAAAATATGGGCATCAAGCTCGATTACGCTTCAGTCTATCATCCTCAAACCAACGGTCAAGTGGAACGAGCAAATGGTCTAATAATGGCGGCATCAAACCTAGACTAGTGCGGTCCTCACGAAATCTGACACGCCTTTGGGTAGAGGAGCTCGACTCCGACTGGGGCTGCGGACAACGCCTAACCGTACCACCGGTTCACACCATTTTTATGGTATCTGGCGCGAAGCAGTTTTGCCTGCGACATCATTCATGACTCACCTCGAGTGCGCATGCGAAGAAAGAGAAGCCGAGTTGGATCGGCGGGACAACTTGGACACATTGGAGGAAGAGCGCGATGTCGCCAAGGCTCGTCCGCATTCTATCAACAACAGGCTCGAAGATACCAAAGCGAGAAATACGGGCCAAGACTTACAACGTTGGCGAACTGGTTCTCGCTGCCGGACAAGAAAAAGGACAAGCTCAAGCCCAAATGGGAAGGCCCTTCATCATCGATCAAGTCGACCGGCGGGCGCACCGTCTACAAAATGCATCGGATAACCGACTCGAGCCGAACCCATGGAACGCGGCCCGCCTCCGACGATTCTATGCCTAGCGCCGGACTAAGAGTTCGTCCCCTTCCCCCGTCCAAATTTTATTTATTTATTTCAGCTACCTTTTGTTTATCTTTTTCTTCCCAACCCTATTCATCCAAGCCTTAAAGGGCTTTACCCGCGCAACGTTCGCGCACAATTGATGTGCTACCCGCACTCATTATACGGGGCTTCTTTACCGAAGCTTAATTATCTGGGCTTCATGCCCAAAGACATGTGTCAAGCCTCCACATGTACCTTTTATTCACCATTATATGCATCGATATGACTTAAGTTTTGGCCAAGCTGGGTTGCTGGCTCCTGTGCTTACCCTACGTTCCCGATTGTTCGGCTAGGAGGTAAAGGAGCACCTCTGCGATTATTCTTGTCGGGTCAGCCGGATGTGTACCTCAGACTAGGTGAAGCCGAAAGCTAAGCGTTCTTAAGGGAATATTCGGTCGGTGACTTAAAAGATGATTTTTATCCACTTATTTATCTTCCCCAGATGTTTTCTGCTTTTTTCATGATCCGGACATGCACTTTAGGGCATGCCACCCCAATGGAAAGGAACCCTTAACGGAACTATTCTCCTGGAAGATGTTTCTTACTAACCATGTAATATAACATAACTAGTTGGGCACTTATGCGATAAAGCACCGATGACCCTACACTGGTCTCCATGCATACCCGGTTGTTTCATAACCGAGAAGGTATTCGGACACACTCCGGACTCTAGGGTCCCGAGGTGAAGCGAAAAGGTCGGCAAAGACAAGCGATCTACAATCCGGCTAGAAGGCATTTTGTATGTCATTTTGTAATACATTGTCAAATCGGTGATTGTATTCTTCCTCAATCCGTCTAACAAGGTTGTCTAATTTACAGTCCTGTTGGGAAAATTTTTTGACCAACTCCACTTGGCGTATACTAAACTCACAGGATCTCCTTCCCATCGGGCCCCACAGTCCGACTTTGGCCATGTGGTTGGGATCCGCCTTCTTGTACAGCGTCTTTACCATGGCCCAGCCTCCCGGCACCTTGGCGGCAGGCGAAATCTTCCATAAATGGAAGCGCTGCAAGACTCCTGCAGCTTCTCCATAAGCTCCCCAAGACCCTCGGGTATGGAGAAGGCTGGCCATAACGCTGGATAGCGCCGCTCATAGCCTGCCGAACAAGTTCGATCGGTTGCAACAATTCGGAAGTTGATAACCCGTTTATACGGGCATCTCCTCCGAGGCGACTGTGAGCATACCTGCGGACATATTACATCAAATTGACTTCCTCGCCGAACTCTTCTTTTCAAAGGAGTTCGCTCAAGCACTACTATATATGCCGCGATGAAGCCGCTGATTCTCTTAACTGAGCCCGACAGCTTGGCCCGAATGCCTTTCAGCTCTTCTCCAAGCTGGGCATGGGCATCCTGGAGCTTGTTCCTTTCATCTGCACCTTATGTAGCACCCTCTCGCCGCCTTTAGTTGGCGCAGAAGTTCTTACTGTCCGGATCTTGTCCGGCAGCACGCAACGTCGTTTTCTAGACTTGCGCAAAGGCCAAACGCTACTTATCCTTCTAAAATAATGCGTTACCGGGAGAGGTCCTTGCGTTTCCTCCTGCGCTGCACAATGCGGCCTCAAGTTGGGCCTTGCACTCTTGCAGCTCTGAGACAGTTGGGTATTCTTCTCGGTAAGATCCGCATTTCATATGATCCTTAAATCAGTTAATATAACTACTTTAAGTCTCGGGGCTCTTGGCATATACAACTATTAAAATCTCTTACCCGTATGTCTTTTACATACTTGCTCCGTGGCTCTGGTAAAACTATCTTGGCGGCACGAAGGTGCGCGTCCCCGTGTTAAAGGCATTCAACGCCTCGGGGAGAAGCACGCGTCACGAAATCTTGTCGTGGCGCTGTGATTGAGGCACTCTCCACCTCGGACTTGGTGGCGGACAGTCTTTCGGCATCCTCCGTCGAGGAACGTCTGCTCACACCTTGCGCTCGCCTCCCCTCGACCAAAGCGGGAGCCCGGCAGGTAGAGGTTGGATTGACAACTTCACGCCCACAGTCCGGTGGGCGCTTTTTCCCTATAAAAGTCATGAGCACTCAAGCGCTTCCTAGGGCGTTGCTCTAAATACTGAATTGTGAGCTACACCTTTGCGGCGGCGTTTGGTCCGCGCGCTCCTCTTCCGCCTACTAGTCCGGCTGGCCTTGTTGGTCAGCCACCTTGAGCTCGGCTTCCCGCCCTAAAGGCGCCTCTGCACAGCGCCATCATATCGGTGGTCGAAATAAGCAAGGAAGGAATAGCGGTATCGGGGCTTTGGCCGCAATTACCTGGGAAGCCGGATATAGTCCGGGATAGTCTGCCGTGATGGTGACTAAAACATTGTCCATGCTAAGCTGGTGGAACACCCCGTCGATTAGCTCCACCTTTATGTCCGGATCCTCTTCGGAGGCCGGATCCAGGGATCTCTCTGGATCCTCAGGCTGCGGAGCCGGACTCAGCATTCCCTCCACAATCCGGCGCAGTTCCTGCGTCGAAAGAAGAACACGATGTAAGAAACTTAAGTTTCAAAAGGCACGGGTCGGACACGCTGAGTGTTCACTTACCCAAGGCCGGGGATTGTTCATGGAAAACCCATTTAACGGGTTCGTCCGAAGGAAATCCTCCATCTCCCCCTTATACAGGCCGGACAAGATCGTCGCCAGATCTTCGGCCGATTTCGGCCCTTTGCGGCCATGAAGGGTGGCATCGTCCTCCCCGTTGAAATCCCACAAGGGGTGGCCTCTGTATTGTAGTGGCTGCACCCCCCGCGTAATGCATGTTGCCATGACTCCAATCATGGTCAACCGGGCATGGGCCAGTAACCTTGTTCGGCCCATCAGATAATGGACGCTCTTGTCTTCCTCCAGTCGAGGGCTCCGCGGACGCCAACTAAGGCGTTTCTTCAAAGGAGCATTGCTGAACTCCGGGAGGCCGATCCAAACAGGGTCCGGCAGCGGAGCGTCTTCTATATAAAACCATTCGAAGGCCGGTCTTGGGCGCCTTCTTAGGGGTTCGGATGGATATCTGGTCCGGCAATGCGCCATATTTGGCGCCGCCCACTTGATATATGGACCCCTCGTGAGAGCGGGTACAAGGCAAAACAACCTCTTCCACAGCGCGAAGTGGGGCTCGATGCCCGGAAAAGCTCGCAAAAGAGCTACGTAACCCATAATATGCAGGATTGAGGCGGGCGTGAGGTGATGGAGCTGGAGTCCGTAGAACTCCGAGGAGCCGCGGAGGAATGGATGTACAGGAAATCGAGCCCCTTATCAGATAGGGGACGAAGCATACCCGCTCCCTTTGTTGGGATTAGGGGTAACCTCGCTTGCTTCCCACCTTTGTAGGTGGCAAGCCGGCTCGAACCGGAACCATGAAGGCGGAGGAGATATCCCCCATTAGGAGCTTCACCAGCTCGCAGCGAAGCAGAGCATCTCCTCCAATCTCTGGCGAAGGGCTGGGGCGCGAGAAGAGGAGCAGCGTTGACGGTCCATGATGGAATGGATTCTTGGTCGGCAGCTCCGATGAGTATTTGCGAGAGGAAGATGGTGATTTGGATCTGGATTCTTGCCTCCCTTATAGGCAGATTGTTCGCACAACTAGGGGGTGAAACATAAAAGACACCCTGGCTTTTCACATTCGCACTACGCATGGAAGAAGGCCATTATTGGGCGTGGAAGTCGAGATGCACAACATTGATGAGGAAGCCGGACACTGTTCGGTAGGTACATGGAACTTAAAGGAGAACCCGCCTTGCAACGCCGAAGACTGCACGCATGCTGGAATTATCGTCATTGAAGCCTGGTTCGGGGCTCTTGAGGAGTCCGGATTAGGGGTGTCCGGATTGCGGACTACTATCATCGGCGGACTATCATCGGCGGACTATCATCATCAACGGACTCCAAGACTATGAAGATACAAGATTGAAGACTTCACCCCGTGTCCGGATGGGACTTTCCTTGGCGTGGAAGGCAAGCTTGGCGATACGGATATGTAGATCTCCTACCATTGTAACCGACTCTATGTAACCCTAGCCCTATCCGGTGTCTATATAAACCGGATGGCTTTAGTCCGTAGGACTACAATAACAACAACCCTTACAATCATACCATAGGCTAGCTTCTAGGGTTTAGCCTCCTTGATCTCGTGGTAGATCCACTCTTGTAAACATCCACAATATCAATATCAATCAAGCGGGGCGTAGGGTTTTACCTCCATCAAGAGGGCCCGAACACAGGTAAACATCGTGTCCCTTGTCTCCTGTTACCATCCGCCTAGACGCACAGTTCGGGACCCCCTACCGAGATCCGCGGTTTGACAACGACACAAGGCCTGTCCAAGGACCCTTTCCCCTCCTCGCATCGACCAAATCATCAATGCTACCGCGAAACACGATTCATTGTGCTTCCTCGGCGCATACTCGGATACCATCAAATCAAGATGGCGGAGAAAGATCAGGCATAACGGCATTCATTACTCCATATGGGCCATTACGCTTCAACACAATGCCCTTCGGACTCAAAACGCCCGGCGCAACATATCAGCGCATGATTCAAACATGTCGGCTACCCGGATAGGCAAAAGCAGTAGAGGCATCGTGAGCGATGTGGTCGTCAAGACCAAACACGTCGGACTCTAGTAGAAGACTTGAGGGTGACATTCGACAACCTCCGAGCATATGACATTAAGCTCAATCCAGAAAAATGCGTCTTCGGCGTACCACCCGGAAAGCTCTTGGGCTTCATCGTATCCGGTAGAGGAATCGAAGCAAACCCGGCCAAAATCCGAGCTCTGTCACAATTGGATATTCCAAAAGACCTCAAGCAGATACAAAAACTAACCGGATGCGTAGCGGCCTTAAGTCGCTTCATCTCCCGTTTAGGAGAAAAGGCTTTGCCCCTCTACCGCCTCCTCCGGCGCACCGAACATTTCGAATGGACGGATCTGCCTGGCCGGACTCAAAGAAATAAAGGCCATCGGCAACAAATCCGGTTCGGCGCGCCCAACCTGGGCGAACCTATGTTATTATATATCGCAGCAACACATCAAGTTGTCAGCGGTACTCGTCGTTGAGCGAAAGCGAAGGGCACAGATTCCCTCTTCAAAACCCGATTGTACTACGTATCCCACCGTTCTAACTCCATGCAAATCCGGTACCCACATTATGAAAAGATAGCGTGTCACGGTGTTCATAGCATCCGGAAGCTGCGACACTACTTTCAAGAGTGTTCAATAACGGTGGCCTCAAGTACCTCTCAGCGATATTATAAACAATCGCGGCGCGAAGGCAGGATTGCAAAATGGGCTATCGAGCTCTTACCATTTGACATAACCTACAAACCACGGCGAGGTATAAAAGTCGAGTTACGGCTGACTTAAATCGCGAATGGACGAAGCCAAACTCCCTAAAGAGTGCGGTAGCGTACTCAACTGGATCATGCATTTAAGCGGATCCAAAATGTTGGCTGGCTTGGGGGCTGGCGTCGTCTGGCGTCCCCAACTAGAGACACAATCAATACGTACTTCAAATAATGTACATGGACTCCAACAACGCGGCGAATCGAGGCCCTTCTACATGGCCTCCGGATGGCAATCTCCATGGGCATTCAATGCCTAGAGGTCTTGTGAGGATTCAAACCTCGCAATATCCCAAGTAAATGGAGACCTTGGCGCCAAAGATCCAAAATGGCAGCTTACATAGCGCCGTCCTAAAATGTCATTTCGGTTGAAGGACTCGAATTCCACCATGTAGCAGGGATAATAACCAGGCAGCGAGGCGTGTTAGCATGCATCGGCGCCAAAGCGAGACGCCGTCCCTCCAAACATCTTCTGGAGCGGCTCTTTAAGCCATCCGTATTATGGGAAGAGGAGTCCGGAAATAACAATCGAGCCAATTGCATCACCTAACTCAGACCATTACGACACAATCGGTAGCTCAGCCAATGAAATAACACCTTGACTCACGAAATAATGGCAGTAATTGCCCGTGGACAGAACCATTCCTAGCCTACTTAATGCGGCGGGAACTTCCGAAGACCAAAATGAGGCCCGCTGCATAGTTCGGCGATCTAAAGCCTACAAGGTCCATGAGGAGAACTTTATAAGAAAAGCACAACCGAGTCCTTCAAAGGTGTATCTCCAAGAGGAAGGCGAAATCTCTGGCTGAAATTCACGCCGGACTCGGCGGGCACCACGCTGCAGCCGGGCCCTTGTAGGCAAGGCCTTCCGTCAGAGATTTTATTGGCCGACAGCCCGGCAGATGCTCGGGACTTAGTCCAACGATCGTCGGTTGCCGGCTCTTTGCTAATCGAGCCACATGCCACCCCGCCCTCAAAACTATACCCATTACCCGGCGTTCGCGGTGCAGGGGCTTGACATGGTTAGACCCTTAAAGGGGGAACCCACAAGCACAAATACTTATTGGTCATGGTGGACAAATTCACCAAATGGATTGAGGCCAAGCGGTTAAAAGCGCGAGAATCCGGACGGTGATAGACTTCATATCCGGGGTAGTACACCGTTTTGGCGTCCCCACAGCATCATCGCGATAGCGGCACGAACTTCACGGCCGATGAGGTTAAACTCGGTGCAAAACATGGGCATCAAGCTCGATTACGCTCAGTCTATCACCCCCAAACTAACGGTCAAGTCGGCGAGCAAATGGTCTAATCATGGCGGCATCAACCCAAACTAGTGCGGTCCCTCAAGGAATCTAACACGCCTTTGGGTAGAGGAGCTCGACTCCAGACTGGGGGCTGCGGACCACGCCAAACCGAACTCTCTGGATTCACACATTTTTCATGGTATCTGGCGCAGAGGCAGTTCGCCTGCGATATAATTCATGACTCACCTCGTAATGCGCATGTACGAAGAAAGAGAAGCCGAGTTGGATCGGCGGGACAGTTTGGACGCTTTAGAGGAGGAGCGGGGCGTGGCAAAGGCTCGTTCCGCATTTTATCGCAGCAGGCTCGAAGATATCAAAGAAGAGAAATGCGGGCCAAAACTTACAATGTTGGCGAACTTGTTCTACGCCGGACAAGAAAAAGGACAAACTTAAGCCCAAGTGGGAAGGTCCTTCATCATCGACCAAGTCGACCGGCGGAGCATACCGTCACATAACGATCGACAACCGACTCGAGCCGAACCCATGGAACGCAGCCCGTCTCCGAAGATTCTCGCCTAACGCGGACTCGAGTTCGTCTCCTCCCCGTCCACCTTTTATATTTTTACTATCTCTTGTCCCCTCCTTCTTCCCACTTTTTTTCAATACCTTTTATAGGCTGATTTGCGCTTTGTTACTTTACACTTGATGTGCTCTGGCACTCATTATACACAGGGGCTTCTTCAATGAAGCTTATTCATCTGGCTTCATGCCCAATACATGTGTCATACTTCCGCATGTACCTTTTATTCACCATTGTATGCATCGATATGACTTAAGTTTTGGCCAAGCTGGGTTGCTGGCTCTGTGCTTACCCCTACGTTCCCGATTGTTCGGCTAGGAGGTAAAGGAGCACCTCTGCGATTACTCTTGCCGGTCAGCCGGATGTGTACCTCGGTGGGTGAAGCCGAAAGCTAAGCGTTCTTAAGAGAATATTGATTCGGTGACTTGAAAGATGATTTATTACTTACTTATTTATCTGCCCCGGATGCTTTTACGCTATTTTCGCGAGTCCGGCATTGCACTTTAGGGCATGCCTCCGAGAAAGGAACCCTTAACGGAACTATTCTCCCGGAAGATGTTTCTTACTAACCATGTAATATAACATAACTAGTTGGGCACTTGTGCGATAAAGCAATTATGACCCCGATGCCTTGTCTCCATGCATGCCCGGTTCTTTTATAACCGTAAGGGTATTCGGACACACTCGGACTGTTGGGTCCCGAGGTTGAAGCGAAGCGGTCCGCAAAGACAAGCGATCTACAATCCGGCTAGAAGGCATTTTACATGTCATTTCAAATTACATCGTCAAACCGGTGATTGTACTCCTCCTCAATCCCATCTAACAGGCTGTTTAATTTACTGATCCTGTTGGGAATATATCACGGCGTTCTACTTGGCGTACATCAACTCACGAGGATCTCCTTCCCATCGGGCCCCTTGGTCCGACCTCGGCCATGTGGTTTGGGTCATAACCGGGTAGCGATGTCTTCACCATGGCCCAGGCCTCCTGGCGCCGACGGCAGCCGATATCTTCCACAAGCGGAGGTCGCCGTGCTCCAAGCTTCTCGGCAAGATCACCAAGGCCCTCGGGTAGGGAGGCGGATGGCCATAAAGCATGAGCAGCGCCACTCATCGCTGCCGAACACGTTCGAGCAATTGCACCAGCTCGGGAAGTTGGTCACTGTTGACCCGAGGCATTTCCTCCATGAGGCAACTGTGAGCACACCTAAAGACATATTTACATCAATCGACTTCCTCGCCAAATTCTTATTTTCAAAGGAATTTGTTCAAGCACTTACTATAAATGCCGCGGCAAGCCGTTGATTCTCCTTCACGGAGCAGACAGCTGGGCGAACACCTTTCAACTCTTCTCCTCATTTGGGTGTGGGCATCTTGGAGCTTGTTTCTCTCTGCTGCACCTTCATAAGCACCCTCTCATGGCCTTTAGGCGACGATGTAGCTGTTGCTTGTCCGGATCTAGTCCGGCGCCCTCTGCAATATTATTGTCGATTCACGCTGCACTTTGTTAAATAATTATCTTTTCAAAGTCGTCTTACGGTGGGGGTCTCTGTGGCTCCCCCTGTGGCGGCGATCTTGACCTCAAGTTGGGCCTTGCACTCTTGGAGCTCCCGGGACAGATGGGTATTCTTCTCCATAAGATCCTGCATAATAATTGATCCTTAAATCAGTTATTTCAACTATTTTAAGTCTCGGGACTCTTGGCATATATAACTATTAAAATTACTTACCGTATGTCTTTCACATCTTTGCTCCGTGGCTCTGGTTAACCCATCTTGGCGGCACGGAGTGCGCGTTCCGCATCAAAGGCATTTAACGCCCGGGAAGAAACACGCGTCACGAAGAACTGTCCGTGGCCTTTGTGATTCATGGTGCTCTCACCTCGGACGGGTGGCGGACAGCTGTCGGCATCCTCCATCGGAGGGCGTCCGCTCATGCCTTGTATTCGCCTCCCCTCCGGACCATGCGTTGGAGCATGGCTGGCGGAGGCTTGATTGGCAACCTCTCCGGACCTGTCCGTGAGCACTCTTCTGGAAAAGTTATGAGCATTAATATACCTCTTGGGGATCCTTCCCTTAAAAATAGCGGTGCTCCGTGCCGTTCTTGGCGACGTTTGGTTCGCGTCGCACTCCTCTTCCTTTCTTTGGGCGGATGACCCTTGTTGGTCGGCCGCCGCGGGTTCGACTTCCGCCTTAAAGGCACCTCTGCGATGCACCATCGGTATGGGATGGTCGAATTGGCGCGGATCAAATGATGGTGTCAAGACCTCGGTCGTAGTCACCAGGAGGCGAAACAAACCGGGGTAGTCAGCCATAATGGCGACTAGGGCATTGTCTATGCTACCTTGGTGGAACACCCGTCAATCAGCTCCACCTTTATGTCCGGATCCTCTTGGAGGTCGGATCAAGGATCGTTCGGATCCTCGGGCTGTGGAGTTAGGCTTCGTATGCCTCCACGTCCGGCGCAGCTCTGCGTCGAAATCACGAGTAAGATACTTGACTTTACAAGTATGGATCGGGTAGATGAACATCCGCTTACCCAGCTCGAGGGTTATTCATAGAAAATCCATTCAGCGGATTAAATGCGAAGGAAGTCCTCCTCCTCTCCCTTGTACAAGCCGGACAAGATCTTTGCGGATCGGCTACCGAGCCTGGCCCTTTGCGGCCATGACGGGTGGCGTCATCTTCCCCGTTGAAATCCCACATAGGGTGGCCCCTATATTGGAGTGGCTGCACCCCTCGCATAATGCACGTGGCCATGACTCCAATCATGGTCAATCCGGAGTGGGCCAGTAACCTAATCCGGCCCATCAGATAATGGACGCTCCTATCATCTTCCCGTTGAGGGCTCCGCGGGCGCCAACTCAGGCGTTTCTTCAAGGGAGCATTGTTGAACTCCGGGAGGCCGATCCGAACTGGATCCGGCAGAGGGGCGTCCTCCATGTAGAACCATTCCGAAGGCCAGTCTTCGGACGCCTTCTTCGGGGTGCCGGATAGATATCCGGTCCCGGCGATGCGCCATATTTCGGCTCCGCCCACTTGATATATCGACCCCTCATGAGAGCGAGTGCGAGACAAAACAATCTCTTCCACAGCGCAAAATGGGGCTCGATGCCCAAGAACAGCTCGCAGAAAAGCTCGAAGCCCGCGATGTGCAAAATGGGGCGGGCGTGAGGTGGTGAAGCTGGAGTCCGTAGAACTCTAGGAGCCCCGGAGAAGCGGATGTATGGGAAATCCGAGTCCCCTTATTAGATAGGGGACAAAGCATACCCGCTCCCCTTTGGAAGGGTTGGGGCGCTCTCCCTGCCTTCCACCCTTGTAGGTGGCTAGTCCGGCTCGAACCGGAACCATGAAAGCTGGGGAAGATATCCCTCGGTTTGGAGTGCCACTAGCTCATTGTGTGGGCCGAGCATCTCCCCAATCTCTGGCTTAGGGCTGGGGCCGAGAGGAGGAGCGTTGGCTATCCATGATGGAATGGATTTTTTGTCGAGGCGCTTGATGAGAACTTGCGGATGGAGGATGGTGTGAGCTGGATCTAGATCCTCGCCTCTCTTATAGGCGGCTCGTTCGCACGGCTAGGGGTAAAATGTAAAAATACCCCACCTTTCGCATTAAATGCGACACGTGGAAGAAGGCCATTATTGGTAGCGAAGCCAAGGGCGCAACATTTATAAGGAAGCGGACACTATTCGGCGGGAACATGAAGTTTGAAGGAGAACCCGCCTTGCAACGCCGAAGACAATATCTGCGCGGACTCGTCGTCGCTGAAGCCCGTTAAAGGGACTCTTGAGGGAGTTCGGACTAGGGGTGTCCGGAGAGCGAACTATCATCATCGGCGGACTCCAAGACTATGAAGATAGAAGATTGAAGACTTCGTCCCGTGTCCGGATGGGACTTTCCTTGGCGTGGAAGGCAAGCTTGGCGATCTGGATATGTAGATCTCCTACCTTTATGGCGACTTTGTGTAACCCTAGCCCTCTCGGTGCCTATATAAACCGGACGGTTGTAGTCCATAGGATGAACAACAATCATACCATAGGCTAGCTTCTAGGGTTTAGCCTCTTTGATCTCGTGGTAGATCCACTCTTGTAACACACATCATCAATATTAATCAAGCGGGGCGTAGGGTTTTACCTCCATCAAGAGGGCCGAACACTGGGTAAAACATCGTGTCCCTTGTCTCCTGTTACCATCCGCCTAGGCGCTTGATTCGGGACCCCCTACCGAGATCCGCGGTTTGACACCGACACTAATGTTTAACCAAAAATTTATTGTGGACACATATTTGCATGCGCCTGCTCTTTTTTGATTATAACAGCAAGGGAAGATATTTTGTTCTTGAGAGCAAGGCCCGAGCTCATAATGCAGCAGTGGTGGCGGCACGGCGTGCTGAGGCATTCGCACCGAGAGCCTCCGTGAGCTACCACGCTGACTACTACCCTCCAGGTTACTGACCGATTACCAACTTAGGCCAAAAGCCTAAGCTTGGGGGAGTACATGTTCTCACCGACATTACATTCATGTTCATATCATTCTGTTTGTCGGTGTTCACACTTTTTCATTGTATCATCCATGCTTAGATTTATTTTCTTGCTTTCTTCTTGTGTGTTTGAAAAATTTAGAAAAACCAAAAAAAAAAAATTAGTTGTAGTAATTTACTTTCTATGCATGCTTAGTAGTGGTACTAAAAGAAAATCCAAAAAGATTTCATTGTTCTTCTTTTTCTTGTTGGGAGCTTTCCCATGTAAATAGTTTTTCTCGTTTTGCTTTTTATTTGCTTGTTGAATAAAACCAAAAACTCCAAAAATATTTCATTGTGTTTCTCTGAATTTCTTTTCTGCTTATTCGAGTTGTACCGAGGAGAAGACCACGATGAAATTGTTGGCTCTCATATGAATAAATGTTAAACTAACAAAGAGCACATTTTACCTTGTCTTCTCCTGTTGAATAAAATGTTTGTAGATTCCAGCCTAGTCCACGGTATTCTTGCACTATTACTATTTTCATATCATTCGGTTGTGCAAGTGAAAGGCAATAATGACGACATTCGATAAACTGGCCGTGGCAGAGATAAACTGGTATGAACTCGACTTGTTCTGTCTGTGTAAATATGTTTAACCTAGTGTCCATGCTTCAGCCCATTATGATTAAACATGTCTGCAATGACAATTAGAGATTATAGTTTCTCATGCCATGCATAAGTAGCTAGGAGTTAATAATGATTTATCTTGGATATCAACATTGAGTTAAGATGATTGTGATGTAGTATGATGATATGGTATCCTCCTCTGAATGTTCGAGTGACTTAACTTGGCACATGTTCATACATGTAGTTGAATCAAAACCAACATAGCCTCTATGATATTTATGTTCATGGTGTTCATATGCTACTCATGCTAGTGTCCAATGTTACTTATGCATAATTCATGGTTATGATCGTTGTTGCTCTCTAGCTGGCCGCTTCTCAATTTAAATTGCTAGCTTTCGCCTGTACTAAGTGGGAATTCTGCTTGTACATCAAAAACCTTGAACCCAAAATTATTTTAGATGAGTCCACCATACCTACCTATATACGGTATTACCCTGCCGTCCTAAGTAAATTTGCATGTGCCACCTCTAAAAACTTCTAAAAAATTATCCTTTTTGTGTGCCTGGATTGCTCATGAAACGACAGGAGGTGGTCGATATCTTCCGTGCTAAGCAGGTTATTCTCAGTTCGAGTGTTTATTCACCCGCCATCACATGAGAAAATGGGCGGTAATAGGGATTCTCAGTCTCGAACTTAAAAATGAAACTAATTAAACAAAACTCCCCCGGGACTGATGTTGGTATGGACGGCACCCGTTGTTTCAGACAAGCCGTGGAGTGTGATTTATGGTGGAGGGGGAGTAAACCTTTACTTTTATCGCTTGGGAACCGCCACTAGCGTGCTTAGCATGGAAGATGTTGATAAATGATAGTCGTGAAGTGAATAAGAAGGGTGCATGTCCCAATATAATCATTTATCTCTTTTAAAAAATTGAGCTTTGGCACCTCTGCAAATCACTACTTCCCTCTGCGAAGGGACTATCTATGTACTTTTATGTTGTGTCACCACCTTCTAAAACAAGCGCCAGAAACTGAGTAGAGCACAACTGTCATGATTTATGCACTATGTGTAGCTAATGTTGGGTGCATCATGACTGGATCTTTTCTACCATGAATTACAATGTTTAGTCACTGCTTGAACTTTGGAGGTGCTCTGCATTTATGTTTTGTGGTCTCAGAAAGGGCTAGCGAGATACCACTATCGTCATATTATATCATGGTTGTTTTGACAACGTGTTGCCGTTTGAGATATCTTATTATTGCTCACTAGCTGATTATGTCA
The DNA here is from genome assembly GCA_021605205.1 of Aegilops longissima. NCBI lineage: Eukaryota > Viridiplantae > Streptophyta > Magnoliopsida > Poales > Poaceae > Aegilops > Aegilops longissima. The sequence continues at coordinate 380,279,076 of CM038676.1, read as the reverse complement.
TTGATATGAATCATTATAATCTTTAAGAGTTATTGTTGACATGGTTAGTTATAATGTTGGCTGAAAACCTGGGTGTTGTTTAAGCTTATTTATGCAAACAAGAGCAAAAGAGTTCGTAAAAGTTTTTCTTTCTCACTTTCAGTTTATCAACTGAATTGCTTGAGGACAAACAAAGGTTTAAGCTTGGGGGAGTTGATACATCTCCAACGTATCTACTTTTTCACATGCTTTCCTCTTGTTTTGGACTCTAATTTGCATGATTTGAATGAAACTAACCCCAGACTGACGCTGTTTTCACCAGAACTACCATGGTGTTGTTTTTGTGCGGAAATAAAAGTTCACGGAATGGAACGAAACTTTGCGAGAATTTTTTATATATAATAAAAAAGAATTTCTGGAGCCAGGATCCACCGGAGAGGGGACCCTGGGTGGGCACAACTCATCAGAGCGCCCCCCCTCTCCTGGCGCACCCAGGTGGGTTGTACCCACCTGGTGGCCCCGCAGCCGACCCCTCTGATACTATAAAATCACATATTTCTAGAAAAAAATTAGGGAGAGAGAATTATAGCGATCCATGAGACGGAGCCACCACAAAGCCCTGTTCTTCCTCGGGAGGGCAGATCTGGAGTCCGTTTGGGGCTCCGGAGTGGGGGATCTTCGTTCTTCGTCATCACCAACCCTTCTCCATCGCCAATTCCATGATGCTCCCCACCGGGAGTGAGTAATTCCTTCGTAGGCTCACTGGTCGGTGAGGAGTTGGATGAGATTCATCATGTAATCGAGTTAGTTTTGGTAGGGCTTGATCCCTAGTGTCCACTATGTTCCTAGATTGATGTTGCTATGACTTTGTTATGCTTAATGCTTGTCACTTCGGGCCCGAGTGCCATGAACTCAGATCTGAACGGTTTATGAATTCATCATTATATCCATGTTTTAGCTCCGATCTTGCAAGTTATAGTCACCTACTACGCGTTATGATCCGACAACCCCGGAGTGACAACAACCGGGCCCACTCTCTGTGATGACCGTAGTTTGAGGAGTTCATGTATTCACTATGTGTTAATGCTTTGTTCCTATTCTCTATTAAAAGGAGGCCTTAATATCCCTTAGTTTCCAATATGGACCCGCTGCCACGGGAGGGTAGGACAAAAGATGTCATGCAAGTTCTTTCAATAAAGCACGTATGACTATTTACGGAATACATGCCTACATTATATTGATGAACGGGAGCTAGTGCCGTATCGCCCTAGGTTATAACTGTCACATGATGAATATCATCCAACAAGTTACCGGTCCAATGCCTACGAATTTATCTTATATTGTTTCTGCTAAGTTACTGCTGCTATCATCACTGTTACACTTGCCACAAAATTACTGCTATTACCGTTACTGTTACTATTGCTGCTGTCACTACTATCAAAACTATCAAACTACTTTGCTACTGATCACTTTGCTGTAGATAATTAATCTCCAGGTGTGGTTAAATTGACAACTTAGCTGCTAATACCTTCAAATATTTTTGGCTCCCCTTGTGTCAAATCTATAAATTTGGGTTAAATACTTTACCCTCGAAAACTGTTGCGATCCCCTATACTTGTGGGTTATCAGTACTCGATCGGTGGATCATGAAGAACGTTCGACTACATCAACCGCGTTATGAAACGCTTCCACTTACGGTCTACGAGGGTACATAGACACACTCTCCCCCTCGTTACTATGCATCTCCATGGATAGATCATTGCGTGTATGTAGAATTTTTTTGTTTTCCATGCAACGTTTCCCAACAAGATAGTCATCCACACCTGGGCCTGCCAATAGGAATTTGTTTGATATCTCTTGCTTCGTCGGTCGTGAACATGATGTCCACCTTTGCATGATCCTAGTCATCTCGTTCCGAAGATAGCAGGTCGCTCACCCACATGGTACCATGCATGTATATTTGACCAAGTGGTGTTAGACTCCCATTACATGATATCTAGTTGTCATGATGAATTAGAACTTTTGATACGGCTCCAATGCGCCAGACAAGCCCTTGTCTCCGCAAATTGCGCCCTGAAATGATGCTTCTGAAGGTATAGGAACCATACGCAGGGCATGCAACATTCATGATAGACCCTCCTTAAAATACCTAGCTCGGAGTACTCTTGCACATAATGAATCTGGACACTGTAAGATTCTCCAAGCTTGCTTTGCAAGTAGTGCATGGTGAATCGCCTCATAATTCCTAAACCCCATGCCCCCTTCTCGTTTGGTCGTGCACATTTTGTCCTAGGCTACCCAATGCACCTTCTTTTCACCATTAGCTGAAGCGCACCAAAAGTTTGAAGAGATGGTTGTCAGGTTCCGACGCATTTTCTTTGAGAGTTGAAAACAGCTCATGCTGAATGTGGCTGTAGCTTGTAGTCTAGACTTAACTAGCACTTCCTTGGACACCTTTGTAAGTGCATCTAGTGCCCCTTAGTGATTTTGGTGTATTGAAGACTTATAGGTTAAGGGACTAATGAATTTGTGAGTGTACACAGGTCTATAAGTCTATGAGGAGTTTGATATTTACGATGAAAGTCGCCCCCTAAAAATGAATGTCTTCAGCTAAGGACTTCGGTTTTCTTGAAGACTTTGAAAGTGAAGAAATTGGTGTGACCATGAAGACTTGATATTCATGCGAGGATTATGAAGTGTGAAGACTTTTTTTTTGTAGTTTCATTTTCTCTTTCTCGAGTCATAGGAAACACCGTACTGTTAAAGGGGGTCGAGGTAAAACTAAGGAAAAGTTTCCAAGTGATGCCCATCTCAAAATCCTACACCTAGCCAATCCTTTCAAGTGAATCCATTGGAAATCTCATACAGTTCAGTCAATTTCTTCAGTGACAGAGATGAAGTTCTTCTATCCTCTGAGGAATTTTGTTCTGACTGAGGAGTTAGGAATTCTCAAGTGCGGATTGCCTACAAGTGAGGAACATGATAGCCCTGAGGAATTTGATACTCAAATATCCGACCATTGTTGTGCTACGTGCCAGGTGTCCCAAAATATCTACCCACCTAACGGTCATATCATTGAAGGGCATTTATGTCTTATCATGTCGGGCTGCTCCCTAGGCTATAAATAGCCGCCCCCTACAACCACTAGCTAGCTGGCTGCTCCGAGAGAAAATGACACTTGTCATTGAGAGCATCCCATCCTCCGAGGACTTTGAGCGAAAATCATCAAGTGAGGAAAACCCAAACCCAAACACCTACAAACCCAAAGTTATTGAGCATCACTGAAGACATTGTTCCTTTGTGGAACCAATGCTTGTTACCTTTGAGGACTGTGTATCCTCCAGACGGTTAGGCATCATGGTCTAGAGCATCCAAGAGGAAATTGTGGATCACCGAGTGACCGAGTATGTGAAGTTTCGGAAGTCACCTGAAGACTTACCACGAGTGATTTGGCAAGGTCTGTATGATCTTAGCTCAAGGAGAATACAGTGAGGACTGTGTGTCCTTAGGTTTAAATACATGGCCGCTCCAACCAGACGTACAATTGTCACAACAGTTGGAGCTGGTCTACCAAATCATTGTTTTCACCAAGCTACTGGTTCTATTTCTTCAACCCTTTCATTTCCCCATTCATGCGTTGAAGTACTTGATCGTTACTGTTTGAAGACTTTGACTGAAGACTTTCTCAATTTCCTCAATCCTAATTCTTCAGTCACTTTGTCTTCAGCCTTCTTATCCTGTTTATACGCTTCCTATACTCTGTGCTTGTTTTCATTTCATCATGATGACCCTGTCACTACTCTGTTACGTTTGCATCTGAGTACTTATTCCGCTGCCAGTTGTTCGTAACTTAGGAAATTTCGCACCTTGAATTTCCTTAGTGAAGAATTTGTAAAAATCACCTATTCACCCCCCCCCTGCCGGTGTCAAAACAGGCGGATCTCGGGTAGGGGGTCACAAACTATGCGTCTAAGGTTGATGGTAACAAGAGACAGGGGACACGATGTTTACCCAGGTTCAGGCCCTCTCTATGGAGTAATACCCTACTTCCTGCTTGATTGATCTTGATGAATATGAGTATTACAAGAGTTGACCTACCACGAGATCGTAATGGCTAAAACCCTAGAAGTCTAGACTGTATGATTATGATTGACCCTATGGACTAAACCCTCCGGTTTATATAGATGCCGAAGGGGACTAGGGTTGTACAAAGTCGGTTACAGAGAAAGGAATCTTCATATCCAAAGCGCCAAGCTTGCCATCCACGTCAAGGAGAGTCCCATCCGGACACGGTTGAAAGTCTTCGGTCTTGTATCTTCACAGCCTATCAGTCTGGCCCATGTCCAATAGGCCGGACGTCCAAGGACCCCTTAATCCAGGACTCCCTCAATAGCCCCTGAACTAGGCTTCAATGACGAGGTGTCCGGCGCGCAGATTGTCTTCGACATTGCAAGGCGGGTTCCTTCTCCGAATACTCCAAAACAGCCTTCGAACACAAAGAATGTGTCCGGCTCTGCAAAACAAGTACCGCACACAACCGCAGAGAGTATAATATTTCACGAGTCCAATCCACTGACAACTTTTGTAGCGTGACGCCACATCACCACCCGGTCATTATTTTGAGTCGTTTTTCGGCTGCCGCAACATGTTTTGAGATGCGGTTTCATTGGCACGTCTTTTCTAAGCAGAGATCATGCCCCTTATTGCGGGATTTTCATCAATACGGGCGTGGGTAATCCAACCGTGCCGTCTACGCGGCCCTTGGGAAATAGGCAAGTTTTAAGGTGAGTGAGGAGGCGCTTGATATTCGCTGCCTTTATAAGGGGATAAGGACTCACCTCCTTTCACCCACGCCTTCTCTCTCTCTCTCTCTGCCCACCCATTCTCGAGCTCCAGCACCCAAGTACTCATCTCTTCCGCCTCAAGAAAGCACTCCGATCATGTCCGGATTCGGAGCGCAGGGCAAGTGGATGGTATCCTCCGTCAAGGAGAAGGACATCACGAAGCTCTGGGAGGCCGAGTACTTGGCCAAGGAAATAGCCCATCGGCTTCCGGACAAGGGGCAAATTGTCCCCACCCCAAAGCCCCATGAAACGGTAGTGTTCATCCCTCACTTCATCCGCGGATTGGGATTTCCCCTCCACCCATTCGTCCGCGGGCTTATGTTCTACTATGGGGTGGATTTCCACGATCTGGCCCCCAACTCCTTCCTCAACATCTCGGCATTTATTGTCGTGTGCGAGGCCTTCCTCTGCATCCCACCCCACTGTCGGTGTCAAAACCGGCGGATCCCGGGTAGGGGTCCCGAACTGTGCGTCTAAGGTCGATGGTTACAGGATCGGGGGACACGATGTTTACCAGTTGGGCCCTCTCTATGCAGGTAATACCCTACTTCTGCTTGATTGATCTTGATGAATATGAGTGAGGAGTCTGGATTAGGGGTGTCAGGATAGCGGACTACCATCATCAACCGAACTATCATTTGCGGACTATCATCATCGACCGGACTCCAAGACTATGAAGATACAAGATTGAAGACTTCACCCCATGTCCGGATGGGACTTTCCTTGGCGTGGAAGGCAAGCTTGGCGATCTGATATGTAGATCTCCTACCATTGTAACCGAATCTATGTAACCCTAGCCCCCTCCGGTGTCTATATAAACGGATGGCTTTAGTCCGTGGGACTACAATCCTAACAACCCTTACAATCATACCATATGCTAGCTTCTAGGGTTTAGCCTCCTTGATCTCGTGGTAGATCCACTCTTGTAAAACATCCACAATATCAATATCAATCAAGTAGGGCGTGGGTTTTACCTCCATCAAGAGGGCCCGAACACAGGTAAAACATTGTGTCCCTTGTCTCCTGTTACCATCCGCCTAGGCCTGCAGTTCGGGACCCCCTACCGAGATCCGCGGTTTGACACCGACATTGGTGCTTTCATTGAGAGTTCCTCGTGTGCGTCACCGATGAAGCGATGGCCTCTTCAATCAACAACGGCGCGATCTGGGTGAGACCTTTCTCCTGGACAGATCTTGGTATCGGCGGCCGCCGCTGCGGCCAACTTCGCAGCCATCTGGAGCGAGATCGAAGCTTCGCCCCTGGCCGTCGAGTCAGGTTTGGAAGCTTTAAACTTCACGGCCCGATATCGCGGGGACTTGATCCTCGATGGATCGAGCCCACAACCGGCGTGCCGCGTTGTCACGATGGGCATGACCTAACTTCTGCCGCGGACAGCACCTTGGAGGCGCACCGGATCTGCTCCGACTCATAGTCCGGAGCCGATCGCTCGAATCGAGGGCGGATGGCTGGACACCGCCTCGGGAGCCGCAATTTCTCTGGCGATGGGCGAACACTTACCTTGTCCCACATAAAGCCCATGACTCCGGTGCGGACTCCTGCGGACTCCGAACCTCCTGCGCCCTTGATCCGAACCCGATTAGGCGCCGATCATGGAATTCACCGCTGCGGACATCTTCGGCTTTTCGCCCTTGGCGATATCATAAATTCATTGAAGCATCTCTCGCTATCCAGGAGAGCCTGGCGAACTACGGCCGGGGCGGTTGAACAGCGGATGACGAAGAAATTCAGATCCACCGCCACCCGCCGTAGCCACCGTCGGCGATTTAACCGACATACTCGACTACGACTCCGAAGACATCGGCGGTATGGGCGGCGATGCGGAGACTCCCAGAACCGGTGCCTACGGAGACGCTGGAAGACCACCTCGTCATCGACATATACATGGTGGACACCCGAAGAAGCGATAACGAGGAACAACGGGGCGGCGGAGGATAGTCTGGCGATAAAGAACCAAAAGCGGCGGCGAAGCGCCGCCCTAAGTCCGCCTCGATCAAAGCAGCTTTCCTAACGACCCAGCGATAAGCGAGGCAAGCCGGCGAGGCAGACGAACAGGGGCGGCGGATAATCAACCCCTTCACGGAGCAATCAACAGTCCGGCCACAACACGAGCATAAGAACATCGCAAAAAACTCGCCGCCCTTGCAAGAAGTTTGAAGAAAGCGAAGCAGGCTCAAAACAGCGAAGACACGCTCGAATGAAGTGGAACAAAGTATTCAAGACCGCAGACAAATATGGCAATGGCCATCTAACTAAAAACTACCGAGCGCAAGTTGCTGCGAGTTTGGCGAGGAAGCCATCGAGCCTTCACGGTCAAAAAATAAAGAGGTCGCTGGCGGATAGGCGGCGGATGACATGCCCAAAGCGACAAGCGAGGCTGCACACAAGCCAAATTATAATCTGGTAAAGCGGACGGCCCAACTAGGTCCATCTACGGGCCAAAAAGAGGACCCGAAGTAACACACCACGACAAGTGTTGAAGACAGCGGCACACCCAAATCTGAGGCGCCGCACACCGCTATGTTTCACCAATGAGGTTTGGATCATGAATTTCAGCGGGGTTTAAACCCATAAACATAGAGGCATATGGCTATGAGACCGAGTGCGGATAGAAGACTACATACTACACATACACATGGCTAGCGGAGATGATCTCACGCCATAAAATACCTACCCCTCAAGCTCAAAGGGCCAGCTCGGCATTGGCTCAAAAGCCTCCCGAGAAAAACTTGTTGGAAGTTGGGAAGAGCTTGAGGGCGTTTGAAACAACTTTTCAAGGGACTTATGTCCGCCCTCCGGATCTTGTGATCTGAGTCATATAACCCAACAGCCCGGAGAGTCGGCAGCAGAAGTCTGGACAGGTTCCTTACCAAAAAGAACCAAATAGTCATTGGCCGGACGCGGAAGCCTTAGCAGCTTTTAAACACAAGCGTCAAGAGGCGAATGGATCGCCGGACACCTCGGCCAAGAGAAGCCAAGAACAATGGCGCGCTAACAAGCCTCGTGGCGCTTTTTGCGAGGAGAAGACAGGTAGCTAGCAAGATGCAGCACCAATGACCAGTACATCGAGATCGGAGATGGAAGCGGAAAGTCACGCAGGCGAGAAAGGATCGGCGCGGAATAAAGAAAAAAAGCCCACGAGGGCTGGCGGTCAGCGCCCGGATTCAAAAGCTTCATGGCGGACAATAAAACACGGCCTCTTAAGGACAACAGAGCGAGCTATCAAATTTAAACAAAATTTTAGTTAGGATATGTCAAATCCACGATACCCGGAAGTCACGCAAACCATACCAACGAAATTGTTGGGTTTTAAACAGTCAAGCAGACTTAATGCGGACACAAAGGGCTCGATCATAGCGAGGACAATGGCGAGCCCCACCAGTGAAAGCCTTTGGAAGTCGAAAGACTTTCCCTCGAGAAGTCAAAGCAGTAAACACCTTCACGTGATAACACGGAAAGCCAACACGGCACTTTCGCCAAGACAAGTGTCGGACGATCCACCTAGTGGACCAAGGTTGGATGTCAAAACCAATCACTTTCGACCATCTAGATTAGTCGAAGTATCCGGACGCGGGATAGACTGCCTTGATATCGGATCCCATAATAGGCGGACTGCAATTAGCGAGTGTTGATGGGCGGCGGCGGTGACAAACCTGCTATATCGAGCACAATCGCAAGTGGGGATAGACCCTATTACAATTGGCATAGCCGCACTTCCTTCAAAGGGTGGCGCCCGGGCCCTTAAGCCAGCTATCAAGCACCCTTGGGACGGAAGCTCTCGTCGCTCCAATACAATACCACATTCGCGTCTCTTACGCTTCAAATGCCGGTCCACGTGGCATCGTTTCATCAAAAGTGCGCTGAGACCCGGACACGGCTGGGCGAGTCCGGAATAAATAAGCTAGGGGCTACCTAGCGCACACCCCTTCACAAGGGTTTGCACATACAAGCCATAATGAGCTAGCATAGGCTCGACTTTCTTAATATTTCAATTTTATGCACTTTCTCACGATTTCTTTTCCAAGCAAGTTCCTCTCTTTTACTGGATGAACAGCATGCACACCCGTCGAGGATCACGGCTGCGGAGACACAGTAGCGAGCGTGCAGTAGGGACCCGTTGCAAGGACTCTTTTAGGACTAAGACCCTCGTAAACCTTTCTTACAGACTCTTGTTGCTACAATCCCCTGGTTTTCGATATAACGAGTGGAGGCTGGCGTTTTGGTATCGGCGCGCCCGAAGAACCTGCCGTACACGGACACAAGGGGCTTAGGGCTTTGTTTTGCCGCTATTATAAAGACCGAACACCTTCCGGGAGTGTTCGGCGTCTCGAGTTAGGCCTTATATGCATCAGCTCGAATCATGTCTTTGGTCAAATGTTGGGTTTGCCCGGCTCACGTGTTTTGCTGCCTTCGTTCCGTATCATCGGCTAGCGGCTCCGGAGAACTCTGCGATTGTGCCCCAATTAATTGGGCGAGCACCTCGATGAAAGCGAAAACTGACTGTCATGATACATCGAGACTGGTCAACCACTCGATCGACATTGGGAATGTTTAGGATTCCTCCGCTTTGACGAAGGGCGTTTCGGCCAGGCACATCTGCGCCCAATTGGAGAGCACGGTGCCCCGGGGGCTATGTCGTAGCCCACCCTCGAACTCCATGGCTAAGTGAAAGTGATAAAGCATTATAGTCCGGTTGCCTCGTTTGCTATGCTACCACCTCCTTTACAGGACCGAGGCGTCGGATTAAGTGTGGCAGCGCTATTTTTGCGAACACCCCGCACCTTGTGCGTGGGGCTGAAACCGACAGCGCCATCTTTCGGGTTATACATACGTATACATGAGCGGCCGCAAAGGAGATATTCTATTACTTGAGCGCACAAGTATAAAAGGCGCTTACATCATAAATATCATTTTACATCATATAAGCGTTCATTCAAGCGTAACATTTTTTTAGCACCGCGACTCTATTACGAGCACCGAGCAGCGCCGCCAAAATAGTGCTCGGCGGGTAGCCGGTTATTATCCGAACCGAAGTCGCAACAGCGGTGGCATCCATCTCGTCAATGTGTCTTCACGGTAGCGCCATCCGCGCACCCTCTATGCAGGCCAACCGCTTCATCGCCTTGATATGCGGCACCGCCCCAAGAAATTGCTGCAATAAGCCAAAATAACACTTGGTGAGGCCTATCCGGCGGATATGGGTCACTATATCCGCCATAGCAAGCCGGACAACCTATTTAGCTCAGCCCACTCAATAGCGATCGGTCGGTGAAGTGAGCGCTCGGACTTTGGAATTGAGACCAAAACAGCTCTTCCGATCGGTGATCCTTCCGGCGAAAATGCTGCGGCGGCCGCCGCGCTCGCTGCTAAGTCCATATAAGGGTCCTCCGGACACCACAGTTAGCCCAGCTGAGCATATTTTGAATCCGTGAACCTTGGCGCAGCGCGAAAAGGCTTACCGGCTACAATCTCCCGGCTGGCGCAGCTCTTCCTTCATAGCCCGCATTGCAGGCGGGCATTCTCGGCTTCGGCGGTGGCCTTCCGCAGGTCTTCCTGCCCGCTAAGCGCTCCTTCCCAAGAGCCTCATTGCGGTCGGTAGCCTCTTTAACTTCACAGCCATTTCGGCTATCTCTTCCCTGCTCGGCGGTGTGCGGCCCTTCGGCTACTAACTCCTTGGCGCCTTCGAGGCTGCCGCATTATTCCTTCTGGCCTGCTCCTTGGCTTGAGCAAGTTCAGCCCGAAGACTCTCCAGGGCAGCGGCACTATCTGCATTTCACGCACATATTGTAAGGAGTTGGCTTCGGCTCTCTTACCATGTGACCGCGATAACACTTAACTTGCGACTCATCAAGTCGCTTTGTTGATCGTGCGATGTCTTCATCCGCCACATCGAGTTGCCGCTTTAGTTCAGCAACTCCATCATCCGGCTGGCCCCGGACGACCGCCACCTACATCGCACGAAGGAATTTAAAACCTGCGATTTTGATCCTCGACGCGCTGTCGATATCGACAACCTACCGAGTCTCGGGGCTACTATCTATCAGGCGCATTCTATATGCAAAACTGTTAAAGGTGTGTCATTTTACGTACCTCAAACCCCTTGATAAACTCTGGCGGCATCATGCAACCCTCCTTGGCGGACGAAATCCTTTCAATCACCATGCTCATCAATGCGTGCTGATCTTGAGATAAACGCCTTCTCAAGCAGATCCTTGACCGTACACGGTTGGCGCCGAACTATCGGCTTTGCCACACGGGAGCTCCCTCGTGGCGACACTTGAGGCTCGTCCGCCCTATCCAACGGCGCCCGGACGGGCGTCTCGCTCTCTATCATCTCGGACGAAGGCCCCGAAGACGAGCTCATCTGCGAAGGACGAGATCCGAACTACAAGGTAAAAACTTTAGTTATCCTCGAAGCACAAATAGGGATGTCCCTTATTATAAAACTCCTTTCTTTCTACTTATGGCTCGTTGGAGGGCTGGCTCATTAAAGGAGATTGCGCGGCCGGGGCCTCCCCGGACCAGGACCCTCGGCGAAATTTCTTCCCCGTTTAGGGGCTTTTTCCCAGGTCCTCGGAGGCAGTCCTCTTGTCCCCTTGGTAGGAGGATTCTCGATCCCCTCGTTCAAAAACCTCCTTAGGCGAGGGTAGCTTTCTGCTTTCCCCTTAGCTTTCCTCTGAAGGCGCAACCTCAAGCATCCGGACCAGCCACGGGATCGGCGCGGTCTCGGGGAGGGCGGACACCGTATTAATTTTGCTTCCGCTATCCACTCCTGTGTAGAAGGAGATCGGTCATAAAGCGGATCATCGAAAGGCAAACAAGCGGTATGTCGGACTTGGAACTACTTACTTGAGTATCCGGGCGATTGCGGCTTAGTCCAGCATCCTCGGTCAATTCCGGACGCACCTCTTGCAATCCGAAGAATAAGTTATACATCTCTAGGGGTGTCATACCCATGAAGTGTTGAAGAATCCGTGGGCCCTCGGTTGAACTCCCATAGCCGGAGAGGGCCGGCGTTTGCGAGCAGGAGGCGCCTAATTAGCATAACCTGCATCACCACCACCATATCAATCTCCCTCGTTAAGAGATCTCGAATCCGGCCCCTGTAGTAGGGGCACATCCTTTGACGGCCCCAGTTGAGCCTTGGTTGACCCACGACATCAATCGTCGTGGAGGTCTGGGCGGAATAGGGCGGCGGCTTTGTCTGCGGCCCCTCGGAGCGGTAATATAGAACCACTCTTGCTGCCACGGCCGAGCTCCTCTTGGAAGGAGCCGGCGGGCCACGGGCATCGGCCCTCCTACTTATGGCCGCCCGCCACACTCCGCAGCGCCCCCGATCATCTTGATTGCCACATTAAAGTCTTGACCACGGGCGAAGTGTGGAGTACGCGGAGGAAGGCCATGAGATGACAATAAATGCGGATATATGGAGGATGGACTCGGAGCCAAATCGTGGAATTCCAACCCATAGTAATACATGAGCCCTCTCACAAAAGGATCCATCGGGAAGCCTAAACCCGGCGGAGGTGGGAAGCGAAGGCGACATACTCGCCGGGCTCGGGGTGGGGATGGCCTGCCCTTGGCGAGCAACCTGTCTGAAATCTCGTAAGGCAGTGCTTGGCCTCCGCAGCTTTATACGTCCTCCTCCGTGACGGAGGAGGGCATCCACCGCCCGGAGGTCGGAATCGGACATCGTTGAAGGTCGAAAGCGCTTGAATCTGGAGCTCTAGGTGCTGGAACTTGGGCGTGGAGAAGATTTGATGGTGGATTAAAGAAAAAGCGAGCCTTGGTCCCGTTATAAAGAGGAGAATACCAAGAGCCGTCTCCGTGACCGTTGGGACTCGCCGATAGAGGCGTGGCGAGCAGGCGCGGTTGGAATTACGCCGTATTGATGAGAATCCGGATTAAGGGAAACACGATCTACGCCCGACAAGGCGTGCCAAGAAACCGCTTCGCTAAATCTGTTGAGGTGGTAAAGTAAAAACAATTGAGTAATGGCTTGGTAGTGGTGTGGCGTCATGCCACGGAAAGCGTCGGCAGATTGAACTTCGTGTATATATTATTATTCTCTCTACGATGGAATGTGGAATTTATTTTGCGAGCGGACACTATCTGGTGTTCACAATCTTCTATCATTTGGAGAAGGAACCCGCCTTGCAATGCCAAGCAATATACACGCGGACTTATCATCATTGAAGCCTGGTTAGGGGCTCTTGAGGAGTCTGGATTAGGGGTGTCCGGATAGCGGACTACCATCATCGGCCGAACTATCATTTGCGGACTATCATCATCGACGGACTCCAAGACTATGAAGATACAAGATTGAAGACTTCACCCGTGTCCGGATGAGACTTTCCTTGGCGTGGAAGGCAAGCTTGGCGATACAGATATGTAGATCTCCTACCATTGTAACCGACTCTATGTAACCCTAGCCCCCTCCGGTGTCTATATAAACCTGATGGCTTTAGTCCGTAGGACTACAATCACAACAACCCTTACAATCATACCATAGGCTAGCTTCTAGGGTTTAGCCTCCTTGATCTCGTGGTAGATCCACTCTTGTAAAATATCCACAATATCAATATCAATCAAGCAGGACGTAGGGTTTTACTCCATCAAGAGGGCCCGAACCTGGGTAAAACATTGTGTCCCTTGTCTCCTGTTACCATCCGCCTAGACGCACAGTTCGGGACCCCCTACCCAAGATCCGCCGGTTTTGACACCGACAATGAGTATTACAAGAGTTGATCTACCACGAGATCATAATGGCTAAACCCTAGAAGCCTAGCCTGTATGACTATGGTAATGAGTATATCCTCTCCGGACTACACCCTCCGGTTTATATAGACACCGGGGGGATCTAGGGTTACATAGAGTCGGTTACATAAGAAGGAATCTTCATAGTTGGTCGCCAAGCTTGCCTTCCACGCCAAGGAGAGTACAATCCGGACACGGGTACAGTCTTCGGCCTTCATGTCTTCACAGCCCACCAGTCCGGCCCCTTGATAATAGGCCGGACGCCCAAGGACCCCTTAGTCCAGGACTCCCTCAGTAGCCCCTGAACCTGGCTTCAATGACGAGGAGTCCGGCGCGCAGATTGTCTTCGGCATTGCAAGGTGGGTTCCCTTTTCTCCAAACTCCAAGATAGTCCTCGGACGCGATGATAGTATCCGGACCTGTCACACACACACCATACACAACCACAGAGAGAATATAATTTTACACGAGTCCAATCCACTGACAAACTTTTGCAGCAGGACATCACGCCTGACCGGTCATAATTCCAGGCCGTTTTGTGCCCGACGCTCCACGTTCCGAGACGCGGTTGCCATTGGCACATCTTATCAAAGCAGAGATCGTGTCCCCTTATTGTGGGATTCTCATCAATGCGGGCATGGGAAATCAAACTGTGCCGTTTATACAGGCCTTGGGAATAGGCGAGCCTTTAGGGCGAGTGGGGAGGCGCTTGATATTCGCGGCCTTTATAAGGGGATAAGGATTTCTTCCTTCACCCACTCCCTTTCTCTTCTTCAGCCCTTCCGTTCTTGAGCTCCAGCGCCCAAGCTTTAGCTTTTCCTCATTCGAGAAAGTACTCCAAACATGTCCGGATCCGGAGCTGGAGGCAAGTGGATGGCCTCCTCCGTTAAGAAGAAGGACATCAAGGAGCTCAGGAGGCTGGATACCTAGCCAAGGAGATCGCTCACCGGCTCCCGGTCAAAGGACAGATCGTCCCTGCTCCAGAGCCCCATGAGAGGGTTGTGTTTCTCACAAATTTTGTCCGCGGGCTGGGATTCCCTCTCCACCCGTTCGTCCGCGGACTGATATTTTACTACGGGCTAGATTTCCATGACCTAGCCCCTAACTTCATTCTCAACATCACGGCATTCATTGTCGTGTGCGAGGCCTTTCTCCGCATCCCACCTCATTTCGGTCTATGGCTAAAGACTTTCAATGTGAAGCAGAAGGTGGTGAGCGGTCAACAAGCATAGTGCGGAGGCGCCATGGTGGGCAAGATACCCAATGTTACCTGGCCCGAAGGCTCCTTCTTGGAGATGGTGAAGGGGTGGCAATCGGGGTGGTTCTACATCACCAAACCACGCGACACTGACTGGGCGGCGGCCCCCGAATTCCGATCCTGAATCCCGATGCGGGTCACCTCCTGGCAAGAGAGGGGCCTAACCTGGGGTCCCTCGGACGAACTGACTGGGCTCCAGACGTGCGTCCAGAACATGATAGGCAGGAAAATCAAGCTTGTCAATGTGATCCAGGTCATGCTCGTTCGTCGGGTCCTTTCGTGCCAACGCCGAACTTGCTATCTGTGGGAGTACGATCCGGCCAAGCACCAGACGCTACTAGAGCTCTTCGGCATGATGCACGAAGACATCTGGAAAGTGCTCTTCAAGGCTGGCGAGACGCCACCGCCCACGACCGAGGATCGTGGGCTCAGCTTAAAACGCCAGGCAAATTCAGTAAGTTCTTTCATGTTTTCAAGGTACACCCTTTACTAGCATATTTTGAGGAAAAAGCCTAAGCCTTCCTATCCAAGTTTTCAGGCCTGGATTGAGGTAGCAGGGGGGATTAACTGTCCAGCTGTGCTGCCTGAAGACCCAGAATTCCCATTACTAACGAAAATGCTGTTTCCAGCACCTTATGAGGTGCCGGAGAAGACGGTCAAGCGGCCAAAAGGGCCGGAGAGGCCCTGCGAAATGGCGCTTCGGACGTGATGTCTGAAGACGAGACTCACTCTTCGCGAAGACGATGACGAGGAGGAGTGGGAAGAAGATGACTCCCCACCTGAGGCGGGGAGGAAGAAGAGAGCAGCCGCCGCGAACCTGGAGGCGAAGGCGCCCAAGAGGGGGAAAGGCTCCCTCGCGGATAACTCCGCATGGGACGTCGATAGCAGTCCGAAGCGACCTCCCGTGACCAAGCCTCGGGCCGCATCATAAGTATCAAAATCTTTATGCACGCCCAAACGTCTGGCCTTTCCGCCTTGTAATATTGATATATTTGAATCACATTATTGCAGTCCGGCCCGGGACAGTTCTCCGCGATCTTCATCAGAAGGTTCGCTGGACCCAAAGGAGAGAACCAGCACGTCGCCACCACCTGCTTACTCTCCCTCGGCCAAGGGTGATGATGAGGAGGTGTCCCGAAGGACCTCCTCAGACTGGGGGAAAGTTCCAGAGATCATCAGGGTGGTGCCCCAGGATGACTCCCGTGCCGTCGGACATATGGGGGAAAAAGCCAATGTAGAGACGGATGATGCGGGTCGAGTTCTATTTGACCCTCAGCCGGACTCTATTTCGGAGACCTATACGGCTTCGGAGTCCGGCGAACGGCCTTCCCCAAAAAGAGGGGGTGTGCCGCCGGTGACCTCTGTCCAACCAGAGGTGCCGGATCATCTACTGGAAGCGCTGCAAGGTGCCTCCATTATGGATGAGCACCGTGCCCATATGGGTATGGTGATCGAAAAGGTTCAGTCTGCCAAAAACGGACTGACCGAAGCCTGCGCTAGCCTTCTAATAGGCTTTGAGGTGAGTAATGTAATTGTAGGAAGAATATCACAGTGTTGATAGTAGTCCCTGATGCTCTGGTCGGTGTCCGGAAAGAAAAAGCCGAACAGAGGATCAAAAATAACTTTCGCAGGAGTCTAACATAAGGTGTCTATGTGAATAAGCAGGCCTCGTGCGGGCTGCTACCGCTGAAATCACGGAGGTCTCCGGACTGAAGCAGAAACTGGAGCGGGCCGAGGAAGAGCTCGGCCTCATGAAGAAGCAGTTGGAGGATAACCAAGGTATGCAGTAACCTGCGTGTATATTGAAGAATAAATGGTTCAAGCTGACTAAAGTATCATGAACTTTACTAGGGGCCACGACCGAGGTGGCGGCCCTCAAAAAGGCGTTAGCCGAGGCCGAAGAAAAAGCGGCCAAGGAACGTGCCGCACGCGAGAAGCACGAGGCCAGGATCAGCAAGATTCAACAAGAGCTCCAGGACGCCGTCAAGAAGTACGAGACCTTGGAGCGTGATTCTAGGACACAAGAATCCGAACTTGCTAAGGCCCGCAAGAGCACACAAGATGCCTGAGCCGAAGCCCAGAGCGCCCTCCAGTAAATCCAGGCGGCCAAGAAGATTGCAGCGGGTAAGGCTTTCACTATGCAAGGCAAATATGCCAAGAAAGTGGTCCTTGTACTTACCCGAACTTGTGTTTTCCAGGGGTGTCTACCGATCTGCCGTGCAGCGTATCAGATGCTGCCGAGTTCTATCGGGCCGAAGAAGGGATGTCTACGGAGAAGCTGTTCTGGTCCCAATATCTTAGACCAGAACATCCGGTGCCCTTTAGCGACCAGTTCAAACAGTTGGTCGAGCTGGACAAGTTGGCCGAGTTAGCCATGAAGGACCTGATAGTCCGGCTATGGCATGCCGAGCCCGTGCCCGGCAGCTACTTTGGACTTGTGAATTGGCTTGTGAGTGCCTGCCCATGGCTTGAAGTCGTGAAGCGGTCAGTCTGCATTGAGGGTGCACAGATGGCATTCGCGCGCGTCAGGACGCACTGGGCAAAGATGGATGCCAAGAAGTTGATGACCGGGGGGCCACCTGAGGGCAAGGAGCATCGTCGACCCAAGCTGTATTTCGACGGTGTCCTGGAGGGATCCCGCCTTGTGGTGGAGCAATGTGCAAAGGACGTGATATTCCCATGGAAACATTCGGGTAGTCCTGTAATATGAAACAAGATCGGTATGTAATATGATGCTTGTGATTAAATTTTACCTCCTGTGCGGCCGTTTATTAAAAATCTGAGGGTTGACCAGTCGTTGGCTTCTGCCCCCACGTAGATAGTACGGGGGTGTTCCGGATAAATCTAAACACTCTTTACTCGACATTCTGGTCCTTAAAGGAGGTATTTAGCGCAACGAACAAGGCAATCAGACTATACGGCCTTTATTATCCTCACTTAGCCATAGGAGTTTGACCGTGAAAATTTCGACGAAGCCCCTGGTGTTCGGAAGGCCAAACTATGGGCGTTATACACGCCTAATCAAAGAAAACCGATTCCTCGCATAAAGCGGAAAAAATATCTAGAGATTTGAGACCTCTCGAACAACTGACCAGCTCTCGCCACATCATGACAGTCAGTTTTCGGCTTTCTCTACTGAGGTGCTTGTCCGGAAGAACCGGGACACAATCGCAGTAGTTCTCCCTTTACTACCCTAGCCGATATAGCGGAACATAAGGTAGCAAACACAGGAGCCGGGCAACCCAACTATTGACCAAAGACATGATTCGGAGCCGATGCATATAATGCTATAAGTTCGGGGTGCTGAACTATACTCTAAAAGTGTTCGGACTTTTGTTGCCGTAAAGCGGGGCGTGATGAAGCCCGTGGCACGGTAATACGCACCAGAATGTACACGTGCAACGAGTAATAATAAATACAAAGGAAAAAAGGGGAATATTAAGTAATAAACTGACGTTGCCCTTTATTTTTGTAATGTGATTAATACGTCGAGGCATATTTGTACATGTAATATGATAAGCAAAAAAGGCTATTTAACATGCCAAGACCAAGTGCGAGCTGCGTGCGGGTATGTAAAATAGGTATAGGAATCATTAACGGAGGCCACCTGGGGGTTCCCTTGTGCTCCAAAGCTCCTTGCCTCCTTGGTGTGTCCGACAAATGGGTTGTCGGAAGAAACCTCGAAAAGAGAGAAGGGACCTGAAATGGAAAAGAAAAGGTACGCGAATCCTGGGGTCGGTCGAGCCGCACTGTGGATCACGAGCTAGCTATGCCTCCGTCCATATCCATGGGCTTTTGGGCGCGTAGTTATGTACGCGTGGTACGAGTGCCACTCCCTTATCGGGGCTGGGACGGAGGCCGAATTGCTAATCAAGCTCTTGACGAGCCGAGCTATCCTGTTGCAGGGTAGTCCGGACCCTCTTAACGATGTCCAGGGGCTCAGCAGCCGGATTATAGTTCTGCTTGAGAAGGCCGTTCTGTACCTCTGCTGCTAGGGCGGCTGTGTGCTCCTCAGTACGGAGGGAGCGTTCCGTGTTTCCATTAACTGTTATGACACCGCGTGGACCGGGCATCTTGAGCTTGAGATAAGCGTAGTGCGGCACCACATTGAATCTAGCAAACGCGGTTCGTCTGAGCAGTGCGCGGTAGCCGCTGCGGAAGGGGACGATATCGAAGATTAGCTCTTCGCTTCGGAAGTTGTCCGGGGAACCGAAGACCACCTCCAGCGTGAGTGAGCCCGTACAACGGGCCTCTACACCTGGTATGACTCCATTAAAGGTAGTCTTTGTGGGCTTGATTCATGAGGGATTTGTCAGTGTACCAAAAGAGGGGTGCACTTTTTTGTACCCCTATACCTGTGCACGGGCAGTCAGAGCCGCGCCCACAGTCGCACCAAGCAGAGCAAGGGAGGTGAGCCAAGGTAAGACCAAAAACCACAAGAGGCGGAGGGACGAAGCAGGCTCCCCCGGCAAGACCCTTGCCGGGGCAGCTCGCCCCACACCAACAGAGCGAGTCACCCTTGAGCCCACAACCTCTAGCGTAATCTACTACGTTGAGGCAAGGGCTCGGGAGACACCTCCTTGGTGGCATGCAGATCTTCGCCAAGACAAATAAAGCAACGACAAGGACCAAGGCCACAAGGATCAGATGGGCGAAGCAGGTTTTCCCGGCAAGGACCCTTGCCGGGGCAGCCTCAGCGGCCCCGGCAAGACCCTTGCCGGGGCAGCTCGCCCACGCCAGCTGAGCGACCCACCCTAGAGCCCACCAATGCTCAAATAAACGCATTGGGACAGGGCTCGGGAGGCACCTCCGTGGTGGCATGCAGATCTTTGTGAAGACAAAGAATAATCAAGATCAAGTGAGGATAGGAAGGCAATCATCCTCACTGAAGAAACCCACAAGACCCCCGGCAAGATCCTTGCCGGGGACGACTACGCACCACGGCAAGACCCTTGCCGGGCCACCCAGCAAGGCTCTCGCCAGGCGCACCAGTAGGGCCGCTGCCAGGCTCGCACCAACCAAGTTTCCACCACCGTTCGCATGCAGCTGCCGACCCAACCAGCTGGGCTGGCACCTGCGTGGCAACATGCAAACCTTCCTGGAGGCTCCACCACCGTGCCACCTCAGCTGCCTACCTACCTACATGGCACCGCATACATTGCTGGCCAGGGCGCGTGTCGAAGCAAGGAGGAGCGGCGACGGATGGGACGGGCCTCGCTCCCGTCCCCGATAAAGCAAGAGGACACCTAAGCGATGCATTAAATGCATCTTGTCCTATATCTGAAGGATAACCTCGCGACATCGCATGCCCTTTCCACCTCCTGCTTGCCACTGTGGCGACCCCCTTTTCCTATAAAAGGAGGCCCGAGGCGACCAGGAGAAGGATTCGGCTTTTTGGGAGCTCGTTACACCCCGTAGCTAGCTCAAGAACTCAGAATACATCCACCAAAGCAGGACTAGGGTTTTACGCATCCTCGCGGCCTGAACATAGATAAACAAACCGCGTACTCTCTGTCAGATCCGCTCTTCTCTCAACCCCGTGCCCTGCAACCGCAGTAGGGATCCTTGTGATCCCATAGGTGTCGTTCCCACCGACATCTTTGGCGCGCCAGGTAGGGGGCGCAGCTGTGAGAATCGGCTCTGGCGGTTAAGTTAGTGGCTCTTCATTGCCATAGCTCTTGAAGAAGAAGGAGGGCCAGAAGATCGATGCCGGTGCGGCTACAAACAGAAGCTAAGTCACACCGAACCCTGACTACTTCTTTCCTTTCATATGATGTTGTTTCCCTTGGAGATGTCGTTCCTTTGTATGGAAAACCTGTATGCAAAAGGGGCTCTCCTGCGATCGGCAACGCCCTTGCTTTGTTTCGAGTCCGCTCAACAACTCAAGTGGTTGCGTCGAGAGCGGCAGGGTAGCCTTCCGCGATTGGCAACGCTCTCGATTCTTACTCGAGTCAAGCTCGACAGTTCGAGCGGCCGCGTTAAGGACGGTAAGGTGGTTCGCCCGGCAGCACGCATACCCGGCAGGCCAATGGGGATCCGTCCCCAAGGCGCCATCCTGGGCTTACGCGCCGGCGAGCCTGCCCAGTTAACGTAGGGTGTACGTACAAAGGAGAATCGAACAAGGAAAATGACGTGCACAAAAATTAAAAGTACTGCAGAGTTATATTACATCAAATCATTGCTGCGGTTCTAACTAAAGATGAAAATTGTCTTGGTCATGAACCTGCTGCGGCGAAGAAGAACGGGGCGCCTAGTCCCGGCGCTGGCCCTCCATCCTCTGGATTTTGTCGATACCACTGATGATGGGCTTTATATGCTCCTTGAGCGCCGTGAGGTCAGTACCGTCCGGCAAGCTATCCATCGCGGCTTCAAAGTCGAGGTCGGGGTTCCAGCACGCCATCTTGGTGAGGTCCTTAGTCATGGCCCCCCGGCAAAGTCGCCGGGCCTCCGTGGCCAGCGTGGCCGCCCAGCTGGAGTGTGATACGTCTCCAACGTATCTATAATTTTTGATTGCTCCATGCTATATTATCTACTGTTTTGGGCAATATTGGGCTTTATTTTCCACTTTTGTATTACTTTTGGGACTAACCTATTAACCAGAGGCCCAGCCCAGATTTGTTATTTTTTTTTGCCAATTTCAGGGTTTTGAAGAAAAGGTATATCAGACGGAGTCGAAACGGAACGAAATCAACTAGAGAAGTTATTTTTGGAACGAAAGCTACCCGATGGACTTGGACCCCAAGTCCAGGAAGGAACGAGGAAGCCACGAGGGTGGGGGGCGCGCCCACCCCCCTAGGGCGCGCCCCTGCCTCGTATGGCCCTCGTGGCTCCCCTGATGTGCTTCTTCCGCCTATATAACTATACATACCCTAAAACTTCCAGAACGGAAAATAGATCGGGAGTCCCGCCGCCGCAAAACCTCCAGAGCCACCAAAAACCTCTCGGGACCCTGTTCCGGCACCCTGCCGGAGGGGGGAACCCTCACCGGTGGCCATCTTCATCATCCCTGCGCTCTCCATGACGAGGAGGGAGTAGTTCACCCTCGGGGCTGAGGGTATGTACCAGTAGCTATGTGTTTGATCTTTCTCTCTTTCGTGTTCTTGATTTGGCACGATCTTGATGTATCGCGAGCTTTGCTATTATAGTTGGATCTTATGTTGCTTCTCCCCCTCTACTCTCTTGTAATGGATTGAGTTTTACCTTTGAAGTTATCTTATCGGATTGAGTCTTTAATGATTTGAGAACACTTGATGTATGTCTTGCCGTGCGTATCTGTGGTGACAATGGGATATCACGTGATTCACTTGATGTATGTTTTGGTGATCAAACTGCGGGTTCCGCCCATGAACTTATGCATAGGGGTTGGCACACGTTTTCGTCTTGATTCTCCGGTAGAAACTTTGGGGCACTCTTTGAGGTTCTATGTGTTGGTTGAATAGATGAATCTAAGATTGTGTGATGCATATCATATAATCATACCCACGGATACTTGAGGTGACATTGGAGTATCTAGGTGACATTAGGGTTTTGGTTGATTTGTGTCTTAAGGTGTTATTCTAGTACGAACTCTAGGGCTGTTTGTGACACTTATAGGAATAGCCCATCGGATTGATTGGAAAGAATAAATTTGTGGTGGTTTCATACCCTACCATAATCTCTTCGTTTGTTCTCCACTATTAGTGACTTTGGAGTGACTCTTTGTTGCATGTTGAAGGATAGTTATATGATCCAATTATGTTATTATTGTTGAGAGAACTTGCACTAGTGAAAGTATGAACCCTAGGCCTTGTTTCCTAGCATTGCAATACCGTTTACGCTCACTTTTATCATTAGTTACCTTGCTGTTTTTATATTTTCAGATTACAAAAACCTATATCTACCATCCATATTGCACTTGTATCACCATCTCTTCGCCGAACTAGTGCACCTATACAATTTACCATTGTATTGGGTGTGTTGGGGACACAAGAGACTCTTTGTTATTTGGTTGCAGGGTTGTTTGAGAGAGACCATCTTCATCCCTCGCCTCCCATGGATTGATAAACCTTAGGTCATCCACTTGAGGAAATTTGCTACTGTCCTACAAACCTCTGCACTTGGAGGCCCAACAACGTCTACAAGGAGAAGGTTGCGTAGTAGACATCAAGCTCTTTTCTGGCGCCGTTGCCGGGGAGGTTAGTGCTTGAAGGTATATCTTTAGATCTTGCAATCGAATATTTTTGTTTCTTGTTTTAGCACTAGTTTAGTTTATAAAAGAAAACTAAAAAAATGGAATTAATTTTGCCACATACGCTTCATCTTTTTAATATCTTTCATGAGTATGATGGAAAGGAAAATTGTGCCAAAGTGTTAGAAGAAGAATGCATAAAATTGTTTGGCACTAAATCTCTAAATGATGAGCATGATTGCAATGTTGTTAGTATGAACTCCTTGAATATCCATAGTACTAATGATGATTGCACTAGTTATGATGAAAATGCCTCCTATAAACATGTCAATTTTTGTGGAGTGCATTGGGTTTGTAAGTACACACCAAATAGGGAAGATAGATATTGCAAGAGTAATAAGTACTTAGAAACCAAATTGTTGCAAGAAGAGCTAGATGAATGTGCTGAAAATTTAATTTTTCTTAGCCATACTTGTGAAATTTGCAATGAACGTGATCATTTTAGTACCCAATGCAAATTGTTTCATGATCGTATCGTGTCCAAAAATTGTGATGACTTGATTTCCCTTGCACATCATAATGCTCTTGGGTTATGAAGAAATTAAACGTATAACTAAGGATATTCCAAAATTTGCCCTTGATAAAGTTCTTCAATTTGATCTAGAGAAAATTTATATGTATTGTGCGGTGAATTGTATTGAAAATCCCTATATTGCCAATTACATAAGGAAAAGAAAACAATTATAAGATGAAGAGAATGCTAATGAAAGGGAAGAGACTTCCCAATATCCTCCTATTATTTCTTATGATGAATCAGGTAACGAGGAGGAACCTTCTATTCAACCTATATCATTAATAAGGAGCTCCAAAAAGAGGATTGAACCCACACATGGTGTGGTGAAGAAGAAGAAAAAAAAAGTAAGAGAGGTAAAAAGGTATCTCTCCCAAATAAAGTTGTTCCTATTATTTATGTGCCTCATGAAAATGAAGATGATACACTTGATGATGATCTCGTTATGCCTATTGCTTGTTTTGATGATTATGATTTGGAAGATAATGATACTTCTTATGATCTTGAAAATCTTTTTGGCACTTGCTTGGAAGAATATAATAATTGCTATACTATTGGTGATATCCATACTATTAATGACGAGAGTGAGTATGCTTATGATATGAAAAGGCCCAAGCTTGGGGAAGCTATGTTTGATGAGGATGACATATTTGATAATATATTTGCTGCAATTAATGTTTGTCCCGAGCTTGGGGATGCTACGTTTAATGAAGATAATATTTTTAGCCTCCCAAGTTTTGATATGCAAATTTACAATGATGATAGCATGCCTTCTACCTATGATGATTATATTGATGGAAGTGGGTTTGGAAGAGTGTCAACTTTAGGAAGTAGTGATCCCACAACATTGGAGGATGTTGAATCTTATAATATTTATGGAAGTGGATTTGGAGAGGTCATGACTTTATTTAGTGATGCATCCACTATTTCGGAAGAGGTTTCAATTGATTATGATGAGAACAAAGTTGCTACTTATGATGATTATTGTGATGAAACTTATGTTATAAAGAGTAGTGATGATTATATTTATAAAAATTGTCATGATTATGATTACCATTTTTCTGAACATTACTCTTTTAATGTGTAAACAATTTATAGTATTCAAGTCTCTTATGATACTCCCACTATTCCGAATGAGAAGAATTTTGCTTATGTGGAGAGTAATAAAAATTCTATGCTAGTATATCATGAAAAGAATGCTTTAGGTGATGGTTATGTTGTTGAATTCATTCATGATGCTACTGAAAACTATTATGAGGGAGGAATATATGCTTGTAGGAATTGCAATAATATCAAGTTTCCTCTCTATGTGCTTAAAATCTTGAAGTTATGCTTGTTTTACCTTCCTATGCAAGATGATTTTTGTTCCCATAAGTTGTTTGCTCACAAAATACCTATGCATAGGAAGTGGGTTAGACTTAAATTTGCTAGTCATATTATTCATGATGCTCTCTTTATGTTTCAGTTCTTATCTTTTATGTGAGCATCATTGAAATCATCATGACTAGCTAGGGGCGTTAAACGATAGCGCTTGTTGGGAGGCAACCCAATTTTATTTTAGTTTCTTACTTTTTGGTTCTTTTAGTAATAAGTAATCCATCTAGATTCTGTTTAGATGTGGTTTTGTGTTTTAATTAGTGTTTTTGCCAAGTGGAATCTTTGGGAAGACTTGGGTGAAGTCTTTATGATCATGCTGTAAAAAACAGAAACTTTAGCGCTCATGAGATTAGCTAGAACTTTTTACTGGAAAGTGCTATTTAGTTTATTATTTTTGAATATGATTAATAGAAAAATCCCTCAGGTCCACCAATTTTTTTAGAATTTTTGGAGTTCCGGAAGTTTGCGTTAGTTACAGATTACTACAGACTGTTCTGCTTTTGACAGATTATGTTTTCATTGTGTTGTTTGCTTGTTTTGATGACTCTATGGCTAGTAAAATAGTTTACAAATCATAGAGAAGTTGGAATACAGTAGGTTTAACACCAATATAAATAAATAATGAGTTCATTACAGTACCTTGAAGTGGTGTTTTGTTTTGTTTCGCTAACGGAGCTTACGAGTTTTCTGTTAAGTTTTGTGTTGTGAACTTTTCAAGTTTTGGGTAAAGATTCGATGGACTATGGAATAAGGAGTGGAAAGAGCCTAAGCTTGGGGATGCCCAAGGCACCCCAAGGTAATATTCAATGACAACCAAGAGCCTAAGCTTGGGGATGCCCCGGGTGGCATCCCTCTTTAAATCACGCTCATCGGTAACTTTCTTTGGGAGCTATATTTTTATTCACCACATGATATGTGTTTTGCTTGGAGCGTCATTTTATTTTCTTTAGCTTTGCTTGCTGTTTGAATAAAGTATCAAGATCTGAAATTCTTAAATGGGAGAGTCTTCACATAGTTGTATAATTATTCGACTACTCATTGATCTTCACTTATATCTTTCGGAGTAGTTTGTCATTTGCTCTAGTGCTTCACTTATATCTTTTAGAGCACGGTGGTGGATTTTTTTTATGGAAACTATTGATCTCTCATGCTTCACTTAGATTATTTTGAGAGTCTTAAATAGCATGGTAATTCGCTTAAATAATCTTAATACAAGATTTGTAAGAATTCTTATGAGTGTGTTGAATACTAAGAGAAGTTTGATGCTTGATAATTGTTTTGAGATATGGAGGTGATAATATCAAAGTCGTGCTAGTTGAGTAGTTGTGAATTTGAGAAATGCTTGTGTTGAAGTTTGCAAGTCCCATAGCATGCACGTATGGTAAACATTATGTAACAAATTTGAAACATGAGGTGTTATTTGATTGTCCTCCTTGTGAGTGGCGGTCGGGGACGAGCGATGGTCTTTTCCTACAAATCTATCCCCCTAGGAGCATGCGCGTAGTACTTTGGTTTTCGATGGCTTGTAGATTTTTGCAATAAGTATGTGAGTTCTTTATGACTAATGTTGAGTCCATGGATTATACGACTCTCACCCTTCCATCATTGCTAGCCTCTTGATTGCACGTGCATTGCCCTTTCTCACATTGAGAGTTGGTGCAAACTTCGCCGGTGCATCCAAACCCCATGATATGATACGCTCTTTCACATATAAACCTCCTTATATCTTCCTCAAAACAGCCACCATACCTACCTATTATGGCATTTCCATAGCCATTCCAAGATATATTGCCATGCAACTTTCCACCATCCCGTTCATCATGACACATTCATCATTGTCATATTGCTTGGCATGATCATGTAGTTGACATTGTATTTGTGGCAAAGCCACCGTTCATAATTCTTTCATACATGTCACTCATTGATTCATTGCATATCCCGGTACACCGTTGGAGGCATTCATATAGAGTCATACTATGTTCTAGTATCGAGTTGTAATATTGAGTTGTAAATAAATAGAAGTGTGATGATCATCATTATTAGAACATTGTCCCGTGTGAGGTCAAATAAAAAAAAGAGGCCAAAGAGCCCACCAAAAAAATGAAAATGAAAGAAAATGAAAGAAGGGGCAATGTTACTATCCTTTTTCCACACTTGTGCTTCAAAGTAGCACCATGTTCTTCATATAGCGAGTCTCATATATTGTGCTTCAAAGTAGCACCATGTTCTTCATATAGAGAGTCTCTTGTTTTGTCACTTTCATATACTAGTGGGAATTTTTCATTATAGAACTTGGCTTGTATATTCCAACAATGGGCCTCCTCAAGTGCCCTAGGTCTTCGTGAGCAAGCAAGTTGGATGCACACCCACTTAGTTTCTTTTGTTGAGCTTTCATACATTTATAGATCTAGTGCATCCGTTGCATGGCAATCCCTACTCCTTGCATTAATATCAATTGATGGGCATCTCCATAGCCTGTTGATTAACCTCGTTGATGTAAGACCTTCTCCTTTTTTTATCTTCTCCACATAACCCCCATCATCATATTCTATTCCACCCATAGTGCTATTTCCATGGCTCGCGCTCATATATTGCGTGAAAGTTCATAGGTTTGAGATTACTAAAGTATGAAACAATTGCTTGGCTTTTCATCGGGGTTGTGCATGATGAGAGCATTATTGTGTGACGAAAATGGAGCATGACTAAACTATATGATTTTGTAGGGATGAACTTTCTTTGGCCATGTTATTTTGAGAAGACATGATTGCTTTGTTAGTATGCTTGAAGTATTATTATTTTTATGTCAATATTAAACTTTTGTCTTGAATCTTTCGAATCTGAATATTCATACCACAATTAAGAAGAATTACATTGAAATTATGCCAAGTAGCACTTCGCATCAAAAATTATCTTTTTATCATTTATCTACTCGAGGACGAGCAGGAATTAAGCTTGGGGATGCTTGATACGTCTCCAACGTATCTATAATTTTTGATTGCTCCATGCTATATTATCTAATGTTTTGGGCAATATTGGGCTTTATTTTCCACTTTTATATTACTTTTGGGACTAACCTATTAAACGGAGGCCCAGGCCAGATTTGCTGTTTTTTTTGCCTATTTCAGTGTTTTGAAGAAAAGGAATATCAGACGGAGTTGAAACATAACGAAATCAACTAGAGAAGTTATTTTTGGAATGAAAGCTACCCGACGGACTTGGACTCCACGTCAAGGAAGGAACGAGGAAGCCACGATGGTGGGGGGCGCGCCCACCCCCCTAGGGCGCGCCCCCTGCCTCGTGGGGCCCTCGTGGCTCCCCTGACGTGCTTCTTCCACCTATATAACTCCACGTACCCTAAAACTTCCAGAACGGAAAATAGATCGGGAGTTCCGCCGCTGCAAAACCTCCAGAGCCACCAAAAACCTCTCGGGACCTGTTAGGCACCTGCCGAAGGGGAACCCTCACCGTGGCCATCTTCATCATCCGGCGCTCTCCATGACGAGGAGGGAGTAGTTCACCCTCGGGGCTGAGGGTATGTACCAGTAGCTATGTTTTTGATCTCTCTCTCTCTCTCTCTCTCTCTCGTGTTCTTGATTTGGCACGATCTTGATGTATCGCGAGCTTTGCTATTATAGTTGGATCTTATGTTGCTTCTCCCCCTCTACTCTCTTGCAATGGATTGAGTTTTCCCTTTGAAGTTATCTTATCGGATTGAGTCTTTAATGATTTGAGAACACTTGATGTATGTCTTGCCATGCGTATCTGTGGTGACAATGGGATATCACGTGATTCACTTGATGTATGTTTTGGTGATCAACTTGCGGGTTCCGCCCATGAACTTATGCACAGGGGTTGGCACACGTTTTCGTCTTGATTCTCCGGTAGAAACTTTGGGGCAATCTTTGAGGTTCTATGTGTTGGTTGAATAGATGAATCTAAGATTGTGTGATGCATATCATATAATCATACCCACGGATACTTGAGGTGACATTGGAGTATCTAGGTGACATTAGGGTTTTGGTTGATTTGTGTCTTAAGGTGTTATTCTAGTACGAACTCTAGGGCTGTTTGTGACACTTATAGGAATAGCCATCACGACCTACGTCAAGTTGAAAGAGTCGCTGGCAGAGGTGAGCGTGCCGCATCATGGTGAAGTTGTGGTCAAGGCCGGGGCGGAGTCGCATGATGTCTGCAGGATTCACGAAGAGCCAGGCCGGCCTCCCCTTGTAATGCAGTGGAGCGATCAGGCAGTGGATGAAATCCGCCCCGATCATCTCAAGGGTGAGCCCGGCCTCGGTAAGCCGAAGGATCCTAGTGATGACAGGAGTGAGCTTCTTGTCATCTTCATCGACGTCGCTCCAATCACTCCTACGGACCGGCGGCGCCCGGTGCACCTCGCAGAATGCCGGCGGATCATCCTCTTCAATCTAGCACCACCGACCCCGCCACTCTTCCCACCTCTCCTTCATGGCGCCGTCCGGATATGTACCCTTGGATCTAGGGATCCAGGTGACGCAGCCAGAGATGGTGCCCCCTGTCTGGACCCGAGGGAAGAAGTAATGGCAGAAGAGCGCCGTGTTGGGGTGCACCCCGGCGAAACCTTCACAGAGGTGCGCAAAAAGAGCCATGCACGCCACGGTGTTCGGGGTAAAATCCAGAAGACGGAAACCGAAAGTATGCATGATGTCGCTGAAGAAATCAGAGAAGGGAGGACAGAGCCAGCAGGAGAAATAATCAACGAAGAAGGGGTACCGATTCAGAGCAGCCTCGACACAGTCAGCAGGGATGACACGCGTGGCTGGATGCCCCGATTTCTCTCCCCCTGTGTTCACCCCCCACAGGGGTCTAAAGGAGTCCCGGAGCTCGTGTACATCGACTTTCGATGGGGAAAAGAAGGCGGATTGCGTCTGCTGCACCGCCAGCGCACTCTCCGGTGCCTCCGTCACTCCGGCGTCCTTGACCCCTCCTTTACCCCTGGTAGATTTGGGCGCCCTGGCGGCTAAGAGGAGCGAATAACAAGGGGCAGCAAGGACACGGCAACAACAGGCGATGGCGAAAGCTTAGAGAAGAAGGAAAAGGGAGCGGCGGTTCCGAGATTGGAAAAGGCGCAGGGGAGGAAGGTAAAGTGAGCAGCGCGCCCGCGGATATTCCTATTTACGGGGAAGGCGCGGGCCGCCTCCTTTCTCTTCCCATTAACTGCGATGTGACGCATGCATACGGGAACCGCCCCACGCATGATTCCCACATCACGCACACCCCTCCATGCCGCGCCACACGCGCGGGACGTGGAGAGCGCCGCGCGCGAAAAGTTTTACCGCAGTAAAACCGCCCTGCCTGCCTGCGCACCGTTCGGGCCTAGCCCAACAACGCATCGCGCTTATGTGTGGCCCAAGCCCGTGGGCTCCTGTCGGTGTACCAAAAGAGTGGTGCACTTTTTGTACCCCTATACCTGTGCACGGGCAGTCAGAGCCGCGCCCACGGTCGCACCAAGCAGAGCAAGGGAGGTGAGCCAAGGTAAGACCAAAAACCACAAGACGCGGAGGGACGTAGCAGGCTCCCCCGGCAAGACCCTTGCCGGGGACAGCTTTGGCAGCTCCGGCAAGACCCTTGCCGGGGTAGCTCGTCCCACACCAATAGAGCGAGTCACCCTTGAGCCCACAACCTCTAGCGTAATCTACTACGTTGAGGCAAGGGCTCGGGAGACACCTCCTTGGTGGCATGCAGATCTTCGCCAAGACAAATAAAGCAACGACATGGAGAAGGCCACAAGGATCGGATGGGCGAAGCAGGTTTTCCCTGAAAGGACCCTTGCCGGGGCAGCTCACCCACGCCAGCCGAGCGAGCCACCCTTGAGCCCACCAATGCTCAAACAAACGCATTGGGACAGGGCTCGGGAGGCACCTCCGTGGTGCATGCGGATCTTTGTGAAGACAAAGAATAATCAAGATCAAGTGAGGATAGGAAGGCAATCATCCTCAGCGAAGAAACCCACAAGACCCCCGGCAAGATCCTTGCCGGGGACGCCTACACGCCGCGGCAAGACCCTTGCCGGGCCACCCGGCAAGGCCCTCGCCCGGCGCACCAGCAGGGCCGCTGCCAGGCCCGCACCAACCAAGTTTCCACACTTTTCCCATGCAGCTGCCGACCCAACCAGCTGGACAGGCACCTGCGTGGCAACATGCAAACCTTCCTGGAGGCTCCACCACCGCGCCACCTCAGCTGCCTGCCTGCCTACATGGCACCGCATGCATCGCTGGCGTAGCGCGTGTCGGGCAAGTAGGAGCGGCGACGGATGGGACGGGCCTCGCTCCCGTCCCCGATAAAGCAAGAGGACACCTAAGCGATGCATTAAATGCATCTTGTCATGTAAACGAGGATAACCTCGCGACCTGCCCTTTCCACCTCCCGCTACATCGTGGCGACCCCTTTTCCTATAAAAGGAGGCCCGAGGCGACCAGGAGAAGGATTCGGCTTTCTGGGAGCTCGTTACATGCCATAGCTAGCTCAAGAACTCAGAATACATCCACCAAAGCAGGACTAGGGTTTTACGCATCCTCGCGGCCCGAACCTGGATAAAAGAACCGCGTACTCTTTGTCAGATCCGCTCTTCTCTCAACCCCGTGCCCCGCAACCGCAGTAGGGATCCTTGTGATCCCATAGGTGTCGTTCCCACCGACAGGATTAATGCCCATTTTGCGCACTGTATCCTGATAGAGCAGGTTGAGGCTATTACCACCGTCCATTAGGACTCTTGTTAGGTGAAATCCGTCAATGATTGGGTCGAGGACCAGTGCGGCCGAACCGCCATAACGGATACTAGTTGGGTGATCTCGACGATCGAAGGAGATCGGGAATGACGACCACGGATTGAATTTTGGGGCGGCTGGCTCTACCGCATAGACGTCCCTGAGTGCGCGCTTGCGCTCCCTTTTGGGGATGTGTGTAGCAGATATCACGTTTGCCGTTTTGACTTGAGGGGGAAATTTCTTCTTCCCCCCGTGTTCGGCTGCCAGGTCTCTTCGTCATCGTCCTCGCTTTGTGATCCCATTTCCTTGCTCTCGATATTTGACTTGCTGGCTTGCTTGAAAACTTGACAATCTCTGTTGGTATGATTGTGCCGTGTATCTAGCACGGACGATCGAGTATGAGGTCCATGCTGGATGGTCCCTCGTTGTTCCTTTTATAAGGTTTCTTTCGCTGGCCGGACTTGGAGCCATTGAATCCGGCGTGAACTGCAGTGTCATCGGTGTTATCGCCATTAGTTCGGCATTTGTGTCTATTGCGCTGGGTCTTACCAGTGCTATTTTTAGCCTTGGAAAGGCCTGCCTCGTTGGCTGTGTTTTTACTACGAGCCAGCCAACTATCTTCACCCGCGCAAAAGCAGGTCATGAGTGCCGTGAGGGCTGCCATAGACTTCGGCTTTTCTTGACCGAGGTGGCAGGCGAGCCATTCGTCACGGATGCTATATTTAAAGGATGCTAGGGCCTCGGCATCCAGACAGTCAACTATTTGGTTCTTCTTGGTTAGGAACATAGTCCAGAATTTTCGGGCTGATTCTCCAGGCTGTTGGACTATGTGACTTAGGTCATCGGCGTCTGGTGGCCGGACATAGGTACCTTGGAAGTTGTCAAGAAAAGCTTCTTCCAAGTCCTCCCAGCTGCCGATGGAATTTTCAGGCAGGCTGTTTAACCAGTGTCTAGCTGGCCCTTTGAGCTTTGAGGTATTTGATGGCGTGGAGATCGTCTCCTCGGGCCATATGGATGTGGAGAATAAAATCCTCGATCCATATGAAGCAGAGAGGGTGTGCGGCGCCTCTATATCGGGTCGCGTCGCGGTGCACCTCTGATGAAGTCCGCCTGCGGTTATCGGCCCGGGCGTGACTAGGTTTGTCACGTCCGAATAGGTAGTCGTCGTCGCGAGTCGAAAGGCGTCCTTGCGATCCGTAGATTGATCTGGTGTGTCCTGCTCTACTGTCCAAGTCTTGCCGAAGGTCGTATGTATAGTCCCGAGCTGTTTTGTCTATGTTTTTACGAGGCGGTGGGGCGGGCTTTTGTTCGGCCTGAGTTGCCGTTTTATCCCGACCGCGGGGTGGTGGGTCCGCCGCACTATCCCGACCACGTGGTGGTCGTTCCGCATTGCGCGAGGGAGGTATGGGCTCCGGCGCCTCCTCATCAAACTAAGGTAGCAGTCTGCGTTTCGGGTAACTCTTGGCTGGACGCTTGAGGCCGTATTCTTCGCCTGCCAGGACATCAGTCCATCTGTCAATGAGTAGGTCTTGATCAGGCTTCTTGCCGTAGCTATTAGCTGGCGCTTGAAGCGCTCCTGCTCGAGGGGTGCCTCAGGCATGATGAAGTCCTCGTTGCCGAGGCTCTCCTCATCCTCGGAGGATGGACGGTAACTATCGTCATCCGGGTCGTTGGGCATGGCCTGTTTATCAGGGTTAACTTTCCGGTTGTCTTGTTCCTCCTGTTCGGATGTTGCTCCAACAGGGTCTTCATTGTTTACGGCATCGTCCGGAGTACTATTTTCTCTGGTGCCAGTGTTGCTTTCCTTTGAGCGACATGACTTAGAACGGCGTTTAGGGCGCCGGCGCTTGGACTGTGTCTCAGAAGGTTTATTCGCAACTGGGTCTTCTTTGTCATCATCGCTAGCTTTCTTAGGTGTGTCAACTATGTACACATCGTACGAAGAGGTGGTCGTCCAACGTCCAATGAATGGCGGGTCTTGGCCTTGCTCCTTGTCAGCATCGTCGTCCATACCGTCGATGTCTTCGGAGCCATAATCAAGCATGTTGGTTAAGTCCTTGACGGTGGCTATGAAGTGGGTGGCGGGTGGGAAGCAAAATTCTCCATCATCAGCCTCTAGTTCGAACCGGACATAGTTCGGCTGTGAGTCCCCTGCCAAGGACATGTTTTTTAATGAATTTAGCACATCGCCCAAGGGCGAGTGTTGGAAGATATCTGCGGCGCTGAACTCGAAGATCGATAACCGATCCAGCTCTGCGCCCGCAGGCGTGCGTGGTTCGGAACTTATAGCCGGAGACGAGTCCGAAATTCCGTTGACGAAGACATTGCAAGGTGCTGAGTCTGTGTGCGGCTCCAACGCGGCGGATTCTGCGATTTCGGATGGCGCAATCTGCTCCGGATCTAAGGCTGTAGCAGTTATAGGAACCATCTCCTGAATATGGTCTGATGACAGATTTAAGTCATGTTCATCGGAGCGGGGGGGGGGGGGAGTGATCGCCGTGGTCTCAAATCCGTTGAAGATCAGGTCTCCACGGATATCCGCGACGTAGTTCAAGCTTCCAAATCTGACCTGGTAGCCAGGGGCGTAGCTATCGATCTGCTCCAGATGGCCAAGCGAGTTGGCCCGCAATGCGAAGCTGCCGAATACGAAAATTTGTCCGAGGAGGAAGGTTTCTCCTTGGATAGCGTCACTATAGATGATCGAAGGGGCCATCGAACCTTTCGTCGACGGCAAAGTGGAACTCTTAATGAAAGCACCAATGTCGGTGTCAAAACCGGCAGATCTCGGGTAGGGGGTCCCGAACTGTGCGTCTAAGGTCGATGGTTACAGGAGGAGGGGACACGATGTTTACCCAGGTTTGGGCCCTCTCTATGGAGGTAATACCCTACTTCATGCTTGATTGATCTTGATGAATATGAGTATTACAAGAGTTGATCTACCACGAGATCGTAATGGCTAAACCCTAGAAGCCTAGACTGTATGACTATGGTAATGAGTATATCCTTTCCGGACTACACCCTCTGGTTTATATAGACACCAGGGGGATCTAGGGTTACATAGAGTCGGTTACATAAGAAGGAATCTTCATAGTTGGTCACCAAGCTTGCCTTCCACGCTAAGGAGAGTCCAATCTAGACACGTGTACAGTCTTCGGCCTTCACGTCTTCATAGCCCAGCAGTCCGGCCCATTGATAATAGGCCGGACGCCCGAGGACCCCTTAGTCCAGGACTCCCTCACCCACTCTGGGCTGTGGCTCAAGATTTTCAACATGAAGCCGAAAGTGGTGGATGATCAACACGCAGAGTGCGGAGGCGCCATGGTGAGCAAGATGCCCAATGTTACATGGCCAAAAGGTACCTTTGTAGAGACCGTAAAAGGGTGGCAACAACTATGGTTCTACGTCACAGAGCCTCGCGACACCACGTGGGCCGCGGTTCCCGAATTTAAGTTCGAGGCCCCAATGCCGCTCACCTCCTTGTTAGAGAAGGGTCTGGACTAGGCTTCGTCAGATGAGCTGACGCCGCTGCAGACATGTATCAAGAGCATGTTGGACAAGAACATTAAGCTCATCAATGTGATCCAGGTGATGCTTGTTCTCCGGATCCTTCCCTGCCAACGCCGAACTTGCCATTTGTGGGAGTTTGATCCAGCCAAGCACCAGACCTTGCAACAATTATTTGGCACCACGCATGAAGATATCTGGAAGGTGCTATTCAAGGGAAACCAGACGTGGCCAGAAATGATCGAGGATCGCGGTCATGACCTGACTCATCCATCCAGTCCGGTGAGTTCTCCACATTACGCGGTATATCCTCCACCTGTATATCCGAGAAGATGTCTAAGCTTCCCTATTTAACTTTTCAGGGATGGACAAAGAAGGCGGAGGGGATCCGGTGTCCGGCTCTGCTGCCCGAAGACCCAGCTATCCCGCGTTTGATGAAGATGCTGGTTCCGGCGCCCTACCAGGCGCCAGAGAAGAAGGCCAATAAAAAGGCCAAGGAGACCATAAGTGGTCTCCGCCGCAAGGGCGCTTCGAACATGGCGTCTTTAGACACTGAGACTCACTTCTCCGCTGCCGAGCATGACGACGAGGAGGAGGAGAGCAACTCTCCCCCTGAGAGGGTAAGGAAGAATAGGGCGGCCTCCACAATTCTGGAGGCAGAGGCGTCCAAGAAGGGGAAAGTCTCCCTCGCGGATAACTCCGCGTGGGACATTGACAGCAGCCCAGAACGGCGCCCCCGAGATAAGCTCCTGGCCTAATCGTGAGTACTTAAAGACCCTGACGCATTCATATATCACCCTCTTTACTTCGTAGTTTTAACATGTTGAACCATGCTCTTGCAGTGCGGCTTGTTCCGACCTCGAGCGATACTCATCCTCCGGGAATTCGCTGGACCCGAAGGTGATGGACAGTGGGTCCCTTCTGGCGACCTCCTCTCCCAGGGCCATGGATGACATTGAGGTGTTGTCCCGAAGGATCCCAGGCCAGGGAGAGACGCAGGAGGCCATCAGGGTGGCGACAGAGGGTGAAACCTCGGCCGCCAGACACATGTGTTGGCACCAGATTTTGGCATGGTCGAAAACATAATTAAGAAGGCCTCAAATGGAAAAGTGCTCAAAGTGAGAAATTTCTGTATCGTCAAGAGGAGAAACTTTGATATTTGGGCCATAGCCATCCCGTCACATCTCTAAGGCCGAAGTTGTGTTCGAAGTACTGAAATTTTGTATCCAGAACACTATTCGGCTGATTACGCTCCCAATATGGTCTCATATGAGAAAACTTTCTACACGAATTGTCTTCGTCTCGTCGAAACGGTCGATTTCGATATAAAAACGTCTTAATCCGAAGTCATATGCAAAAGTTACAGCCAGTACAAGACGCTGATGCACTGGATGGCCGGACACTCCGGGGACAACCATCCGGGTTTTGATTTTCTCTATGGATGACCGGACACTCCGGGTATGTTCGTCCGGGTTTTGAATTTCGCTGCTGCAGACTTATGAAAACAGCCGAAAAACCCCTCTATATGGCCTCAGATCAAAAAACATTCAACATGAAAGTTGTTCATCTCGTCGAAACGGTCAAGATTGCTTTTGGGCTCATTCCCATCCGAGGTCGTTTACTCCCCCAAACATGGCCCGCAAGGTGCAGCCAGATTTTACCGAACAGTTTTGGAAAGTTCGGACCAAACAAATCCGAATTGGACTAGGGTTTTGGACGTGAATTGAAGCCTTTTCCTTGCATGGGAAGTCCAGCCGCCTCTTATATACTTAAGGGGTGACGGCCGATTGAACAACACACAATCGAACAAATCATCTACCACTTTTTACCTTTACCTTTATCTCTCTCCCTTGTTCTTCGTCTTCCTCGTTCTTCGTTCGTTCTTCTTGTTATAGGGAAGCGAACCTCGAGGCCCTAGGGGTGGTCAGGGCGACCTAGGGCAGCCCATAGCCGCCGTGCGTCCAGACGGGGTCCCTCCCGGGCCCGTGGGGTTTCGGGTCTACAAAAGCGCCCGCCGGATTGTCTTATGCATCGCTGCTCAGGTGGTCTCCTTGGCGTGAGCTGCGGTGCATCACCCCCGTCGAGGGTACACGGTGACGTGTTCGTGTGCGAACACACTTTTTGGCGACTCCGCTGGGGGCGAAGCTTTGAACGGTCTCCAGCCCGTTCTTGCTATGAAGAGATTGTCATCTAGGGTTTGCAATCTACAAAGGTAATATAAATACCCAATTTCCTACTGTAGATGCAAATAATTCATATGGTGTTACTAGATCGTCCAATGAGTATGCTCTATCGGCCAGCCCTAGTTTGTTCAATCATGCATCTAATTACGTGAATAGGCCGATTCAAAGTAATTTACATGTTTCAACTTCTTATGATACTAGTAACATACAACATATGTATCCTAACTCTCATGCATCGGCAACCCCACGAATCCATATGCCGATGAACAACATGATGGGTTTGGTTAATCAATTTGAAACACCTCATGTTAGAATTTCCAATGCCATGCAAGAAAGTGTTTCACCCTTTTATTCATCGGCAAGTAATGTGCAATATACTAATACAACCATGCCGATCAATGAGAGAATTGGCCATGCTACTACTAGCTATTCGTCCAGTTACTCTCAACCGTCATATGCTACACCTCATCTTAGTAATTTTTCGGCACCATACACAACTGTAGAAGCTCATAATTCGGCTTCACACCTTTTTGGTCATAGCCGAATAAATGTAAATTTTACAGGAGCGGTTGAGCCAAATATTGTAGAAGATGAGGTAGTGGTGGCTGCATTGAAGAGTTTAGCCCAGAATAAGAGGATTAGTGCTATTTTCCTTGAACAACATGAAAAAGGGCTATTTCCTCACTATGCCGCAATAAAAGCTAGAGTTTTGCAAGAAGATGAATCTTTGCCAATTGATAAAATTGGCGAGCAAAAATATGGTTTTACAACAATGCATATGCCTTCACCTAGTACTACATCGTATTATACACCCCCTACACTATTGCAAAATTTCGGCAACACCTGTGTGTCATTGCTGAAAGAATCTAAAAACATCGGGGGGCAATTATATCCGGACAGGGCTGAAATTGAGAAAAATCTTAAAGCCATCTTTGCCGCTCGCCGTCAGAAACAAATAGAAAAAGAATTGGCTCAGATAAAAGAAGCATTGCCAATTGGTAGTATCAATGAAAAGAAGGATGATTCGGAACTTGAAAGTGCTTCGGTTGAAAAAGCCGAATCAAGTAGTATATATTTCGAATCCATCAAATCCAAAGAGGCAAGCATTATTGAGAAAGGGCATGGCAAGCATAGAAAAACAACCATGCTTGATTTTTCTGAAGTTAATAGAACCTACTTCCTGCCCTATGAGGTCCGTGCCGTAGAAATTGACAAGCCTCAAGGACAAGAGCAAGTATCCAAACAAAGTTTGGCTGATAAGGATCTTCAAGGTAATGATGCACGGGATAAAGAAAAAGATGATGAGAAGGCGTTGGGGAGTCATCCAAAGATGAAGCTAGATATTGTTCAAGTCACACCACCATCATGCTCTCCCAACGTATTTGAAGAGGTATGCATAGCGAGTAATTTACCTATTTTCAGATTTGGTCGCAACTTCATTATTGATGCATCTATAAGAAATATTCTCATAAGTAATTTTGAAAGACCAATGAAGAAGGGCAATTTACTTGTTAGCAATAAAATTGTTATGGAACATATCGGTCAACCCATTGCGCCATTTATAAAGACCGATAATGACTTATTGTTACAGCCAAAGTGTTTCCCGTTGCTTTATCTAAAGTTCATATCTAGTTGGGTAGCTTTGCTTATTTCGTACTTGGCTTGCACTTGGTCTCAACTGAGACATGTATGTTCTAAATATCTTTGTTTCAGAAATTTAAAGTCAAGGTTAAATTCTATTGAGAAAACCGATGCTAATATAATATCTTATCCAAAGACATCGGAGATAGAGTGGAAAACACAATGCAGAGCCGAATGGGAAGATTCCAGATTTGAACCATTCGTTTGCTTATCTCCAAAGCCGTGCACACAACAAGATCGGCTGGAAAGCAAGAAGTATACCTTCAATTCAAACATGTGTGATCAAATCTTTGATTTGTTGTTGAGAAATAATTATATTAGAATTCTTGATCACCATGTCAAGCCATCAGTCCAAGGACGAATGTATTGTAAGTTGCATGATTCATCCAAGAATAATTTTGAGGATTGCAACATGTTTCGTCAAATAGTTAAATCGGCCATTGATAAAGGACGATTGAAATTTGTTGAAACACCAAGAGATGAACAGTCTATTCTAATTGGTCCTGATGGAAAAAGTTTTTTGCATCGGCTACTTCAAGCAGATCCACTTAAACATGAGAAGGTAAAAACTACAGGTGACGGGATCAAGCTTTCAAGTAAAGAAGTTGTTGAAGAGCACAATGAACATAAACTTGAGGGCGAGAATTCCATCGAAGCTACAATGAAGACGCCAAGGACTGGGGGGCAACAAGCAAATCCAATGATCAAGGAAAGCAAACCAAAAAAAACAAAGGCCGAAATAAGCGCAAGTGTAAGAGATCAAAAATCACCTTCGCCGAACTA
The DNA here is from genome assembly GCA_021605205.1 of Aegilops longissima. Taxonomy (NCBI): domain Eukaryota; kingdom Viridiplantae; phylum Streptophyta; class Magnoliopsida; order Poales; family Poaceae; genus Aegilops; species Aegilops longissima. Next base: position 380,239,248 of record CM038676.1, on the reverse strand, counting down.
TTGGAAAAATATCAAAAGAAGAGTGAAGAGAAGATTGCTTATCGGCCAAATCATGCAAAGAAACCAAGATCACCCCCAAGGCGCAAATATGAGGATCGGTATTGGCAAAGTGAGAGTTTTAATGCAACATATTCATGTCCTTATTTTGGGCCACCAATGCCAATGCCGTGGATGCCTCCCTATGATCATATAGATCCATATCCATCATGGGATAGGTATGATACAGGTGCACATTCTCCATCTTATTTTAGATCATCTCACAATTATGATGCAGCTCCGAGAAGATCAACGTTTGAACAAACACACGTCAAAGACCATTTTAGTCATAAGGAATTGGTCCAGAGCTCAACGAAGAAGAAAGAGGTGGTAGAGCGAGTTTACCGCGTGAAAAGAGATGGTCGTAAGTGTGCTACTTCAGATTTGATTTCAAATAACAAAGAGCCAAGTAAAGTGTTAACATTGGCTACAAAAGCCAAAGAAGTGAAGCAATCAATTGATGAAAATCAGAGTGCCAAAGCTGAAGAAAAGAAGTTAAGGGTGCACAAGGCCCAAAAAGAGTTGCCATGGGTTGAAACAAAATCACAGTCGAGGTGCTCACTCGGCTTATCATATTGGCAAAAGAAGAAATTACAAAAACTTAGTGCACAAGAACTTGAAGAAAGGAACATGGCATGGGTTCCCAAAGGAAGTGCTCAAAATAACAATTATGTGCAAGCTTCCATTACAAGAAGTGTGGAAAATGTGAAGAAGGAAAAGAGTGAAAACTATGAAGGACCAAGCCGAAGGTTTCAGCATCTTCGGTCTACACATTATCCATATTCTTCAACTATGCCATTAACGCCTATGCCATGGAATTCGTCATCAGGTATGATTGGTGACCCTCAATTGGTTTATTTTAATCCATGGATGCAATATAATTTCTTACATCATGAAAGTGTATTACCAATCACTATACATTTGATTAGCTACAAGTTTGTTGCTGATCCAAAGGGCCGGAATACTTGATTTGTCATTTCATTTGTTTATTTCGGCTATATGTGCTTTGAATGAAGTTTACATGGTAATGACCGATATTTATCTATCGTCCTAAGAGTATGTCAATGCATGGCCGGTGTAGTATTCTAACATCGTCCTTAGTTCGATTGGAGAGCGAGACAAGATGCAAGATTTGCCTTGGGTTGATTTAAAATTGTTCATATATCTAGACATGACAATTCGAAAGAGTTGGCACGGCAAGCATCCGGCTACTATGTTAACCGTGGTGTATTGCATTTCTATCAATAGCCGATGCTAGGTCTTGTCAACATAGGTAAGGCCGAACTGAAGCCCACCGCTTCGGCCACTAATGAAACTTTTATGCAGGCGAAGTAAGGATTGGAGGAAGTTCATTCTTTATTATCTGCACAATCCTAGCGAAATGGTCAAAAATATGGTTCAGAGGATGGTTTTGATCTATGGAACCTTATCACGAATTGTTATAGAAGCTGAGAAGTTCTCACCCAAGTTTGCATCAACAGGTTCAAACAAGCAATGGCCGATATATACTTATGGTTCTAAGAACATGCAAAATGGCCGATGGAGTGTTGACATCGTCCTTAGAACAAGCTATGCAGAAGTTATTTTTCGGCACACAAGCTTTGCCGAAAAACAGGGGGGCATGTGTTGACACCACATTTTGGCATGGTCGAAAACATAATTAAGAAAGCCTCAAATGGAAAAGTGCTCAAAGTGAGAAAGTTTTGTATCATCAAAAGGAGAAACTTTGATATTTGGGCCATAGCCATCCCGTCACATCTCTAAGGCCGAAGTTGTGTTCGAAGTACTGAGATTTTGTATCCAGAACACTATTCGGCTGATTACGCCCCCAATATGGTCTCATATGAGAAAACTTTCTACATGAATTATCTTCGTCTCGTCGAAACGGTCGATTTCGATATAAAAAACGTCTTAACCCAAGGCCGTATGCAAAAGTTACAGCCAGTACAAGACGCTGATGCAGTGGATGGCCGGACACTCCGGAGACAACCATCCGGGTTCTGATTTTCTCTGTGGATTACCGGACACTCCGGGTATGTTCATCCGGGTTTTGAATTTCGCTGCTGCATACTTTGGAAAACAGCCGAAAAACCCCTCAATATGGCCTCAGATCAAAAAACGTTCAACATGAAAGTTGTTCGTCTCGTCGAATCGATCAAGACTGCTTTTGGGCTCGTTCCCATCTGATGTTGTTTACTCCCCCAACCATGGCCCGCAAGGTGCAGCCAGATTTTACTGAACAGTTTTGGAAAGTTCGGACCAAACAAATCCGAATTGGACTAGGGTTTTGGACGTGAATTGAAGATTTTTCCTTGCACGGGAAGTCCAGACGCCTCTTATATACTTAAGGGGTGACGGTCGATTGAACAACACACAATCGAACAAATCATCTACCACTTTTTACCTTTACCTTTATCTCTCTCCCTTGTTCTTCTTCTTCCTCGTTCTTCGTTCGCTCTTCTTGTTACAGGGCGGCGAACCTCGAGGCCCTAGGGGCGGTCAGGCCGACCTAGGGCAGCCCATAGCCGCCGCAAGGCCCAGACGGGTCCCTCCTGTGCACGTGGGGTTTCGGGTCTACAAAAGCGCCCGCCGGATTGTCTTGCGTACCGCGCTTTCGACGGGTCTCCTTCGACGTGAGCTGTGGTGCATTACCCCCGGCGTCGAGGGTACATGGTGATTGCGAACAACATGGGGGAGCAAATCCCCATGGAGACTGGCGATGGGGGCTATATCCAATTCGGCCCCCAGCCGAATATGGTACTGGAGACCTATATGGCTCCGGAATCCGGCAAGCAGCCTCCTTCAAAAGAAGGAGCGGTGCTCATTCCGCCGGTGACCTCTGTCCAACCAGAGGCACCGGATACCCTACTGGAAGCGCTGCGAGGCGCTTCCATTGTTGAGGAACACCCTACCCTCATGGGTACGGTGATAGAGAAGATTCAGTCTGCGAAGAGCGGACTGACCGAAGCCTGCATCAGCCTTCTGACAGGCTTTAGGGTAAGCGACGCAATTATATGAAAAGAATGTCATAGTATAGACAGTAGCCCCTGAGACTCTGTCTGATGTTCGGAAAGAAAAGCCAGACAGAGGATCAAATGACTTTCGCAGGAGAGTAACTGGACATGTCTATGTGAATAAGCAGGCGTCATTGCTGGCTGTGACCTCTCATCCTGCTGAGGTCTCCAGATTGAAGCAGAGTCTGGAGCGGACCAAGAAAGAGCACGGCCGTGTGAAAAAACAGCTGGAAGACAATCAAGGTATGTAATGACCTGCTGTATATCAGAAATGATTGATGATTTTTGTTGACTATAGTGCCAAGGTATTTGTAGGAGTGGCGACTGAGGTGGAAACCCTCAAGAAGGCGCTAGCCGAGGCCCAGGAGAAAGCGGCAAAGGAGCAAGCCGCCCGTGAGAAACACGGGGCAAGGGTTGATGAGGTCCAGCTGGAGCTTCAGGATGTCGTCAAGAAATGCGAGTCCTTGGAGCGCAATATTGCGAACCAAGAGACTGAACTTGCCAAGGCTCGCCAAAGCGCACAAGATGCCCGGGTTGAAGCCCTGGGCGCTCTCTAGGAGATCCAAGAGGCCAGGAAGATCACGGCGGGTAAGGCCTTCATTATGTAGAGCAAGTATGTGAAGAAGAGGTATCTCTTACTAACCCGGATTTGGAGTTTTCCAAGAGCGTTTGCGGATTTGCCGTGTAGTGTTGCCGATGCTATGGAGTTCTTCCGAGCCGAAGAGGGGAGCTCGACGGAGAAGCTGTTCTGGTCGCAATACCTTGCGCCAGAACATCCGGTGCCCTTTAGCGACCAGCTAAAACAGCTGATCAAACTGCATAAGGTGGCCGAACTAGCCATGAAGGATTTGATAATCCGACTGTGGCCTGCCGAAGCTATACCCGGCAGCTACTTCGGGCTCGTGAAGCGGCTGGTCAATGCCTGCCCCCGGCTTGAAATAATTAAGCGGTCGGTCTGCATCGAGGGTTCGCGGATGGCCTTCTCCCACGTCAAGGTGCAGTGGGCGAAGATGAACGCCATCAAGCTCGCGACCGAGGGACCGCCCGCTGCCAAGGAGCACCGCACGCCCGAGCGGTATTTTGAAGATGTCCTGGAGGGGTCCCGCATTGTGGCGGCGCAATGTGCAAAAGACACTGTCTTCGAATGAATATATTCGTGTTATCTTTGCCTTGTATGATGAAACGAAGTCGTTATGTAATATAATGCTTATTATTTTAAAATTTTACCTCCTGTGCGGCCGTTTTTATTAAATCTGAGAGTTGGCCAGTCGTCGGATTCAACCCCCATGTAGGTAGTACGGGAGTGTTCGGAATGGAATCTAAACACTCTTGATCCAAAAATTTGGTCCTGGAAGGAGGTGTTTAGCGCAACGAACCAGGCAATTAGACTATGTGGCTTTATCACCCTCACTTAGCCATAGGAGTTTGACAATAAAAATGTAGGCACAGCCCCTAGTTAGCATTTAATCCGGACTAGGGTGATGTAGACACCTGATCGGGTAAAGGACGATTCGTCGCATAATGCGGAAAAAATCGCAAAAGATTTGTAACCTCCAAACAGCTGACCGGCTCACGCCGCATCATGACAGTCAGTTTTCGGCTTTCTCTACTGAGGTGCTCATCTGGATAAACCAGGGCACAATCGCAGTAGTTCTCCCTTTACTACCCTAACCGATAGAGCGAAACTTAAGGTAGTAAGCACAGGAGCCGGGCAACCCAACTATTGACCAAAAACATGATTCGGAGCCAATGCATATAATGCTAAAATTTGGGGCGCCGAACTGTACTGTAAAAGTGTTCGGACTTTGTTGCCATAGTATGGAGTGTAGTGAAGCCCCTGGCCAATTAAAGTGTACCAGAGTGTACGTGTGCAATCGATAAGAATAATGAAATAAAATGAGATTGTAAGCTAGTGCCATGTAAATTGGGCCGCAAATAGTTCACGTTGTAATTTGATTGATACGTCAAAACGTATTTGTACAAGTAGTGCGATAAGCAACCTGGCTATTTAACCTGCCAAGACCAAGGGGGAGTTGCGTACGGGTCCTGAAAACAGGTAGGACGATCATCGAAGAGAACGTCTAGAGATTCCCCCACACGTCTGTGCCGCCTGCCGCCTTGGTGTACCCGTCCCTCGAAAGGACCAACGATCAGGCCACCGCTAGGGGTCTGCGGAAAAGAAACCTGGTAAAGATATAAAAGGAAAAGTGAAAGTATGTGTGTCCGGGGAAGGTCGAAGTCGTATTGTGGACCACAGTCTGGTTATGCCTCCGTCTCTGCCCATGGTATTTTGAGTGCGTAGTTATGTGCGCACGGTACGTATGCCGCCATTTGGTCAAGACTAAGATGGAGGCCGAATTGCTAGTCTGACTCCTGATGAGCCGGACTGTCAAGCTGCGGAGTAGTCCGTACTCGTTTGATAGTATCCGGGAGCTTGGCCGTTGAATTAAAATTCTGCCTTAAAAGGCCGCTTTGTACTTCTGCTGCCAGGGCCGCGGTGTGTTCTTCCATACGGAGGGAGCGCTCCGTGTTTCCATTGACTGTTATGACCCCGCGTGGTCCGGGTATCTTGAGCTTGAGATAAGCATAGTGTGGCACCGCATTAAATCGAGCGAATACGGTTCGTCCGAGCAGTGCGTGATAGCCACTGTGGAAGGGGACGATATCGAAGATCAACTCTCTGCTTCTGAAGTTGTCCGGGGACCCGAAGACAACTTCCAGTGTGGTTGAGCCCGTACAACAGGCCTCTACACCTGGTATGACTCCTTTAAAGGTGGTTTTGGTGGGCTTGATCCTTGATGGATCGATGCCCATTTTGCGCATTGTATCCTGATAAAGCAGGTTAAGGCTGTTGTCCCCGTCCATGAGGACTTGCGTGAGGTGGAATCCATCAATTATTGGGTCAAGGACCAGTGCGGCTGAACCGCCGTGGCGGATACTAGTCGGATGATCCCTGCGATCGAAAGTGATCGGGCAGGACGACCATGGGTTGAATTTTGGGGCGACTGGCTCTATTGCATAGACGTCCCTAAGCGCGCGCTTGCGCTCCCTCTTGGGGACATGGGTGGCATATATCATGTTTACCATTTTGACCTGAGGGCGAAACTTCTTCTGCCCCCCTGTATTCGGTCGATGGGGATCCTTGTCATCGTCCTCACTTTGCGACCCCTTCTCCTTGTTCTCGGTGTTTATCTTGCCGGCCTGCTTAAAGACCCAACAACTTCTGTTGGTATGATTAGCTGGCTGGGAGTGCCATGTATCTGACACGGACGATCGAGAATGCGGTCTAGGCTGGATGAGCCCGAATTGTTCCTTTTGAACGGCTTCTTCCGCTGGCCGGACTTGGAACCACTGAATTCGGCATTGACTGTCGTGTCGTCGGTATTATCACTGTTGCTTCGACGCTTGTGTCTGTTGCGTCGGGGCTTGCCATTGCTATTTCTGGCTTCCGAAGTGCCAGGTTTGCTTGCATTATTATTGCTACGGGCTAGCCAGCTATCTTCGCCCGTGCAAAAGCGGGTCATAAGTGCCGTGAGGGCTGCCATGAACTTCGGCTTTTCTTGGACGAGGTGTCGGGCGAGCCATTCGTCCCGGCTGCTATGTTTAAAGGCCGCTAGGGCTTTGACATCCGGACAGTCGACGATCTCGTTCTTTTTGGTTAAGAACCTAGTCCAAAATTTCCTGGCTGACTCTCCGGGCTATTGAATTATGTGACTTAAGTCGTCGGCATCCGGAGGTCGAACATATGTACCTTGGAAGTTATTAAGGAAGGCTTCTTCCAAGTTTTCCCAGCTGCCAATGGAGTTTTCTGGCAGACTGTTCAACCAGTGTCGAGCTGGTCCTTTGAGTTTTAGTGGGAGGTATTTGATTGCATGGAGATCATCACCGCGGGCCATATGAATATGGAGAAGAAAATCCTTGATCCATACCGTGGGGTATGTTGTCCCATCATATGATTCGATGTTTACGGGTTAAAACCCTTCTAGGAATCGTGCTCCATTACCTCGTCAGTGAAGCAAAGGGGGTGTGCGGCGCCTCTGTATCGGGCCACGTGGCGACGTAGCTCGGATGGAGTTCGTCTGCGGTTCTCGGCCCGGACGTGATTATGATTGTTGCATCCGGCTAGATAGCCGTTGTCGCGTGTCGGGGCACGCCCCCGTGATCCATAGATTGATCTGTTCTGACCTTTTCTACTGTCCAAGTCCTGCGGCAGGTCATATGTATAACCCCGAGCAGTTATGTCTCTGCCTTTACGGCGGGGTAGTATGGGCTGGTGTTCGGCTTGGGTTGCCGCTTTATCCCGGCCACGTGGTGGCCGGTCAGCCGCAATATGCGCTGATGGTACAGGCTCCAGTGCCTCATCATCAAATTGAGGTAACAATTTTCGCTTCGGATAACCTTTGGTCGGGCGCTCGAGGCCGTCCATCTATCGTTGAGCAGATCTTGATCAGCTTGAAGCTGTTGCTGCTTCTTTTTCAGGCTCCTTGCAGTGGCTATTAGCCGGCGCTTGAAGTGCTCTTGCTTGAGAGGTTCCTCAGGCATGATAAAATCCGCGTTGCCGAGGCTCACCTCATCCTCGGAGAGCGGAAGATAATTAATGTCCTCTGAGTCTTCGTTTATGGCCTGTTCATCAGGGCTAACTTGCCCGTCTTCCCGTTCGTCCTGTTCGGAAGTTGGCTCAACGGGGTCTTCATTGTCTTCGGCATCGTCCGGAGTATTGTTTTCTCCTGTGCCGGTATTGCTGTCTTTTCCACGACGTGACTTAGAGCGGCGCCGCTGACTTCGGGGCTTTGGCTGTATCTCAGGAGGTTTATCCTCGACTGGGTCTTTCTTGTCGTTGCCACTATTCTCTTTGGGTGTATCCACCATGTACACGTCATACGAGGAAGTGGCCGTCCAGCGTTCGGTAAACGGTGAGTTTTGGGCCTCCGCTTCTCCGGCATCGTCGTCCATACTGTTGATGTCCTCGGAACCGTAATCGAGCATGTCGGTTAAGTCCTCGACAGTGGCTATGAATTGGAGGTGGGTGGGAAGCGAAATTCCCTGTCATCAACCCCCCTGCTAAGGAGAGGGTCTATAATGAGTTCAGCACATCGCCTAAAGGTGAGTGCCGAAAGATGTCCGCGGCGCTGAATTTGACGACCGACGCCTGATCGGGCTCGACGGACGCAGGCGCGCGTGGTTCGGAACCCGTGGATAGAGACGAATTCGAGGTTCCGCTGACGCAGGTCATGCTCAAGGTTGGGTCTGTGTGTGGCTCCAGCGCCGCTGAGTCTGCGGCTCCCGTGGCGGGGTTGAGCTTCTTGTCCTCGGATGGCGCAATCTGCCCCGGATCTAGGGCCGGAGCACTTACAGGTGCTATCTCCTAGGTATGGTCCAATGACAGATTTAGGTCATGCTCATCGCGGTGGCAGGGAGTGGCTGCCGTGGGCTCGAATCCGAAGATCAAGTCTCCGCGGGTATCAGCAACGTAGTTCAAGCTTCCAAACTTGACTTGATGGCCAGGGGCGTGGCTGTCGATCTGCTCTAGATGGCCAAGCGAGTTGGCCCGCAGTGCGAAGCCGCCGAATACGAAGATCTGTCCGGGGAGAAAAACTTCCCCCTGGAAAGCATTGTTGTAGACGATTGACGGGGCCATCGAACCTCTTAAAGACGATGCAGCGGAACTCTCAATGAAAGCACCAATGTCGGTGTCAAAACCAGATCTCGGGTAGGGGGTCCCAAACTGTGCGTCTAAGGTTGATGGTAATAGGAGACAGGGGACACGATGTTTATCCAGGTTCGGGCCTTCTCTATGGAGGTAATACCCTACTTCCTGCTGGATTGATCTTGATGAATATGAGTATTACAAGAGTTGATCTACCACGAGGTCGTAATGGCTAAAACCCTAGAGGTCTAGCATGTATGATTATGATTGCCCCTATGGACTAAACCCTTCGTTTTATATAGATACCGGATGGGACTAGGGTTGTACAAAGTCGGTTACAGAGAAAGGAATCTTCATATCCGAACGCCAAGCTTTCCATCCACGTCAAGGAGAGTCCCATCCGGACACGGGTGAAAGTCTTCGGTCTTGTATCTTCACAGCCTATCAGTCCGGCCCATGTCCAACAGGCCGGACGTCCGAGGACCCCTTAATCCATGACTCCCTCACCCCCCCTCTAGTCAATATAATGCACTTTCAATTGGTATCAGAGCAAGGTACTTCCTTGTTCTATGTGATTTTGGTTTAACCACCTGGAGTTTTAGTTATGTCGACCGCAAGAATGAAGAAAGTGACATACCCTATCTTTGACGGTCATGACTATCCCAAGTGGAATACCATGATGAGGAAACGTCTCATGGCGAGGAACAGCGAGTTGTGGACCGTCACTGAGAATGGTGTTACCGATCTTTGCAAGATGGTGGAGGCTGATGATATTCTCAAGTACACTCGACTTGACATCATGGCGAAGGACATCACCTGCTCCTGCTTATCCCGGAATCAGTTCAGGAACATTATGCATCTTTGCAATGCGAAGCTTATCTGGGACCGACTCTCTGACGTCTATGAAGGTCATTGAACTCGTCATGATCCCTGGTTTGAGGATTTCAAGGAATCACTCAAAACTATGACTTTCAATCCTGAACCATCATCCTCTGCACCATGCCTCATGGCAAAATGTGCCAAGGTAACCGAATGTTTCTCATCTGAGTCAAGTGATGATGAATCTGGTGATGAATTTGGACCCATCTATACCAAGCTTGATTCTATTGCCACTAAACAACAAAAAGCTTTGGAAAAGGTTCAAAACATGCTAGATGAAAGCGATGATATGTTGGGTGAGGAAATGGATCGAACTCAAACTCTGACTAAAAGTCTTCAGAGACTTCACTCTAAGCTTGACAACCTTCAAAGTCATCATAACACTCTCTTAGCTGATCATGAGAAAATTTCTTATGAATATCTTCAAAGAAAGCAAGATCCTGAGAAGCTAAGGGTGAGTTATGAAGATCCTAAGAAGGAACGGGATTCATTGCTTGCTCAACAGATCAGTTCCGCTCAGGATGAATTCATTCCATCATGTTTGAAATGCATTGAACGTGAATCTGCTAATTCTTCACCTGAAAGTTCAAATGCTTTTATTGCTGCAAATTCTTCAACTGTCTCTGTGGTCACAAATTCCTCATCTGAGGATACCACAAGTATCACTGACATTGCAGGGTTGAAGGAATTGTATGTGACAGGCATGTATAAAAGCCTCAAAGAGCATCAGGCACTTTGTGATGTGCTTAAAAAGCAGATCCTTAACAGGAACCCTAGGAAAGAGGGTATTGCCTTTGCGAGGAAACAATGCTTATGGGACCTACTGGAAACCTGAGCAGTATCCCAAAACCTCATGGGTTGTTGCAAAAGGACCTCCCATAGATCCATCCACTTTATCTGGCTTTACATGTGAATCTTCATATTATTATGATGAGTCATTTGACTCCAACTATAAACTGTTCAAAAATCAGAATGGTGAAGTATTTGCTAGATATGTTGGAACTAACTGCAGGAACAGTCCTCCTATAAAGAAAATCTGGGTTCCCAAAAGGTGCCTTGAAAGTCTTCAGGTGACTATCATCATGACACCACCTATGAAAAATAGGAACCCCTGATCAAATTCTTCATATGGACCACATTTCTCACATGGATCAAATTCCTCATAGATATCCAAATCCTCATATGAACATCATCGTGGTAACACTTCTGTTTCGCAGGAAGATCTAAGGGCTATGAATACGTGCATTATTCTTCAAATCATTATGTTCATAAGTCCTCGAAGAATTTCTCTGCTTATTCATATGCTTACTCTAACCCCTCTTCTGTGAAATGAAGTGGATTGGCTTCTATGCCACCTTTTTCATATGGAGCTTGCAGAATGATGAACTGTTTGCCTCCCCTCCAGATGTGGGTGGTGAAGAAAAAGAACTAATCTCTTATGCAGGGTCAGGTCTCCAGACGAACTTGAATGTCTGATGAATTTGCTGGAGACCTGAAATGCTTGAAAGGACGCAAGATAACCATGAAGAAATGAATATTCATTTCTCACGTCCTTATACTGCTATATCTGTTGTACTGTTTGATGAAATTCAGTCTGATGAATTTGATGTCATATTCTTCACTGATGAAGTATATGAGTTTGTAAGATGCACTAATTCATCTGTAGGATGATCAACCCAAAGCTACTGAGTGGGTCCTCGACAGTGGATGTACAAATCACATGACCGGTGACAAGAACTTATTGATGGACACTGCTTTATCCCCATCGCATCTGAAGCATATCACATACGCCGACGAAGGAAAAAGCAAGGTATTGGGTCTAGGTAGGGTTGCGATCTCAAAGGATTGACACATGGACAAAGTCATGCTTGTCGAGTCCTTAGGATTCAACCTCATGTCTGTCTCAATGCTTTGTGATCTTGATATGGTTGTTGTCTTTGGCAATTATCGTTGTGTTGTGATCATGGAAGCTGACAATTCCAAAGTTTTCGAAGGCTTTAGGAGAGGAGACTTGTATATTGTTGATTTCTCTACAGGACCACAATTTGCCACATGTCTACTTGCAAAAGCTTCAGAAGGCTAGTTATGGCATCGACGACTAGGTCAGGCGGGCATGAGGAACTTACACACTCTCGTGAAGAATAAGCACGTCATTTGCATCGAGGGTGTCAAATTCCTCAAGGACCATCTGTGTGGAGCTTGCGAGGCTGGAAAGATGACCAAGTCCAAGCATCCCTCGAAGACTATCATGACTACCACTCGTCCATTTGAATTGCTTCACATGGATCTCTTCGGCCCTACTCACTATGCCACATTCACTAATGTTGCATCTTTATATGGCTTTGTTATTGTTGATGACTATTCTCGTTACACATGGGTGCATATCATCACTTACAAAACTAAATTGCAGTAAGTCTTCAAACGATTTTCCTCTAGGGCTTCAACTAACTTCGGTGTGAGGATCAAGCACATTAGGAGTGACAATGGGATCGAGTTCAAGAATACTAGTCTTGATGACTATCTTGATGAATTTGGTATTACTCATGAGTTATCTGCTCCTTATACTCCTCAGTAGAATGGCGTCGTGGAGCGCAAGAACATGACTCTTGTTGAGATGGCTCACACTATGCTTGATGAATACAAGACGCCTCCTCGCTTCTGGCCTGAGGAAATTGATACTGCGTGTCACATCATCAACAGGGTATATCTTCACAAATTCTTCAAAAAGACCTCATATGAACTCCTCACTGACAAGAAACCCAATGTGAGTTATTTCAAAGTCTTCGGTGTTAAATGTTGGATTAGAGATCCTCATCACAATTCTAAATTTGCACCAAAAGCACATGTAGGTTTTATGCTTGGTTACGGAAAGGACTCGCACATCTACAGAGTCTTCAACACCTTTCACCACAAGGTTGTTGAAATTGTAGATGTGCGGTTCGATGAAACTAATGGCTCGCAAAGAGAGCACCTACCTCCCATGCTAGATGAAAGGCCACCTGAGGAACCCATCAAGTTCAAGGCTACTGAGGATGTCATACCTACCGAAGAATCCGCTGAAGAAGTCATTCCAGAACGTAAAGAACATCATACTGGTGCACCTGATGAAAATGGCTCTGAAGAAAATGCTGAGCCCACTCAACGTCATCAACCTGCTCATCCTCGCGTTGCAAATGAAGTGCATATTGAGAAAATCATCGATGACATCAACGCACCAGGTCCTCTCACACGTTCAAGGGCTTCTCATTTGTCTAACTTTTGTGGGCACTTTGCTTTTGTCTCTATCACAGAGCCCACCAAAGTTGATGAGGCATTTCTGGAGCCTAAGTGGATACAAGCGATGCAAGAGGAATTACATCAGTTCGAGCTCAACAATGTCTGGGAACTTGTCAAGTGACTAGACCCACGCATGCACAATATCATCGGTGCCAAATGGATCTACCGCAACAAGCAAGATGAAAATGGCCTTGTGGTGAGGAATAAGGCTCGTCTTGTAGCTCAAGGCTACACACGGGTTGAAGGAATTGATTTCAATGAAACTTTTGCACATGTTGCTAGACTTGTGGCAATTCGCATATTGCTTGCTTATGCTAACCATCATAATATCATCTTATATCAAATGGATGTGAAAACTGCATTCCTCAATGGTAAGCTTGAGGAAGAAGTATATGTTGCTCAACCCCCAGGTTTTGAAGATCCTAAGGGTGTGTTTGGTTGAGGAACAAAGTGGGATGGAATGTCAGGGTTCCATTCCATTGGAATGGGTCGGTTCTGTTCTTGTGTTTAGTTGAGGAAGATAGGTGGAATGGAACGGTGATAGTTCTGTGTTTGGTTGGCGAGATGGAACGAAGTGGTGACATTATAGTTTTATATTTGGAATAGCAAATTATATGGCATTTCAATTGTATTTGTAGGACAAATAATTTATACATTCACTCACAAACATAATAGAGTAGCACATATCTCAAAAGTTCATTTCAATCCAAATTTTCTTGAGCATTTACAGTGATTTGCAGATGAAACATACGCTGCTTAGTCTGGTAAATATACAATTATCTCTTTTGTATCTGAACATACCTACAGTCAAAAGAATAACTATCTGAATCTAATCACTAAATTCAGAATTTTAGAGGAAGACCGCATCAGATTAGAGGAAGAATTGGGAGTGGCTCCTGCCAATTCCAACAGGGAGACCGCATCATTGTTGCACTAGCCCGTCGCAACCCTCCAGCAAGGAAGGACGTGCCTACTGTAGGAAATGGTGTGAGGCATGCAGAGATGCGGCGCCAATCCTTTGTTTGCCCGCTGCTCTGACGCGACTTCCGCTTCGACGCACCAACCCTCGGAAAGACGAGAGAGGAGAGCTGCCGGCCTGAGGGAGAGATGAGAGAGGAGCGGCGGCCGTGAGGGAGAAAGTTTGTCGGGCGAGTGAGACAAGGGGGAGACGGTTCCGCGCGGTCCGCTCAATTTCGAGGTCTCACCCCATTCCGCATCTGGGCCGAATATTCGGTCCGCGGTGTGACGCCCTTGATTCAATCGTACACTAATCATACACGCAAATGTGTACGATCAAGATCAAGGACTCACGGCAAGATATCACAACACAACTCTAGACACAAATAAATTAATACAAGCTTTATAGTACAAGCCATGGGCCTCGAGGGCTCGAATACACAAGAGTCAGCGGAAGCAACAATATCTGAGTACAGACATGTGTTAAACAAGTTTGCCTTAAGAAGGCTAGCACAAAAGCAACATCGATCGAAAAGGCAAGGCCTCCTGCCTGGGAGCCTCCTAACTATTCCTGGTCGTCGGCGGCCTCCATGTAGTAGTAAGCACCCTCGTGGTAGTAGTGGTCGTCAGTGGTGTCGCCTGGCTCCTGGGCTCCACCATCTGGTTGCGACATCCGGAAAGAATGGAAAAGGGAGAAAAGAGGGAGCAAAGCAACCGTGAGTACTCATTTAAAGTACTCAGCAAGCAAGGATCTACACTACATATGCAACACTATCAAAGGGAGGCTGTATATGTGGACTGGACTGCACAAATGCCAGAATAGAGGGGAGAGTCTAGTCCTATCGAAGACTAGCATATTCAAGCATCTCCAATGGTCTTGCAACATTAGAAGAGTATAGAATAGCATAATATAAAGTAGCAGTGGTGTATCAACCTCGCCCAGAGATTCTTCCTCGACCCCCCTGCGAGAAAGCAATCCCAGAGCCATACTATCCATTTCTCATCTCAAGTATCCAGTTCTAGTTGTATCGATCAGGATACAACTCCGAGCGTCCGTTACCGTAGGACATGCTATCGATAGATGTTTTCTTCCCTGCAGGGGTGCACCAACTTACCCACGTGATGGTTAGTGCTATCAGGCGAGAGGCCCCTCGGATCAAATATCCAAATCATAGTGGATTAGGAACACATGGTAACAAGCAGAGACTCACGATCGATGTGACCCCGGCGCCCCGTCTCGAGGACTTGCGGCAAGGGATAAGAATGTCCGGCCACGCCTTGTAAGTATCTCATGGGCACCTTCCAGGTCAACCCGTCTCCACATCACTCGCGGATACCCCTCAGGGTCGACCCTCCTTTCCAAGTAACAGTTGTAAAGTCCAAGTATCTGTGTGTCCAAACATCAAGGGGAAAACCCGAGGAATCACCCCCGGTGAATTCCACTCGATGTAATCATCAAGGTGAATGTAAGAGGAACCACCCTCGAGGTTCACACTTGAGGGGTTGCACGACAGAGTCGTATCGGAAGTGGTTAAGGAGGAAATCACCCTCGATGACCACGACCGAATAGCTACACTACAGAGATCTCATCAGGAGTGATGTATGAGGTTTCACCCTCGGCACTCGATGGTAACTCTGCAGAGTCGAGCAATAAAAGGGGCATGATGTGATGTGAGGTGTCGGGCTCTGGTCATCGATCACGTTGATCGAGCGATGATGAAGCAGGGGAAACAAGGACGAGGTGGGGTCACTGATGGATCACTAACCAACCTATACTAAGCAGTTTAGGATAAGCAGGTAGGTAACAATAAGCAGGTTACAAAAAGCATGCTATGCATCAGAATAGGAGCAAACAATAACAGTAGAAAAATCTAATGCAAGCATGAGAGAATGGAAATGGCGATATCGGGATGATCAAAGGGGGGGCTTGCCTGGAAGCTCTGCTGTAAAGGAAGAAGGGTCGTCGGAGACGTAGTCGATCACAGGGGCAGCATCGTTCTCGGGGTCTACCGGAGAGAAGAGGGGGAAGAAACAATAAATATAAAGCAAACATAGCATCACAAAGCATATGGCAATATGCTGTGCCGGGTGTGACCTAACGTATGGCTACACGAATAAGGTGAAAGGGGGATTCAACCGGGAATGTTTTCCCGGTTCCGGATCTGTGTCAGACAAATGACCGGAGGGGGAATGTTCCATGTTCAGCATGCTAGGAGCATGTGACAGATGAACGAACTGCGTATTCGGATTCGTTGGATTTTTTTGAGCAACTTTCATGTAGAAAACATTTTCATCCGAGTTACGGTTTAATTACTATGATTTTTGCAAGTTTAAAACATATTATGAAATTACTTAAATTAACAGAATTAACACAAAAGGAATATGATGTCAGCATTGCATGGGGATGATGTCAGCAGTCAACAAACTCGCTGACCAGGTCAAAACTGACCTGTGGGTCCAGCGGGACCCACATGTCATAGACACAAAGTTAACAGAGTTTTAAAACGAACTAAACAGAGTTATTTAGCAGGAAGGCCCCACCTGTCATAGACTAATTAACTAAACTAATTAGTTTTAATTATGAAAACATTTTAATCATAGGATTAAGCGGCGGGGCCCGAACATCAGCTTCACACAGACGCCAAGTCAGCACATTGACTAGTCAAACCAGTCAACAGGACCCACCGGGCCCACACGTCAGCGTCACAGGGGAGGCCACGCAGCGCCATGTCGGAAGCCGGCGCCGGAGTTACTCTGGCGACCATTTCGCGCGGCGGCGCGCGGCGGGGGTGGTCAGAAATCACCGTCCGGTGGCCAAAACAACGGCGGCTGGTCGCATTTGAACCGGAGCAACATTATTGGCCACAAGATGAACATTTTAGTTTTCATGTTTGAGCAATTTGAATTTCACTCGGAATTTGAATTTGAGTTCGAAATTTGAAAGAGATAAGAAACAATGATGAACAAACACTTGTTTAGCAAAAGGATTAAGTTAACCCCAGGGATTACTGTAGCATCATTACACCGGGGTGTTACACGCGGGAACGAGTTGGTCACCGTTCCGTGTATGCACCAAACACCAGAACCAGGCCCAGGAACGGGTCCGACCTATGACATTCCAGTACATGACTGAAACCAAACACACCCTAAGCATCCTGACAAAGTCTTCAGACTCAATAAGGCCCTCTATGGCCTCAAGCAGGCCCCTCGGGCATGGTATGATACTTTGAAGGAATTCCTCATTAAGAAAGGCTTCAAACCCGGTTCACTTGACCCAACTCTTTTCACCAAAACCTATGTGATAATCCCCAAGTGCAGGGAATCATCGTAGCAATTTCCAAATGTGGAAGCGATAAGTATGGAGTGTCGAACCCACAAGGATCTAAAGGTAAGATCAATATTCTCTCAAGCCCTATCTCGCCATCGACACGATTTCACGTGCAATCAACGCTTGCTTCCAACTAGAAACGAGAAATAAAACTACGTTGTGGGTATTAAGAGGATAACTTTGCATGATATCGGAGTGCTAAAATATAAAAGTAGGTGTTGTTATCATAAAGTTAGAATATATTACTAAATATTATAAATAGCAAGTGTGGAATAATGGTGGATCGGTGTGCGGAATTGTCCTAGGCAATCGTTAACAAGACCGATAGTCGTCATTGCAATTTCATATGAGGGAGAGGCATAAGCTAATATACTTTCTCTACTTGGATCATATGCACTTATGATTGGAACTCTAGCAAGCATCCGCAACTACTAAAGATCATTAAGGTAAAACCCAACCATAGAATTAAAGCATCAAGTCCTCTTTATTCACATACGCAACAATCCCTCTTACTCGGGTTTGTGTTTCACCACTCACCAACCCACTATAAGTTTAATCATGAACATATTGCAACACCCTACAGCGGAATCCCTCACGCTTGCGCGACACGGAGGGCACCATAGGACAGCACCAAAATAAAACATACAACTCGTACCAATCTATATCATCGATCAACCCAAGGACAAAAGATATCTACTTAAAACATCATAGGATGGCAACACATCATTGGATCATAATATGTAGCATAAAGCACCATGTTCAAGTAGGGATTACAGCGGGGTGCGGGAGAGTGGACCGCGTAAAAGAGATGAGGATGGTGATGACGATGGTGATGTTGATGAAGACGATCACCGTGGCGATGATTCCCCTCCCGATGGCACTCCGGCGCCACCGGAAGAGAGGAGGAGAGGTTCTCCCCCTTGTGCTTCCTCCTCCATGGCCTCCACCCTCTGGTCTTTGGCCTTCATGGTGATGATGGCCCCTCCGGGATACTCCTCCATAGCCACCGGTGATGATGGCCCCCTCCGGCAGCCTTCCGGAGAGGGCCTAGATTGACTTCTCGTGGCTACAGAGGCTTCCGGCGGCGGAACTTCCGATCTAGGTTTCTTTCTGGAAGTTTGGGTATATATAGAAGAGTTTTGCGTTGGTTTCACGTCAGGGAGGTCTCCGGGCTGTCCACGAGGTAGGGGCGTGCCCTAGGGGTGGGCGCGCCTCACCTCGTGGGCAGCCGGGACTCATCTGGCCCTTACGGTACTCCGTGGGCTTCTTCGGTCCAAAATGATCTCCGTCAAGTGGCACGTCAATTGACTCCGCTTAGTTTTCCTTTTCTGCGATACTCTAAAACAAGGATAAAATGTAAACCGCACTGGGCTCTAGGTTAATAGGTTAGTCCCAAAAATCATATAAAATATCATATAAATGCATATAAAACATCCTAGAAGGATAGTATAATAGCATGAATACTTCATAAATTATAGATACTTTGGAGACATATCACTATGATGATGAAATATTCGTCTGCCAAATATATGTTGATGATATTATCTTTGGTTGTACTAACCAACGTTATAGTGACGAATTTGCCTATATGATGAGTGAGTAATATCAAATGTCTATAATGGGAGAGTTGAAATTCTTTTTAGGTCTTCAATTCGTCAATAGTGCAACATCATCTTCATATCTCAAGAAAAATACCACAAGGATGTGTTGAGGAAATTCGGCATGCAAGATTGCAAAGGCGTCAAAATCCCTATGCCCACAAATGGCCATCTATGCACTGATGAAAATGGTATAGACTTTGATCAAAAGGTGTACCGCTCCATGATTGGCTCTTTATTGTATCTATGTGCATCTAGGCCAGATATTATGCTTAGTGTTTGCATGTGTGCCCGTTTTCAAGCTACACCGAAGGAATCACACCATATGGCTGTGAAGCATATTCTTTGATATCTAGCTCACACTCGAACACTTGGATTATGGTATCCCAAGGGCTCGGCTTTTGACTCATTGGATTTTTGACTATGACTATGCTGGTGATCGTGTGGATTGCAAGTCAACATCAGGCACATGTCATTTCCTCGGACGATCCTTGGTATGTTGGTCCTCGAAGAAGTAGAATGCGTATCACTCTCTACTGCTAAAGCTAAGTACATTGCTGCCGGTTCGTCTTGTGTTCAATTACTATGGATGAAGCAAACCCTCAAGGACTACGGCATCAATGTGAAGAATGTGCCTCTCTTGTGTGACAATGAGAGTGTCATCAAGATTGCTCATAACCTAGTTCAGAACTCGAATACAAAGCACATCCAGATTTGTCATCATTTTCTTCGAGATCATGTGTTGAAGGGCGACATCTCTATTGAGCACGTGAAGACTGAAGAACAGCTAGTAGATATCTTCACAAAGCCCTTGGATGAGAAGAGATTTAGCAAGTTGCGGTGTGAGCTAAATATCTTAGTGAGGGAGTCCTGGACTAGGGGGTGTCCGGATAGCCAAACTATCATCTTTGGCCGGACTCCTGGACTATGAAGATACAAGATTGAAGACTTCGTCCCGTGTCCGGATAGGACTTTCCTTGGCGTGGAAGGCAAGCTTGGCGATACGGATATGTAGATCTCCTACCATTGTAACCGACTCTGTGTAACCCTAACCCTATTCGGTGTCTATATAAACCGAAGGGTTTTAGTCCGTAGGACGAACAACAATCATACCATAGGCTAGCTTCTAGGGTTTAGCCTCTCTGATCTCGTGGTAGATCTACTCTTGTACTACCCATATCATCAATGTTAATCAAGCAGGAGTAGGGTATTACCTCCATCAAGAGGGCCCGAACCTGGGTAAAAACATCGTGTCCCTTGTCACCTGTTACCATCCGCCTACACGCACAGTTCGGGACCCCCTACCCGAGATCCGCCGGTTTTGACACCGACATTGGTGCTTTCATTGAGAGTTCCTCTGTGCCGTCGCCGTCAGGAAGGATGCCTCCTCCCGTCTTTAAAGACGATACTATCTGTAACACCCCGGAAGTAACTTTCCATATTTGTAACTCCAACTCTTGCCATTTTCGGCATTGTGATATGTTATTCCCTCCGTGGTTGGGTTTTTCTCCATTTTTCATTTTGTCCATGTCATGTATTTTACATCATGTCATCATGTGCATCGCATTTGCATACGTGTTCGCCTCATGATTCCGAGCATTTTTCCGTTGTCCGCTTTTGCAATCCAAGCACTCCTATCTCTCCCCGCCCCTTTTACGCTTTTTCCGTGAGCGGTACTAAACCTTCTCGGAATGGACCGAGGTTTGTCAAGTGGCCTTGGTATACCACCGTAGACCACCGGTCAAGTTTCGGGTCATTTGGAGCTCGTTTGGTACTCCAACGGTTAACCGCGACTCTCGCAAAGGCCTCTTTTAAGTTGCAGCCCAACACCCTCCAAAATAGTCCAATAACCCATCTAAGTCACTTCCATGCTCTCCGTCGTTCGATCACGATCGTGGGCGAAAACTACACCTCATTTGGACTCTCCTAGCTCCCTCTATGCCTATTTAAACACCTCCCGCCCAAATCCGGGTCTTCTTCCTCCGAAACCCTAGTCTTCCTCCTCTCGCACGGACCGTCCCGTCCGCGGACCTGTCGCCGCCCGCCCGCAGAGCAGTGGCAGCGCCACGTGGCACGCCGCCGCCGCCGCCTGGCCATGCCCATGGAGCCCACGGAGGGCCAGCATGAGCCGCGCCGCCGCGCCGTGCACGGTCGCCTCCTCTCCCGGCCGGCCCGCCTCGTCCTCTCCTCCTCCTTCTCGCCCAGGCGAAGCTCGGCGAGCAGCGCCCGCCCGCACGCCGGATCAGGACCCGATCGGGCCGGATCTCAGATCCCGTTGGGTTGACTTCTTCCCCCCCCTAAATCATCTAAGTTTTATTCCGTTGGTTATTTTCGTGGCATTTTCTATGCATCATAACTTTGCATCTGTAGCTCCGTTTCGTGCGTGTAATATGTCAAAATGTTCGCCTCGAAGAGTAGATCATTTCTTCTCATTGCATCATTTTCATTTGAGCTCATCTTGATGCCCGAAATGCTGTTAGAAGAGGGCTATGTGATGTTAGTTTCGCTTTCTTAATGTAACATGCACTTTTGTTATTTTTGCTATGAATGATGTGTGCACCATATGAATTTGAGTCCTACATGTGTTTTGTAATATGCCATGCCATCTTTCCAGGGTGTATGCCATGTATTTTGTGATCTATGCGGTGACTAGCACAAGCATGCAAAGTAGGTGTCCTGATGTTGCTGTTTTCAGCTATGTTTTGCTGATATTTTGATGCCATGTTAACTTGATGCTACCGAGAGATCTATGCATATTTTGAGATACTTCGGTAAGGATGTTTTGAACATGTGGTTATGCTCTATCCATCCATGCCTTTTTTTGTAATTATGGAGTGCCATATCTTGAGTCAATCGAGCTCTACTTTTGCTACCAAATGTTTCCTGGCAGATTGTTTACATGTTATTCAATTTTGCCAAGGTTGTTGTAGTTGATCCGTGTATGATATGATGTTGTTCTTGCCATGTATGTCGTCTATGCCATGTCTACTTGATGTATGTATGCTTAGTTTATCATGAAAGACTCTGTAGTGAGTGCTTTGAGCTCTTAAACATGCCTACTTGTTATCTGTTTTTGCCATGCCATGTTGCTGAATCTGTTAACGAAACTTGCGATATTGACATGGGTGTTACTATATTTTCTGATCCTTTTTGGCTTATGGTCAGTAAGGGATTTTTGTTCTATGCTTTGAGTAGATTCATTCCATGCCATGTTTTGCTATTATAAGTTCCTGTAGCATGTTGTTTTCTTGCTCTGAACATTGCTACCTGATGCTGTTTTTGCCATGTCCAGCCTGATATTTTGTGCACCTTTGCCATGCTTGTTTGAACCTCTTATGATGTGATTTAGCCATAGCTCAGTGTTCATCTTTTGTCAAGCATCTTGAGTAGATCACTGCCATATACTTTGTTGGTACGTTTGGGTGCAGTAGCTTAATTTCTTGTTGCTTGCTAAGTGGTATCATGCTGTTAATGGCAGATTTGTGCCATTCTTGTTTTGCTTGTCATTTGCAAACCGTGCATCCGATTCCGGTGATCTTTATATCGATTTCAACCGAAATCATCTCATCTTTCCAGTGGCATACTTGGTTTGCCAAGTTGATGCCTGGTTCATCATTTTCCTTCCGAGCACGCGATACGCATTGCATATCACATCTCGCATATCATGTCATGTTTTGCATCATGTTGCTTGTGCATTGCACCGTGATTTATTGTGGTTCCTTTGTTTGTGTTCTTGCTTTGGGTAGAGCCGGGAGACGAGTACGTGAACGAGGAACCTGTTGAGAACGCTTTCGAGGATCAAGCTTTCGACAACTCTGAGAACATTGCAGGCAAGATGACCATACCCTCGAAATCACTTCTATCTTTGCTATGCTAGATGCTCGCTCTTTTGCTATGCCTATGCTGCGATGCCTATCACTTGCTTATCATGCCACCCATATTGCCATGTCAGCCCCTAACCATCCTTTCCTAGCAAACCGTTGTTTGGCTATGTTACCGCTTTGCTCGGCCCTCTTATAGCGTTGCTAGTTGCGGTGAAGTGAAGTTTGTTACTTGTTGAACATGGAGATGTTGTTCCTTATTGGAACATGTTTACTTGTTGGGGATATCACAATATATATCTGCTATAATTAATGCATCTATATACTTGGTAAAGGGTGGAAGGCTCGGCCTTATGCCCGGTGTTTTGTTCCACTCTTGCCACCCAGTTTCCGTCATACGGTGTTATGTTCCTTGATTTCGCGTTCCTTACGGTTGGGTGATTTATGGAACCCCTTGACAGTTCGCTTTGAATAAGACTCGCCCAAAGAAGGCCCAACTTTGGTTTTACCATTTGCCACCTAAGCCTTTTCCCCGGGTTTCGCGAGCCCGAGGGTCATCTTTATTTTAACCCCCGGCCAGTTCTCCTTGAGTGCTGGTCCAACTTGAGCGATGTCCGCGCCCTTGGGCAATCAGGGTCTATGCCAACCCGACGTCTGCTCATCCGGTGTGCCACGAGAACGAGATATGTGCAGCTCCTATCGGGATTTGTCGGCACATTCGGGCGGCTTTGCTGGTCTTGTTTTATTCTTTGTCGAAATGTCTTGTAGTCCGGGATTCCGAGATTGATCGGGTCTTCCCGGTAGAAGGAATATCCTTCGTTGACCGTGAGAGCTTATAATGGGCTAAGTTGGGACACCCCTGCAGGGTAATATCTTTCGAAAGCCGTGCCCGCGGTTATGAGGCAGATGGGAATTTGTTAATGTCGGTTGTAGAAAACCGAAGTTGACCTTAATTAAAATACACATCAACCGCGTGTGTAACCGTGATGGTCTCTTCTCGGCGGAGTCCGGGAAGTGAACACGGTGTTGGAGTTATGTCTGACGTAAGTAGTTCAGGATCACTTCTTGATCGCTACTAGTTTCACGACCGTGCTTTGCTTCTCTTCTCGCTCTCTTTTGTGAATGTAGCCACCATATATGCTAGTCGCTTGCTGCAGCTCCACCTCAAAACTCTGTCCTTCCTATAAGCTTAAATAGTCTTGATCTCTGGTGTGAGATTGATGAGTCCCGTGACTCACAGATTCTACCAAAACAGTTGCAGTGCCGACGATGCAAAGGCAGGTTACATAACCGAGCTCAAGTGGGAGTTCGACGAGGAACGTGGTCGTTACTATGTGTCTTTTCCACGATGATCAGAGTGGAGCTCAGTTGGGACGATCGCGGATCTGTGTAGCATTTGGGGTATCTTCTTTTATTTTGGTTCCGTAGTCGGACCTTCAGTGTACTCTGTATGATGGATGTTTATTTATGTACTGTGTGAAGTGGCGACTGTAAGCCAACTATGTATCTCTTTCCCTTATTTATTACATGGATTGTGTGAAGATTACCTCACTTGCGACATTGCTTTCAACTGTAAGCCAACCATGTTGTAACACCCCGGAAGTAACTTTCCATATTTGTAACTCCAACTCTTGCCATTTTCGGCATTGTGATATGTTATTCCCTCCGTGGTTGGGTTTTTCTCCATTTTGCATTTTGTCCATTTCATGCATTTTACATCATGTCATCATGTGCATCGCATTTGCATACGTGTTCGTCTCATGATTCCGAGCATTTTTCCGTTGTCCGTTTTGCAATCCCGCACTCCTATCTCCCCGTGCCCCTTTTACGTTTTTCCGTGAGCGGTACTAAACCTTCTCGGAATGGACCGAGGTTTGTCAAGTGGCCTTGGTATACCACCGTAGACCACCGGTCAAGTTTCGGTCATTTGGAGCTCGTTTGGTACTCCAACGGTTAACCGTGACTCTCGCAAAGGCCTCTTTTAAGTTGCAGCCCAACACCCTCCAAAATAGTCCAATAACCCATCTAAGTCACTTCCATGCTCTCCGTCGTTCGATCACGATCGTGGGCGAAAACTACACCTCATTTGGACTCTCCTAGCTCCCTCTATGCCTATTTAAACACCTCCCCATCCAATCCGGTCTTCTTCCTTCCAAACCCTAGTCTTCCTCCCTCCGCCTTGCCGGACACGTCCGTCCGCGCACGGACTGTCGCCGCCGCCTCAAGCAGCCAGTGCAGCAGCGCCACGTGGCACGCCGCCCACCGCCGCCATGCCCCGGAGCCCACGGAGGGGCCATGAGCCAGCGCCAGCCGCTCACGGCCGGTCGCCTCCTCCTCCGTGGCCCGCCTCGTCCTCTCCTCCTCCTTCTCGCCCAGGCGAGCTCCGTGAGGCGCAGCGCCGCCGTCAAGCGCGGATCGGGACCCGATCGGGCGGATCTCAGATCCCGCTGGTTGACTTCTTCCCCCCTAAATCGTCTTAAGTTTTATTCCGTTGGTTATTTTCGTGGCAATTTCTACGCATCATAACTTTGCATCTGTAGAGTCGTTTGCATGCGTGTAATATGTCAAAATGTTCGCCTCGAGTAGATCATTTCATCTCATTGCATCATTTTCATTTAAGCTCATCTTGATGCCCGAAATGCTGTTAGAAGAGGGCCATGTGATGTTAGTTTCGCTTTCTTAATGGAACATGCACTTTTGTTATTTTTGCTATGAATGATGTGTGCACCATATGAATTTGAGTCCTACATGTGTTTTGTAATATGCCATGCCATCTTTCCAGGGGTGTATGCCATGTATTTTTGTGATCTATGCGGTGACTAGCACAAGCATGCAAAGTAGGTGTCCTGATGTTGCTGTTTTCAGCTCTTTTGCTGATATTTTGATGCCATGTTAACTTGATGCTACCGAGAGATCTATGCATATTTTGAGATACTTCGGTAAGGATGTTTTGAACATGTGGTTATGCTCTATCCATCCATGCCTTTTTTTGTAATTATGGAGTGCCATAGCTTGAGTCAATCGAGCTCTACTTTTGCTACCAAATGTTTCCTGGCAGATTGTTTACATGTTATTCAATTTTGCCAAGGTTGTTGTAGTTGATCCGTATGATATGATGTTGTTCTTGCCATGTATGTCGTCTATGCCATGTCTACTTGATGTATGTATGCTTAGTTTATCATGAAAGACTCTGTAGTGAGTGCTTTGAGCTCTTAAACATGCCTACTTGTTATCTGTTTTTGCCATGCCATGTTGCTGAATCTGTTAACGAAACTTGCGATATTGACATGGGTGTTACTATATTTTCTGATCCTTTTTGGCTTATGGTCAGTAAGGGATTTTTGTTCTATGCTTTGAGTAGATTCATTCCATGCCATGTTTTGCTATTATAAGTTCCTGTAGCATGTTGTTTTCTTGCTCTGAACATTGCTACCGATGCTGTTTTTGCCATGTCCACTCGATATTTTGTGCACTTTTGTCATGCTTGTTTGAACCTGTTATGATGTGATTTAGCCGTAGCTCAGTGTTCATCTTTTGTCAAGCATCTTGAGTAGATCACTGCCATATACTTTGTTGGTACGTTTGGGTGCAGTAGCTTAATTTCTTGTTGCTTGCTAAGTGGTATCATTTGTTAATGGCAGATTTGTGCCATTCTTGTTTTGCTTGTCATTTGCAAACCGTGCATCCGATTCCGTGATCTTTATATCGATTTCAACCGAAATCATCTCATCTTTCCAGTGGCATACTTGGTTTGCCAAGTTGATGCCTGGTTCATCATTTTCCTTCCGAGCGCGTGATACGCATTGCATATCACATCTCGCATATCATGTCATGTTTTGCATCATGTTGCTTGTGCATTGCACCGTGATTTATTGTGGTTCCTTTGTTTGTGTTCTTGCTTTGGGTAGAGCCGGGAGACGAGTACGTGAACGAGGAACCTGTTGAGAACGCCGAGGATCAAGCTTTCGACAACTCTGAGAACATTGCAGGCAAGATGACCATACCCTCGAAATCACTTCTATCTTTGCTATGCTAGATGCTCGCTCTTTTGCTATGCCTATGCTGCGATGCCTATCACTTGCTTATCATGCCACCCATATTGCCATGTCAGCCCCTAACCATCCTTTCCTAGCAAACCGTTGTTTGGCTATGTTACCGCTTTGCTCAGCCCCTCTTATAGCGTTGCTAGTTGCAGGTGAAGTGAAGTTTGTTCCTTGTTGAACATGGAGATGTTGTTCCTTATTGGAACATGTTTACTTGTTGGGATATCACAATATATATCTGCTATAATTAATGCATCTATATACTTGGTAAAGGGTGGAAGGCTCGGCCTTATGCCCAGTGTTTTGTTCCACTCTTGCCACCCCAGTTTCCGTCATACCGTGTTATGTTCCTTGATTTCGCGTTCCTTACGGTTGGGTGATTTATGGAACCCCTTGACAGTTCGCTTTGAATAAGACTCGTCCAAGAAGGCCCAACTTTGGTTTTACCATTTGCTACCTAAGCCTTTTTCCCCGGTTTTCGCGAGCCCGAGGGTCATCTTTATTTTAACCCGGGCCAGTTCTCCTTCGAGTGCTGGTCCAACTTGAGCGATGTCCGGCGCCCTTGGGCAATCAGGTCTATGCCAACCCGACGTCTGCTCATCCGGTGTGCCCCGAGAACGAGATATGTCCAGCTCCTATCGGGATTTGTCGGCACATTCGGGCGGCTTTGCTGGTCTTGTTTTATTGCTGTCGAAATGTCTTGTAGTCCGGGATTCCAAGATTGATCGGGTCTTCCGGTAGCAGGAATATCCTTCGTTGACCGTGAGAGCTTATAATGGGCTAAGTTGGGACACCCTGCAGGTAATATCTTTCAAAGCCGTGCCCGCGGTTATGAGGCAGATGGGAATTTGTTAATGTCGGTTGTAGAAAACCCGGTTGACCTTAATTAAAATACACATCAATCGCGTGTGTAACCGTGATGGTCTCTTCTCGGCGGAGTCCGGGAAGTGAACACGGTGTTGGAGTTATGTCCGACGAAGTAGTTCAGATCACTTCTTGATCGCTACTAGTTTCACGACCGTGCTTTGCTTCTTCTCGCTCTCTTTTTGCGAATGTAGCCACCATATATGCTAGTCGCTGCTGCAGCTCCACCTCAAAACTCTGTCCTTCCTATAAGCTTAAATAGTCTTGATCTCGCGGGTGTGAGATTGTTGAGTCCCGTGACTCACAGATTCTACCAAAACAGTTGCGGTGCCGACGATGCGGTCAGGTGACGAACCGAGCTCAAGTGGGAGTTCGACGAGGAACGTGGTCGTTACTATGTGTCTTTTCCCGATGATCGATAGTGGAGCCAGTTGGGACGATCGCGGATCTCTGTAGCATTTGGGGTATCTTCTTTTATTTTGGTTCCGTAGTCGGACCTTGATGTACTCTGTATGATGGATGTTTATTTATGTACTTGTGTGAAGTGGCAATCGAAGCCAACTATGTATCTCTTTCCCTTATTTATTACATGGATTGTGTGAAGATTACCTCACTTGCGACATTGCTTTCAATGCGGTTATGCCTCTAAGTCGTGCTTCGACACGTGGGAGATATAGCCGCATCGAGGGCGTTACACTATCGCCAAAGGAGCCTTGGCCACTGGTCAGACTCTTCGGCTAGGTGGTTTTCTTATGACCGCCAGTTCGGCCACCGCGCCGACGATGACTTCTCGAGTCATTGCAACCAATCTTCACGTTAACTCGGAACTTGCCGAGCAGTTAGATCCGATCGAGCTCTCCTCCGTAAACGAGCTCTTGGATCGCATCGCCGCCCTGGGACTCACCACAGACTACGACTAGATCGGGCCAAAAACCGATCTGAGAGAGATCAACTCTCCCCAGGCTACCCATCATGTTGCTATGATAGAGGAGCAATACGGCGATTCTTCTTCTATCGTAAGGACTAGCTACGTCTGGATTCCCGATCCCTCCATGCCGGATTCCCGCGGAGGGACGGATGTCGATCATGCCCTGAACTTAAAGTCAGGCGGCGGGTTGGATTCACTGGATAGCATTCAAAAATCCAAACCTCCAAGTTTGGAAACTTCTCAGCCCCTGAGTCTTAAATTGGACGGGGTTCCGGATCTAGTTCCACCCGCCCACCCAAACACTAGCGATCTATCCCGAATTCGGCAAGAGCCCGCTGAAACAGTACATCATTACTGGGCCAGATTCCTCCTGGTTATGGACAGGATAAAGGATTGCCGAAAGGAGGACGCAATCTCACTTTTCTGCAATAATTGCACAGACAAGGGAATCCTAAACGCCATAAGTCATCGCGAAATTACACGCTTTGCTGACTTGGTGACCATAGTACAAAAGTATTGTGCGATGGAGAGTGCTTGGAAAACCGAAAGTAAACTTTGGGATAATCCGGCCCCGAATACAGCCCTAGTCCAAAATAAAAGGGTGCATCATCACCAAGCACCTGGGTTATACATCAAAAAACAAAAACCCCCTAAAGGGCACGGAACTCTTTCGAGGGTTGGCTAAACGGACCTCGCAAAATTCATAGCACGAGGGCGCCACTCCAACTCATAGCCTTGAACATGTTGGATACTACGGCAGGTGGCCAAAGGTGGCTAAGAGCTTCTAGCCTCGTAATCCCAGCCCAAAGAACACCAAGACGGTATTAACAGTCTTCAAGACTTTCGCATCAAATAACATGCGAAACGAACACTCCGCAACCTTGTCAAGTCTACCAAGTAGCAACAATAAATCCATGGAGGACACGGCTATTACCTTTAATGCCGGATTTAACCCAAATCGAACAGCCCGAGCACCGGCCGCATTGGTCCTCGGTCCAATAGTGGACGACTTTCGCCTTACTAAGGTACTCATGGATGGCGGCAGCGACTAAACCTCATCTACGAGGAAACCCTCCGAAAAATGGAAATGGATCGAACCGCATTGAGCGAAGCAGCACAACCTTTAGAGGAATAATCCCTAGCCGGAAGCATGCTGCACAGGAAAAATCACCTTTGGACGTAGTGTTCGCTCACGGACAATTACAGGTCCGAGGAGGTCACATTTCAAGTGGCCCTGCTCAGCAGCGGATATCACGCTTTATTAGGCGAGAGGCATTCACAATTTTTCAAGCTATACCCCATTATGGGTACATGAAGCTTAAAATGCCCGGACCTAACGGAATCATCACTCTCGCTAGTGATCCGAACATAGCACTCGCACCGAAAACAAGACAGCCGCACTAGCCCTCGAGGCACTATCCGAAGCCACGGCGGCCGAGGAACTCATCTGCGATGCGCCCACGGTGAACAGGGACGATGTGATACTTGATAAAAGATCCAAGTCCACCTCTTTTAAACCAGCGGATGAAATAGTCAAATTCCAAGTCCACCCAACGAACCCTGCAAAGACGGCCTCCATTGGGGCACAATTAAACCCTGATGTAGACGCCGAACTACGAGAATTTCTACGAGAAAACTGGGACATTTTTGCCTGGCATCCTTCAGACATGCCAGGAATCCCACGTCGGCTGGCCGAGCACAGCCTAAATACCCTAAAAGGATTCAAGCCAGTCAAACAGGCTCTTCGGCGCTTTTCCGAACCCAAGAGACAGGCCATGGGAGAGGAGCTAGCCAAACTTCGGAAGCCGGATTCATCGGAGATATAAAACATCCGGACTGGCTAGCAAATCTGGTGATGGTACCAAAGAAGGATAAATCCTCGCGCCTATGTGTTGATTTCAAAGACCTTAATAAGGCTTGCCCAAAGGATCCCTTCCTCCCTCGCATTGATCAAATTATCGACGCTACAGCAGGACACGACTCATTGTGCTTCTCGACGATACTCCGCTACCACCAAATCAAGATGGCGGAGCTGCACCAAGCAAGCAAAAGATTCATCACTCCATACGGCCCATTCTGCTTCAACACAATGCCCTTCGGGCTCAAAAACGCCGGCGCAACATATCAGCGCATGATTCCAGATCGGCAAAACAATGGAAGCATATGTAGATGACGTGGTCGTTAAATCCAAGCATGTCGAAACTCTAGTAGACGACTTGAGGCTCACATTCGACAATCTCCGAAAATATGACATTAAGCTCAATTCGGAAAAATGCGTCTTCGGCGTTCCAACCGGAAAGCTCCTAGGCTTCATTCTGTCCGGTATGGGAATTGAAGCAAACCCAGCCAAGATCCGAGCTCTGGATATTCCAAAAGACCTCAATTAAATACAAAAATTGACTGGATGCGTAGCGGCTCTAAGCCGCTTTATTTCCCGTTTGGGAGAAAAGGCGTTACCCCTTTACCGCCTCCTCCAGTGCACCGAACACTTCGAGTGGATGGATGCCGCCACGGCCGGACTCGAAGAAATAAAAGCTATATTGGCAACAAATCAATCCGGTCCTGGCCGCGCCCAACGTGGGCGAATCAATGCTATTATATATCGCCGCAACACATCAAGTTGTCAGCTTGGTGCTCGTCGTCGAATGAGAAACGGACGGACACCGGTTCCCTCTTCAAAAACCGGTTTACTATGTGTCCACTGTCCTAACTCCATGCAAGTCCCGGTACCCACATTATCAAAAGATAGCATACGCGGTGTTCATGGCATCCCGGAAGCTGCGACACTACTTTCAAGAGTGTTCGATAACGGTAGCCTCCGAATTACCTCTTAACAACATTATAAACAACCGCGACGCGACGGGCCGGATTGCTAAATGGGCCATAGAGCTCCTTCCATTCGACATAACCTATAAGCCACGACGAGCTATTAAGTCGCAGGTTTTGGCCGAATGGACCGAAGCCGAACTCCCTAAAGAGTACGGCGCATACTCCAATTGGATCATGCACTTTGACGGCTCCAAAATGTTGGCCGGCCTAGGGGCTGGCGTCGTCCTGACGTCCCCAACCGGGAACACAGTCCAATACGTCTTTCAGATAATGTATACGGACTCCAACAACGCAGCCGAATACGAGGCCCTTCTGCACGGCCTCCGGATGGCAGTCTCCATGGGCATTAAACGCCTAGAGGTGTGCGGGGATTCGAACCTCGCGATATCTCAAATAAACGGAGACTTTGATGCCAAAGATCCAAAAATGGTAGCGCATCACAATGCGGTCCTAAAATGTCAAGACGGTTCAAGGGCTCAATTTCATCATATAGCCCGGATAACAACCAGCGGCGGACGATTGGCACGCATCAGCGCAAAACGCGATGCCGTCCCGCCCAACATCTTCCTGGAACGGTTGTTCAAGCCATCCGTACTATGGGAAGGGGAGTCCAGAAATGACAATCCGGACCCAACCGCACTGCCTGACACCGAACACTCTGACACAATCGGACGCTCTGCCACCGAGATAACACCCTCCGCCCACGAAATAATGGTGGTTATCGCCCCGTGGATGGAACCATTCCTAGCCTACCTAACTAGGCAGGAACTCCCCAAAGACCAAAATGAGGCTCGCTGCATAGTACGGCGATCCAAAGCCTATAAAGTCCATGAGGGAGAACTCTATAAGAAAAGCACAACAGGAGTCCTTCAAAGGTGTATCTCCGAAGAGGAAGGGCGAAACCTCCTGGCTGAAATTCATGCCGGACTGGGTGGGCACCAAGCTACAGCCCGGGCCCTTGTAGGCAAGGCCTTCCGTACAAGATTTTATTGGACGACGGCCCGGGCAGATGCGCAGGATTTAGTCCAACGATGCGTCGGTTGCCAGCTTTTTGCTAACCAAAGCCACATGCCACCCACCGCCCTCAAAACTATACCCATCACTGGCCGTTCGCGTCCGGGGCTTGACATGGTTGGACCCCTTAAGGAGGAACCCACAAGCAAAAATACCTATTGGTCACGGTGGATAAATTCACCAAATGGATAGAGGCCAAGCTCGTTAAAACGGCTGAATCCGGGCGGTGATAGACTTCATATCAGGGGTAGTGCACCGTTACGGCGCCCCCACAAGATCATCACCGATAACGGCACCAACTTCACGGCCGATGAGGTCAAATTATGGTGCAAAAACATGGGCATCAAACTCGACACGCCTCGGTCTATCACCCTCAAATCAACGGCCAAGTCGAGCGAGCAAACGGTCTAATCATGAGCGGCATTAAACCCAGACTAGTGCGGTCCTCAAGGAATCTAACACGACCGGGTTGAGGAGCTCGACCAGACTGGGGCTGCGGACCACGCCGAATCGTACTACCGGATTCACAGCATTTTTTATGGTGTACGGCGCAGAGGCAGTCTTGCCCTGCGACATAATTCATGACTCACCTCGCGTGCGCATGTATGAAGAAAGAGAAGCCGAGCTCGATCGGCAGGACAGTTTGGACGCATTGGAGGAGGAGCGCGACGTGGCAAAAGCTCGTTCCGCATTTTATCAACAGCAGGCTCGAAGATATCAAAGCACGGAAGTACGGGCCAAAGCTTACAACGTTGGCAAACTAGTTCTATGCCTGCCGAACAAGAAAAAGGACAAACTCAAGCCCAAATGGGAAGGTCCCTTCATCATCGACCAGGTCCTGACCGGTGGAGCATACCATCTGCGAAACACATCGGCTAACCGACTCGAGCCGAACCCATGGAACGCAGCCCGTCTATGAAGATTCTACGCCTAAGCGCCGGACTCCGAGTTCGTCTCCTTCCTCCGTCCACATTTTCTATTTTTGCTGTCTTTTATTTCTCTCCTTTCTCCTCCTTCTTCTTGAAGCCTTTAGAGGCTTGTTTGCGCTTTGTTCGCACATACTTGGCGAGCTGTCCGCGCTCATTATACCCGGGGGCTTCTTTAACAGAAGCTTATTTATACAGGCTTCATGCCCAACACATGTGTCAAACTTCCGCATGTACCTTTTACTCACCATTATATGCATCGATATGACTTAAGTTTTGGCCAAGCTGGGTTGCTCGGCTCTTGTGCTTACCCCTCGTTCCCGATTGTTCGCTAGGTGGTAAAGGAGCACCTCCGCGATTGTTACTGCCGGTCACCGGATGTGTACCTCGGTGGGTGAAGCCGAAAGCTAGCGTTCTTAAGGGAATATTCGGTCGGTGAACTGAAAGATGATTTTAACTATTTATCCATCTGCCCCTGATGATTTTCTGCTTTCTTAGCAGTTTGGACATGCACTTTAGGGCATGCCTCCCGAGGAAAGGAACCCTTAACGGAACTATTTTCCTGGAAGATGTTTCTTACTATCCATGTAATATAACATAACTAGTTGGGCACTTGTCCGACATGAAATAATGACCCCACGCCTTTGTCTCCATGCATGCCCGGTTCTTACATAACCGCGAGGGTATTGAGACACACTCCGGACTATTGGGTCCCGAGGTCGGCTTAAAAGGTCCGCTATGACAAACGATCTACAATCCGCTAGAAGACATTTTTCATGTCATATTCAATTACATAGTCAACTCGACTCATTGTATTCCTCCTCAATGCCATCTAATAGGCTATCTAATTTACAATCTTGCTGGGAATACTTGGCGGCCAATTCTACTTGGTCGTACACTGCTTACAGGATCTCCTTCCCATCAGGCCCCACAGTCCGACCTCGCCATGTGGTTTGGGTCAGCCTTCGTACCACGTCTTTACCATGGCCCAGCCTCCTCGGCGCTTTGACGGCAGGCCGATAGCTTCCATAGTCGGAAGCGCCGCCGTGCTCCTTGAAGCCGCTCGCCAGCTCCCCAATGCCTTGGGCAGGGGATAGATGGCCACAAGGCTTGGCGACGCTTTTCATCACCTGCCGAACTCGTCAGGTAGCCGACGCAGATTCGCAAGAAGATCACCCAAGAACTGGGCATCTCCTCCTCGGGACGACCTGTGAGCAAACCTACATACATGTTTATGTTAGTCGCCTTCCTCGCCGAACTCTTTCAAAGTTCGTTTAAGCACTTACTGAAAATGCCACGACGAAGCCGTCGATTCTCCTTTACGGAGTCAGACAACTGGGCATGAACATCCTTTAGTTCCTCACCCAGTTGGGTGTTGGCATCTTGGAGGTTATTTTTCTCCTGCCGCACCCTCGTAAGCACGCTCTCGCCGGCCTTCAACCGGCGCAAGAGCTGTTGCTTGTCCGGATCTAGTACGGCGACATCTGCAATATTATTGTCAGATTTACACACACGCCGCACTTCATAAACTATTTATCTTTTGAGGCATATATTACCTGAGGGGGTCTCTGTGGCTCCCCCTGTAGCGGCTAGTGCGGCCTCAAGTTGGGCCTTGCATTCTTCAAGCTCCTGGGACAGTCGGGTATTCTTTTTTGTAAGATCTCAGATAACAAATGATCCTTAAATCAGTTATTCTAACTATTTTAAGTCTCGGGGCTCTTGGAATATATAATCACAAATTTCCTCACCCGTATGTCTTTTACATACTGCTCCGTGGCTCGCTAGACCATCTTGAGTGGCACGGAGGTGCGCATCTCCGAATTGAAGGCATTCAAGGCCTCTTGGGAGAAACATGTGTCACGAAGAACTGTCGTGGCGCTTTGTGATTCATGGCGCTCCACCTCGGAGTTGGTGGCGGACAATCTGTCGGTATCCTCTGTCGGAGGAGCATCCGACGACGCCTCGGCTCGCCTCCGCTTCGACCCGGCTTTGGAGCCTGGTGGCGGAGGTTCGATTAGCAACCTCTCCGGACTCGGTCCGCGCGCGCTTTTTCTGAAAAGAACACCAGCATTAGTACGCCTTCCAGAATCAATCACAGGAATATGGTGACGCGCCATACCGCTGGGGCGGAGTTTCGATCCGACCGCACTTTTTTTTTCATGAGGCCATATCGCCTTGTTGGCTAGCCGCTGGCTCGGCCTCCTGCCTCGAAGGCACCCCCTGCGAAACACCATTGGTATACGGTGATCAAAAAAATAAGCACGGATGGGTCATTATCAGAGTATTGGAACCTCGGTCTCAGTTACCTGTGAGGCTGGAAGTATTCCGGGGTAATCGGCCGTAATGGCAACCAAAGCATTGTCAATGCTAAGTTGGTGGAACACCCCGTCGATCAGCTCCACCTTTATATCCGGGTCCTCTTCGGAGGACGGATTGAGAGACCGTTCCGGATCCTCGGGTTGTGGGGGCGGGCTGTGTATCTTCTCCACGGCCCGGCGCAGTTCCTGCGTAGAAACCATGAAATGAGATATTTAACCACGGGAACATGGATCGGACAGGCCGAAAGATGTTTGCTTACCCAACTTCGAGGATTATTCAAGAAAACCGCTCAATGGACTGACGCGAGAAAATCCTCCTCCTCCCCTTTATACATGGCGGACAAGGTCTTCACCAGTTCGGTGACCGATCCCGGCCCTTTGCGGTCATGACGGGTGTCATCGTCCTCCCCATTGAAGTCCCACATGGGGTGGCCCCTATATTGGAGCGGCTGCACTCCCCTCATAATGCAGATTGCCATGACTCCAATCATGGTCAATCCGGCATGAGACAGTAATCTTATTCGGTTCATCAAGTAAAGGACGCCCCGATCATTTTCCTCCGGGGATCGCGGCGCCAGCTTAGGCGCTTCTTTGAGGGCGTTGCTAAACTCCGGAAGGCCGATCCGAACAGGATCCGCAGCGGACGCCCTCCATGTAAAACCATTCAAGGCAAGTCTTGGACACCTTCTTCGGGTTCCGGATAGATATCCGTCCCGGCGATGCGCCATAGTTCGCTCGCCCACTTGATATAT
This sequence comes from Aegilops longissima, assembly GCA_021605205.1. Lineage (NCBI taxonomy): Eukaryota > Viridiplantae > Streptophyta > Magnoliopsida > Poales > Poaceae > Aegilops > Aegilops longissima. The sequence goes on along the minus strand of CM038676.1, from coordinate 380,203,018 downwards.
TGACCCCTCATGAGAACGGGGTACTAGGCAGAATAATCTCTTCCACAGCAAAAATGAGCCTTGATGCCCAAGAACAGTTCACAAAGGGCCACGAAGCCCGCGATGTGCAAAATGGAGGCACGCGTGAAGGTGGTGCAACTCGAGGTCGAGAACTCCAAGAGCCCCGGAGAAACGGATGGATTGGAAATCCGAGTCCTCTTACTAGATAAGAGATAAAACATACCCGCTCTCCTTTAGAGGGATCGGGGACACTCTCCGCTTGCTTTCCGCCCTTGTAGGTGGCAAGTCCGGCTCGAACCGGAACCATGAAGGTCGGGGGAAGAAATCCCTTGGTTTGGAGTATAACTAGCTTGCTATGCGGGACTGAGCATCTCTCCCAATTTCCAGGCTGAGGGCTGGGAGCGCGAGAGGAGGAGCCGTGTCGACTGTCCATGATGGAATGGGGTTTTGTCAAAGGCGCTCCGATGAAGGCTTGCGGAGGGGGGATGGTGTGACTCAGATCTAGATCTTCGCCCCTTTTATAGGCGGCTCATTTCCGCAGCTAGGGGGTAAGTGTAAAAATACCCTAGCTTTTCGCATTCATTCAAACATGTGGAAGATGGCCATCATTGGGCGTGGAATCCAAGGAGCGCAGCATTTATCAGAAGCCGGACACTATTCGACAAGTATATGGAATTTGGAGAAGAACCCGCCTCGCAATGCCGAAGACAAACTACGCGCCGGACTCATCGTCATTGAAGCCTGGTTTAGGGGCTAATGAGGGAGTCCTGGACTATGGGGTGTCCGGATAGCCGAACTATCATCTTTGGCCGGACTCTTGGACTATGAAGATACAAGATTGCAGACTTCGTCCCATGTCCGGATAGGACTTTCCTTGGCGTGGAAGGCAAGCTTGGCGATACGGATATGTAGATCTCCTACCATTGTAACCGACTGTGTGTAACCCTAACCCTATTCGGTGTCTATATAAACCGAAGGGTTTTAGTCCGTAGGACGAACAACAATCATACCATAGGCTAGCTTCTAGGGTTTAGCCTCTCTGATCTCGTGGTAGATCTACTCTTGTACTACCCATATCATCAATATTAATCAAGCAGGAGTAGGGTATTACCTCCATCGAGAGGGCCCGAACCTGGGTGAAAACATCATGTCCCTTGTCTCCTGTTACCATCCGCCTAGACGCACAGTTCGGGACCCCCTACCTGAGATCCGCCGGTTTGACACCGACACTTAGAATCTTAGAATGTTCTTTGAAAAGGACACACATCCTAACACTTATGCAAAATTGATGACTTAGATGTGCAACCACAAAGTAAGGTTTTTCTTCAATCAATGAATACTAACCCTCTAAGTGTGAAGAAATAAGTGAAGAATCTGATTCTCAGAGCCCTACGACAATTGTACGTGGCGTGCGAAATCATCATTCTTATACGGTGGGTCACGCCACCAACAAAAGTTGAAAATCTTCAATTTGAATTTTCTTCAGTTTTTGAGAGTTCTTAGTTGTTCAAATTCTTCAACTTTGCAAAGTATTCACTCTTTCCAATTGTGTTCTTCATTGACTATATATATATTTGAGTTTTTCAGTCCTCTAAAACATTCACTTATTGCTAATCCTTCAAGTTGACTTTTACCTAAGTGAATGTGATCGGGCCCGTCCCCCTCTATGCTAAACTCAACCCAGTCTGTTCACAAATTCTTCACGTGCGTTGTATTTGAAACCAGTTCAAAATCTTCACTGTGTACTTGTCAGCTGAAGAATTTGCGAACGAAACATTAAAATATTCTTATCTGAATTTTCGGCTTTTGCCCCTCAAACCATTCCGCATCCCATGATGAGATTATTTTATTCACCCACGATCTAACACGATCTCCACTTCACAGTACGTGGGTGACACATGTCGCTATGATGAGAAGGGTCAGGGACATGTTCGTCCATTTTCCTCGGATGAGCGGTTTTTCACCTCGGCCATAAATACCCCTCGCCCTCCTCAGACCTCATTTACTTCGCTCGATCTCACTCCCCTCGCTTGAGCTCTTTGACCTAGCGCCACCACTACTTTCCATCGTCGCCAGTGAGGAAGAGCTTCACTGCCTTGACCTCGTCACCGTCGTACTCGCGCCGGCCGCGGAAATCTTCACTCCGCTGCTGCCGTAGCTGTCTTCCACCGCCAAGTTAGGGCGTGGAAGATCTGAACGGACGAGCTTCTCCACTACTACTCTCAGTTCGTCGTGTTCTTCATCAAGGGTAAATAAAATCTGTTTTTACTGCCCTTGTTGATTCTGATGATTTCCACAAAATCTTCAAAAGGTGTTTATTCTTCAACTTTCATGTCCTTAAACACCAACTTGCATTTGTTCTTGATTTGTTTCTCTAAGAAACGTTTTTCATCAAGATTCCTCAATTGTGTGGATATTCAATCTATACAACTCTGGAGCCTAAGTCAAATAACGCTTAGTGAAATTCCTCAAGACACTCTTGGTCAAATTCCTCAAACCTGATTCTTTTGAAAAACTTTTGAGAACGCATATGACCTCTCCAAATTCTTTGCACCTATATTCTGTTCATAGGTACACTTGTCCGCTGCTGAATCTCTAGGTTCTCATCAACTTAACTCATTTGCAGCGTTCCTTGAACACAAATTGCATACCTCGTCAGAAAATTCGATTGTTCAAAATCCTCACATGAAGAATATGGAAGATGGTGAAAGACCTCAGAAGAAACAGACCAGAAGTGAATACTGCTTTTGAGATCCCTTATGATATCTATCCAGGGTACTGTACTCCTGATGAAGCAACTCATGGCAAGGAGACTAAGAATGAGCGCAAGGTGCGCATACAGCGGATTGAGAGGAGATGGGCCAGAGAATGGAGGGAGTACAAATATGTGACTCCAAAGTACATGAAGAAATTCATTGTACACCCTCCATGCCCAAGACCTCCATTGGCGCCAGGCCAAGAAGCTGATCCCACTAGCATCAAGCGTGGTGAGGATTTTCCAAAAGAATGGGCCAAGCGGCAAGCTAAGTTGGCCAATCTAGCCAAAGAAGTAGTGAATAAATTCAATGAAGACTCTGCTTCTGCCGCTGTTGAGGCCTCTGCTAGCAAGCCTAAGAAGGCCATGCCAAAGGAACCTGCTATCAAGCCAGGTTCCTCAGCTGCAATGCCCTCACGACCAAGCTCTTCTATGCCCTCACGGCCTGTTCCTCAAGCTACTTCCTCAAAAGCTCTCCATTCACCACCACAAAATCCTTAGCAACTGCTGCAAAGTCCTCGACACCTGCGCATCTTGCCTCTTGCCAAAGAACCACTGGAATCTCAATTGCTTCAGGAGCATCTGCAAGTTCTTCAGCTCCTCCTCAGTCCTCAACCGGTCCAACCTTGCTGAAGAAAAAGGCCACTGCTGGATGAGGCACAAGGCCAAGTCCTCACAAGAAGCAGGTTGCCTTTCAAGTTCCGTCAAGTGAAGACGAAGCTGATGATGAAGAATTAGCTGAGATCATCAGAGATCGACAAGCAAGGGCCGCTAGAGCCAAAGGCAGTGATGTGCTTCTACCTCTTGAGCTTGCGTTGGTTTTTCCCTTGAAGAGGAAAGGGTGATGCAGCAAAGTAGAGATAAGTATTTCCCTCAGTTTTGAGAACCAAGGTATCAATCCAGTAGGAGACAACGCGCAAGCCACCGAATACCTGCACAAACAAACACCAACTTGCACCCAACGCGATAAAGGGGTTGTCACTCCCTTCACAGTTATTTGCACGTGAGATCTGATAGAGATGGTAAAGTAATATTTTTTTGGTATATTTGGTTTATGGAATGGAAAGTAAAAGATTGCAAAGAAAGTAAATCGGAAACTAGAATTGTAGATCAGAAACTTATAAGATGGAAAATAGACCCAGGGGCCATAGGTTTCACTAGAGGCTTCTCTCGAGATAGAAATTATTACGGTGGGTGAACAAATTACTGCCGACCAATTGTTAGAAAAGCGCAAAGTTATGGCGATATCTAAGGTAATGATCATGAATAAAGGCATCATGTCTGTGTCAAGTAGACCAAAATGATTCTGCATCTACTACTATTACTCCACACATCGACCTCTATCCAGCATGCATCTAGAGTATTAAGTTCATAAGAACAGAGTAATGCATTAGGCAAGATGACATGATGTAGAGGAATTAGCTCAAACATTATGATGAAAAACCCATCTTTTTATCCTCGATGGCAACAATACAATATGTGCCTTGCTGCCCCTGCTGTCACTGGAAGAGGACACCGCAAGATTGAACCCAAAGCTAAGCACTTCTCCCATTGCAAGAAAAACCAATCTAGTTGGCCAAACCAAATCAATAGTTCGAAGAGACTTGCAAAGATATAAAATCATGCATATAATAATTTAGAGAAGATTCAGATAATATTCATAGATAACTTGATCATAAATCCACAATTCATCGGATCTCGGCAAACACATCGCAAAAGAGTATTACATCGAATAGATCTCCAAGAACATCGAGGAGAACTTTGTATTGAGAATAAAAGATAGAGAATAAGCCATCTAGATATGGACCCGTAGGTCTGTGGTAAACTACTACGCTTCATCAAAGAGGCAATGGTGTTGATGTAGAAGCCCTCCGTGTTTGAATCCCCCTCCTGCAGGATGCCGGAAAAGGCCCCAAGATGGGATCTCATGGGAACAGAAGGTTGCGGCGGTGGAAAAGTGGTTTCGTGGCTCCCTTGGAAGTTTTGGGGGTATAAGAGTATATATAGGAGGAAGATCTAGGTCAGGGGGTCACCGAGGGGCCCACAAGGTCAGGGGGCGCGCCCTACCCCCTGGGCGTGCCCTCAACCCTTGTGGTCGCCTCGTGGCTCTTCTGACTTGCACTCCAAGTCTCCTGGGTGTCTTCTGGTCCAAGAAAAATCACCGTGAAAGTTTTATTACGTTTGGACTCCATTTGGTATTCCTTTTCTGCGAAACTCTAAAACAAGGAAAAAACAGAAACTGGCACTGGGCTCTAGGTTAATAGGTTAGTCCCATAAATCATATAAAATAGCATATTAATGCATATAAAATATCCAAAACAGATAATATAATAGCATGGAACAATAAAAAATTATAGATACGTTGGAGATGTATCAAGCATCCCCAAGCTTAATTCCTGCTCGTCCTCGAGTAGGTAAATGATAAAAACATAATTTTTATGTGGAATGCTACATAACATATTTATTCATGTAATTATCTTTATTGTGGCATGAATGTTCAAATCCGTATGATTCAAAACAAAAGTTTAATATTGACATAAAAACAATAATACTTCAAGCATACTAACAAAATAATTATGTCTTCTCAAAATAACATGGCCAAAGAAAGCTTATCCCTACAAAATCATATAGTCTGGCTATGCTCCATCTTCATCACACAAAATATTCAAAACATGCACAACCCCGATGACAAGCCAAGAAATTGTTTCATACTTTTGATGTTCTCAAACCTTTTCAACTTTCACGCAATACATGAGCATGAGCCATGAGCATAGCACTATAGGTGGAATAGACGGTGGTTGTGGACAAGACAAAAAGAAGGAGATAGTCTCACATCAACTAGGCGTATCAACGGGCTATGGAGATGCCCATTAATAGATATCAATGTGAGTGAGTAGGGATTGCCATGCAACGGATGCACTAGAGCTATAAGTGTATGAAAGGTCAAAAAGGAAAACTAAGTGGGTGTGCATCCAACTTGCTTGCTCATGAAGACCTAGGGCGTTTTGAGGAAGCCCGTCGTTGGAATATACAAGCCAAGTTCTATAATGAAAAATTCCCACTAGTATATGAAAGTGATATCATAGGAGACTCTCTATCATGAAGATCATGGTGCTACTTTGAAGCACAAGTGTGGCAAAAAGGATAGTAGCATTGTCCCTTCTCTCTTTTTCTCTCACTTTTTTGGGCCTTCTCTTTTTTTGGCCTTTCTCTTTTTTTCCTCACATGGGACAATGCTCTAATAATGAAAATCATCACACTTCTATTTACTTACAACTCAAAATTTACAACTCGATACTAGAACAGAAATATGACTCTATGTGAATGCCTCCGGCAGTGTACCGGGATGTGCAATGAATCAAGAGAGACATGTATAAAAAATGATGAACAGTGGATTTTCCACAAATACGATGTCAACTACATGATCGTGCAAAGCAATATGAAAATGATGGAATGTATCATAATAAACGGAACGGTGGAAAGTTGCATGGCAATATATCTCGGAATGGTTATGGAAATGCCATAATAGGTAGGTATGGTGGCTGTTTTGAGAAAGATATAAAGAGGCTTATGTGTGATAGAGCGTATCGTATCATGGGGTTTGGATGCACCAGCAAAGTTTGCACCAACTCTCGAGGTGAGAAAGGGCAATGCACGATACCGAAGAGGCTAGCAATGGCGGAAAGGTGAGAGTGCGTATATAATCCATGGACTCAACATTAGTCATAAAGAACTCACATACTTATTGCAAAAATCTATTAGACATCAAAAAAAGTACTACACGCATGATCCTAGGTGGATAGATTGGTAGGAAAAGACCATCGCTCGTCCCCTACCGCCACTCATAAGGAATACAATCAAAAAACATCTCATGCTCGAACTTCGTTACATAACGGTTCACCATACGTGCATGCTACGGGACTCACAAACCTTAACACAAGTATTTATCGAATTCACAATTACTCACTAGCATGACTCTAATATCACCATCTTCATGTCTCAAAACAATCATAAGGAATCAAACTTCTCATAGTATTCAATGCACTTTATATGAGAGTTTTTATTATATCCCTCTTGGATGCCTATCATATTAGGACTAATTTTATAACCAAAGCAAATTACCATGCTGTTCTAAAGACTCTCAAAATAATATAAGTGAAGTACGAGAGTTCATCAATCAAATTCTATCAAATAAAACCACCGTCGTGCTCTAAAAAGATATAAGTGAAGCACTAGAGCAATTTTGCCTAGCTCAAAAGATATAAGTGAAGCACATAGAGCATTCTAATAAATTACGATTCATGCGTGTCTCTCCCAAAAGGTGTGTACATCAAGTATGATTGTGTCAAACTAAAAAGCAAAGACTCAAATCATACAAGACGCTCCAAGCAAAAAACATATCATGTGGTGAATAAAATATAGCCTCAAGTAAAGTTACCGATAGACGAAGACGAAAGAGAGGATGCCTTCGCGGGGCATCCCCAAGCTTAGGCTCTTTGGCCTCCTTGAATATTACCTTGGGGTGCCTTGTGCATCCCCAAGCTTAGGCTCTTGCCACTCCTTATTCCATAGTCCATCAAATCCTTACCCAAAACTTGAAAACTTCACAACACAAAACTTTAACAGAAATCTCGTAAGCTCCGTTAGTATAAGAAAATAAATCACCACTTTTGGTACTGTTGTGAACTCATTCTTTATTTATATTGGTGTAATATCTACCGTATTCCAACTTTTCCATTGTTCATGCCCCCCCCCCCCGGCGATACTAGCCTTCATCAAAATAAGCAAACAACACGTGAAAAACAGAATCTATCAAAAACAGAACAGTCTGTAGCAATCTGGATGTTTCAAATACTTCTAAAAGTCCAAATCCTGAGAAATTAGAAAGTCCTAATAAATGTGTTTATTAATCTTCTTCAAAAAGAATCAACTAAAAAGCACGTTTCTATGGTTTATGAAAATTATTTTCGTGCGTGCCAAAGTTTCTGTTTTTTAGCAAGATCAAATCAACTATCACCGTAGGCTATCCCAAAGGTCTTACTTGGCACAAACACTAATTAAAACACAAAACCACATCTAAACAGAGGCTAGATGGAAAATTTATTTCTAAACAGAACCTAAAAAGCAAAAACAAAAATAAAATTGGGTTGCCTCCCAACAAGCGCTATTGCTTAACGCCCCTAGCTAGGCATAAAAACATGAATAGATCTAAGCATTATCATCTTTGGCATGCAATCCATAAGCGTCTCTCATAATAGATTCATAAGGAAATTTAATTTTATTTCTCGGGAAGTGTTCCATGCCTTTCCTTAACGGAAATTGAAATCTAATGTTTTCTTCTTTCATATCAATAATTGCACCAATCGTTCTAAGGAAAGGTCTGAAGGAAATATGCCCTAGAGGCAATAATAAAGTTATTATTTATTTCCGTATATCATGATAAATGTTTATTGTTCATGCTAGAATTTTATTAATTGGAAACATAATACTTGTGTGAATATATAGACAAACAGAGTGTCACTAGTATGCCTCTACTTGACTAGCTCATTGATCAAAGATGGTTATATTTCCTAGCCATAGACATGAGTTGTCATTTGATTAACGGGATCACATCATTAGGAGAATGATGCGATTGACTTGACCCATTCTGTTAGCTTAGCACTTGATCGTTTAGTATTCTGTTATTGCTTTCTTCATGACTTATACATGTTCCTATGACTATGAGATTATGCAACTCCCGTTTACCGGAGGAACAATTTGTGTGCTACCAAACGTCACAACGTAACTAGGTGATTATAAAGGAGCTCTAAAGGTTTCTCTGAAGGTACTTGTTGGGTTGGCGTATTTCGAGATTAGGATTTGTCACTCCGGTTGTCAGAGAGGTATCTCTGGGCCCACTCGGTAATGCACATCACTATAAGCCTTGCAAGCATTGTAACTAATGAGTTAGTTGCAGGATGATGTATTACGGAACGAGTAAAGAAAATTGCCGGTAACAAGATTGAACTAGGTATTGAGATACCGACGATCGAATCTCGGGCAAGTAACATACCGATGACAAAGGGAACAACGTATATTGTTATGCGGTTTGACCGATAAAGATCTTCGTAGAATATGTAGGAGCCAATATGAGCATCCAGGTTCCGCTATTTGTTATTGACCGGAGACGTGTCTCGGTCATGTCTACATAGTTCTCGAACCCGTAGGGTCCGCACGCTTAAAGCTCGATGACGATTGTATTATGAATTTTTGTGTTTTGATGTACCGAAGATAGTTCGGAGTCCCGGATGTGATCACGGACATGACGAGGAGTCTCGAAATGGTCGAGACGTAAAGATCGATATATTTGGATGACTATGTTCGGACACCGGAATGGTTTCGGGAGTTTCGGACATATACCGGAGTAACGGGGGGTTACCGGAACCCCCCGGGGAGTTTAATGGGCCAAGATGGGCCTTAGTGGAGAAGACGAGGGCGGCTAGGGCTGGCCGCGCGCCCCCTCCACCTCTAGTCTGAATTGCACAAGGAGGGGGGCGGCGCCCCCTTGCCTTCCTCCCCTCTCCTTCCCTTCCTTTTCCCCTCCTACTCCAACTAGGAAAAGAGGGAGTCCTACTCCCGGTGGGAGTATAGGACTCCTCCTTGGCGCGCCCTCCTCCTGGCCGGCGGCCTCCTCCCCCTGATCCTTTATATACGGGGGACAGGGGGCACCTCTAGACACACAAGTTGATCTGTTGATCTATTCCAGCCGTGTGCGGTGCCCCCTCCACCATATTCCACCTTGGTCATATCGTAGCAGTGCTTAGGCGAAGCCCTGCGTCGGTAGCAACATCATCACCGTCGTCACGCCGTCGTGCTGACGGAACTCTCCCGTGCAAGCTCTGCTGGATCGGAGTTCGCGAGACGGCATCGAGCTGAACGTGTGCTGAACTCGGAGGTGTCGTATGTTCGGTACTTGGATCGGTCGGATTGTGAAGACGTACGACTACATCAACCGCGTTGTGCTAACGCTTCCGCTTTCGGTCTATGAGGGTACGTGGACAACACTCTCCCCTCTCGTTTCTATGCATCACCATGATCCTGTGTGCACATAGGATTTTTTTTTGAAATTACTACGTTCCCCAACAGTGGAATCCGAGCCTGGTTTTATGCGTAGATGTTATATGCACGAGTAGAACACAAGTGAGTTGTGGGCGATACAAGTCATACTGCTTACCAGCATGGCATACTTTGGTTCGGCGGTATTGTTGGATGAAGCGGCTCGGACCGACATTATGTGTACGCTCACGCGAGACTGGTTCTACCGACGTGCTTTGCACACAGGTGGCTGGCGGGTGTCAGTTTCTCCAACTTTAGTTGAACCGAGTGTGGCTACGCCTAGTCCTTGAGAAGGTTAAAACAACACTAACTTGACGAACTATCGTTGTGGTTTTGATGCGTAGGTAAGAAGGGTTCTTGCTCAGCCCGTAGCAGCCACGTAAAACTTGCAACAATAAAGTAGAGGACGTCTAACTTGTTTTTGCAGGGCATGTTGTGATGTGATATGGTCAAGGCATGATGCTATATTTTGTTGTATGAGAGGATCATGTTTTGTAACCGAGTTATCGGCAACACTACTGGAATCAGGGATTTTTGCCGTCTGCCAGTTCTTTGCCGTCTAGCAGACGGCAAAGAAGGTCTTTGCCATCAGCTATGAAAAAGCAGAAGGCAAACAACTGGCAGATGACAAAGAAGGTATTTGCCATCTGTTACTTCTTTGCCGTCAGCTGGCTGACGGCAAAGAGAGAGGTGGCCCCCACTAATGAGCCGATTAGAAAAAATTAACGCCCCCCTTTGTCGTCTGAAAGATAAAAAAAAGCGGACGGCAAAGGCCAACTAACCTAACCTAACTAACGGCCGATCGAGCCCCCACCCCCCGCCCGTTACTCTCTCCCTCTCCTCCCCGACGCCCTGCCACCAGATCCACCCACCGCCGCCCCGCCACGCTCCGCCGCCCCGCCACCGCCACCGCCCCGCTTGCCTGTCGCCCCACCATCCCGCCGCCTCACCCCACCCGCCGACGCCTGCCATCCACCATCATCCGCCCGGCGCCGCCTCGCCACCGCCCCGCCTGCTTGCCCCATCGCCCCACCACCCCACCACGACACCCCATCGCTCCACCATCCCGCCGCGGCAGCGCCAGTCGCCACCACGTCGCCGGCCCACCCGCCTCACTGCCCCGACCATCCCATTGCCTCGTGGCCGCCACGCCGCCGCCCACCCGCCCCATCGCCCCAACCGCCCCATTGCTCCGGTGAGTTATTTTTTTCTTTTTTCTATTTTTTCAATTTTTTTTGCTGTTTAATTGTTAGTGTTAGATTTAGTGCTAGATAAGTGTTAGTGCTAGAAGTAGAAGAAGAAGAAAAGAATAAAAGAAGTAGAAAAAATATGAAAATGAAGAAGAAGAAAAGAAGTAGAAGAATAAGAAAGGAAGAAAAGAAAAGAAGTAGAAAAAAGATGAAAAAAGAAGAAGAAGAAAAGAAGTAGAAGAAGAAGAAAAGAAGAAACGAAAAGAAGTAAAAGAAGTAGAAAAAAGATGAAAGAAGAAGAAGAAGAAAGGAAAGAAGAAGAAGAAGAGAAAGAAAGAAGAAGAAGGATAGAAGGAAACACCCCGACCCCGTGACGCCGACACCACACCCCGACACCCTGACCCCCTGACCCCGACACCCCGACCCCGACACGACACCCCGACACCCCGACCCCGACACGACACGCCGACCCCCTGACCCCCCTGACCCCGACACCCCGACCCCGACACCACACCCCGACACCCCGACCCCTAACCCCGACCCGACACGCCGACCCGACACCCCGACCCGACACGACACCCGACCCCGACCCACTGACCTCGACACCCGACTCCGACACCACACCCCGACACCCCGACACGACACCCCGACCCCCTGACCCCGACATCCCGACCCCGACACCAGACCCAGACACCCCAACCCCGACACGACACTCCGACCCTGAAACAACACCGCGACCCCGACACGTCACCCCGACACCGACACGACACCCCGACCCCCGACACCCCCCGAGAAGGTGCTCTTTGGCCTTCCAGAGGTCGACAGGGTCATATATTTGTGAATTATGAGTTAGGTCATATATTTTTTGATTTTGTTATGAAAAACATCATATATAATTGTGTTGATCGGGTAGATTTAAATGTGCAGTTGTTTCATCGCTACGAGGTTTGGTGTTCGACGACCTCGCCGTGCGTTTGATGAGCTCTGCCCCTTCATTCGTGGGTGAGCACAAATGACATGTCCTCCTCCCCCATTAATTATTTGCTCTGTTCCGGTGTTCGTCCCGATGAAACTTGATAGCTAGCTATATATGTGTCTTGAATCATCAGTATGCGTAACCAATATGTGTCTCCCATTCGAAAGCGTTATAGTTATAAATATGCATGCATTTGCATATTTATAACCTTGATTCTTTCAAATTGTCCAACGCTATCCATGGACAGCCCGAGTATGTGTAGATTGGGTTCGTTTTCCCATATGCTTTGCTCCGGATCCGACGCATAAATTTACGTGCTGCCTCCCTGTTGTTCTCTGGGTACACATCCTCTCTATTTATTGCGAGACGTATCGAGGAGAACAGCGGGAGGTGCTGCCAAATTTTGCGTCGGATCCGAGCATAGCATGGGAAAATGAACCCAATCTACACATACTGGTGGGATTAGGACCTATCATTACCTATTAGAGTGTAGGTTGCATGGACGTAATAAAATTGACAAAGTAGATCAACTGAGGAATATATACATGGTGAATTATATATATTTGTTGTGTGTCCAGAGCTCTGAAAGTCAAGATGAGTGATCGTATGCGTGGATGTATACCGTCACACTGGTCAGAACAAATGGAGCGCTGAATGGTTCACAAAAACCAAGGGGTTTGTGCAAGCCGCATTTGCAAATGGCCAGAGGAAAACCTGGTGCCCCTATTTCCGGTGCGGCAATTGGGAAAAGAGGACAGAGGCTGAAATGGGCGAACACCTGCAGAAGAGTGGTTTTACGCCCGATTATATGGTGTGGACATATCATGGTGAGTCTGCCCAACGTGACCGAGCTGAGGTGGATCGTCGTCGCACCGACAAGCATGGTACCGGGATGGAAAATGGTGCAAGACAATGATAATGCTCGGGATTCGGACGAGGAGATGGAGGAATCTGCAAAGGCCTTCAATGAAATGTTGGAGTCTTCAAAATGTCCGCTCCATGAGCACACTGAGCTTTGTCAGTTGGATGCCATCGCACAAGTAATGGCTCTGAAGGCTCAGTTCAACTTGGGCAGAGAATGCTACGACGCAATGATGACAGTATTGGATGCTTTCTACCCAAAGGCCACGTAACGCCTGCAAACCTGTACCAGTCGGACAAAATCCTCCGTGCACTGAAGATGCCCTATGAGAAGATACATGCCTGTGAGAAAGGATGTGCCTTATTTAGGCTTGACTATGCGGACTTGAACTGTTGTCCCATTTGCAAGTCTTCCGGTATGTTGTGGTAGACAACGGTATGGGTGAGAAGACACGCACCAAAATCCCGTTAGTGTTCTTGGTATATGCCAATCGTATCAAGACTTCAACGCCTTTTCATGGTCGAAGAGACGGCAGACAGATGACATGGCACAAAACAGGCAAAATAACCGAACTAGATGCGATGGGAATCGATGATGGTACACACATCGGATGGTGTTGCGTGGAAAAATTTGATGAATTACATGTCGACAAAGTGGCAGATCCGAGGCATCCTCGAGTCGGCATCAAGACGGATGGGTTCGATGTATGCGGTATGACGGCAGCCAATATGCTTGTTGGTCTGTGATTTGTCTTTCCACTCAATCTCCCCCGGACAGATTATGCAAAGAAAGAACATTTTCCGACGTTGCTAATTCCAGGCCCAACTATCGAGGAAAAATATGAATGTGTACATGCAGCCGCTTAAGGACGAATTGCAAGAAGCTTGGGATAATGGGTTCAAGACATACGACGCCTATAGCAAACGGAACTTCATAATGCGTGCCTGGTACATGTACTCGACGCATGACTTGTCGGCGTATGCGCTATTCGTCGGCTGGTGTGTGCATGGAAGGTTCCTGTGCCCCACATGCAAGGGAGCTCTTGAGTTTCGTTGGCTTCAGGCCGGTCGCAAGTTTTCTTGCTTCGACATGCATAGACAGTTCCTGGATCCTCGCCATAAGTTCAGGAAAGACAAGAAGAACTTCATCGAGGTAGAGTTGTCAAAACTCGCACCACCTACGTTGATGTGCCAATGCACTGGATCGTTAAACGCTCTTGAGCCAGATCCAGAGCGTCTAGGGTACTTCAAGGGGTATAATTCTAAGCATGCCTGGACTCACAAGACATGCTTATGGGATCTGACTTACTTCAAAGTCATCCTTTGCCCACACAACATCGACGTGATGCACACTAAGAAGAATATCGCCGATGCACTTTTTGGTACATTGTTCGGCATAGATGGGAAGTCAAAGGATAATACTAAGGCTAGAGTCGATCTGGAGGCCCTATGTGATAGGCCGTTACAAAACATGAAAGAACCGAAAGGAAAGCAGAACTGGACGAAGCCAAAGGCATGGTTCAATCTTGGAAGGCCAGCTATGAGGGAAATTATCTTGTGGGTGAAAATGCAGTTGATGTTCCCCGATGGGTATGCAACGAATCTAAAGAGGGGAGCGAGCCTTGATAAATTGAAGATATTTGGTCTCAAGAGTCATGATTGGCACATATGGATTGAGCGGGTAATGCCAGTGATGTTGCGTGGCTTCATCCCTGAGGATGAATGGCTAGTACTGGCAAAACTCAGCTATTTCTTCCGTGTTCTTTATGCGAAAGAACTATCGCCTGGCGTGCTAGAAGAAATGGAAGAGTTGGCGCCAGAGTTGATCTGCAAGTTAGAGAAGATCTTTCCACCGGGCTTGTTTAATCCAATGCAGCATTTGATTTTGCATATCCCGACCAAGGCAAGATTGGGGGGGGGGGCGTGCAAAATTGTTGGTGCTACCCAACTGAGAGGATGCAGAAGACGCTTCATGAAAAATGTAAAAATAAACGTAGAATTGAAGCATCGATGGCTGAGGCATTCATCACTTAGGAGGCGGCAAACTTCATGACAGCACACTACGAAGCCAAAAATCATCATTTGCATAATCCGAAGCCTCGGTACAATATTGACGACCCTAAAAAGGGTGGATCCAACCTCAGCCTATTCAAAGGGAATCTTGCACCAGCCAGTGTTTCAAATCCAGTATCTTTGGATAATGAAGAATGGCGGACCATTTCGTTGTATATCTTCAACAACCTGATAGAAGTGCGGCCGTACATCGAGTAAGTTCTTGGTACATTGTTTCGCAACTTCTATTTCCTTTGAACTGCTCTTATTCCTGGATATTTCATACAGTCGATACGTCGCCATATTCTCGTATGGAGCGGTGATCCAAAAGGATTCTGTCGAAGAGTATGAGCTTCTCGCAAAGCAAGGAGGCGGCTATCCCGGTTTCATCTCTTGGTTCAAACAAACGGTAATTTCTATTAGACAATTTCATTTCAAGTAATGCAACAATCCTTTCGTATTAAACTTGTAGGCTAATTCGGAGTCTATGGACGCTGAATTGAGACAAGTCGCTAATGGTTTTGACTATAAGGTCCGTTCATTTGACAAATACGACATCAACGGGTATCGCTTTCGTACCTATGGCAAAGAGCTATCTATGGCCAATCGAAAGTCTACAAATTGTTGTGTGTCCGCTATCGTGAAGGAGGTACCGAGTATTATGGGAGAGTTGAAGCAATTTATGAACTTCTATTCTATGGCTAAAACCCACCGAATGTCGTAGTCTTCAAATGTTATTGGTTTCACCGAAGGAGACTAGAAGGACTCATGAACATATAGGGCTAGTTGAAATCAACCAAAGCACCCACTTAGATGTTCCCGATGTCTATATTACGGCTCAACAAAGCACTCCAAGTATTCTATCTACCATGGGCCTGCCAAACTAATCCAAATCTGAAAGGTTGGGATGTCGTTTCTGAAGTTCCGCCACGTGCTAGACTATCTCCCCCAAAGAAAGAGGATTATGAACCTCACATTAACCCAGACAGATATGAAGGAGAATTCTTCCAAGAGACATGTCTTTCCAAAAAGCGTTTCAAGAACCGCTATACTTCACCCCAAAACATTGAAGTAGACAGCGACAATGAATCCGACATCACCCTAGAGGAGGAACAAGAAGAGCCGGAACAAGAAGAGGTTACTGCTACAGATGACCTGTCAATGCTTGACTGATTACTCAAGGTGGCCTTCCACATGTTGATGCCACTGAACCCTATGAGCCCGTCATTGATTATAGTGATGATGATGATTATGCATTTATTGATGATACTGATCGAGATTATTAGTAGTGTCAGGTATTCAATTTTTTTATGTTGTACTTGATGATAATACACTTAAGTGATATACATATTATTATTCATGTCGGTATTTTTTTATGTTGTACTAATTTCGTTTACTCTTTGTCATGGCAGGTGTTGAAAGATGGTGGGCGCTGGTCGGGAGCGCTCCGAGGCCCCTTCTTCAACGGCGCGTGGTGTGAGGTCTTCCATTCCACACGCACCTCTCCGCCGAGCGTTGCTGGACAGTATGGCGACACCGCCGGGCCCTTCTTCGTCGACCGCGGTGCCCAGCAGGGGACAAGGTAAGAAGAAGAGAGGAGCTGGAGCACGTGGTCGCGGGAGAGGAGGTACGGTGACTGCTAGGGCGCCTTCCTCGCCGCCACCCCTAGCTGTTTCACTCGAGCACGTGACTGCTAGGGTGGACTCGTCCGAGGAGGAGGCTACACGGACTCCGGTCCATGAGCCTCCGGTCCACAGGCCTTCGGCCCATGAGCCTTGGGTCGACGGGCCTTCGGCCCATGAGAGTTCGACCCACGAGACCCCGGAGGAGCACACGTCTGGATGGGGTACCTGGCCGGATCAGCCTGAGGAGCCGAGTGGCCACGCTGATGATGGCGGGGAGCCGACTGATATTGAGGAGGAGGGGGCACCGTCTACCAGCGTGATTGTACACGGCTCCCGTCCGCGTCGGCGACCCGCGAGCAGAGGTGGTTGATTTTCCCTGATGGGGAGAGGTAAGTGCATTTAATATTTTTGTACCTTCTGCATTCACGTTTCTTCAAATAACTAATGCGTTGGCCTTGTCATGCTGCAGGGATTGGGACCACCATCATAGTGTCCGTCGGCCTAACTCCGTCCTTGGAGTTCTTTGTCGGCAAAACTTCCCGGGTTTGTCACGTTGCCTGGTGAGGGTCGGCTTCCAGAGCTTGGATTGAGTTGGGAGCACTACTTGGCTGCCTCGGCCCCGCCGGGTGAGATTATCGACGGTGTCTTGTGCAAGACGAGGGCAGACGTGGTGATCAGAAAGTTATGGGTAATTTCTCCTTTACACAATTAAAAATCTTCAAATAGCTAGTTATTAATTGTACTAATCAATATTGTCTCATTTGATTGCAGACATTCTACATGTGTGAGGAGGGATACAAGGAGGAAGCGGCAAATGTTATCGATAACGTCTACAAGCGCCTACTACAGAACTTACGGCACGAGGCTCGGGTGCAGGCTGTTCGAGACTACTATGCCTCGTGTGGTATCAAGAAGACCAAGTTGGCGTGCCGCGAGAAGTTCTTGAGTAAGGAGGAGTACATGAAGGTAATTCTTAAGGCCTTGTACTTACTTCCTTCATTTAGTAATTCATAGCCGTAGCGCTCAATTTTCTATTTGCTAACTTAGGCCCCTCCGAGATGGTGTGCGGATCGGATGGGTTGTTGGGAGGTGTTGGTCAATGAGTGGTGCTCAAAAGAATGGCTAGCCCTCCACAACGAGGCCAAGGACAAACGTGCCCAAATGAAAGGTGTACCACACCATCAAGGCGGCTCCAAGTTATATCAGTTCGGGTGGAACTGGGTATGTGGTTTGCTTCATGATTCATGCAATTCATTCATCATGCTAGCTTTAGCCCTTTAATTACTAATTTACTTTGTTTCTCTCTTTAAGGCACGCTACAATAAGGCGGATAAGGTGCCAGAGGTGTACGACCTGTATGCCATGGCCCACACTGGCTCTTACAAGAAAGTCAAGGCATTCTCTCCGTCTGACCTCGATGATCCAAAGAACTTCACCAACATCTCCTCCCACGACAAGCTCGTGAAATATAGAGATCAGGGGAAGGCGAGGAAAGGGGAGGACTTTAACCCGAGCCAGGGTCCCATTGATATAGAGCTGCTGATGATATCTGGTGGCGGGAGGTTCCATGGCTCCATAGCCATGGGAGATGGACTTATCCGTTGTCCTAGCACTCTCCCGGAGATCAAGGCGCGCCAGTCGAGCTCCGCTCCTGAGATAAGGCCTCGTGAACGGCCAGTCCAACTCGCCTTCAAGGTTAGTTATACGTACTCAGCTATCTTTCTCCATTACATTGTGTGCGCTTCCATCAATGATTACAAGTGGTCATGTGAGTGGTGTTGCATTCATGTAGTGTTTGTCTCATTACTAACTAGTATGACTGAGTTGTCAAAACCAAATGTGCAGTCTGTGTGTGCGAAGTCCAGTCAGACCGCTCCGCCGATGCCAGTGATTGCTCCTGGGACCACGGTGAGTTTAATTTGAATGGACATTACTTGCTAGTCTTAACATTTGAGTGTCATCATGCTAACGAGACATTGGAAATGATCTTTTATGCAGCGCAACTCCAGACAAGCATCGCACGATCCTTCTCCAGCTACCGACACGAGCCAGCCCGCTCCTACACCTCCATGATCACGGTAAGTTTCTCTAGTGTTTTGCTTAAAAAATGCATAAAGACCTAGACTTAGCTTTATTTCCTCCAATATGCTTACCATAATGACCTAGAGTTAGCTTCTTTTCCTCCAAAATGACTTAATAAGCTTACTGACCTCCAAAACCATCCATTTTACCTAAGTTAGCTCTAAAACGATCTGTACTTAGCTTACTTATGTCAAAAATTGCATAATTAGGTTAGTTAGCTCATAAACGATCCATTTTACCTAAGTTAGCTCTAAAATGACCCATTTTACCTTAGTTAGCTTATAAATGATCCATTTTATCCAAGTTTGCTCTAAAATGACCCATTTTACCTAGATTAGCTCCTAAATGATCCATTTTACCTATGTTAGCTTTAAAATGACCCATTTTACCTATTTTAGCTCCAAAATGACCCATCTTACCTAGGTTAGCTCCAAAATGACCCATCACACCTAGGTTAGCTCTAAAATGATGCTTTTTACTAAGTTAGCTCATAAACGATCCATTTCAACTAAGTTAGCTCATAAATGATCCATTTCACCTAAGTTAGCTAAAAAACGATCCATTTCACCTAAATTAGCTCTTAAATGATCCATTTCACCTAAGTTAGCTCATAAACGATCCATTTCAACTAATTTAGCTCATAAATGATCCATTTCACCTAAGTTAGCTAAAAATGGTCCATTTCACCTTAGTTAGCTCATAAACGATCCATTTCACCTTAGTTAGCTCATAAACGATCCATTTCACCTTAGTTAGCTCATAAACGATCCATTTCAACTAAGTTAGCTCATAAATGATCCATTTCAACTAAGTTAGCTCATAAACGATCCATTTCACCTAAGTTAGCTCATAAAGGATCCATTTCACCTTAGTTAACTCATAAACGATCCATTTCACCTAAGTTAGCTCATAAACGATCCATTTCACCTTAGTTAGCTCATAAACGATCCATTTCAACCAAGTTAGCTCATAAATGATCCATTTCAACTAAGTTAGCTCATAAACGATCCATTTCACCTAAGTTAGCTCATAAATGATCCATTTCACCTTAGTTAGCTCAAAAACGACCCATTTCAACTTAGTTAGCTCATATATGATTCATTTCACCTAAGTTAGCTCATAAATGACATATACTTCTTGTTCTAGTCTTCTTGTTCTAGTCTTCTTCTTGTTCTAGTCTTCTTCTTCTAGCCTTCTTCTTCTAGTCACCTTTTTCTTAACTTTCTTATTTGCCATTTTACAGATTTCATTCACTTCACGGGAGCTAGCTTGCTATGATGGAGTGCTTGTTTTTTCTTTCATTCCCTTCAAGCTTGCTATCTTGATGAAACTTTGCATTGTAATATGTATGGATGGAACAATGTGTATGCGCAACTTGATGGAACTTGCTACGTATGAATGGATGGGACTATATATGTATGTACGATGAAACTTATGTGCTGGATATGTCATATGTGCTGTTAAATAGCCCTGTGAAATATATATATATTTGCTGTCAAAATTGTTGCATTTAAAAAACAGAAGAAAAAAATGAGGCAAAGCAGGATCTTTGCCGTCAGCCACTGATGGCAAAGCCACCTTTGCCGACAGCTGGGGACGACAAAGGCACCTTTGCCAACAGCCGCGGACGGCAAAGCAGCCACGCGGCGGCCACCTGTGCCTCCTGGGAACTGACCCATTTGTCCAGTTTGCCTACAGCGACGGACAGCAAAGGTTTTGCCTACAATGGCTGACGGCAAAGAGTAAACAACTTTGCCTACAGTCGCGGACGGCAAAGGCCTGCCGTGTAGTGACGTCCAGCTGACATCACTCGGTGGACAGCAAAGGCCGGACAAATTTTACCGTCTACGCCGGACGGCAAAGGCTGCCGTTAGCCACCTAACGGACTAACATCATAATTATTGCCGCCTACTTTCTTTGCCGTCAGCAGTTGATGGCAAAGGCCCCTTTGCCGTCAGCCGCCGAAAGCAGATGGCAAAGTAGCTCTTTGCCTATCCTTACTTTGTCGGAGCCTTTTGCCGTCTGTGGCAGACGGCAAAGACCTTTGCCATCTGCCGTTCCTGCCTTTGCCGTCTGTCGTGACAGATGGCAAAGTAGCTGATTCCTATAGTGCAACTGGCAGGAGCCATATGGTTGTCGCTTTATTGTATGCAATGCAATCGCCCTGTAATTGCTTTACTTTATCACTAAGCGGTAGCGATAGTCATAGAAGCAATAGTTAGCGAGATGACAATGATGCTACGATGGAGATCAAGGTGTTGCGCCGGTGACAATGGTGATCATGACGGTGCTTCGGAAATGGAGATCACAAGCACAAGATGATGATGGCCATATCATATCACTTATATTGATTGCATGTGATGTTTATCTTTTATGCATCTTATTTTTCTTAGATCGACGGTAGCATTACAAGATGATCTCTCACTAAATTTCAAGGTATAAGTGTTCTCCCTAAGTATGCACCGTTGCGAAATTTCTTCGTACTGAGACACCACGTGATGATCGGGTGTGATAGGCTCTACGTTCAAATACAATGGGTGCAAAACAGTTGCACACGCAGAATATCAGGTTGAACGTGACGAGCCTAGGATATGCAGATATGGCCTCGGAACACTGAGACCGAAAGGTCGAGCATGAATCATATAGTAGATATGATCAACATAGTGATGTTCACCATTGAAAACTACTCCATCTCACGTGATGATCGGACATGGTTTAGTTGATTTGGATCACGTGATCACTTAGATGATTAGAGAGATGTCTATCTAAGTGGGAGTTCTTAAGTAATATGATTAAACTGAACTTAAATTTATCATGAACTTAGTACCTGATAGTATTTTGCTTGTCTATATTGTTGTAGATAGATGGCCCGTGTTGTTGTTCCGTTGAATTTTAATGCGTTCCTTGAGAAAGCAAAGTTGAAAGATGATGGTAGCAATTACACGGACTGGGTCCGTAACATGAGGATTATCTTCATTGCTGCACAGAACAATTACGTCCTGGAAGTACCGCTAGGTGCTAGACCTGCTGCAGGAGCAACACCAGATGTTATGAACATCTGGTAGAGCAAAGCTGATGACTACTCGATAGTTCAGTGTGCCATGCTTTACGGCTTAGAACCGGGACTTCAATGACGTTTTGAACGTCATGGAGCATATGAGATGTTCCAGGAGTTGAAGTTAATATTTCAAGCTAATGCCCGGATTGAGAGATATGAAGTCTCCAATAAGTTCTACAGCTGCAAGATGCAAGAGAATAGTTTTGTCAGTGAGCATATACTCAGAATGTCTAGGTATAACAATCACTTGATTCAACTGGGAGTTAATCTTCCGGATGATAGCGTCATTGACAGAATTCTTCAATCACTCCCACCAAGCTATAAGAGCTTCGTGATGAACTATAACATGCAAGGGATGGATAAGACGATTCCCGAGCTCTTCATAATGCTAAAGGCTGCGGAGGTAGAAATCAAGAAGGAGCATCAAGTGTTGATGGTCAACAAGACCACCAGTTTCAAGAAGAAGGGGAACTTCAAGAAGAACAGCAAACAAGTTGCTACTCAGGAGAAGAAACCCAAGTCTGGACCTAAGCCTGAGACTAAGTGCTTCTCACCGCAAACAGATCGGTTTCGAGCAGAACTGCCCCAAGTATTTGGCGGATAAGAAGGATGGCAAGGTGAACAAGGGTATATGTGATATACATGTTATTGATGTGTACCTTACTAATGCTCGCAGAGCTTTGGGTATTTGATCTTGGTTACATTGCTAATATTTGCAACTGAAAATAGGGACTACGGATTGCTTAAGATTGGCTAAGGACGAGGTGACGATGCGCGTGGGAAATGGTTACAAAGTCGATGTGATCGCGGTCGGCACGCTACCTCTACATCTACCTTCGGGATTAGTTTTAGACCTGAATAATTGTTATTTGGTGCCAGCGTTGAGCATGAACATTATATCTGGATCTTGTTTGATGCGAGACGGTTATTCATTTAAATCAGAGAATAATGGTTGTTCTATTTATATGAGTAATATCTTTTATGGTCATTGACCCTCAAGGAGTGGTCTATTTATATTAAATCTCGATAGTAGTGATACACATATTCATAATATTAAGGCCAAAAGATGCAGAGTTGATAATGATAGTGCAAGTTATTTGTGGTACTGCCGTTTAGGTCATATTGGTGTAAAGCGCATGAAGAAACTCCATTCCAATGGACTTTTGGAATCACTTGATTATGAATCACTTGGTACTTGCGAACTATGCCTCATGGGCAAGATGACTAAAACGCCGTTCTCCGGAACTATGGAGCGAGCAACAGATTTGTTGCAAATCATACATACAGATGTATGTGGTCCGGTGAATGTTGAGGCTCGCGGCGGATATCGTTATTTTCTCACCTTCACAGATGATTTAAGCAGATATGGGTATATCTACTTAATGAAACATAAGTCTAAAACATTTGAAAAATTCAAAGAATTTCAGAGTGAAGTTGAAAATCATCGTAACAAGAAAATAAAGTTCCTACAATCTGATCATGGAGGAGAATATTTGAGTTATGAATTTGGTCTACATTTGAAACAATGCGGAATAGTTTCGCAACTCACGCCACCTGGAACACCACAGCGTAATGGTGTGTCCGAACGTCGTAATCGTACTTTACTAGATATGGTGCGATCTATGATGTCTCTTACTGATTTACCGCTATTGTTTTGGGGTTATGCTCTAGAGACAGCTGCATTCACGTTAAATAGGGCACCATCAAAATCCGTTGAGACGACGCCTTATGAACTATGGTTTGGCAAGAAACCAAAGTAGTCGTTTCTTAAAGTTTGGGGTTGCGATGCTTATGTGAAAAAGCTTCAACCTGATAAGCTCGAACCCAAATCGGAGAAATGTGTCTTCATAGGATACCCAAAAGAGACTATTGGGTACACCTTCTATCACAGATCCGAAGGCAAGACTTTTGTTGCCAAATCTGGATCCTTTCTAGAGAAGGAGTTTCTCTCGAAAGAAGTGAGTGGCAGGAAAGTAGAACTTGATGAGGTAACTGTACCTGCTCCCTTATTGGAAAGTAGTTCATCAAAGAAACCGGTTCATGTGACGTCTATACCAATTAGTGAGGAAGCTAATGATGATGATCATGAAACTTCAGATCAAGTTGCTACTGAACCTCATAGATCAACCAGAGTAAGATCCGCACCCGAGTGGTACGGTAATCCTGTTCTGGAGGTTATGTTACTAGACCATGACGAACCTACGAACTATGAAGAAGCGATGGTGAGCCCAGATTCCGCGAAATGGCTTGAAGCCATGAAATCTGAGATGAGATCCATGTATGAGAACAAAGTGTGGACTTTGGTTGACTTGCCCGATGACCGGCAAGCCATTGAGAATAAATGGATCTTCAAGAAGAAGACTGACGCTGATGGTAATGTTACTGTTTATAAAGCTCGACTTGTTGCAAAAGGTTTTCGACAAGTTCAAGGGATTGACTACGATGAGACTTTCTCACCCTTAGCTATGCTTAAGTCTGTCCGAATCATGTTAGCAATTGTCGCATTTTATGTTTATGAAATTTGGCAAATGGATGTCAAAACTCCATTCCTGAATGGATTTCTGGAAGAAGAGTTGTATATGATGCAACCGGAAGGTTTTGTCGATCCTAAGGGAGCTAACAAAGTGTGCAAGCTCCAGCGATCCATTTATGGACTGGTGCAAGCCTCTCGGAGTTGGAATAAACATTTTGATAGTGTGATCAAAGCATATGGATTTATACATACTTTTGTAGAAGCCTGTATTTACAAGAAAGTGAGTGGGAGCTCTGTAGCATTTCTGATATTATATGTGAATGACATATTGTTGATCAGAAATGATATAGGATTTCTAGATAGCATAAAAGGATATTTGAACAAGAGTTTTTCAATGAAGGACCTCGGTGAAGCTGCTTATATATTGGGCATCAAGATCTATAGAGATAGATCAAGACGCTTAATTGGACTTTCCCAAAGCACATACCTTGATAAAGTTTTGAAGAAATTCAAAATGGATCAGGCAAAGAAAGGGTTCTTGCCTGTGTTGCAAGGTGTGAAGTTGAGTAAGACTCAATGCCCGACCACTTCATAAGATAGAGAGAAGATGAAAGATGTTCCCTATGCTTTAGCCATAGGCTCTATCATGTATGCAATGCTGTGTACCAGACCTGATGTGTGCCTTGCTATAACTTTAGCAAGGAGGTACCAAAGTAATCTAGGAGTGGATCACTGGACAGCGGTCAAGAACATCCTGAAATACCTGAAAAGGACTAAGGATATGTTTCTCGTTTATGGAGGTGACAAAGAGCTAGTCGTAAATGGTTACGTCGATGCAAGCTTTGACATTGATCCAGACGATTCTAAATCGCAAACGGGATACGTGTTTACATTGAACGGTGGAGCTGTCAGTTGGTGCAGTTCTAAAAAAAGCGTCATGGCAGGATCTACATGTGAAGCAGAGTGCATAGCTGCTTCGGAAGCAGCAAATGAAGGAGTCTGGATGAAGCAGTTCATATTCGATCTAGGTGTTATACCTAGTGCATCGGGTCCAATGAAAATCTTTTGTGACAACACTGGTGCAATTGCTTTGGCAAAGGAATCCAGATTTCACAAGAGAACCATGCACATCAAGAGACGCTTCAAATCCACCGGGATCAAGTCCAGGTGGGAGACATAGAGATTTGCAAGATACATACGGATCTGAATGTTGCAGACCTGTTGACTAAGCCTCTTCCATGAGCAAAACATGATCAGCACCAAGGCTCCATGGGTGTTAGAATCATTACTGTGTAATCTAGATTATTGACTCTAGTGCAAGTGGGAGACTAAAGGAAATATGCCCTAGAGGCAATAATGAAGTTATTATTTATTTCCTTATATCGTGATAAATGTTTATTCTTCATGCTAGAATTGTATTAACCGGAAACATAATACTTGTGTGAATATATAGACAAACAGAGTGTCACTAGTATGCCTCTACTTGACTAGCTCGTTGATCAAAGATGGTTATGTTTCCTAGCCATAGACATGAGTTGTCATTTGATTAACGGGATCACATCATTAGGAGAATGATGCGATTGACTTGACCCATTCCGTTAGCTTATCACTTGATCATTCAGTATTCTGCTATTGCTTTCTTCATGACTTATACATGTTCCTATGACTATGAGATTATGCAACTCCCGTTTAACGGAGGAACACTTTGTGTGCTACCAAATGCCACAATGTAACTGGGTGATTATAAAGGAGCTCTACATGTGTCTCCGAAGGTACTTGTTGGGTTGGCGTATTTCGAGATTAGGATTTGTCACTCCGATTGTCGGAGAGGTATCTCTAGGCCCACTCGGTAATGCACATCACTATAAGCCTTGCAAGCATTGTAACTAATGAGTTAGTTGCAGGATGATGTATTACGGAACGAGTAAAGAAACTTGCCGGTAACGAGATTGAACTAGGTATTGAGATACCGACGATCGAATCTCGGGCAAGTAACTTACCCATGACAAAGGGAACAACGTATGTTGTTATGCGGTTTGACCGATAAAGATCTTCTTAGAATATGTAGGAGCCAATATGAGCATCCAGGTTCCGCTATTGGTTATTGACCGGAGACGTGTCTCGATCATGTCTACATAGTTCTCGAACCCGTAGGGTCCGCACGCTTAAAGCTCAATGACGATTGTATTATGAGTTTTTGTGTTTTGATGTACCGAAGATAGTTCGGAGTCCCGGATGTGATCACGGACATGACGAGGAGTCTCGAAATGGTCGAGATGTAAAGATAGGTATATTGGATGACTATGTTCAGACACCGGAATGTTTTCGGGAGTTTCGGACATATACCGGAGTACCGGGGGTTACCGGAACCCCCCGGGGAGTTTAATGGGCCAAGATGGGCCTTAGTGGAGAAGAGGAGGGGCGGCTAGGGCTGGCTACGTGCCCCCTCCCCCTCTAGTCCGAATTGGACAAGGAGGGGGGGCGGCGCCCCCTTTCCTTCCTCCCCTCTCCTTCCCTTCCTTTCCCCCTCCTACTCCAACTAGGAAAAGAGGGAGTCCTACTCCCGGTGGGAGTAGGACTCCTCCCTGGCGCGCCCTCCTCCTTGCCGGCGGCCTCCTCCCCCTGATCCTTTATATATGGGGGCAGGGGGCACCTCTAGACACACAAGTTGATCTGTTGATCTATTCCACCCGTGTGCGGTGCCCACCTCCACCATACTCCACCTCGGACATATCGTAGCGGTGCTTAGGCGAAGCCCTGCGTCGGTAGCAACATCATCACCGTGTGTGTGTGTGTGTGTGTGTGTGTGTGTGTGTGTGTGTGTGTGTGTGTGTGTGAGAGAGAGAGAGAGAGTGTGTGAGAGTGAGAGAGACGCCTTAGGTGGTTGTCCAAGCACTGAGGCTGCCACCGGCAAAGATGGGGAGGATAAGTGGCAACACAAATGTGATGCCTTGTTAAAATAAAACACGTGGACCTAATGAGATTTTGAGTCATTATTATCTACTAGTATAATGCCCGTGCGTTGCCACGGGATTTTGAAATATTTTGCTGAAGTTATATAAACATAACGCAAGTTAAATTTCACATGTAGAGAAAAGATAGCGTGGGCGTAATTGGGTAATAATTGAAGTCCACTTCACTTGCAATATAAATTGATTAAAAAAACAATTTGACGATGTATGCATATAGAGCGATTATCTAACTAAAAATATGTTACAAATTAAAATTTACTTGACTCACTTAAGAAATTCTCTAACAATTAGAAATGTTGTCTATCCAGTTTTTTTTAGCTTACCGCCTAGCCTTATTCTGACCTCAGTCACTCTCTCACCACAACCAGCCCTCTCACTCTTTCAACCCACGCACCCCTCACTCTATGTGTTCCTGTGCCGACAAGGCTGAAAATATGTAGACGTTGAAAATGACCGTCATGAACTACATTATTCCTCATCTCTTCACCCAAATAGATCTTTATAATATAGTTCCAGCAATTTCTTCTATTTTCCGTGATTGTTCGGGATGGATGGTGCAAACGAAATGCTCTAACATGATGTGTCGGCTATCCCTCTAAATACCATCACCATCTCCGCCACCTGAGATATCATGTACCCCGCCTTCAAATCTGTTAATCCCCTGCCCCTTCTCATCCAACGATGACCTGCCTCTAATTCTTCGTCTTCCTCCCGTAGCCGCAGATTTTTATTTGACCACTTTATCGACCCGCTCGCCTCTCCCTGCCTAAGAACCTACCACCGCCACCCTACAGCTGGCGAGTGTTGCCACACGTCGCCACATGCTCAAGTCACCACCTCCGTCAACGCTGACGCCAGTCGTTCCTCTAAAACCTACCACCATTTTGGTGCCCACGACCTCCCGCACCCCGCACTCGAGACCGCTACCCCTTGCCACTCCTCCGCCGCCAACACCTGCTGCTGCTACTACTCTTCTTCCTCCCTCTGCATACCTTTTTCTTCGTCCAGTCTATTCACCCGCCCACCTCTACCTACGAAACCGCTTGCCACCACCATCAACAGTCAGCAAATGTTGTCACGCACTACCTCCCTCTACCTGAGTTGCCGCCCAACCCTCAAATAGTGCCACAATCTCTAGCGCTCACGACCTTCCGCACCACAATAATCAATGGTGGGCCATATATGAAGAAAAAAGAAGGATCAAGTGATTCTCTGAAGAAGTCATACCATCTCTTGTCACACATCATGTTCATAGATCCTAGGCATACTCTCTTCTCTCAATTTCATTATCATCTTTTTGGACTACAAAATCTAACACTCATGTTCTGAATAATCAGTAGAATAAATTAATTTCAAGACATGTCATGGATGAATTATTTGGGTGCCATACTTAAAAATAATAACAATTTATGCCTGGGAGATATTTGGCAGGTTACACCGAATGCCGTGTAGAAGCGATGCCCAATTTGAATGGATGCATCGTCTTTCGAGTCCGATAAATATCATTGGCATGCAAACTTGAGATACTTTTCCATCACCTGCGTTAAGTATGGCGCCTCTCCGCCGCAAGAAAGAGGTGGGCTTCAGAATTAGATCAATAAAAAATAAGTGGGATCCGGGATTTCTGGATTCAATGTATGGGCTCAAGAAATTTTTGTAGGAAGATATTGATTAGGTGGGATTTGGCCTACTATCTATGGCAAGAAAAATCGGTAATAAAAACCAAATCCGAAAGGTGTGCTTTCTTTGGATACAAATCGGTGGGGTTGATGCTTCACGTACTTTTTTTTTAAAGTCGGAAAGAAATCGGTGTGAGCGAGAGGTCGTGCAAGAGGGTCGAGCGAACGAACTATGTATGGACTCCCACATTTTTTGTAAATATAAAGAGACAAAAACCAATGAGAGGTGAGAAAAAAAATCAAACAAAAAACGTGGAAGCAAGGCTACCATGTCAGACATTAGGAGTAGAGAATCGGGAATGGACCGGAAAGGAGAATGAGGTGGATCAGAAAAGGAATTTTTTTCAAAACTGTGATATATTTTATAGCATTTTCGGAAACTATATGACGTAATGCAAAAAAACCAAAACTAGTAGCCCATCGGCCATCTTCTGGCCGAAGTAGGAGCTTTCGGCCATCTTTAGGCCGAAGTAGGGCTTTTCGGCCAAAGCTAGGCCGAAGTAGGAGTTTTCGGCCATCATTAGGCCGAAGTAGAGCTTTTCGGCCAAAGCTAGGCCGAAATAGACTTTTTGGTCAAGTCTAGGCCTAAAAGTACTACTTCGGTCTCATGTAGGCCGAAGTTGCATGGCTCGTGCTGAAATGTTCCCGCCACCCCTTCCCGCCACCCGTTTCCCGCCAACCCCTTCCCGCCATATGTTCCCGCCACCCGTTTCCCGCCAACCCCTTCCCGCCATATGTTCCCGCCACTCGTTTCCCGCCAACTCTTTCCCGCCTTATTTTCTCCTCTGTATCTATAAAACCCCTTCAGCGAAGGTGGATAAGCATTCGGTGTAGTGTAGTCGAGATGTCCCATTATCCATTCGATCGTAGTTTTCACCCGGGATGAGCAGCACTCTTCCGAGTCTAGTTACCGATTTCAGGATGGACAATAGGATAGTTCCATGGGACGAACTCACCGGTAGTGACACCATAATGAATGAGTTGGCTCACCAATTACGTAGAGGTCGGGTGGCCCGAAAGGACCTATGAGGAGGTACGCCAAGAACTTCTTAGGTTGCATGAAAGGTGGAAGAAGGTAGTGGAGCCAAGAGTGAAACTTTCGGAAGGACTGCAGCAAAGAATACATTTTTATGGACTGAGGAGAGCGAGGACGACGAAGATATCTTCATGCCGCCGCTTCCGGTTCTCGTGATCGTCGAAGGGCAAGAGTTCGCATCGTCCAAAGGCAAGACTTCGCATCCTCGAAGGGCAAGAGTTACGCATCCAGAAGGGCAAGAGTTCGCATCGACGGAGGGCAAGAGGACCGCATCGTCGAAGGGCAAGAGGGCTGCATCAACGGAGGATGACGATGATGACTTCATGTAGTATGTAAGATGTATTCCAGTTTGTATTGTATTATTGTAGGGCATTATGTGCTATCTGAATTTCATTTTGTAGTATGTAAGATGTATTGCATAAGTTCAGCCGCACTGCTTAATTCAGATGTACTTGTATCTTAATTATCGGTTGTAATCTATTTGGAAATGTAACTGGAATAAGAATGCGAATTAATAGTAATATGTCTCTCGCATACATAAAACAATATATGTCTCTGATCGATAGAAGGAAGTGCGATAGTAACACATACATGAAGCATGTCTCGTACATAAATCTCGACACGCATATGCGAATAGTCTGAAACTAACATAGATAATGAGTCATACATAGATAATAAGCATATCATCATGGGGACGGCGATTTAGTCAGGTCTTCCTCAGGCGAGGACCGAAGGCGATAAGCGCCGAGGCGGTGGACGAGGCTCGCGATAACCACGACCATAGTTAACCTCGCCTCATCACGGTCTCATGTCTCCTGCGTCGGTGGTGGTGGTGGAGTGTGAAACACTTCATGAGAAGCCATAAATGTTTGTAGCATGGTCATCATCCTCGGGTCGCCCTCAAAGTAATCAGCACCACCACTAAGGATGGGTGACTGCTGAATGCATGAACGGTTATGACAGGTTGCCGCTGCAGTAAAGTAAAAACTTGTAAAATTGATACAAATGCATGAACGATTACTACTGCTCAAAAGAATGTAGTGAGTAGGGTTACCTAGTTCCATCTGCCGATGCGAAGAGCTCCCTGGCTGTGAAGGAGGTGGCTCATACCAGAAGAGCTCCCGGCTGTGAAGGAGGTGGCTCATTCCGGGAAGAGCTCCCCGGCTGTGAAGGAGGTGGCTCATGCCGGAAGAGCTCCCGGCTGTGAAGGAGGTGGCTCATGCTGGAAGAGCTCCACGGCTGTGAAGGATGAGGTTACGCACGGTGCATGTAAGGTCGTGGTTGTGAACGTTGTACGAGGGTCGTGGTTCTTGAATGCTATGAGAGGGACGTGGCGGACGATGTCCGGAGGAGGAAGTGCAACATCCAAGACCGTCTACACGTAACAGCAGCGTAAATCCCGCGTAGCTTGTCATCAAGACGCCTCAACCATGAGACGCCCTCTCGCGGTGGGATAGTTTCTCCCCTCTGAAAGCGCCGCATTAAAGCGGAAACCTCCTCTCGCGCCTGTACTGTCAAGTCACCCTGTAGATGAAGAGTTAACCAATTATATCCTCGTTGTATGATAGACACCACGAATAGACACCCAAGCGAATATGTGGGATGACAATGTTTAACAAATTGGATGTAGTCCATGTTTAACAAATTGAAGTATGCGGTGATAAAGTGGGCTATGTCTACGCAGAGGGTTTTCAAGACACACATATCAAGTCCAACAAACTATACCGTGAAATGTGTTGAAAAAGGTTGTCCAGGGGAAGGTGCACGGCACGCGTGCAAGCACGACATCCACGGGTTGTCACCATTGTCATCCCACATAATTGTGTGAGGAAGAACCTTTGGTGAAGCATCCGAACCTGACTTCAAGTCTCATTGCGCAACTCATGTATACCGAGATAGTAGAGAAGAAAGATATGGAAGCAAAACACATCCAGACAGCGGTGAAGGTCGATGGAAGTATGTCATTCCTTATGGGAAGGCTTGGAGGGCTAAGCGAAGGCTATGGAGGAAAGGTTTGGGACGTTCTTGACTCATATGATAATGTTGTCCGTCTCCGGCATATCAAGGAGAGGAATCCGGCACTTATGTGAACGTACAACACATGAGGTTGCTGAGTATACCAGATTTCAAGGTGTTGAAACGAGTGTTCTTCTCTTTGGTATGTGCATCAAGCTTTCGGCATTGTCCTCCTATTCTGTTTGTGGATGGTACATTCTGACCGGTCAAGATAGAGGGCAAATCCTGACTGCTATTGGTGTGGACGGAACAATCAAATCATCCCACTTGCCATGGCATTTGTGGAGGGTGAGAACTTTCTCACTGGGTATGGTTCTTCCGCCAAGTGAAAATTGCCATCGTGAAGGACCGACCAAACGTGTGTGTCATTCATGATGACATGCTGGTATATTGAAGGTCGTGAAGACACTTCGTAATCCAACGGATGATGAACGAACACCTTGGAGGGACTTGCAGAGCGGTGGTGCATGCGCCATCTTGGGGCTAATTTTTCTCACAGTTCAAGAACAAGCGGTTGATGAACTTGTTCAAAAATTATGCAAGCAGAGCCAGCAGTGCAAATACGAATTTATTTGGTCAAAACTAGATGAGTTTACTAAGAAGCAGGTCCGTGCGAGGAAGAAAATGGAAGAAGATCAAGTTAAATTAGCAGCACTCATCGCGGAGCTAGAGGAGCGAAGAGGTCTTTGTGACTTGCCAGAATTGACCCTCCTAATACTACGAGAAAGAAGGGAAGGGCAATAAAGAATTTTTCTTAGTGGATAGAGAAAGAGCCTCCAGTGAATTGGTCTTTGCTGCATGATACACATGGAGCTAGGTATGGCCACATGACAACCAATCTTGCAGAGGTGTATAACTTTGTGCTGAGAGGAAACAGAGCATTGCCACTCACAGCTATTGTGGAGGCTGTATTCCATGGCACTTTGAGATATTTGAGAGAAAGGCACGAGTTAGCATGAAGCATATTGAAGATAATCGAACACACCTTATTGTAGCCGTGTCATGGAATACATGGCAAAGAAGATAGAGAAAGCAAAGAAGCACACCGTCGGACTCATAGGGAATCAAGAAAGGAGGTATGAGGTTCAGCTTCCTACCGATGGTTTTGGTTCGGAAATGAGGTGAAGACACACGAGGTAAAAATTGGAACGGAATTTTATCCAACGTGTGAGTGTACATGCAACAAACCGAAGTTGTTGCACCTACCTTGCTCTCATGTGTTGGCTGCTGTGGGCGATTGAGTTGGATGCTATCTCCTTCGTGTCCCCATACTATTTAAAAGAGGCAAGTGCTCAACACCGGACAAGCGAGATGACAGGGTTTAGAGTCGTCGGCAATTTCAACAAGGTAAACGACGGTGAGAGAGTATATATCCCCGCATCCGCACCTTGGCGAACAAGTAGGGGCAGACGGAAGGCCCGTCGATCCGGAACGATATGGACTGAAGCTGGTGGAGCAACCAGCAATGTTTGTTATGCGCGCTTATGGGCATAGGATGAAATATTGTCCCGACCTGAACAAAGATGGTGCTTCCAAGATCGATTTAGTGCTTCCACATCGACGGGCTGCGACAACAAGAGGAAGAGGCGGACGTGGTCGTGGCGATCGAGGCGAAGGGGCGGACGAGGAAGAAATAACTCACAAGCTATACAATGTGTCGTAGTGGGTTTTAATATGTCGACTATGTTTTAATTTGTAATATGTCGGGACTATGTTTTAATTTGTAATATGTCGGGACTATGTTTTAATTTGTAATATGTCGAGGACTATGTTTTAATTTGTAATATGTCGGGACTATGTTTTAATTAGTACTATGTCGGGACTATGTTTTAATTTGTAATATGTCGATTTATGTTTTTATTTGCACCGAGATTTGTTGTTTGAATTGCAGATATGTCTTTGTATCCGTTGCTTAATGGCAACATCGATAGAAAGCACCGGGCGCCCCTATTGGGAGCGGGCAACAACTTAGATGTGTTGGTCACTCATACCCCAAAGACTAACCTGGCTGATACACGATTCATGGGTTGATAGGTATGTGTGCATATAATGGAGTCCATATAATGACTTACTATGTTTTACATACTTTTCATAGCCGCTAACAATCTTTTTATTTTGTAGGTTGTTGGGCTGGACTTCTACCCTTGGCACGGCTGGTTCAGGTACATTGGATGAGTGGATTGATGGTCCGGACTTAGATGAGGCAGGTGAACGGTGCAGATTACACAAGAGGCAAGTGAAACGTTTCTCTTCGACAAGTCACTCCTTACCTGCTTAGTAGATAGATGGAGGCCAGAGACACATACGTTTCACTTTCCATGGGGAGAGATGGCGCCTACTTTACAGGATGTGTCGTACTTGTTGGGATTACCGCCGGTGCTGCCATAGGTCCCTTAGAGGCGTAATCGGGGTGGCAAACAGCGATGCAGACCCGTTTTTGGCTGCGGTCCCGACTGCTAGGGCCATAGACAACGATCCTCATGGACCTCTTTTAGATGGTTGAGCCAGCCAGGTAACCATCACGGCCACTTAAACAAATGTTGTTTTTAGTTGCCCGATTTTCATACAATTATTACGTTTCTATGTAGATTGTCTCGTTAGGACATCCCGATGTTGAGTTGTCGGAGGCACAGATTGACCGGTCCCTAGAGGCATATATTCTTTGGCTGTTCGGCAAGACGATGTTTACAGAGAACCACGTGACCACCGCCGATGCACGACTCATCGGTATTGCACGAGAGATAGCCGACGACGTTGCCCCGCCGGATATTCTCTGAGAGGAGTTTTGGTTCTCATTGTGTTAGCGGCTACGTCTGAGAGGCCCGTGCAAAGCTTGCTTGTTGAAGTCTAGAAAATCTGGTGTTGTTGGATGTCCATTATTGTTGCAGCTCTGGTCATACGAGAGATTCCCTATTGGGCGACCCTATGTCTACATTGATAAACCTTTTGGTTTGGAGGACTTAGTGGGGCTTATGTGCCTGCTATCGGCGACTTACCTACTATGGGTTACATTTGGGCACGGCGAGAGGTACTTTTATATTAAGTAACAATTAATTCAATTATTTTTTGCCATTCATTAGTATTACTAATGCTTATTTGTTGTCATGCACAGAGACAGTTTTATGCATAGTCGGGTTAGGGATGCTACCCGTCCTTCACGGCGCAGTTTGATAGTTTGCACGAGGATCAAGTTATCGGGAGCCATACTCGGCCGAGGCTATATCATCGAGGTACCCAGTTGGGATTTCTGGATTGTGCACTAGAGATCGGCATTTTGGATGACCAAGGCCAAGTTGGTGTTCGATGTGACGGTTGAGGAGATGTCTCTTCATAGAGTAATGAGACATTTCGGTCTATATCAAGAGCCCGAGATTCCAAAAATTCCACAGCTTGCGAGCACGTGCACAAGTAAGTACTAATACTATTTTAGTTGTCAACTATACATTCATAATATACCTAATTATGTATCGCGCATGTCAATATCGGGGACAGATTGCCTAGGAGGAAACAAGTCCATGGATTCTTGGCTTAAGAGCATTACCCTTACGCTCACGAATGGACTACGCTGCGACAAATACCGGGTGAGGGTCGGGCCTTTAAGCGGCAAATGTTGGGTTGTATCTGCAGCGTTACGGCATACAACAAGGATCTACTTGGTTCCATCAGCTGCTCCGATCAGATCGAAGCCCCTCTCACCAGCGATATGTACCCAATCGCCTCTGTTGGGAACCGGACACCACGCGTAAA
Organism: Aegilops longissima; assembly: GCA_021605205.1. Lineage (NCBI taxonomy): Eukaryota > Viridiplantae > Streptophyta > Magnoliopsida > Poales > Poaceae > Aegilops > Aegilops longissima. Next base: position 380,167,401 of record CM038676.1, on the reverse strand, counting down.
TGCCTTGGTTCTTATATGTTGAGTCTTTTGTTAATCTGGACATATTCGCTGGGTGTCTATTCGTGGTGTCTATCATACAACGAGGATATAATTGGTTAACTCTTCATCTGCTGTGGTGACTTGACAAGACAGCGCGAGAGGAGGTTTCCGCTTTAATCTGGCGCTTCAGAGGGGAGAAACTATCCCACCGCGAGAGGGCGTCTCATGGTTGAGGCGTCTTGATGACAAGCTACAGCGGGATTTACGCTGCTGTTACGTGAGACGGTCTTGGATGTTGCACTTCCTCCTCCAAAGACATCGTCCGCCACGCCCCTCTCAGACAGCATTCGAACCACGACCCTCGTGCAACGTTCACAACCACGACCTTCGTGCACCGTGCGAACCTCATCCTTCACAGCCGGGGAGCTCTTCCGGGCATGAGCCACCTCCTTCACAGCCGGGGAGCTCTTCACGGCATGAGCCACCTCCTTCACAGCCTGGGAGCTCTTCTGGAATGAGCCACCTCCTTCACAGCCTGGGGAGCTCTTATCGCATGAGCCACCTCCTTCACAGCCGGGGAGCTCTTCACGGCATCGCAGATGGAACTAGGTAACCCTACTCACTACATTCTTTTGAGCAGAGTAGTAATCGTTCATGCATTTGTATCAATTTTACAAGTTTTTTACTTTACTGCAGCGGCAACCTGTCATAACCGTTCATGCATTCAGGCAGTCACCCATCCTTAGTGGTGGTGCTGATTACTTTGAGGGCGACCGCGAGGATGATGACCATGCTACAAACATTTATGGCTTCTCATGAGACGGTGTTTCACACTCCACCACCACCACCGACGCAGGAGACACAGACCGTGATGACGAGGTTAACTATGGTCGTGGTTATCGCGAGCCTCGCCCACCGCCTCGGCGCTTATCGCCTTCGGTCCTCGCCGAGGAAGACCTGACTCGTCGCCCCCCCAGATGATATGCTTATTATCTATGTATGACTCATTATCTATGTTAGTTTCAGACTATTCGCATATGCGTGTCAAGATTTATGTACGAGACATGCTTCATGTATGTGTTACTATCGCACTTCCTTCTATCGATCGGGAGACATATATTGTTTTATGTATGCGAGAGACATATTACTATTAATTCGCATTCTTATTCCAGTTACATTTCCAAATAGATTACAACCGATAATTAAGATACAAGTACATCTGAATTAAGCAGTGCGGCTGAACTTGTGCAATACATCTTACATACTACAAAATGAAATTCAGATAGCACATAATGCCCTACAATAATACAATACAAACTGGAATACATCTTACATACTACATGAAGTCATCATCGTCATCCTCCGTTGATGCAGCCCTCTTGCCCTTCGACGATGCGGTCCTCTTGCCCTCCGTCGATGCAGAACTCTTGCCCTTGCTGGATGAGAACTCTTGCCCTTCGAGGATGCAGAAGTCTTGCCTTTGGACGATGCGTAACTCTTGCCCTTCGACGATGCGAGAACCCGGCGGCGGCATGAAGATATCTTCGTCGTCCTCGCTCTCCTCAGTCCATAAAAATGTATTCTTTGCTGCAGTCCTACGAAAGTTTCACTCTTGGCTCCACTACCTTTTTCCACCTTTCATGCAACCTAAGAAGTTCTTGATGTACCTCCTCATAGGTCCTTTCAGCCACCAGCACTCCACGTAATTGGTGAGCCAACTCATTCATTATGGTGTCACTACCGTGAGTTCGTCCCATGGAACTATCCTATTGTCCATCCCGAAATCGGTAACTAGACGCAGAAGAGTGCTGCTCATCCTGTGGTGAAAACTACGATCGAATGGATAATGGGACATCTCGACTACACTACACTGGAATGCTTATCCACCTTCGCCTGAAGGGGGTTTTATAGATACAGAGGAGAAAATAAGGCGGGAAAGAGTTGGCGGGAAACGGGTGGCGGGAACATATGGCGGGAAGGGGTTGGCGGGAAACGGGTGGCGGGAAGGGGTGGCGGGAACATTTCAGCACGAGCCATGCAACTTCGGCCTACATGAGACCGAAGTAGTACTTTTCGGCCTAGACTTGACCAAAAAGTCTATTTCGGCCTAGCTTTGGCCGAAAAGCTCTACTTCGGCCTAATGATGGCCGAAAACTCCTACCGGCCTAGCTTTGGCGAAAAGCCCTACCGGCCTAAAGATGGCGAAAACTCCTACTGCCGGAAGATGGCCGACGGCTACTAGTTTTGGTTTTTGCATTCGTCATATAGTTTCGAAAATGCTATAAAATATATCACAGTTTTGAAAAAAAATCGAGCGTGTGTCCCTAGCTTCTTGCTCCTCTCTTTCACTCAACGGCACAGCCACCTCATGAGTACTTGCACCACAGACAGCAGCAGCGCCCCCTCGACGACCGGAGGCTCAGCTCCGGTCACCCCCTAAGCCGCACCTCCTCGTCCACAGCAGCTGCTCCTCCTCACCACCACCTCCTTCCCAACCACACCTTCTCCACCCCACCATGGCTCCTCCTCCAAACGCAGAAAAACTATCCCATACCCAAAAAACACCGTAGGCTGTTGGAGAATGGTATGATCTATCTATTCCGTGTCTTGGATGTGAAAATGGGTGCAAAGTGGTGGAGATCGTGTGGCTTGTGAGGTTACTGAGAAGAGCGAGAGAGAGAGGAGGAAACAGAAGCGAGCAGCCAGAGGAAGGAGACGGCTGGCGAGCCTTATCCCGACTCTTGGTCAACTCTTGGCGAAGAGCTCTTCGCCGCCCGCTGGCGAAAAGAGCCCACCGGCCTCGCGTGGGCGGGTTACGATTCGGCCGCCCGCCACCAACACCACCTCTTCGCCCAGCCGAGCCCTACTTCGTCAAAGCACGGACGAAAAGTCCTTTTCGCCAAACCGGGCGAAAACAACCTCTTCGCCAGCGAGGCCGATGGGGTCATAGTTTTGATTTTTTTCGCGTTTAGTGCTATAGTTTCCGAATTTGCTGCAAAAAAAGTTATAGTTTTGAAAAAAATTCTCAGAAAAGCATCATTTCCTGCCCGTTTGTAACGTGTTTGGTCGCAGAACGGACTAAAATGATCCCTTAAGGCCTTGTTTGACAGCAAGGGATTGTGGAGGTTTTGGGAGAGGATTCCAGGGGATTTGGTGAATCCCCCTCTTCCACCTAATCCCCTTGAAACCTCAAATCCCCCTCCAGCCACACATCCTTCAAATCCCCCTCTGTATAAAACAATGTTTGACAGGAAGGGATTGCCATATTGAATTAAAATGGTGTAAGACAGTTAAAAATCTAATCTTGCAACAGTTCTTCACATGAACAACATAATTATCTTGACTTGGAATCAATATATCATCACATAATTGCGCTATCACATAACAACAACATATTCTCTCACATCAGCATGACTTAGAACCAAAAATGTCTCATAGGTTCTCGGCAATCACAAGTCCCAGGAAAGACATGCGTACATTTAAGCATGCTGAGAATACATAAGCATGCTGAACTATTTATGCAACATAGAGAAAAGCATCACTTAATGTTCTGCAGCGATTGTTGGAAGAGAGTACATGACAGGAGCATAAATTCCAACTACAAGTCAGTAGTAGCGCAGACACGAAAGCAACCGAGGAGACTCTCAAACAGACGATTTCGAGGGGCCCTGCAAATGTCTCATTCTCCCTCTGCTTGTTCCACTTCTCAACCTGGTTCAGTGGGACCTGGAGGAAAACAAAATTTGTCTTAGCAAACAAAGAGACTTTTCCCTTGCATACAACAACGATTAGGTATATTTAAAGGAATATTAAGAGCACAAAATACAAAATTAAAAAGAGGAAGACTGTTTGCAAAGGGAAAATTACAATGAAGAAATAATATGAATTATTTCATGGCCTTGTTAGAGCTACATCAAGAGGTACATAACTACTTTTAGATTAAATCAAATAGTAACAAACACAAAAGCAAGAAGAACCTGATCTGACACGCAAGATGCAACTTGATGGGCCGAAGATGGATGGACCAGTCAGGTCACCTGGTGGCTGGTGAGATACCACAAGATCTCTATATTTATAATCAGACCAAGGATTCTGATTGTATGAAGATGTTATGTGGTGCTACAATGTATGAAGATGTCAGGGAAGCTAACAATCTGGATTACGTCTCTTGATGTGTAGTATATCCAACTGACACTCATAAACAGACAATTTCTTGTACTATTATAGATAAACAAGGAAACTTGTTAGAAACATCATCGTTGTTTCTTTATTGCCAAACAAGTTCAGTGTCGTTGGCTGCAGTGATTTGCACATGTCCGCATTCACAATTCAGAGCAAAGGTTGCATAACAGACCAAACCAAGATGAACTAACAAACAGGATCGTAGCAATAACTACTCAAGAAAAAGGAGATCACACTAAGAACTGGACACCTGGTAGACAAATTAAATAAGCACCGGTACTATTTCACAAGATAATGAAACAGTGCTGCCACACAAGCAACAAAAGTTAAAAAGCGACATGGTCCGAACAACTAACGAGTATTACAGAGAACCATCGATCGACCAAGAAGACAGGGAATAGCCTACCCTATTTAGGAGGTGAACTTATTTTCGATAAACATCAAGGTAAAAGTACTCCAGATCACCACTCTTGCTTACAGGAACCAACTTCTAGCTAGAAATAGGCAGCAACTGTCAAACTTGACATATACAGTGACAATATTGTGCTCCAAACTGGCTAGCTAGATTATACTGATTGCAAAGATATGCTATCTTATATAGTCACAAACCAAAGCTCGAGCAAGGCAAAATCATGGCGTTGATGTTGTTCATCATTACATTGACGTGAACACAGCCAACATTTTCTACTGTGAAATATATGCACAAGCCAGCAATTTAGTAAATCAGTTCTATCATCTAAGTCAGCTCTAGACTGAAGAATTGCAGCATCTAAATCTTGACGGGTAGCACAAAAGAAGGGGATGCAGAAGATTGTTACCTTACATACGTTGAGGCAACTCTGCCATTTCGTCAAGAAACACAGCAGCACTCTCTTCATCTTCAGCGGCAAAATCTAGAAAAACCATCTAGTGAACAGCGTGAAGGTCCAAAACAAGAGTCTCGGGATGTATGCGGTGCGGCAGAAAAACAGTATGAGATCCTCGAAAACACCCATCAACATCAAGTGAACAAATTGGAGTCGAGAAAAAGATTACCAAAAGAAATAAAGAAATATTCCGATGGCGACTCTCAATTCATTGCGAGTACGTCCTTTGTCGTGATTACGCCAATTACATCTTGCTTTCTCGTTTATTTCCTTCTTTATTTATCAACCCATAGCATTGCAGTACCCTGACGTCCAAGCCAAAAATTATTAAAGACAATGAAACCTAAACTACCCTCATTAGCAGTTAAATCACATGTCAGCTCTATCAATAAGTAATAAATATCATAGATCATCATCCCAAACTTTCAATTTTATTTTGCAACTGTCATTGGGATTTCATACATGCATGGAGGTGATTTTTTCAAGCTCTATGTGACCGATGAGAGATTAGGCCGGGATTTATCACTGGAGTATCGACCATTGAGATGAGGGATTGCTTCTCCATCAATTAGGCCGGGGACGTCACCGCAACCCAACAAGTCCTCCTCCTTTGCATCAACTACTAACAAATCTTGACTTCTCCGGCAATGGACGTTTGAAACATGGATTCTCTCCTAACAAATATGCAGAGCACTCATTCATTTCAAATAAAATGAAATAAACATCTCATTCTACAATATTGCTACAAACTATCAATCCTCCTAGATCCATCAGACCATCACCATCACCATCACCATCAGAAAATCACAGCAATCTCGCCGGGTAGGGTTACGGTCGATGAGTGGCTAGAAGAGGGTAGCATTCTTGAGAAAGAGAGTGTGATGACGATTGTACAAAATCCAAAACAAAATGCAACTCAACTGTGAAACATTGAGTCTCTACTCCTAATGCATAGAAACATGGGTAGAGATGGGAACTATCAAAGCGGTTGGAACTATCTGGGACGAACAGCGTCATCATCTTATACTGCTGGCGTCAACACCATTTGGAACATACTTACCAGTGCAAATATTGTAGACTTTTGGCTCATATGATCAGGTACAAAGAATGCCACCAACTTTTAACCCCTTCAGATATAGATCATTAGGCCACTTTATCCTTACATCTAGCTCTGGAAGTCCCTGGGTGCTAGCGGTCATGATTGAGCGTGCCAAGGTTGATGGCCAAATTGATGGAGTAGTAAGTCATCTAGTTGATGGTGGTCTCTCTATACTTCAATATGCCGAAGATACGATTCTCTTCATGGATCATGACCTCGAGAAAGCGAGAAATCTGAAATTAATTTTATCAGCATTCGAGCAACTCTCAGGTCTGAAGATCAACTTTCATAAAAGTGAATTGTTTTGTTTTGGCGAGGCTCAAGACGAGGCCCACCTGTACGCTGAACTGTTCGGATGTGGGTCGGACCAGTTTCCGATCACATATTTGGGGATACCGATACATTATCGGGGACTCACAAATGCTGAATGGAAACATGTCGAGGAGAGGCTGCAAAAAAAGACTTAGCAGTTGGAAAGGTAAATTGTTGTCTCTAGGTGGAAGACTGGTCCTCATAAACTCAGTACTAAGTAATATGGTACTATATATGATTTCCTTCTTTCAGTTGCCAAAAGGAGTTTTACATAGATTGGATTATTTCCAATCAAGATTCTTTTGGCAAGGAGATAGCTAGCGAAATAAATATCGACTGGCTAAATGGAGTGTGGTTTGTCGTCCCAAAGACCAAGGCGGGTCGGGCATTCTTGACCTTGAGGTTAAGAATAGGGCCCTCCTCGGCAAATGGTTGTTTAAATTACTGACCGAAAACGGTGTATGGAAAACCCTCCTGAGAAGGAAATATGTGGGCTCCAAGGCGGTATCCCAAGTATACTGGAAGCCTAGGGATTCTCACTTTTGGGCGGGTCTAATGGCTACGAAGAAATATTTCTTCTCCTATGGATCCTTCTCGATTAAGGATGGCTCGGAAATTAGATTCTGGGAGGACAAGTGGCTAGGAAATGCCACACTCCGGGAACAATATCCGGCTCTATACAACATTGTCCGTCACAAGGGTGATACTATTGCCACTGTAATGGAATCATTTCCGCCAAATGTGACGTTCAGAAGAGATTTAATTGGACCTAGATTCCAATCATGGTACATCCTGCTTCAACGGTTGTCCACGGTGCAATTGTCACATGGGTCTGATGTATTTCGATGGGACCTACATGAGAATAGAAAATTATCAGTGGAGTCTATGTATAGAGCGTTAATCTAGTCTGATGTGCTAGTTGATAATAATAAGAAGATCTGGAAGATGAAGATACCTCTTAAGAATAAAATATTTGCATGGTATCTTCGTCGCGGAGTCATTCTTACTAAAGATAACCTTATGAAGAGGAATTGGCATGGAAGTCCGCGATGTGTTTTTTGTCATCATGATGAGACAATAAAACATTTATTCTTCCAATGCAAATTGGCTCAGTCTATATGGTCAGTCATCCAGATAGCTTGTGGCTTGTATCCTCCTCGTAGTGTTGCCAATGTATTTGGCAACTGGTTACATGGGATTGATCACAGGTTTAGAACTCTTCTTAGGGTGGGAGCGCTAGCCGTTATTTGGCCGCTTTGGCTATGTAGAAATGATAAGGTTTTTAATGATAAAAGTACTTCTCTAATGCATGTTATCTACAGATGTACCGGAACTCTTCGTTTATGGTCCTTTCTACAATGCGTGGAGAATCGAGACCTATTTACGGAGGTGTGTACACGATTGGAGGATACGGCGAGGGATACTTTTGTCCAACATGGGTGGCAACATGATCATAGGATTGGCCCACCTCCGTTTTAGGCGTTATACAGACTCTATCTTTGTATTCCGCCTATCTATTTTTCATTCTTGCAGAGGACTTTGTGTGGCTGTGTGCATCTTAGTTATGCAGAGGTTGGTGTAATGTTTAAACCTTTTAAGAAATAAAGCGCCCCTTTTCGAAAAAAAAATCACATAGATAGTACAGGATGTCATGACAAGGAAATTAGCCTTATGAAATATCATACTGCAATCAGTGAACATCACATATGCGTAAGAAACACCGAATATAATAGTACTGCATAAACCCTCACCTTTAGCACAACACAAATCCATTGCAAGCAGATGCTACATACCTTGACATACAACAGCAATAGCAGCCAAACACCAACATAGAGCACCTTCAGCGAGCAGAGCAAGCAGCTCCTGGCGAGGGGAAGTGGCACCACTAGACCACCATACAACACTCATTGTCGTGGAATTAACACGTCAGATGTCCTCATGAAAGGACTTAGTCGTGGATCCATCGCAACGGGTTAGCTTGAAGGGGTTAAACCGGACAAGGGACACGGGAGTTTATACTAGTTCGGCCCCTTCGATGAAGGTAAAAGCCTACGTCTAGTTGTGACGGGATTGATTGGGTTTTGATGACCAGGGAGCGAAATACGCTTTTCTGAGTCTCGAGTTGTTGTTTGTTGTCCCTGAACCGCCGCCGGGTCGTCCCCTTATATACATGGGTTGACGCCCGGCCGATCTACAGAGTCCCGAGGCCGACTCATACAAGTGTTCGGCTCGGTCTCTCCTTTCCTTATCTTACAACACAAGTTACATGACTGTGGCGGTTTACCACTACGGGCCCTAATCCGCCTTTGGGCTCCGGGCCTCTAAGCTTCATAGTAAAACGCCATCTTCTGAGTCTTGTGGGCTTCAATATAGTTGAGGGTGAACCGGCCCCTCCTGGGCGGTTTACACTCAGTAGTTATATCCCCAACATTAGGCCCCAGATTGATTTGAACCTGTTCATGTCAATCTTCAACACTTAGAAAAATCCTGTAAATATCTTCCTTCACTTCTCATAAACCGCCATGATATCTTCCCTTTATAAATCTTGTTAAACTATCGTGACGTCATCCTCTGGACACAGCAACGGATAATCATGTCGTCATCTCTGTAAAAAATGAATAAAAAGATTCCCTTCATTTAATGTCATCCCAGAAATCGAGGCGACAGCTACGCCACTTGCCGCTTCGGACTCCTCGATTCTCGCGCCTGTCACTTACCCTCAGCCTTATTATAAATAAGCCTGACGGGCCTTTTCATTTTTCTCCCGTTTCTTCTCATCTTCCTCCTCGCGACCCGAAGGACCTCCGCGCCGCCGCCGCCGTCGCTCTTCGTATCTGCACCGACCAAGGCCGCTGCATCAACTTGTTTGCTCTAGAGACCTTGCCGCGCTCCTCCTGTTGGGTAACGTAGTAATTTCAAAAAATTTCCTACGATCACGCAAGACCATGGTGATGGCATAGCAACGAGAGGGAAGAGTGTCCGTCCACGTACCCTCGAGACCGAAAGCGAAGCGTTATATCAACGCTGTTGATGTAGTCGACGTCTTCACGATCCGACCGATCCAAGCACCGTTACTCGGCACCTCCGAGTTCTTAGCACACGTTCAGCTCGATGGCGATCCCCGGCTCCGATCCAGCAAAGCGTCGGGGAGGAGTTCGTCGATGACGGCGTGCAGGACGATCTTGATGTTCTACCGTCGCGAGGGCTTCGCCTAAGCACCGCTACAATATGACCGAGGTGGAATATGGTGGAGGGGGCACCGACACGGCTAAGGAGCGATCACGAAGATCAACTTGTGTGTTCTAGGGTGCCCCCTGCCCCGTATATAAAGGAGCAAGGGGAGGGCGGCCGGCCCTAGGAGGCGACCAAGGGGGGGAGTCCTCCTCCTAGTAGGAGTAGGACTCCCTTTCCTAGTCCTACTAGGAAGAGGGAAGGGGAAGGAAGAGAGGAGAGGAGAGGAAGGGGCGCGCCCCCTCCTAGTCCATTCGGACTCCCCATGGGGGGCGCGCCACCTCTGGTGCAGCCCTCTCTCTCCCTCTTGGCCCAATAAGGCCCATTACTTCCCGGGGTTCGGTAACCCTCCGGCACTCCGTTTTCTCCGAAACTTCGGAACCTTTCCGTGTCCGAATATAGCCGTCAATATATCAATCTTTATGTCTCGAACATTTGAGACTCCTCGTCATGTCCGTGATCACATCCGGGACTCGAACTCCTTGGTACATCAAAATACATAAACTCATAATATAACCGTCATCGAAACCTTAAGCGTGCGGACCCTACGGTTCGAGAACTATGTAGACATGACCTAGAACCATTCTTGGTCAATAACCAATAGCGGAACCGGATGCCCATATTGGTTCCTACATATTCTCGAAGATCTTTATCGGTCAAACCGCATAACAACATCGTTGTTCCCTTTGTCATCGGTATGTTACTTACCCGAGATTCGATCGTCGGTATCAATACCTAGTTCAATCTCGTTACGGTAAGTCTCTTTACTCGTTCCGTAATACATCATCTCACAACTAACTCATTAGTTGCAATGCTTGCAAGGCTTATGTGATGTGTATTACCGAGAAGGCCCAGAGATACCTCTCCGACAATCGGAGTGACAAATCCTAATCTTGATTCATGCCAACTCAACATATACTTTGGAGACACTTGTAGAGTACCTTTATAATCACCCGATTACGTTGTGATGTTTGGTAGCACACAAAGTGTTCCTCAGTAAACGGAGTTGCATAATCTCATAGTTGCAGGAACTTTGTATAAGTCATGAAGATAGCATAAGCAACATACTAAGCGATCAAGTGCTAAGCTAATGAAATGGGTCATGTCAATCACATCATTCTCCTAATGATGTGATCCCATTAATCAAATGACAACACATGTCTATGGTTAGGAAACATAACCATCTTGATTAATGAGCTAGTCTAGTAGAGGCATACTAGTGACTATCTGTTTGTCTATGTATTCACACATGTATTATGTTTCCGGTTAATACAATTCTAGCATGAATAATAAACATTTATCATGATATAAGGAAATAAATAATAACTTTATTATTGCCTCTAGGGCATATTTCCTTGATCTCCCACTTGCACTAGAGTCAATAATCTAGATTACACAATAATGATTCTAACACCCATGGAGTCTTGGTGCTGATCATGTTTTGCTCGTGGAAGAGGCTTAGTCAGCGGTCTGCAACATTCAGATCCGTATGTATTTTGCAAATCTCTATGTCTCCCACTTGGACTTGGTCCCGAATGGAATTGAAGCGTCTCTTGATATGCTTGGTCCTCTTGTGAAATCTGGATTCCTTTGCCAAGGCAATTGCACCAATATTGTCACAGAAGATCTTCATTGGTCCCGATGCACTAGGTATGACACCTAGATCGGAAATGAACTCTTTCATCCAGACTCCTTCATTTGCTGCTTCCAAGCAGCTATGTACTCGCTTCACATGTAGATCCCGCCACGACGCTTTGTTTAGAACTGCACCAACCGACAGCTCCACCGTTTAATAAAAATACGTATCCGGTTTGCGATTTAGAATCGTCCGGATCGGTGTCAAAACTTGCATCGACGTAACCATTTACGACTAGCTCTTTGTCACCTCCATATCGAGAAACATATCCTTAGTCCTTTTCGGTATTTCAGATGTTCTTGACCGCTGTCCAATGATCCACTCTGGATTACTTTGGTACCTTCTGCCAAGCTTACAGCTAAGCATCGTCGGTCTGGTACACAGCATTGCATACATGATAGAGCCTATGGTTGAAGCATAGGAACATTTTTCATTTTCTCTCTATCTTCATTGTGGTCGGGCATTGAGTCGACTCAATCTTACACCTTGTACTACAGGTAAAAACCTTTCTTTGCTCGATCCATTTTGAACTTCTTCAAAACTTTATCAAGGTATGTGCTTTGTGAAAGTCCTATTAAGCGTCTTGATCTATCTCTATAGATCTTGATGCCCAATATGTAAGCAGCTTCACCGAGGTCTTTCATTGAAAAACTTTTATTCAAGTATCCTTTTATGCTATCCAGAAATTCTATATCATTTCCAATCAACAATATGTCGTCCACATATAATATCGAAATGCTCTGAGCTCCCACTCACTTTCTTGTAAATCAGGCTTCTCCAAAAGTCTCATATAAAACCATATGCTTTGATCACACTATCAAAGCGTTTATTCCAACTCGAGAGGCTTGCACGGACCATAAATTGATCGTTGGAGCTTGCACACTTTGTTAGTACCCTTTGGATCAACAAAACCTTCGGTTGCATCATATACAACTCTTCTTCTAGAAATCCATTCAAGAATGCAGTTTTACATCCATTTGCCAAATTTCATAATCATAAATGCGGCAATTGCTAACATGATTCGGACAGACTTAAGCATCGCTACGGTGAGAAAGTCTCATCGTAGTCAACCCCTTGAACTTGTCGAAAACCTTTTGCAACAAGTCGAGCTTTGTAGACAATTACATTACCATCGCGTCGGTCTTCTTCTTAAAGATCCATTTATTCTCAATAGCTTGCCGATCATCGGGCAAGTCTACCAAAGTCCATACTTTGTTCTCATACATGGATCCCATCTCAGATTTCATGGCTTCAAGCCATTTTGCGAATCTGGGCTCACCATCGCTTCTTCATAGTTCGTAGGTTCACCATGATCTAGTAGCATGACTTCGAATAGGATTACCGTACCACTCAGTGCGGATTTTATTCTGGTTGATCTCTGATTCGGTGACAACTTGATCTGAATTTTCATGATCTTCATCATTATCTTCCTCACTAACTGGTGTAGGTGTTACGTAAACTGATTTACGTGATGAACTACTTTCAATAAGGGAGCTGGTACTATTACCTCATCAAGTTCCACTTTCCTCCCACTCACTTCTTTCGAGAGAAACTCCTTCTCTAGAAAGGATCCATTTTAGCAACAAATGTCTTGCCTTGGATCTGTGATAGAAGGTATACCCAGTGTCTCCTTTGGGTATCCTATGAAGACACATTTTCCGATTTGGGTTCAAGCTTATCAGGTTGAAGTTTCTTCACATAAGCATCGCAACCCCAAACTTTCGAAGCGACAACTTTGGTTTCTTGCTAAACCATAGTTCATAAGGCGTCGTCTCAGCGGATTTTGACGGTGTCCTATTTAACGTGAATGCGGCCGTCTCTAAAGCATAACCCCAAAGCGATAGCGGTAAATCGGAAATAGACATCATAGATCGCACCATATCTAGTAAAGTACGATTCTGACGTTCGGACACACCATTACGCTGTGGTGTTCCGGTGGCGTGAGTTGCTAAACTATTCCGCATTGCTTCAAATGTAGACCAAACTCGTAACTCAAATATTCTCCTCCACGATCAGATCGTAGAAACTTTATTTTCTTGTTACGATGATTTTCAACTTCACTCTGAAATTCTTTGAACTTTTCAAATGTTTCAGATTTATGTTTCATCAAGTAGATATACCCATATCTGCTTAAATCATCTGTGAAGGTGAGAAAATAACGATATCCACCACGAGCTTCAACATTCATCGGACCACACACATCTGTATGTATGATTTCCAACAAGTCTGTTGCTCTCTCAATACAACCGGAGAATGGTGTTTTAGTCATCTTGCCCATGAGGCATGGTTCATAAGTACCAAGTGATTCATAATCAAGTGATTCCAAAAGTCCATCGCATGGAGTTTCTTCATGCGTTTTACACCAATATGACCTAAACGGCAAGTGCCACAAATAAGTTGCACTATCATTATCAACTCTGCATCTTTTGGCTTCGACATTATGAATATGTGTATCACTCTTGTCGAGATTCAATAAGAATAGACCATTCTTCAAGGGTGCATGACCATAAAGATATTACTCATATAAATAGAACAACCATTATTCTCGATTTAAATGAATAACCGTCTCGCATCAAACAAGATCCAGATATAATGTTCATGCTCAACGCTGGCACCAAATAACAATTATTTAGGTCTAAAACTAATCCGAAGGTAGATGTAGAGGTAGCGTGCCGACCGCGATCACATTGACTTTGGAACCATTTCCCCAGCGCATCGTCACCTCGTCCTTTGCGATTGCTCGTCTATTCCGTAGTCCCCTGTTTGAGTTGCAAATATGAGCAATGAACCATATCAAATACCCAGTGCTACTACGAGCTCTAGTAAGGTACACATCAATAACATGTATATCACATATACCTTTGTTCACCTTGCCATCCTTCTTATCCGCCAAATACTTGGGGCAGTTCCGCTTCCGATGTCGGTTTGCTTGCGGAAAACACTCGATTTCGAGGCTTAGGTCCAGACTTGGGTTTCTTCTCTTGATCAGCAACTTTCTTGCTGTTCTTTTGAAGTTTCCTTCTTCTTTCCTTTGCCCTTTTCTTGAAACTAGTGGTCTTGTTGACCATCAACACTTGATGCTCTTTCTTGATTTCTACCTCCATGGCTTTTAGCATTGCGAAGAGCTCGAGAATTGTCTTAGTCATCCCTTGCATATTATAGTTCATCACGAAGCTCTTGTAGCTTGGTGGCGTGATTGGAGAATTCATCAATGACACTATCATCCGGAAGATTAACTCCGGCTGAATTAAGTGATTATTATACCCGGACATTTTGAGTATGTGCTCACCGATGAACTATTCTCCTCCATCTTGCAGCTATAGAACTTATTGGAGACTTCATATCTCTCAATCCGGGCATTTGCTTGAAATATTAACTTCAACTCCTGGAACATCTCATATGCTCCATGGCGTTCAAAACGTCGTTGAAGACCCGGTTCTAAGCCATAAAGCATGGCACCTTGAACTATAGAGTAGTCATCAGCTTTGCTTTGCCGGACGTTCACAACTTCGGTGCAGCTCTGCAGCAGCACTGGCACCCAGCGGTGCTTCCGGGGCGTAATTCTTACGGGCAGCAATGAGGATAATCCTCAAGTTACGGACCCAGTCCGTATAATTGCTACCATCATCTTTCAACTTTGCTTTCTCAAGGAACGCATTAAAATTCAACGGAACAACAAAGACGAGCCATCTATCTACAAGTAAACATAGACAAGCAAAATACTATCGGTACTAAGTTCATGATAATTTAAGTTTTAATTAATCATATTAAAACTCCCACTTAGGCAGACATCTCTCTAGTCATCTAAGTGTTTACGTGATCCAAATTAACTAAACCATGTCCGATCATCACGTGAGATGGAGTAGTTTCAATGGTGAACATCACTATGTTGATCATATCTACTATATGATTCACGTTCGACCTTTCGATCTCCGTGTTCGAGGCCATATCTGCATATGCTAGGCTCGTCAAGTTTAACTGAGTATTCTGCGTGTGCAAAACTGGCTTGCACCGTTGTAGATGGACGAGAACTTATCACACCCGATCATCACGTGGTGTCCGGGTACTCTGAACTTTTAGCAACGGTGCATACTCGGGAGAACACTTCTTGATAATTTTAGTGAGAGATCATCTTATAATGCTACCGTCAAACAAAGCAAGATAAGATGCATAAAGGATAAACATCACATGCAATCAATATAAGTGATATGATATGGCCATCATCATCTTGTGCTTGTGATCTCCATCTCAAGCACAAATCATGATCACCATCGTCACCGGCGCGACACCTTGATCTCCATCGTAGCATCGTTGTCGTCTCGCCAACTATTGCTTCTACGACTATCGCTACCGCTTAGTGATAAAGTAAAGCAATTACATGGCGTTGCATTTCATACAATAAAGCGACAACCATATGGCTCTCGCCGATTGCCGATAACTCGGTTACAAAACATGATCATCTCATACAATAAAATATAGCATCACGTCTTGACCATATCACATCACAACATGCCCTGCAAAAACAAGTTAGACGTCCTCTACTTTGTTGTTGCAAGTTTTACGTGGCTGCTACGGGCTGAGCAAGAACCGTTCTCACCTACGCATCAAAACCACAGCGATACTTTGTCAAATAGACTCCGTTTTAACCTTCTCAAGGACCGGCGTAGCCACACTCAGTTCAACTAAAGTGAGAGAGACAGACACCGCCAGCCACCTTTAAGCAACGAGTGCTCGGAGCGGTGAAACCAGTCTCGCGTAAGCGTCTGCGTAATGTCGGTCCGGGCGCTTCATCTCACAATACCGCTGAACCAAAGTATGACATCTTTGGTAGGCGGTATGACTTGTATCACCCACAACTCACTTGTGTTCTACTCGTGCATATGACATCAACGCATAAAACCAGGCTCGGATGCCTTTGTTGGGTAACGAGTAATTTCAAAAAATTCCTACGATCACGCAAGACCATGGTGATGGCATAGCAACGAGAGGAAGATGTCCGCCCACGTACCCTCGTGAGACCGAAAGCGAAGCGTTATATCAACGCGGTTGATGTAGTCGACGTCTTCACGATCCGACCGATCCAAGCACCGTTACTCCGCACCTCCGAGTTCTTAGCACACGTTCAGCTCGATGACGATCCCGGGCTCCGATCCAGAAAGCGTCGGGGAGGAGTTCCGTCAAGACGACGGCGTGGTGGCGATCTTGATGTTCTCTCGTCGCAGGCTTCGCCTAAGCACCGCTACAATATGACCGAGGTGGAATATGGTGGAGGGGGCACCGACACGGCTAAGGAACGATCACGAAGATCAACTTGTGTGTTCTAGGGTGCCCCCCCCTGCCCGTATATAAAGGAGCAAGGGGAGGGCGGCCGGCCCTAGGAGGCGACCAAGGGGGGAGTCCTCCTCCTAGTAGGAGTAGGACTCCCTTTCCTAGTCCTACTAGGAAGAGGGAAGGGGAAGGAAAGAGAGGAGAGGAGAGGGAAGGGGCGCGCCCCCCTCCTAGTCCAGTCGGACTCCCCATGGGGGCGCGCCACCTCTGGTGCAGCCTCTCTCTCCCTCTTGGCCCAATAAGGCCCATTACTTCCCGGGGTTCCGTAACCCCTCCGGCACTCCGGTTTTCTCCGAAACTTCCGGAACCTTTCCGTGTCCGAATATAGCCGTCCAATATATCAATCTTTATGTCTCGAACATTTCGAGACTCCTCGTCATGTCCGTGATCACATCCGGGACTCGAACTCCTTGGTACATCAAAATACATAAACTCATAATATAACCGTCATCGAAACCTTAAGCGTGCGGACCCTACGGTTCGAGAACTATGTAGACATGACCTAGAACCATTCTTGGTCAATAACCAATAGCGGAACCTGGATGCCCATATTGGTTCCTACATATTCTACTGAAGATCTTTATCGGTCAAACCGCATAACAACATCGTTGTTCCTTTGTCATCGGTATGTTACTTACCCGAGATTCGATCGTCGGTATCCAATACCTAGTTCAATCTCGTTACGGTAAGTCTCTTTACTCGTTCCGTAATACATCATCTCACAACTAACTCATTAGTTGCAATGCTTGCAAGGCTTATGTGATGTGTATTACCGAGAAGGCCAGAGATACCTCTCCGACAATCGGAGTGACAAATCCTAATCTTGATTCATGCCAACTCAACATATACTTTGGAGACACTTGTAGAGTACCTTTATAATCACCCGATTCGTTGTGATGTTTGGTAGCACACAAAGTGTTCCTCCAGTAAGCGGAGTTGCATAATCTCATAGTTGCGAGAACTTTGTATAAGTCATGAAGATAGCATAAGCAACATACTAAGCGATCAAGTGCTAAGCTAATGAAATGGGTCATGTCAATCACATCATTCTCCTAATGATGTGATCCCATTAATCAAATGACAACACATGTCTATGGTTAGGAAACATAACCATCTTCGATTAATGAGCTAGTCTAGTAGAGGCATACTAGTGACTATCTGTTTGTCTATGTATTCACACATGTATTATGTTTCCGGTTAATACAATTCTAGCATGAATAATAAACATTTATCATGATATAAGGAAATAAATAATAACTTTATTATTGCCTCTAGGGCATATTTCCTTCACCTCCGTCGCCGAGTGGCCCTGGTAAGTTCACGTCTCGTAACCCTAGATCTTCATTAAAGTTTTTCGAGTTCATCCATGTTTCCCGCTGTTCATCAGTTCTTCTGTGTTCCTCCTTCTAGTCTTTGTACTAAGGGTATATAGATGTGCCTGATAGGTTTGAACTGCAGCTAGATCTATTCCGTTAGTTCACCGTGATTTGTAGCATCTTCTTCGCTTCGAATAAACTCCACTGGTTCGTCTCTGTTCCTCTTTAGCGCCATTGTAGGGCTCAGAAACATTTCCTTCAGTTATCCACGGTAAATCTGAAATTACACTGTCATATTGTGAAACTTGTTTTTGCAACACTTAGCAGATTTTTTTTGAATCTTGGCCCTTCTGCCTCTGGGCGGTTTAACTTTTGATAGCCAATCCGCCATATATCATTAGCCCTCTCTTAAACCGCCAATTGAACCTTACAGAGTTTTCTTTTTCTCCGGTTTAACACTGAATTGTACACCTTAAACCGTAAACTCTTAAACCGGCACTGGTTTTTCCTTTCAGTTCCCCCTTCCGGAATGGCGAAACAATTCTATGCTTGCAATTGGGTTTCGTCCCGGATCACGGAAACACAAATCAGCGGTTTGTCACCACTGGTGTTTTAGCCTCAAAAAGGGTTCTCCACTGGCGAGTTCCGGAATCAGAATGTCCACCTGAACCTCAAGAAGGAGAGGTGATTGTTTTTATGCAACACTTAGACCGGGGATTCAGTCCGCCCGGATCAAAGAAATTCCAGGATGTCCTCGCAAGCTTCCAACTCCATCCGCAAGATATTGGTCCGAACTCTGTGTCCAATATATGCAACTTTCAAGTATTCTGCGAAGTCTGTCTTCAAGAAGAGCCAACCGTGGAGCTATTTGAGGATTTCTTTCATTTGAACCGCCGTCTGAATTCTCAGATGGTCCCAACACGTAGCTTGGCGGCGTTTCAATTCACAAAAGGAAAGAAGTTGACTTCCCTCATGCAAAACATCACAGCCATCCCAAAGATTGGAATCGGACCTGATTTTACTGCGGAACACTGCCTCGATGGAGAAAATCCTTTGCGTGTTATCGCCCTCACCGCTTAGCAACGCCACCCATTACCTTTTACGCTTGACCGCCGCAGAGCGGAAGAATTTTGCACCTCAACTCACCAAGCTCCGAGCTCGATAATAGCGGTTTAAGCGGCATTGATCTTGTCCGCTCTTTGGGTTTCTTGGGGCATTTTACCTTTAAGCCGCTGCCGATTGATGCATGAATATACTGGTGATGTCAAAGACCCTCAACGATATCACGAAATAGCAATAACCGAGCTTGAAGTTACTGAATCGGTGAAGAAAATGCTTGATGAACCGATCTCTGCATGTAGCCAAACCGGGTTGGCTCCATTTTGCGTCTCCAATAAACCGCCAACGGTAAAGTTCATCTAAATACTTTATGTTGGGGAACGTAGTAATTTCAAAAAAATTCCTACGATCACGCAAGACCATGGTGATGGCATAGCAACGAGAGGGAAGAGTGTCCGTCCACGTTCCCTCGTAGACCGAAAGCGGAAGCGTTATAACAACGCGGTTGATGTAGTCGACGTCTTCACGATCCGACCGATCCAAGCACCGAGCATACGGCACCTCCGAGTTACGCACACGTTCAGCTCGATGGCGATCCCGGACTCGATCCAGCAAAGTGTCGGGATGAGTTCCGTCAAGACGACGGCGTGGTGACAATGTTGATGCTCCACCGGCGCGAGGCTTCGCCTAAGCTCATGACGATATGACTTCTCCGTAGCAGGCTTCGCCTAAGCTCATGACGATATGACCGAAGTGGAATATGGTGGAAGGGGCACCGCACACGGCTAAGGAAAGATCCGTAGATCAACTCGTGTGTCATGGGGTGCCCCCGCCTCATATATAAAGGAGGCAAGGGAGGTGGCGGCCCAAGGGGGAGGCGCACCAAGGAGGAGTCCTAGTCCCACCGGGAGTAGGACTCCCCCCTTCTCCTAGTTGGAGTAGGATTGGGGAGGGGAAAAGAGGGAAGGGGCGCCGCCCCCCCTCTCCTAGTCCTATTCGATTTGGAAGGGGAGGGAGCGCGCAGCCCACCTTGGCCGGCCCTTCTCCTTCTCCCTTGAGGCCCATGAAGGCCCATATACCCCGGGGGTTCCAGTAACCCCGGTGTTCGATAACATCCTGCTTTCACTCGGAACCATTCGAAGTCAAACTTAGGCTTCCAATATATCAATCTTTATGTCTCGACCATTTGAGACTCCTCGTCATGTCCGTGATCACATCCGGGACTCGAACAAACTTCGTGCATCAATACTTATAAACTCATAATGAAGCATCATCGAAGCGTTAAGCGTGCGGACCCTACGGGTTCGAGAACTATGTAGACATGACCTAGAACCTTTCTCGGTCAATAACCAATAGCGGAACACGGATGCCCATATTGGTTCCTACATATTCTCTGAAGATCTTTATCGGTCAAACCGCATAACGACATCGTTGTTCCTTTGTCATCGGTATGTTACTTACCCGAGATTCGATCGTCGGTATCCAATACCTAGTTCAATCTCGTTACGGTAAGTCTCTTTACTCGTTCGTAATACATCATCTCACAACTAACTCATTAGTTGTAATGCTTGCAAGGCTTAAGTGATGTGCATTACCGAGAAGGCACGGAGATACCTCTCCAGACAATCGGATGACAAAACCTAATCTCAAATCGCCAACCCAACAAGTACCTTTGGAGACACTGTAGTACTCCTTTATAATCACCCGATTCACGTTGTGACGTTTGGTAGTACCCAAAGTGTTCCTCCGTAGCACGGAGTTGCATAATCTCATAGTTATAGGAACATGTATGGGTCATGAAGAAAGCATTAACATACTAAGCGATCAAGTGTTAAGCTAACTGAATGGGTCATGTCAATCAGATCATTCAACTAATGATGTGACCTTGTTAATCAAATAACAACTCCTTGTTCATGGTTAGGAAACATAACCATCTTTGATTAACAAGCTAGTCAAATAGAGGCATACTAGTGACATATTGTTTGTCTATATATTCACACATGTATTATGTTTCCGGTTAATACAATTCTAGCATGAATAATAAACATTTATCATGATATAAGGAAATAAATAATAACTTTATTATTGCCTCTAGGCGTATTTCCTTCACTTTCTTGATTTGCTTCCGTCTTGTTGTATACTAACCTTTCCTTGTCTTAATTTCAGGCTAATGACTCCTTTTGGAAGCGGACTAAACCGGCCGGGCTCCTCGTGCAAAGACCAAGGCCACTAAGAAAGCTGGCAAGAAGAAGACCACCGAGTCTTCGATCCATGAAGAAGAAGAATCCGGCTGAGGTAGAACTTGACTCACTTGGTTCCTTTTCATCCATCTTATTGACAATTACTATTCCCGGGATGATCTTGAGGCCAGCCGTGCGAGAACATGTTGAGGTAATCCTTCTTTCTTCGATTCAGATCTTGTACGGTTCAAAGAATTAGCCACTGATCAGGAAAGTAAAACAATCTCACCCCTTGCTCATTTGGATCCAAAATTTTCTTTGGAGACACAACAAGTTGAAGAACGTCGCACAACCGGCATAGCGGTCAACAAATCACATCGTCGGTTTAGCTGATACGCCAACCCGGAAAGCGTCGTCGAGGTGACTTGTTCTCTGGCGTTATCCTTTGAAAGGTTTCTTGGATGCCCTCTCAATCCTTCCGACCCAATTACAGTGCTTCTTCCAACTCGTCTCGGCGGTTCATCAACCACTCAGCTGCCTCCTCTCAAACTCAAATCATTGGGTAAGTATATTACTCCTTAATTTGTTTCTTTTATTTGTCGGTTTACCATGTTCTAACCTTTGATGTTGTAGTGCCAAGGCTCGATTAAGTAAGAAAGCCAAGACCAGCGACCCTATTGTTGATGTTGATCCGAGAGAAGACTCGAGCATCATGGCAAAGACCACGAAGTTGCTATAGACAGCTCTGCTGGGAAAGAACAAGATCTTGATGCTAACCCGCCGGAGGTTGAATCGAATGTAGAGGTTGGTACTTCACATCCTCCTGCTCCTCCAAGTCCAACGATTGGAACAATGGGCTCAAGCGCTGATCCGCCAAGCCCCACTACCAAAGCGCCAAGCCACATTAAGAATGCCAATTCATCGATCCGGCCAAAGATGATGGCGTTGTTATTCTTTGATGCTGCATATACGCCCTCGTAATCCGGTTG
Source organism: Aegilops longissima (assembly GCA_021605205.1). Lineage (NCBI taxonomy): Eukaryota > Viridiplantae > Streptophyta > Magnoliopsida > Poales > Poaceae > Aegilops > Aegilops longissima. The sequence continues at coordinate 380,145,224 of CM038676.1, read as the reverse complement.
TTCTATCAAAGCACACTGCCAAGGATGAATTTGCTGCTATGAGCAAGGGAAGGAGAAAACTGATTGGTCGACTTATGTCGATCTTTACGCTCAAGAGCTTCACTCCGGCTTCTTGAACCGGCTTTACACAAGCCGTGATTATGAAGTCGGTTTAGTAAATCTGATGAAGGGGCGCTATGAGGTAAACAATTTTGCTCTTTGCTCTGTACCTTCATTGCATTGTAGCCCCCAGGGGCCGGTTTGTCTTTAGAAAGTCAATCAAACCGGGACTTTGTATATTCCATATTGTACTTTATGAGATTTCCTTATGTATTTCTGATCAAACACACATTAGCCCCCAAGTGCCATGATTAAAACTTGTATTAATCCTTGGGACTTCAATAATCAGCATAAAAATGATCCGCATTAGCCCCCAAGTGCCAAGTGTATAACTGGTTAGATGCTTGGGACTTTAACAAAGATATTAACATGCGCTCCTACTGTTGCAGAGTCAGATAAGTCAACAAGTCTCACAAATTGCTGACCTTCAAGAAAATCTGAAATCCCAACAAGCAGAAACCACCAAAGCCAAGGATGAATTGAAAACCGCCTTAACCACCATGGAGAAGCTCAAGGAATGGTACAAGTATGAACAGGCCAACTGGGATACTTAAAAGGCTGGATTGCTGAAGCGGGCGGAAGACGCTGAATCAGCTCTTAAACCGGTGACGGAAGAGCTTACTAGATTAAAGCGCCAAGTCCATGCCATGACCTCTGCAATATTTGGTAAGCACTATTTACCAAGGCTTTATGAATATTCCGCTTTGAAATTTTCTCCGGTTTAACATGAACTTCTTGAACCGCTATAGGCAAAGCGCATTGCTCATCGGGTTACGATATCGGAAGAAACTCAAGGCCGCGTATACACTGATTGAACAGATTATATACCGGCGTACAGCGGTTATCTGCGCCGCCATTATGACAATGCGGCTCCAAACGATCAAGGACACGCTGGACCGGCTATCTATGACGCCACGAGATAGAAGAGTTGAAGTGATCCGCTGCGGGTGGCGCTTTACTAGCACCGACTCGAGCCAAGGCATGGATAGTTGATCTTGATCCGGTGATATAGCCAAGGGCTTCCCGAGGCTGCAGGAAAACAGCGAAGTATTTGACAACGGCGCCCTCAAGCAGGTAACAAGGGAGATCGTCCTCTGGCGAGTCGGTTGGCGAAGAGGCTAACTGACGGTTCACCGATCTTTCTACGACGCAAACAACAAACGGGTTGAAGCTGCTATTCCTGAAGTGCAGAACTTGGTTCCACCAATCCGTAAGCACACTTACGCCCCTGAAGTTGATCCGGCTGAGCTTATAAATGAAGAGGTTGTCTTTCAGGCTTTAACCCGGATTGACTGGACCACCAATGACTTCCGGCCATTGGATGGGGAAGAGGAGGCTGAACCGACGCCAGATGACCCATATACTTCACATCAACCCGGCGATGAAGCTTAATCCGTCAAGTCGGTTGATACATCAGAAAATGTCCGTTGTGAAACAATTCCATAATTTGGGCCTCTTAATGCCTTGTAATAGGATAGCAAAAACTATTTTGATCTGCTGCCATCGTGCAGAAGGAGATACTTTATGTGATCCGCCATGTCAATGCCAAGTTTGGTTCAGATATGTTGCCATCATAATATGCAACTCCTGTGTGTGCATAAAAAGAAAACAGGGTCTGGCGGTTTACACGGACGGGTCATAATGCCCAAGAAAGGGCTGATTTATAATCAAACCGTAAAAATATGAAATGATTCATACACGTGATGCAATATCCTGTTTAGTTGGCTGGTTAACTTTGATTGTAGTAAGGGTGAAAACCGAATCTGAAATTCTTTGTACAACCCCATCATGTATTGATGTTGTATAGTAAGTCATACCTGGGTGATGATACACGGATGATCAAAAGCTGATGAGTGGTAGTCGACGCTAGGCGGGTTAACAAACTCGGTTTAAGAATCGGTCTGTCAGCGTGTAGTTGCAAACCAAGCTGTTTAAAGAATACCGGGCTAATAAAATAACCGACCAGGCCAAGAAAATCGGTTTAACATAAAATTCAGCACCACATAAATAAAACCGTGTAGTCAAGGCTTTTTGAGGGCTGCGGGCCCAAATTCGAGGCTTTTGTGGGTTGCCGGGCATTGAGTTGAACCATTTAACAAGGCCTTTTAAGATGGACCTCCAACTAACCAATCACCGTTTAACTTTGACAAGTTCGAGGGTCTCAATGAGAGTAATTGTCAAGCGTTGAAGGGTCGTGCGAGGATGACCTGGATAGGAGTGTCTTACTTGATGAAGGCGAGTTAACTCGGGGTTTTAGGTAAATATACCGGGCTTCAAGCCGTGGGTCGATACTGACTACAAGGGTCCATTCAAACTCCTTGGTATTTGACACAAGAAGCCCCCAAGTAACGTGATGAGTTGTGCTCATTGGGTGCCTATGTTTGAGTTGTGCATAGCATCCAGACTCTCTTTAGCCCCTTGGGTGTGAAGCTCCCAAGCTTTGTGGCTTGATAGCTGGTTTAACAGGTAGTACTCCGCTTTGTCAGCTGAAGCCCCCATGTAACTCAAAGGATATTTGAGAAAAAATAGCAGAAGCCCTGCTTAGAGCAAGGATGCTAATTTATTTATTGATCATAATATATACATTATCGAAATATATACATAAGAGGAGCCTATGGCTCAAGTGTAATAAGTCCGGAGGAGAGCTATGTTCCATGGCGCGGGTCTCCTCCTCGAGTTGCGTGAGTTGTCTCGAGCGTCAATGAGGTAGTATGATCCGTTGTGCAGATTCTTGCTGACCACAAAAGGTCCTTCCCAAAGGCGGGATAACTTGTGCATGTCGGTTACGATCTGGATGAGCCGGAGCACCAAGTCACCTTCTTGAAAGGTTCTTGTCCTAACCCGGCGGCTGTGATAACGCCGTAGATCTTGTTGATAAACCGCCGATCGAGCCAGAGCCATATCCAGTTTTTCATCTAACAGGTCTAGTGCCTCTTGGCGAGCTTGCTCGTTGTCCGCTTCAACATAATTAGCAACCCGGGGCGAGTCATGACGTATATCACTTGGGAGAACCGCCTCTGCCCCGTATACCATAAAGAAAGGCGTGTAACCTGTTGATCGATTGGGGGTGGTGTTGATACTCCACAACACAGAAGGTAATTCTTCCACCCAACAACCCGACGTCCGCTGCAAGGGAATCATGAGCCGGGGTTTAAGACCCTTTAGAATTTCTTGATTAGCTCGCTCCGCTTGACCGTTGGATTGAGGTGTGCCATAGATGCTAGGTCAAGCGGATGTGCTCTCTCGATGAAATCCTCCATCTCACCTTTGGAAAGGTTGGTACCATTATCCGTGATGATTGTGTGGAAAGCCAAAGCGGAAGATAATCTTTTGAGGAATTGAACCGCCGTAGCTGCATCACACTTGCTAATGAGCTCGCTTCAACCCACTTGGTGAATTTATCAACCGCCACCAACAGTGGGTCTTCTTGTCTGGGAGCGTTTAAAGGGTCCCACCATATCAAGCCCCAAGTAGCAAAAGGCCAAGTAATGGGAATCATCCGTAGTTCTGCTGGCGGAATATGAGCTCTGCGTGAAATTTTTGGCAAGCATCACATCGCTTTACGGATCCTCCGCATCGGCATGAGTGTCAACCATAAAACCCATGACGAAAAGCCTTTGCAACGGGGACTTTGAACCGGCATGATGACCACAATCCCTTCATGAATTTCCGTAGGATCTCTTGGCCTTCTTCTAGAGAAACACAACGCTGAAATACGCCAAACGCTACTGGCGGTGTAACTTCGCCATTGTGAATAACCATTGACTTGGACCACGGACTATCTGTCGAGCCAGGACTTTATCATTTGGTAACTCGCCCGGCTCATATCGCTAGATATGGAACCGTCAATCTGGTATAACGTGTAAAGCGGCCACCAACTGAGCCTCCGGATCCGGGACAGCCAAATCTTCTTCTGTAGACACCTTAATGAGACGGGTTATGCAAGATATCTAAAAAGGTGTTAGGAGGTACCGGTTCTACTGAGATCCAAGCCGGCTCAAAGCGTCTGCTGCCGTTTTTGCGCCGATCGATATGCTCAACGACACCCTTTGAAATGTCCCGCCACAATATCCACCTCACGCTCAGAAGCTGCCATGAGTGGATCCTTAGAATCCCAAGTACCGAAACTTGTCGAGCCACCGGATCGAATCTCGAAACAACGAACTCGACTTAAGTTCATCTCTTTGGCCACACGGAGACCATGGAGTAAAGCTCAGTACTCATTTGCAATGTTAGTACAAGGAAACATCAAGCGGAGGACATAGCAAACTTTATCCCTCGAGGGGAAGTAAGGACAACTCCAGCCCCGAGCCTTCCAACCGCTGGATCCATCAAAATGAATGGTCAAGACGTATTATCCGGTTTATCTTCCGGTGCTTGCAGCTCGGTCCGATCATTGATAAAATCCACAAGAGCACGAGACTTGATTGTTGTTCGAGGTACATACTTTAAACCGTATGGCCCAAGCTCGATTGCCCACTTTGCAACCCGCCGGTGGCTTCCTGTTTTGAATTATATCGCCCAAATGAGCGAGAACTAACCATTGTGGATGGATGGCCTTGAAAATATTGCTTGAGTTTTATTTCGCCATAAAAACCCGTACACCAACTTCGCCAATGTGGATAGCGTTGTTACGACTCGATCGGGACTTCACGATATAGTATCTGGTCGTTGAACCGGATACTCTTTCCCAGCTTCTTTACGCTCAACCACAATTGCCACACTGACCGCTCGGGCATTAGCAGCCACGTATAACAGCAAAGGCTCATGATCAACTGGGGTTGCAAGTGTTGGGGAACGTTGCAGAAAATTAAAAATTTTCCTACGGTTTCACCAAGATCTATCTATGAGTTCATCTAGCAACGAGTCAAGGGAGTGAGTTTGCATCTACATACCACTTTGTAGATCGCGAGCGGAAGCGTTCACTAGAACAGGGATGAAGTAGTCGTTCTCGCCGTGATCCTATCACCGGAGATCCTAGCGCCGAGCGGACGGCACCTCCGCGTTCAACACACGTGCGGACGGGAGGCGTCTCCTCCTTCTTGATCCAGCAAGGGGAAGGAGAGGTTGATGATGATCGGCAAAGAAGACGACGGCGTGGTGGTGGATGCAAGAGAACTCCGGCAGAGCCGCCAAGGCTGCTGCGAGAGGAGGACGAGGTGCAGTGGGGAGGAGGCGCGAGAACTTGGTGCGGCTGCCTCCCCCTCCCTTTATATAGGCCCCAAGGGGCGCCGCCCTTGGGATCCCATCTCCCAAGGGGCGGCGGCCAAGGGGAGGAGTGCCCCCCAAGGCAAGTGCCCCCCCCTAGGGTTTCAACCCTAGGCGCAGGGTGAGCCAAGGCGCACCAGCCCACTATGGGCTGGTTCCCCTCCCCACTTCAGCCCTTGGGGCCCTCCGGGATGGGTGGCCCCACCCGGTGGACCCCCGGGACCCTTCCGGTGGTCCCGGTACAATACCGGGTGACCCCGAAACTTTCCCGATGGCCGAAATACCACTTCCTATATATAATTCTTTACCTCCGGACCATTCCGAAACTCCTCGTGACGTCCAGGGATCTCATCGGGACTCAACAACATTCGGTATACTGCATACTCATATTCATACAACCCTAGCGTCACCGAACCTTAAGTGTGTAGACCCTACGGGTTCGGGAGACACGAGACATGACCAGAGACGGCTCTCGGGCAATAACCAACAGCGGGATCTGGATACCCATGTTGGCTCCCACATGCTCCTCAATGATCTCATCGGATGAACCACGATGTCGAGGATTCAAACAATCCCGTATACAATTCCTTTGTCAATCGGTATGTTACTTGCGAGATTCGATCGTCGGTATCCCAATACCTCGTTCAATCTCGTTACCGGCAAGTCACTTTACTCGTCATAGTAATGCATGATCCGTGACGGACACTTGGTCACTTTGAGCTCATTATGATGATGCACTACCGAGTGGGCCCAGTGATACCTCTCCGTCATACGGAGTGACAAATCCGTCTCGATCCGTGTCAACCCAACAGACGCTTTCGGAGATACTGTAGTGTACCTTTGTAGTCACCCGATTCGTTGTGACGTTTGATACACCAAAGCACTCTTACGGTATCCGGAGTTACACGATCTCATGGTCTAAGGAAGAGATACTTGACATTGGAAAAGCTCTAGCAAAGCGAACTACGATCTTGTGCTATGCTTAGGATTGGGTCTTGTCCATCACATCATTCTCCTAATGATGTGATCCGTTATCAATGACATCCAATGTCCATAGTCGAAACCATGACTATCTGTTGACCAATGAGCTAGTCAACTAGAGGCTCACTAGGGACATGTTGTGGTCTATGTATTCACGTGTATTACGATTTCCGGATAATACAATTATAGCATGAATAAAGACAATTACCATGAACAAGGAAATATAATAATAATCCTTTTATTATTGCCTCTAGGGCATATTTCCAACATCTCCAACTTGCACTAGAGTCAATAATCTAGTTACATTGTGATGAATCGAACACCCATAGAGTTACGGTGTTGATCATGTTTTGCCCATGGAAGAGGTTTAGTCAGCGGATCTGCGACATTCAGATCCGTATGCACTTTGCAAATTTCTATGTCTCCATCTTGAACATTTTCACGGATGGAGTTGAAGCGACGCTTGATGTGCTGGTCTTCTTGTGAAACACGGGCTCCTTGGCAAGTGCAATAGCTCCGGTGTTGTCACGAAGAGTTTGATCGGCCCCGACGCATTGGGTATGACTCCTAGGTCGGAGATGAACTCCTTCACCCAAATTGCTTCATGCGCGCTGCCTCGAGGCTGCCATGTACTCCGCTTCACATGTAGATCCCGCCACGACGCTCGCTTGCATTGCACCACCATCTTGCTCCACCATTCAACATATACACGTATCCGGTTTGTGACTTAGAGTCATCGGATCGTGTCGAAGCTAGCGTCGGCGTAACCCTTCTGACGAGCTCTTCGTCACCTCCATAAACGAAACATGTCCTTTGTCCTTTTCGGTACTTCGGGATATTCTTGACCATTGTCCGGTGTTCCTTGCGGGATTACTTTGGTACCTTCCTACCAAACTTACGGCAAGGTTTACATCAGTCCGTACATAGCATGGCATACATAATAGATCCTATGGCTGAGGCATAGGGATGACGCTCATCTCTTCTTTATCTTTTGCCGTGGTGGGCATTGAGCGAGCTCAATCTCACACCTTGCGATGCAGGCAAGAACCCTTTCTTGGACTGATCCATTTTGAACTTCTTCAAAATCTTATCAAGGTATGTGCTTTGTGAAAGACCTATGAGGCGTCTTGATCTATCTCTATAGATCTTGATGCCTAATATATAAGCACTTCTCCAAGGTCCTTCATTGAAAAACTTTTATTCAAGTAGGCCTTAATGTTGTCCAAGAGTTCTATATCATTTCCCATCAAAAGTATGTCATCTACATATAATATGAGAAATGCTACTGAGCTCCCACTCACTTTCTTGTAAACGCAGCTTCTCCATAAGTGCGCATAAACCCAAACGCTTTGATCATCTCATCAAAGCGAATGTTCCAACTCCGAGATGCTTGCACCAGCCCATAAATGGATCATTTGGAGCTTGCATACTTTGTTAGCATTCTTAGGATCGACAAAACCTTCCGGCTGCATCATATCTGCTCTTCCTTAAGATAACCGTTAAGGAACGCTGTTTTGGCGTCCATCGCCATATCTCATAATCATAGTAAGCGGCAATTGCTAACATGATTCGGACGGACTTAAGCTTCGCTACGGGAGAGAAAGTCTCATCGTAGTCAATCCCTTGAACTTGCCGATAACCCTTAGCGACAAGTCGAGCTTTATAGATGGTGACATTACCATCCGCGTCCGTCTTCTTCTTAAAAATCCATTTATTTTCTATATCGCCGATCATCGGGCAAGTCTGTCAAAGTCCATACTTTGTTTTCATACATGGATCCTATCTCGGATTGCATGGCTTGAGCCATTTGTTGGAATCTGGGCCGCCATCGCTTCTTCATAGTTCGAAGGTTCACCGTTGTCTAACAACATGATTTCCGGACGGGGTTGCCGTACCACTCAGTGCGGGCGTGTCCTAGTGGACCCTGAGTTCAAGAGCAACTTGATCCAAGTACCTTGATCATCATCATTAATTTCCTCTTGGTTGGTGTAGGCATCACGGGAACATTTTCTGAGCTGCACTACTATCCTGTTCAAGAGGTAGTACTTCATCGAGTTCTACTTTCCTCCCACTTACTTCTTTCGAGAGAAACTCTTTTCCGAAAGGATCCGTTCTTGGCAACAAAGATCTTGCCCTCGGATCTTAAGTAGAAGGTATACCCAATGGTTTCTTTAGGGTATCCTATGAAGATGCATTTTTCCGATTTGGGTTCGAGCTTTTCGGGTTGAAGTTTCTTGACATAAGCATCGCATCCCCAAACTTTTAGAAACGACGACTTAGGTTTCTTCCCAAAGCATAATTCATACGGTGTCGTCTCAGCGGATTTAGGCGGTGCCCTATTTAAAGTGAATGTAGCTGTCTCTAGGCGTATCCCCAAAATGATAGCGGTAAATCGGTAGAGACATCATAGATCGCACCATATCCAATAGAGTGCGATTCTGACGTTCGGACACACCGTAACAGGTGTTCCAGGCCGCGTGAGTTATGAAACGATTCCACATTTCCTTAAGTGTGTACCAAATTCGTGACTTAAATATTCTCCTCCACGATCTGATCGTAAGAACTTTATTTTTCGGTCACGTTGATTCTCTACCTCATTCTGAAATTCCTTGAACTTTTCAAAGGTCTCAGACTTGTGTTTCATCAAGTAGACATACCCATATCTACTTAAGTCCTCTGTGAGAGTGAGAACATAACGATATCCTCCGCGAGCCTCAACGCTCATTGGACCGCACACATCGGTATGTATGATTTCCAATAAGTTGGTTGCTCGCTCCATTGTTCCAGAGAATGGAGTCTTGGTCATTTTGCCCATAAGGCATGGTTCGCATGTGTCAAATGATTCATAATCGAGAGACTCAAAAGTCCATCGAATGGAGCTTCTTCATGCGCTTGACACCAATGTGACCAAGGCGGCGATTGCCACAAGTATGTGGGACTATCGTTATCAACTTTACATCTTTTGGTATTCACACTATGAATATGTGTAATATTACGCTCGAGATTCATTAAAATAAACCATTGACCATCAGAGCATGACCATAAAACATATCTCTCATATAAATAGAACAACCATTATTCTCGGTTTAAATGAGTAGCCATCTCGCATTAAACGAGATCCCGATACAATGTTCATGCTCAAACTTGGCACCAAATAACAATTATTGAGGTTTAAAACTAATCCCGTAGGTAAATGTAGAAGCGGCGTCGGCGGCGATCACATCGACCTTGGAACCATTTCCGAGCGCGATCGTCACCTCGTCCTTCGCCGGTCTCCGTTTATTCGCAGCTCCTGCGTGAGTTATAAATATGAGCAAGCGGCACGGTATCAAATACCGGGAGTTACTACGAGTCTTGGTAAGGTAAACATCAATTACATGTATATCAAATATACCTTTAGTGTTGCGGCCTTCTTGTCCGCTAAGTATTTGGGCGAGTTCCGCTTCGATGGCCCTTCCTTTGCAATAAAAGCACTCTGTCTCGGGTTTGGGTCCATTCTTTGACTTCTTCCGGCAACTTGCTTACAGGGCGGCAACCTCCTTGTCGTTCTTCTTGAAGTTCTTCTTGCCCTTGCCCTTCTTGAACTTAGTGGTTTTATTGACCATCAACACTTGATGTTCTTTCTTGATTTCAACCTCTCTCGACTTGACATTGAGAATACTTGAGGAATGGTCTTCACCATCCCCGCATATTGTAGTTCATCACAAAGCTCTTGTAGCTTGATGGGAGCGATCAAGGATTCATCGATGACCGCCTCGTCAGGAGGTTTATGTCTAGGCTGGACGGGCGGTTGTGCAACCCGACATTTTGAGTATGTGCTCCTTGTGAACTGTTTTCCTCCATCTTACAACTATAGAACTTGTCGGAGACTTCATATCTCTCGACCGGGCATGAGCTTGGAAAACTAGTTTCAGCTCCTCGAACATCTCATATGCTCCGTGTTGCTCAAAACACTTTTGGAGCCCGGTTCTAAGTCGTAAAGCATGCCGCCTTGAGCGAGGGAGTAATCATCAAGACGAGGCGCCAAGCATTCATAATGTCTTGGTTCTGCAGGGACAGGTGCATCACCTAGCGGTCCTTCTAAGACATATTGTTTTTCTGGCAGCTATGAGGATGATCCTCGGGTTAGGACCCAATCCGTATAGTTCTTGCCATCATCTTTCGACTTGGTTTTCTCTAGGAGCAGCGTTGAAGTTCATGTTGACATGGCGTTGGCCATTTGATCTACAAGACATATTTGCAAAGGTTTTAGACTAAGTTCATGATAATTAAGTTCATCTAATCAAAATTATTTTAATGAACTCCCACTCAGATTAGACATCCTCTAGTCATCTAAGTGTTACACGATCCGAAGTCGACTAGGCGTGTCCGATCATCACGTGAGACGGACTAGTCATCGTCGGTGAACATTCTCATGTTGATCGTATCTTCCATACGACTCGTGTTCGACCTTTCGGTCTCCGTGTTCCGAGGCCATATGCGTACATGCTAGGCTCGTCAAGTTAACCTAAGTGTTTTGCATGTGTAAAGCTGTCTTACACCGTTGTATGTGAGCGTAAGGATCTATCACACCGATCATCACGTGGTGCTTGAAGCGACGAACTTTAGCAGCGGCGCAGTTAGGGAGAACACTTCTTGAAATTGTTGTAAGGGATCATCTTATTTACTACCGTCGTTCTAAGTAAACAAGGTGCATAAACATAATAAACATCACATGCAATTATATAGTAGTGACATGATATGGCCAATATCATATAGCTCCATTGATCTCCATCTTCGGGGCTCCATGAACACCTTGTCACCGGCATGACACCATGATCTCCATCATCATGATCTCCATCATCGTGTCTTCATGAAGTTGTCACGCCAACGACTACTTCTACTTCTATGGCTAACGCGTTTAGCAATAAAGTAAAGTAATTTACATGGCGTTCTTCAATGACACGCAGTCATACAAAAATAAAGACAACTCCTATGGCTCTGCGGTTGTCATACTCATCGACATGCAAGTCGTGATTCCTATTACAAGAACATGATCTCATACATCACTATATGTCATTCATCATTCATCACAACTTCGGCCATATCACATCACATGACAATTCTTTGCAAAAACAAGTTAGGCGTCCTCTAATTGTTGTTGCATCTTTTACGTGGCTGCAATTGGGTTCTAGCAAAACGTTTTCTTACCTACGAATAACACTGGCGTGATTTTATCAACTTCTATTTACCCTTCATAAGGACCCTTTTCATCGAATCCGCTCCAACTAAAGTGGGAGAGACACCCACCCTTGACCACCTTATGCAACTAGTGCATGTCGATCGGTGGAACCGGTCTCACGTAAGCGTCACGTGTAAGGTTGGTCGGGCGCTTCATCCCACAATCCGCTGAAGCAAGATAAGACTAGTAGCGGCAAGCAAGTTGACAAGATCTCGCCCACAACAAAATTGTGTTCTACTCGTGCAATAGAGAACTACGCATAGACCTAGCTCATGATGCCCTTTGTTGGGGAGCGTTGCGAGAAAATTAAAATTTTTCCTACGGTTTCACCAAGATCTATCTATGAGTTCATCTAGCAACGAGTCAAGGGAGTGAGTTTGCATCTACATACCACTTTGTAGATCGCGGCGGAAGCGTTCACTAAACGAGGATGAAGTAGTCGTTCTCGCCGTGATCCTATCACCGGAGATCCTAGCGCCGAACGGACGGCACCTCCGCGTTCAACACACGTGCGGATGGGAGGCGTCTCCTCCTTCTTGATCCAGCAGGGGAAGGAGAGGTTGATGATGATCCGGCAAGACTGACGGCGTGGTGGTGGATCTGTGAGAACTCCCGAGGCTTCGCCAAGCTGCTGCGGGGAGGAGGGCGAGGTGTAGCGAGGGGAGGGGCGCGAGAACTTGAGTGCGTGCTGCCCCCCCCCTTTATATAGGCCCCGGGCGCCGCCCTGGGGATCCCATCTCCCAAGGGGCGGCGGACGAGGGAGAGTGCCCCCAAGGCAAGTGCCCCCACCCTAGGGTTTCAACCCTAGGCGCAGGTGAGCCAAGGCGCGCACCCCCACTATGGGCTGGTTCCTCCCCACTTCAGCCCTTGGGGCCCTCGGGATGGGTGGCCCCACGGTGGACCCGGGACCCTTCCAGGTGGTCCGGTACAATCTGGGTGACCGAAACTTTCCGATGGCGAAATACCACTTCCTATATATAATTCTTTACCTCCGGACCATTCCGAAACTCCTCGTGACGTCAAGGATTCATCAGGGACTCGAACAACATTGGTATCTGCATACTCATATTCATACAACCCTAAGCGTCCTTAGAACCTTAAGTGTGTAGACCCTACGGGTTCGGAGACACGTAGACATGACCGAGGCGGCTCTCGGGCAATAACCAACAGCGGGATCTGGATACCCATGTTGGCTCCCACATGCTCCTCGATGATCTCATCGGATGAACCACGATGTCGAGGATTCAAACAATCCGTATACAATTCCCTTTGTCAATCGGTATGTTACTTGCGAGGATTCGATCGTCGGTATCCCAATACCTCGTTCAATCTCGTTCTGGCAAGTCACTTTACTCGTCATCAGTAATGCATGATCCGTGACGGACACTTGGTCACTTTGAGCTCATTATGATGATGCACTACCGAGTGGGCCGGTGATACCTCTCCGTCACACGGAGTGACAAATCCGTCTCGATCCGTGTCAACCCACGAGACGCTTTCGGAGATACACTGTAGTGTACCTTTGTAGTCACCCGATTACGTTGTGACGTTTGATACACCCAAAGCACTCTTACGGTGTCAAGGAGTTACGATCTCATGGTCTAAGGAAGAGATACTTGACATTGGAAAAGCTCTAGCAAAGCGAACTACGATCTTGTGCTATGCTTAGGATTGGGTCTTGTCCATCACATCATTCTCCTAATGATGTGATCCCGTTGTCAATGACATCCAATGTCCATAGTCAGGAAACCGTGACTATCTGTTGACCAACGAGCTAGTCAACTAGAGGCTCACCAGGGACATGTTGTGGTCTATGTATTCACACGTGTATTACGATTTCCGGATAATACAATTATAGCATGAATAAAAGACAATTATCATGAACAAGGAAATATAATAATAATCCTTTTATTATTGCCTCTAGGGCATATTTCCAACAGCAAGAACCGGCGGTTCAACCAACTGCCGTTTTAGCTCCTCAAAGGCCGCATTGGCTGCATCACTCCAGACGAAAACATCCGTCTTTTTCAACATCTGATACAAAGGTATTGCCTTCTCTCCCAAACGGCTGATAAACCGGCTAAGGGCTGCAATCCGACCTATGAGACGCTGAACATAATTGATACACTTCGGTTTAGCCAGGGATGTGATTGCCTTAATTTTTTCTGAGTTGGCCTCAATGCCCCTGTTGGATACCAAAAACCCGAGAAGCTTGCCTGCCGGAACACCAAAAACACATTTATCGGGTTAAGCATCATCTTGTAAACTTAGAAGATTGTCAAACGTCTCCTTGAGGTCATCGATCGGTGTTTCCTTCTTCTGGATTTTACCACAATGTCATCCACATAAGCATGAACATTCGCCCAATCTGCGTGTGAAGACAATTTTGGACACTGTGCCGATAAGTTGCGTGAGCACTCTTGAGCCCAAAGGGCATAGAAACATAGCGAAGGCTCCAAAAGGAGTGATGAAGGCTGTCTTCTCTGGTCCTTAAGCGCCATCTTGATCGATGATATCTGAATAAGCATCCAAAAACTCGGCGCTCACAACCCGCCGTCGCATCAATGATCGATCAATCTGGCGGGAGAGCAAAGGGATCGGTAAGGCAAGCCTTATTCAAGTCCGTGTAATCCACACACATCGCCAAGTGCTTTTCTTAAGAACCAAAGACCGGATTAGCCAACCATTCGGGATGAAACACTTGACGATAAAACCGGTGAGCAGCCCGGTAGGGCTACCTCTTCTCCAATTGTCTTGCGTCTTTCTTCATTAAAGCGGCGAAGGAATTGCTTGGTCGGTTTAAACTTGGATCAATATTAAGAGTGTGCTCGGTGAGTTCCTTGGTACACACGGCATGTCGAAGGCTTCCATGCAAAATGTCCGGTTCTCACGGATGAACTTCGATGGCGCGCTTTCCTATTTTGGATCAAATTGGTCGCGATCTTTGAGCGCTTGGGCGAATCACCGGTACAAAGTCAACAAGCTTAGTCTCACACGGTTTGAAATGCGGTGTTGGGTCATGCTCGATGGTGGGCTTCTTGGAGGGTCATATCTGCTGGGATCAACATTCTCCTTATAAAACTTTAGCTCTTCAGAGCACAAACCGCCTCGGCATAAGCATGACACCCTCCTCACAATCCACGCGGTTTTCGACTTCCATGAACCGTGATAGTCCCTTTATGACCCGGCATCTTGAGCGCAAATAAATATAACAAGGCCTTGCCATGAATTTTGCATAAGCGGCCGCCCAAACAGTAGATGATCGGGATCCGGATTCTTACTACCTCAAAGGTCGATGTCTCGGACCTAGAGTCATGCTCATCACCAAACACAACTTCCAAAGCGATCTTACCTATGGGATCGCCGATTTACCTAGTACCACACCATGAAAAACAGTGTTGGACGGTTTAAGATACTTATCTGTCAACCCCATGCGACGGAATGTCTCATAATACAAAATATTGATACTGCTTCCTCCATCCATGAGTACTTTAGTGAACTTATAACCTCCCACCTGAGGTGCCACCACCAAAGCTAGTTAACCCGGATTGTCAACCCGGGCGGATGATCCTCCTACTCCACACAATAGGTCGTTAGACCACCGCAGATAACGTGGAATGGGCTACGGTTCAACAGCGTTATCGCCCTCTTGTGAAGCTTGATCACGCTTGCAGACTAGTGGTGAACACATGATCGCCCACCATTCAAGCTGCTTTGGGTGATTACGGTAACCCGATTGCTGCCGATTCCTTGATTATTCTGTGGTTATTACCACCTTGGTTGTTACGGTTGCCATAATTACTCTGAAACCCGAGTTTGAACCGCCGCCTCCATGGAAACACGGACTGAACCACTGCAAGCGGACCACGATCATCTAGGAAAAGATCGAGTTCTTGAACTCCTTCATAGTATGACAATCCTTCAGAGATGCGTTGCGAGGCCTCCTTGATCCCATGCTTGGACGGTGATTCAACAAAGCTCAGATTCATCGCCCCACCGTTGGGCGGTTTACCTTCGGTGCCGCACATTAGCGTTAGCCACAAAATCTGAATCCGCTTTACGCTACCATTATTCCCATGGCCTCCTTGGTTGTGCTCTATCGCCCCTTCGCACCGCCATTCTTCTTTCCCTTCTCCGGTTTCTCATTATCGAATCGGGATCCTTGGTATTATCGAATCGGCATACTTTACCAAGGCTGCCATGAGGGTTCCCATGTCATTGCAATGGCGCTTGAGCCGTCCCAACTTCATCTTGATGACTTAAACCGGCAATTGCGCTCGGTGTGATAATCGCTTGACCGGCGTTAATCCGGTCGGACGAGTGTAAAACTTACGAAACCGGCGCGCAATGAGTTGTGGACTCGTTCTCTCCTTGAACACAAGCATCCGGATCCACAATGGACATGGGTACGCTTGCGTGTCTTTGAAATTGGCTATAAACCGGGCTTTCAAGCGATCCCATGACTCGGTGGAATTAGTGGCGATTTTCAACCAAGTATGGTCTGTTCCTCCAACATCATTGTGAAGTACTTTGCACAAGTTGCTTCATCTACATCTAGCATCTCCATTGCCATCTCATAACTCTCGACCCACGCCTCGGTGGTGATCCGTAGTGTAGTTAGGCACTGCGTGGACCCTTGAAATCTTTGGGCAAACGCACATTACGGAGGCCGGAATAAGGCACGACACTCCCGAGGCGAAAGGCAAGATCGGTGCCTCGTTCAACCGACGCTTGGTGAATCTGGGCGGGTTGATAACGACCCAAAGCGGCATCCCCGTGCCTGCCATGATCCACCACATCTTGAGGATTGCGATGCATGTTGCTAGACACCTCCGGTTCATCCATCGCTGCTATAACTTGGGCTCGGACGAGGGTTGAATGAATTCTATCCCGACTATATGAATAAACTTCTTCTTTGTACCACGGCGGTTTGGAGAAGATCTCTCGCCCGCCGCATCTCAAGCGGCCGCTATTGAATCACCTTCCATCGGAATGGCGCGCCAGCGTGAAGTCTGCAATCATGTTATCGAGAGGGCTCGAGAAGTGACCCGATGGTGTGAACACGTATTGCGGCGGGTTATCATTCGTCGGGGTGGCTCGTTATCCGTAGTTGATCCGGAATCGTCCTAGGCGCCTCCATCCGGTTCTGACTACTGGGTTGCTCGACCGGCGCTGGCGTCGAAAAGATTTAACCTTAAAACAAGCGGCGAGCGTGGCCGGTACTTCCCGCATTACATCCTCGATGCGGTCCGATCCAAAGATGAGTTTGGTAATTACGTACTCAGATCCGCTGTGATTGAGCATCCAGCGTCCGCTCTTGACCATCCTAACATCCTCGGTGCGGGTCCTCCTTAGCTGTGCTATTTGGTCCTTGACCATAGCGTCGCATTGTCGCGATCCAGCGTCTCGGGGTGACTATTGCGGTCGACAAAAGGTCGCCCATCGTCCATTAAACCGAGAGGACTTGCGGCCGGACGGCTACGGACTCTGCCCGCATTGCGATCCGGTGTTTCGTTGCGGTGGATGAAGGCGCAGCGTGGTACGTGTTCGCCCATGTAAATAAACAACCCGACTTGGCGGTTCAAGAAGGTCCGGAATATTGTTGCCATCGGAATATCCTTGAACACACCGCTATGAACTGGTACAAGGACTTAGTTTCGCGATGGATGACTCGTCGTCGGAGTATCTGGCCGTCTCGCCTTGAGACATCGGTTCGGATCCGATCTACATCCTCTGACATACGCTTCATGGCGGGCTTAACAAATTTGGACTCGACGCCGAGCCGTCTCGGCGAGGTCGGTGCGGATGTCGACTCGAGGCCCGATTCGCCGATCTTGCCGATGAAGACATGAATTCCGCGAAGGGACCCGATGCCGTGCTTTCGATCGGCCGACCTCGGGGCCCCATCGCCGTCGTCGATGTAGAGCTTGCGCGACGACTTTTGGTCATCCGCCGATCACGTACCCTTAAGTCCTTGAGCAGCCCTTGAGAACTTCGACACCATCTTGCGATAGCCCTACGGTGGCGCCAAGCGTAAATGGAATTAACACGTCGGATGTCCTCATGAAAGGACTTAGTCGTGGATCCATCATAGCGGGTTAGCTTGAAGGGGTTAAGCCGGACAAGGGACACGGGAGTTTATACTAGTTGGCCCTTCGATGAAGGTAAAAGCCTACGTCTAGTTGTGATGAGATTGATTGGGTTTCGATGACCGGGGGGCGAAATCGCTTGCTCGAGTCTTGAGTTGTTGTTTGTTGTCCACGAACCGCCCGCCGGGTCGCCCCTTATATACATGGGTTGGCCTTGGCCGATCTCTGAGTCCGAGGCCGACTCATACAAGTGTTGGCTCGGTCTCTCCTTCCTTATCTTACAACACAAGTTACATGACTATGGCGGTTTTACCACTCAGCCCTAATCCGCCTTTGGGCTCCGGCCTCTAAGCTTCATAGTAAAACGTCATCTTCTGAGTCTTGTGGGCTTCAATATAGTTGAGGGTGAACCGGCCCCTCCTGGGCGGTTTACACTCAGTAGTTATATCCCCAACACTCATCATTGAGTCAATGTATACTACCCAAGCCTCAAACTCTAGGTTCATCTCTTTTGTCAAGTCTCAAACTCGAGTTGAATTGTTGCTCTTGGTTAGTGAGAGGCAAGATCCATGGAGGTAGATTCGAAATAGGGGTTAGAACTTGGTGTCGGGATGCTCGGGCCTTGGTGGGGCATACACCATCAACCATATTCCTTGTCTTTGAAAAGATAGTCATGTACTCTTGTAAATATAATTATAATAAAACTACTCTAATGTCGGTCACTACCGGTCTCGGTTCCCTAGCTTAGGGTTGCAACTTGCAACTTTAAGAATCATTACGATAAAATCATCCATGAGTGTTTTTCCATCAAGGCGATGTCCTGTCACGGAAGTACCACTGTCAAATCCAAGCTTCTCCATGAACTTGAATTGAGCTTTCACCAAAGCAATCTAAGCATAAGTTCTTAGTTCCGACCATGGACCAAAAACACAAGATCGGGTAAGTCCCATAGTTCTCGTAGCCATGGCGTGGAATTCATGCCATCCTCCCAAGGCCGATTCTTTGTAGGTGCACCAAAGGATCTCCTCGGTATCCGGGCGTATGCGAGAATGCCACGTTGAACCACAACCAAACCCGTAGCACAAAACAAATATGTAATCCTAGTGTAGCACATAATGTACAAGTAAATTAAAGGATATACACCAAAAGGCATATTTACGCAAATCATACTTACATTTTCTTTATAAGAATCACTTCCTCGTGTTATACCACTTGTAAGCAAGCGGCTTCTTGCTAGTTGGACCTGCGATTGCATTTGTTCATTCAAGGACAAGCGTTAACCGAAAGTAACCCTTTAACACCACTTAATTTGTTCGGTTCAAGGTCGATGGCCTCGCCTCATAGTTGATCTTGGTAAAGCCGGGAAGAACTTGCCCTCACAATCCTTTGGGCGGCATCGCCACACTTGGTGTCAATGTCGGCTCGGCGGGTTTCTGTCTTGCAATCTGCAAGGAACAACCAAATCGAGAACCAAGATCGGGTTAAGTTCATAGATCAAATCATGGGCATCATGCAAAGAAGGAAAAGACCACAAAGTTAGCAATCCCCGCCACCGCAGCAGATAGACCACAAAGAAGGAAAAGAGGAAGTTGGACCGGGACACCTACCTCACGAAACCAGATCACCAAGAACACACACACCGCTCCTTTGGATCGATGGGCTCGAGTGGTGTCTCTCTACACGGGTCTCCGGCGTCCTCTGGATTACGGTCCACCATCTTGATCGTCTCCCTCATGTAGAATTCTACACACCTCACATCCTTCTCCTCCTTCCCTGTCCTTGAGTGGTGCCGATCAACTTTGTGATTTAGGCAGGACTAAAATTAGGTTCATGTTCTTACGACAAACTAAAAATTACGGTATATAGTTCATCATCCGGATGGTTCGGAGACATAGTAAAATCACAGTACAACAATCAATAGTTATCTTTGTAAAAACATTGATCCGTTGACCCAACAAATAGTGAAGTTAAGAATCTTTCTCTCAACACATCAAAAATCGATCTCTCGGTCTCTCCTCTACGAATAATTACTTTTTATGAATCTCTCGAACATGATTACCCCAAAAGAGTACTAGCGGTAGCTCATACAAGAAGCACATATAATTCAATCTCTTCTTCTCCATTGCTTTTCTTCTCCCATGACACCACAGGCTAGAAATTAAGCTTCCAAAACCCAAGGCGGAAGGAAGCTACGAGCTCAAAATGAAATCGCTTTGTGTGAAGCCAAGAAACCAAGCGCAAGAACCATAGCTAATTAACAAGGAGAAAGGCGCTTGCTCCTCAAGTGCAACACACATCGATGAATAGGCTCGAGGATGTGCGGCGGCACATACCTACTATGTGCCTTGCACATGGGAAGCGTTAAATCTTCTTGTCGGCTCGGACGGATCTTGGGTGATCGGGAAGCAACTGCGACCATGGACAAGGCGGTTTCGACTTTCTGCTTTGCCTCTCATCAAGGTCATAGTCATTTGGTACCTCGCTTCGTCGCGATCAAGCTGAGCCGGCCTTTGTCGACTATCACGGTCCTTGTGTCCGTGGCCGCGCGTCACACCGCCGTAGTCATCGTCGACGACGCGCCGAGATCCGACAATTTGCTCTTGCGGCTGACCACGTGGAGGAGCGCCTCCGGTAGGATGAGGCGGGTGTGGTTGATTATTCAATCATACCTATCAAAATACAATAAATAAGTCAAATGAGCGTTGTTCATTTCATTTGGGTGATAGAAAATAGCATCTCCACGAGCACGGAGATGAGCTACACAATTACGTAAAGAAAAATGAAGCAGGACATAAGAAACAAAGTGAATAGGCACAATATCAATATAACGGAGCAAATATATCCAGCATAGTTTTCCTCTACTGACATCACAAAATAAAATTTATACTATATTAAGGCGTAACAGATGCAAATCCACTCAACAAATTTGCTATTTCTCGAACTATTTATCCCATACAGCATGCAGCAACTTCAGATCTTCAGTAACATCAACTGAACATACAATAAACAGAACAACACAATTCATCTACCCACCAAAGTGACAGACAATGAATTGAAAAATCATCAGAGAGACACACTAAAAGGGACAACAAAAACAAGCACCAATTGGCATACATATTTGACGCACCTTTGCCTTTGAACTGCATGTCTGTGGCGCACACGACGCCCACCGGAAGTTTGGCGAAGTTCCTGCATGCAGAGGGGAAGCAAAGAGTAAGCCCAATTTGAGCGATTTCAAGAGGAAATTCATCGTCTCTTTCTTTTTCTGATGGAGCGAGACTCAAAAGAACAAAATCTTGCACTCAATGTGTCACGAGGTCGTGCGTGGATGCCATCCGCGGCGACCAAAGAATCCACCTCCCGAAGCGCCTTGCCTGGAGCGCGCCTATGTAGGCGGCCGTGTCGAAGCCTGCGTCCCTCCTGGCGTTGAGCGCGAGGGAGACGGCGAGCTCGCCCCCGCCCTCCTCCACCAGAGAGAACTCGCCGGCGGCAGGGCTCCGCCGCTGCTGCTATGCTCGGCTGCGGGAGCGGGAGCGGCGCCCCGGGGCGCACATCGTGGGGAGCCTGGCCAGCGCCGGCGGCAACTCCACTCGGTCCTCGGCGGCGGCAGATCTACTCGGTCCTCGGCGGCGGCAGATCTACTCGGATCTCGGCGGCGGCGTCTTGGATCTCGGCAGCGGCTCATATTGGGGGCTCGGGTGTCCTTGAGATATCCTAGGATAGAATACATAGATCGAGGGGAGCCTCGTTGGCTGTTTTTTTGCTATGTGCGGGGAAGGGAGGAGAAAACCGATGAAAAAAAAACCAACGAAAAAAACCGGACGAAAATGGTGGGACGAAAATGATGGGACGAAAATAAACCCAGAACGGAGACTACCAACTGAGACATTAGGAGTAGAGATTTATCTATCTATCTACTACCCCTATAAAAGAAAGAGAGGTGGCAGATCCAAACAATCATACCCATCCATCATCAAAATCTAATGGTCTTTAATCCTCCGGTGTTTAACGCTACCAACCACGGATTAAGCCCCATCGATTGCTAAACCTGCAGCGCCGTTAAAAAAAACTCTGCCAACAACGCACTCCTCCCACTCCCGCACGATCTCCCGCCCCTCCTGCGGTAGTTCGCCGCCCAAGACGCCGCACCCGCCAGCCACGGAGGTCGCCTGCGTTGCGTCGTTAAATCGCGACAACCGATTCGTCGCCTCCGCATCCATTATTGCCCCATTCATCGCCTCGCGCCCGCATGTGCCGCCTTCTTCGCGCCCTTTGCCACGGGAGCCGCTCAACTTGGCCTCTGCCTCGCCGCCCCCGGTCCTCTTCTGCTTCCCAACGGCCTAATGCATGTTATTCTCCGGCAGTGCGAATCTGTATCTACAGAAGCTGTTGCCACCCATCCCGTTCCAGTTCCTTGTGCCAACCGAGAGGGAGGGAGGGGGAGCACGGAGACGATGCAGACTGTAGAAGAGGTATGTAGAGACCCCTCTTCCTTTGACACCTCCAATGAGATGTTTGAATATTCATACGCAATGCAATTTTACTAGAAACAGTGATTTATGTGGGAAGTGGATTAGTTTTGTGCGCAAGGATGCACTTCAATCACCATCAGAGGCCATGCTACTTCCTTTTCTATGATTTCATCTGAATATTCAACCTTCTTTGTTGACACAATGTGCAGTGGCCGCCAAGTACCATGCATGAGATGGTCATGGTGACCCAGAAGATGATACTGAAGATTTAAGTGAAGTGGCTCAACTGAATCAAGGGGACATAGCGGTATTTTCTTCTCTTCTTGGGACTCCTACTATATTTATCTTGTTACCCATGAGACCATGACTCCCTTCGGTACAAAGTCTGAATTAAGAATTATGTCATTGTGATGTTGTGCTGGTTTATGATGTCAAACAGAGGTGTAGCACCGCTGCAGGTGCTTCGTTCTAGGTGTTGCGCAAGCACCATGAGTCCACGAGGTTGTACAAACGAGCGATTCGAGTAATAATTTTCGTTCGCGGTCAAGTAATAAACAAGTGAGCCACTTAATAAATTTCAACTCCATTGTGTAGTTTTTGACTCGACGATGCAGCTGCTGCCAGTCCCTTTGCTGAGATTCAGATTTTTTTTCTTTCCCGTTTCAGTGTGCTTGGATTGGATGGTAAGATGCTCTTCTCTTATCAAAGTTACAACATAGGGCCTTTTAGAACATAGTGTTGGTTAATGGGGCCTAGAATTTTTTGTATGATTCACTGGCTATCCTTGGTGCTGATTTACATAGCTTGCTCATTTGTTGTGTTTCAGTGGCAGAATATACCAGATGGGAAGATACTAGGCTTTTATGAAATTTTGGTTCCACTGGGTGAAATTCTTGTTATAAAGTGGTGGTCTTGCTACTGAAATATGGCCTGAGGATCGAGGATGTACTTGTTACTGCGGATGAGTTCCTGCTGTAGATTATCATGTCGATGGTTGCAAGGTAATAATAATTTTTGTAGGTGTAGACATATTTTAGTCATCAAGCTATGGTTGCACGATGTATCTGAAGGAAATATGCCCTAGAGGCAATAATAAAGTTATTATTTATTTCCTTATATCATGATAAATGTTTATTATTCATGCTAGAATTGTATTAACCGGAAACATAATACATGTGTGAATACATAGACAAACAGATAGTCACTAGTATGCCTCTACTAGACTAGCTCATTAATCGAAGATGGTTATGTTTCCTAACCATAGACATGTGTTGTCATTTGATTAATGGGATCACATCATTAGGAGAATGATGTGATTGACATAAACCCATTTCGTTAGCTTAGCACTTGATCGTTTAGTATGTTGCTTATGCTTTCTTCATGACTTATACAAAGTTCTGCAAGTATGAGATTATGCAACTCCGTTTCGGAGGAACACTTTGTGTGCTACCAAGCGTCTAGCGTAAATGGATGATTATAAAGGTACTCTGGTGTCTCCAAAAGTATATGTTGAGTTGGCATGAATCGAGATTACGTTTTGTCACTCCGATTATCGGAGAGGTATCTCTGGGCCTTCTCGGTGATACACATCACATAAGCCTTGCAAGCATTGCAACTAATGAGTTAGTTGTGAGATGATGTATTACGGAGCGAGTAAAGAGACTTCTTGGTAGCGAGATTGAACTAGGTATTGGATACCGACGATCGAATCTCGGGTAAGTAACATACCGATGACAAAGGGAACAACGATGTCGTTATGCGGTTTGACCGATAAAGATCTTCGTAGAATATGTAGGAACCAATATGGGCATCCAGGTTCCGCTATTGGTTATTGACCGAGAATGGTTCTAGGTCATGTCTACATAGTTCTCGAACCCGTAGGGTCCGCTTGCTAAACGCGTTCGATGGCGAGTTCATTATGAGTTTATAAGTATTGATGTACCGAAGGTTGTTGAGTCCGGATGTGATCACGGACATGACGAGGAGTCTCGAAATGGTCGAGACATAAATATTGATATATTGGAAGCCTATGTTTGGACTTGGAAAGGTTCAGGATGAAAACAGGAAGTTACCGGAACACCGGGGGGTTACCGGAACCCCCCGGGGGGTCTATGGACCTTGATGGGCCATAGGGAGAAGAGGATGTTGGGAAACGTAGTAATTTCAAAAAAATTCCTACGATCACGCAAGACCATGGTGATGGCATAGCAACGAGAGGGGAGAGTGTCCGTCCACGTACCCTCGTAGACCGAAAGCGGGCGTTATATCAACGCGGTTGATGTAGTAAATGCGTCTTCACGATCCGACCGATCCAAGCACCGTTACTCGGCACCTCCGAAGTTCTTAGCACACGTTCAGCTTGATGGCGATCCCGGGCTCCGATCCAGCAAAGCGTCGGGGAGGAGTTCCGTCAAGACGACGGCGTGGTGGACGATCTTGATGTTCTACCGTCGCAGGCTTCGCCTAAGCACCGCTACAATATGACCGAGGTGGAATATGGTGGAGGGGGCACCGACACAGCCAAGGAGCGATCACGAAGATCAACTTGTGTGTTCTAGGGTGCCCCCGCCTCGTATATAAAGGAGCAAGGGAGGGCGGCCGGCCCTAGGAGGCGCACCAAGGGAGGGAGTCCTCCTCCTAGTAGGAGTAGGACTCCCTTTCCTAGTCCTACTAGGAAGAGGGAAGGGGAAGGAAGAGAGAGAGGAGAGGAAGGGGGCGCGCCCCCCCCTCCTAGTCCAGTCGGACTCCCCATGGGGGGGCGCGCCACCTCTGGTGCAGCCCTCTCTCTCCCTCTTGGCCCAATAAGGCCCATTACTTCCCGGGGTTCGGTAACCCTCCGGCACTCGGTTTTCTCCGGAAACTTAGGAACCTTTCCGGTTTCGAATATAGCCGTCAATATATCAATCTTTATGTCTCGAACATTTCGAGACTCCTCGTCATGTCCGTGATCACATCCGGACTCGAACTCCTTGGTACATCAAAATACATAAACTCATAATATAACCGTCATCGAAACCTTAAGCGTGCGGACCCTACGGTTCGAGAACTATGTAGACATGACCTAGAACCATTCTTGGTCAATAACCAATAGCGGAACCTCGGATGCCCATATTGGTTCCTACATATTCTCTGAAGATCTTTATCGGTCAAACCGCATAACAACATACGTTGTTCCTTTGTCATCGGTATGTTACTTACCCGAGATTCGATCGTCGGTATCCAATACCTAGTTCAATCTAGTTATCGTAAGTCTCTTTACTCGCTCCGTAATACATCATCTCACAACTAACTCATTAGTTGCAATGCTTGCAAGGCTTATGTGATGTGTATTACCGAGAAGGCCCAGAGATACCTCTCCGACAATCGGAGTGACAAATCCTAATCTTGATTCATGCCAACTCAACATATACTTTGGAGACACTTGTAGAGTACCTTTATAATCACCCAGATTCGTTGTGATGTTTGGTAGCACACAAAGTGTTCCTCCGTAAACGGAGTTGCATAATCTCATAGTTGCGTGAACTTTGTATAAGTCATGAAGATAGCATAAGCAACATACTAAACGATCAAGTGCTAAGCTAATGAAATGGGTCATGTCAATCACATCATTCTCCTAATGATGTGATCCCATTAATCAAATGACAACACATGTCTATGGTTAGGAAACATAACCATCTTCGATTAATGAGCTAGTCTAGTAGAGGCATACTAGTGACTATCTGCTTGTCTATGTATTCACACATGTATTATGTTTCCTGTTAATACAATTCTAGCATGAATAATAAACATTTATCATGATATAAGGAAATAAATAATAACTTTATTATTGCCTCTAGGGCATATTTCCTTGAGCCTCCCACTTGCACTAGAGTCAATAATCTAGATTACAAGAATGATTCTAACACCCATGGAGTCTTGGTGCTGATCATGTTTTGCTCGTGGAAGAGGCTTAGTCAGCGGGTGCGCAACATTCAGATCCGTATGTATTTTGCAAATCTCTATGTCTCCCACTTGGACTTGGTCCCGAATGGAATTGAAGCGTCTCTTGATATGCTTGGTCCTCTTGTGAAATCTGGATTCCTTTGCCAAGGCAATTGCACCAATATTGTCACAGAAGATCTTCATTGGTCCCGATGCACTAGGTATGACACCTAGATCGGAAATGAACTCTTTCATCCAGACTCCTTCATTTGCTGCTTCCAAGCAGCTATGTACTCCGCTTCACATGTAGATCCCGCCACGACGCTTTGTTTAGACTCGCACCAACCGACAGCTCCACCGTTTAATAAAAATACGTATCCGGTTTGCGATTTAGAATCGTCGGATCGGTGTCAAAACTTGCATCGGCGTAACCATTTACGACTAGCTCTTTGTCACCTCCATATCGAGAAACATATCCTTAGTCCTTTTCGGTATTTCGGGATGTTCTTGACCGCTGTCCGATGATCCACTCGGATTACTTTGGTACCTTCTGCCAAGCTTACAGCTAAGCATCGTCAGTCTGGTACACAGCATTGCATACATGATAGAGCCTATGGCTGAAGCATAGGAACATTTTCATTTTCTCTATCTTCTGCTTTGTGGTCGGGCATTGAGTCGACTCAATCTTACACCTTGTACTACAGGTAAAAACCTTTCTTTGCACGATCCATTTTGAACTTCTTCAAAACTTTATCAAGGTATGTGCTTTGTGAAAGTCCTATTAAGCGTCTTGATCTATCTCTATAGATCTTGATGCCCAATATATAAGCAGCTTCACCGAGGTCTTTCATTGAAAAACTTTTATTCAAGTATCCTTTTATGCTATCCAGAAATTCTATATCATTTCCAATCAACAATATGTCGTCCACATATAATATCGAAATGCTCTGAGCTCCCACTCACTTTCTTGTAAATCTGAGGCTTCTCCAAAAGTGCAGATAAAACCATATGCTTTGATCACACTATCAAAGCGTTTATTCCAACTCGAGAGGCTTGCACCGGACCATAAATTGATCGTTGGAGCTTGCACACTTTGATAGTACCCTTTGGATCAACAAAACCTTCGGTTGCATCATATACAACTCTTCTTCTAGAAATCCATTCAAGAATGCAGTTTTACATCCATTTGCCAAATTTCATAATCATAAAATGCGGCAATTGCTAACATGATTCGGACAGACTTAAGCATCGCTACTGGTGAGAAAGTCTCATCGTAGTCAACCCCTTGAACTTGTCGAAAACCTTTTGCAACAAGTCGAGCTTTGTAGACAGTTACATTACCATCAGCGTCGGTCTTCTTCTTAAAGATCCATTTATTCTCAATAGCTTGCCGATCATCGGCAAGTCTACCAAAGTCCATACTTTGTTCTCATACATGGATCCCATCTCAGATTTCATGGCTTCAAGCCATTTTGCGAATCTGGGCTCACCATCGCTTCTTCATAGTTAGTAGGTTCACCATGATCTAGTAGCATGACTTCGAGAATAGGATTACCGTACCACTCAGTGCGGATTTTATTCTGGTTGATCTCTGAGTTCGGTGACAACTTGATCTGAAGTTTCATGATCTTCATCATTATCTTCCTCACTAGCTGGTGTAGGTGTTACTGAAACTAATTTACGTGACGAACTACTTTCAATAAGGAGCTGGTACTATTACCTCATCAAGTTCCACTTTCCTCCCACTCACTTCTTTCGAGAGAAACTCCTTCTCTAGAAAGGATCCATTTTAGAAACAAATGTCTTGCCTTGGATCTGTGATAGAAGGTATACCCAATTGTCTCCTTTGGGTATCCTATGAAGACACATTTTTCGATTTGGGTTCAAGCTTATCGGGTTGAAGTTTCTTCACATAAGCATCGCAACCCCAAACTTTCAGAAGCGACAACTTTGGTTTCTTGCTAAACCATAGTTCATAAGGCGTCGTCTCAGCGGATTTTGACGGTGTCCTATTTAACGTGAATGCGGCCGTCTCTAAAGCATAACCCCAAAGCGATAGCGGTAAATCGGAAATAGACATCATAGATCGCACCATATCTAGTAAAATACGATTCGACGTTCGGACACACCATTCTGTTGTGGTGTTCCGGTGGCGTGAGTTGCTGAAACTATTCCGCATTGCTTCAAATGTAGACCAAACTCGTAACTCAAATATTCTCCTCCACGATCAGATCGTAGAAACTTTATTTTCTTGTTACGATGATTTTCAACTTCACTCTGAAATTCTTTGAACTTTTCAAATGTTTCAGATTTATGTTTCATCAAGTAGATATACCCATATCTGCTTAAATCATCTGTGAAGGTGAGAAAATAACGATATCCACCACGAGCTTCAACATTCATCGGACCACACACATCAGTATGTATGATTTCCAACAAGTCTGTTGCTCTCTCCATACAACCGGAGAATGGTGTTTTAGTCATCTTGCCCATGAGGCATGGTTCGCAAGTACCAAGTGATTCATAATCAAGTGATTCCAAAAGTCCATCTGTATGGAGTTTCTTCATGCGTTTTACACCAATATGACCTAAACGGCAGTGCCACAAATAAGTTGCACTATCATTATCAACTCTGCATCTTTTGGCTTCGACATTATGAATATGTGTATCACTACTGTCGAGATTCAATAAGAATAGACCATTCTTCAAGGGTGCATGACCATAAAAGATATTACTCATATAAATAGAACAACCATTATTCTCGATTTAAATGAATAACCGTCTCGCATCAAACAAGATCCAGATATAATGTTCATGCTCAACGCGGCACCAAATAACAATTATTTAGGTCTAAAACTAATCCCGAAGGTAGATGTAGAGGTAGCGTGCCGACCGCGATCACATTGACTTTGGAACCATTTCCCACGCGATCGTCACCTCGTCCTTTGCGGTGCTCGTCTATTCCGTAGTCCTGCTTTGAGTTGCAAATATGAGCAAGTAACCAGTATCAAATACCCAGTGCTACTACGAGCTCTAGTAAGGTACACATCAATAACATGTATATCACATATACCTTTGTTCACCTTGCCATCCTTCTTATCCGCCAAATACTTGGGGCAGTTCCGCTTCAAATGTCCGGTTTGCTTGCGGTAAAAACACTCGGCCTGGGCTTAGGTCCAGACTTGGGTTTCTTCTCTTGATCAACAACTTTCTTGCTGTTCTTTTGAAGTTTCCTTCTTCTTTCCTTTGCCCTTTTCTTGAAACTAGTGGTCTTGTTGACCATCAACACTTGATGCTCTTTCTTGATTTCTACCTCCATGCTTTTAGCATTGCGAAGAGCTCAGAATTGTCTTAGTCATCCCTTGCATATTATAGTTCATCACGAAGCTCTTGTAGCTTGGTGGCGATGATTGGAGAATTCATCAATGACACTATCATCCGGAAGATTAACTCCCAGCTGAATTAAGTGATTATTATACCCGGACATTTTGAGTATGTGCTCACCGTGTAACTATTCTCCTCCATCTTGCAGCTATAGAACTTATTGGAGACTTCATATCTCTCAATCCGGGCATTTGCTTGAAATATTAACTTCAACTCTGGAACATCTCATATGCTCCATGGCGTTCAAAACGTCGTTGAAGACCGGTTCTAAGCCGTAAAGCATGGCACACTGAACTATAGAGTAGTCATCGACTTTGCTTTGCAGACGTTCACAACTTCCGTGCAGCTCTGCGAGAGCTGGCACCAGCGGTGCTTCGGGGCGTAATTCTTACGGGCAGCAATGAGGATAATCCTCGAGTTACGGACCCGATCCGTGTAATTGCTACCATCATCTTTCAACTTTGCTTTCTCAAGGAACGCATTAAAATTCAACGGAACAACAAAGACGAGCCATCTATCTACAATAAACATAGACAAGCAAAATACTATCGGTACTAAGTTCATGATAATTTAAGTTTTAATTAATCATATTAAAACTCCCACTTAGACAGACATCTCTCTAGTCATCTAAGTGTTTACGTGATCCAAATTAACTAAACCATGTCCGATCATCACGTGAGATGGAGTAGTTTCAATGGTGAACATCACTATGTTGATCATATCTACTATATGATTCACGTTCGACCTTCGGTCTCCGTGTTCGAGGCCATATCTGCATATGCTAGGCTCGTCAAGTTTAACTGAGTATTCTGCGTGTGCAAAACTGGCTTGCACCCGTTGTAGATGGACGTAGAACTTATCACACCCGATCATCACGTGGTGTCCGGGTACTCTGAACTTTAGCAACGGTGCATACTCGTGGAGAACACTTCTTGATAATTTTAGTGAGAGATCATCTTATAATGCTACCACAAACAAAGCAAGATAAGATGCATAAAGGATAAACATCACATGCAATCAATATAAGTGATATGATATGGCCATCATCATCTTGTGCTTGTGATCTCCATCTCAAGCACCGTCATGATCACCATCGTCACCGGCGCGACACCTTGATCTCCATCGTAGCATCGTTGTCGTCTCGCCAACTATTGCTTCTCGACTATCGCTACCGCTTAGTGATAAAGTAAAGCAATTACATGGCGTTGCATTTCATACAATAAAGCGACAACCATATGGCTCCGCCGATTGCCGATAACTTCGGTTACAAAACATGATCATC
Organism: Aegilops longissima; assembly: GCA_021605205.1. NCBI lineage: Eukaryota > Viridiplantae > Streptophyta > Magnoliopsida > Poales > Poaceae > Aegilops > Aegilops longissima. Next base: position 380,114,567 of record CM038676.1, on the reverse strand, counting down.
TCATACAATAAAATATAGCATCACGTCTTGACCATATCACATCACAACATGCCTGCAAAAACAAGTTAGGCGTCCTCTACTTTGTTGTTGCAAGTTTTACGTGGCTGCTACGGGCTGAGCAAGAACCGTTCTCACCACGCATCAAAACCACAGCGATATTTCGTCAAATAGACTCGTTTTAACCTTCTCAAGGACCGGGCGTAGCCACACTCAGTTCAACTAAAGTGAGAGAGCAGACACCCGCCAGCCACCTTTAAGCACGAGTGCTCGAGCGGTGAAACCAGTCTCGCGTAAGCGTCTGGCGTAATGTCGGTCCGGGCGCTTCATCTCACAATACCGCTGAACCAAAGTATGACATCTTTGGTAGGCAGTATGACTTGTATCGCCCACAACTCACTTGTGTTCTACTCGTGCATATGACATCAACGCATAAAACCCGGCTCGATACCTTTGTTGGGAAGCGTAGTAATTTCAAAAATTTCCTACGATCACGCAAGACCATGGTGATGGCATAGCAACGAGGGGAGAGTGTCCGTCCACGCCCTCGTGAGACCGAAAGCGAAGCGTTATATCAACGCGGTTGATGTAGTCGACGTCTTCACGATCCGACCGATCCAAGCACCGTTACTCGGCACCTCCGAGTTCTTAGCACACGTTCAGCTTGATGGCGATCCCGGGCTCCGATCCAGCAAAGCGTCGGGGAGGAGTTCCGTCAAGACGACGGCGTGGTGGACGATCTTGATGTTCTACCGTCGCAGGCTTCGCCTAAGCACCGCTACAATATGACCGAGGTGGAATATGGTGGAGGGGGCACCGCGACACGGCTAAGGAGCGATCACGAAGATCAACTTGTGTGTTCTAGGGTGCCCCCTGCCCCGTATATAAAGGAGCAAGGGGAGGGCGGCCGGCCCTAGGAGGCGCACCAAGGGAGGGGGAGTCCTCCTCCTAGTAGAGTAGGACTCCCTTTCCTAGTCCTACTAGGAAGAGGAAGGGGAAGGAAGAGAGGGAGAGGGAGAGGGAAGGGGGGCGCCCCTCCTAGTCCAATTCGGACTCCCCATGGGGGGGCTCGCCACCTCCTGGTGCAGCCCTCTCTCTCCCTCTTGGCCCAATAAGGCCCATTACTTCCCGGGGTTCCGGTAACCCCTCGGCACTCCGGTTTTCTCCGAAACTTAGGAACCTTTCCGGTTCCGAATATAGCCGTCCAATATATCAATCTTTATGTCTCGAACATTTGAGACTCCTCGTCATGTCCGTGATCACATCCGGACTCGAACTCCTTGGTACATCAAAATACATAAACTCATAATATAACCGCCATCGAAACCTTAGCGTGCGGACCCTACGGTTCGAGAACTATGTAGACATGACCTAGAACCATTCTTGGTCAATAACCAATAGCGGAACCCGGATGCCCATATTGGTTCCTACATATTCTACTGAAGATCTTTATCGGTCAAACCGCATAACAACATACGTTGTTCCCTTTGTCATCGGTATGTTACTTACCCGAGATTCGATCGTCGGTATCCAATACCTAGTTCAATCTCGTTACGGTAAGTCTCTTTACTCGTTCCGTAATACATCATCTCACAACTAACTCATTAGTTGCAATGCTTGCAAGGCTTATGTGATGTGTATTACCGAGAAGGCCCAGAGATACCTCTCCGACAATCGGAGTGACAAATCCTAATCTTGATTCATGCCAACTCAACATATACTTTCGGAGACACTTGTAGAGTACCTTTATAATCACCCGATTCGTTGTGATGTTTGGTAGCACACAAAGTGTTCCTCCAGTAAACGGAGTTGCATAATCTCATAGTTGCAGGAACTTTGTATAAGTCATGAAGATAGCATAAGCAACATACTAAGCGATCAAGTGCTAAGCTAATGAAATGGGTCATGTCAATCACATCATTCTCCTAATGATGTGATCCCATTAATCAAATGACAACACATGTCTATGGTTAGGAAACATAACCATCTTGATTAATGAGCTAGTCTAGTAGAGGCATACTAGTGACTATCTGCTTGTCTATGTATTCACACATGTATTATGTTTCCGGTTAATACAATTCTAGCATGAATAATAAACATTTATCATGATATAAGGAAATAAATAATAACTTTATTATTGCCTCTAGGGCATATTTCCTTGATCTCCCACTTGCACTAGAGTCAATAATCTAGATTACACAAGAATGATTCTAACACCCATGGAGTCTTGGTGTTGATCATGTTTTGCTCGTGGAAGAGGCTTAGTCAACGGGTCTGCAACATTCAGATCCGTATGTATTTTGCAAATCTCTATGTCTCCCACTTGGACTTGGTCCCGAATGGAATTGAAGCGTCTCTTGATATGCTTGGTCCTCTTGTGAAATCTGGATTCCTTTGCCAAGGCAATTGCACCAAAGATTGTCACGAGAAGATCTTCATTGGTCCCGATGCACTAGGTATGACACCTAGATCGGAAATGAACTCTTTCATCCAGACTCCTTCATTTCTCGCTTCGGCAGCTATGTACTCCGCTTCACATGTAGATCCCGCCACGACGCTTTGTTTAGAAGCGCACCAACCGATAGCTCCACCGTTTAATAAAAATACGTATCCGGTTTGCGATTTAGAATCGTCCGGATCAGTGTCAAAACTTGCATCGACGTAACCATTTACGACTAGCTCTTTGTCACCTCCATATACGAGAAACATATCCGATGTGTCCGAACGTCGTAATCGTACTTTACTAGATATGGTGCGATCTATGATGTCGATTTCCGATTTACCGCTATCGTTTTGGGGTTATGCTTTAGAGACAGCCGCATTCACGTTAAATAGGACACCGTCAAAATCCGTTGAGACGACGCCTTATGAACTATGGTTTAGCAAGAAACCAAAGTTGTCATTTCTGAAAGTTTGGGGTTGCGATGCTTATGTGAAAAAACTTCAACCTGATAAGCTTGAACCCAAATCGGAAAAATGTGTCTTCATAGGATACCCAAAGGAGACAATTGGGTATACCTTCTATCACAGATCCGAAGGCAAGACATTCGTTGCTAAGAATGGATCCTTTCTAGAGAAGGAGTTTCTCTCGAAAGAAGTGAGTGGGAGGAAAGTGGAACTTGATGAGGTAATAGTACCAGCTCCCTTATTGGAAAGTAGTCCATCACGTAAATCAGTTTTTACGTAACACCTACACCACTTAGCGAGGAAGATAATGATAATGATCATGAAACTTCAGATCAAGTTGTCTTTGAACTTCAGTAGATCAACCAGAATAAAATCCGCACTGCAGTGGTACGGTAATCCTATTCGGAAGTCATGCTACTAGATCATGGTGAACCTACGAACTATGAAGAAGCGATGGTGAGCCCAGATTCCACAAAATGGCTTGAAGCCATGAAATCTGAGATGGGATCCATGTATGAGAACAAAGTATGGACTTTGGTTGACTTGCCCGATGATCGGCAAGCCATTGAGAATAAATGGATCTTTAAGAAGTGAAGGAAATATGCCCTAGAGGCAATAATAATGTTATTATTTATTTCCTTATATCATGATAAATGTTTATTATTCATGCTAGAATTGTATTAACCGGAAACATAATACATGTGTGAATACATAAACCTACAGAGTGTCACTAGTATGCCTCTACTTGACTAGCTCGTTAATCAAAGATGGTTATGTTTCCTAACCATGAACAAGGAGTTGTTATTTGATTAACGGGATCACATCATTGGTTGAATGATCTGATTGACATGACCCATTCCATTAGCATAGCACCTGATCGTATAGTTTGTTGCTAGTGCTTTTCTTCATGACTTATACATGTTCCTATGACTATGAGATTATGCAACTCCGTTTGCCCGAGGAACACTTTTGGTGCTACCAAACGTCACAACGAATCGGGTGATTATAAAGGTACATTACAGGTGTCTCCGAAGGTACATGTTGGGTTGGCATATTTCGAGATTAGGATTTGTCACTCCGATTGTCGGAGAGGTATCTCTGGGCCCTCTCGGTAATGCACATCACATAAGCCTTGCAAGCATTGCAACTAAATGTGTTAGTTGTGAGATGATGTATTACGGAACGAGAAAAGAGACTTGCCAAGAACGAGATTGAACTAGGTATTGGATACCGACGATCGAATCTCGGGCAAGTAACATACCGATGACAAAGGAACAACGATGTTGTTATGCGGTCCGACCGATAAAGATCTTCGTAGAATATGTAGGAGCCAATATGGGCATCCAGGTCCCGCTATTGGTTATTGACCGAGAGGTGTCTCGGTCATGTCTACATAGTTCTCGAACCCGTAGGGTCCGCACGCTTAACGCTTCGATGATGGTTATTATGAGTTTATATGATATTGATGTACCGAAGGTTGTTCGAGTCCCGGATGAGATCACGGACATGACGAGGAGTCTCGAAATGGTCGAGACATAAAGATTGATATATTGGAAGCCTATGTTTGGACTCGGAATCACTCCGGGTGAAATTGGGAATTTTCTTCGAGTACCGGGGTTACGGAACCTCCGGGGGTCAATGGGCCTTGATGGGCCTTAGTGGGAAGAAAAAGGGGCCATAGTGCTGGTCGCACCTTCCCCTTCCCTAGTCCTATTAGGACTAGGAGAAGGCGCCCTCTCTCTCTCTTCCCACTTGGGAAAACCTAGTTGGACTAGGATTGGGGGAATCCTACTCCTAGTAGGAGTAGGAAACCCTGTGCGCGCCTCTCTCTCGGCGGCCAGCCCCTCCCTTCCCTCCTTTATATACAGGGCAGGGGCACCCCATGACACACAAGTTGATCATTGAGATCGTTCCTTAGCCGTGTGCGGTGCCCCTTCCACCAAACTACACCTCGAATATACCGTTGCGGAGCTTAGCGAAGCCCTGCGTCGGTGGAACATCATCATCGTCACCACGCCGTCGTCGATTGAAACTCTCTCAACACTCGGCTGGATCGGAGTTCGAGGGACGTCATCGAGCTGAACGTGTGCAGAACTCGGAGGTGCCGACGTTCGGTACTTGGATCGGTTGGATCGGGAAGAAGTACGACTACTTCCTCTACGCTGCGTCAACGCTTCCGTTCTGGTCTACGAGGGTGCGAGACAACACTCTCATCTCGTTGCTATGCATCACCATGATCTTGCGTGATCGTAGGAAAATTTTTGAAATTACTCGTTCCCCAACAAAGTGGTATCGAGCCTGGTTTTATGCGTTGATGTCATGTGCACGAGTAGAACACAAGTGAGTTGTGGGCGATACAAGTCATACCGCCTACCAGATGTCATACTTTGGTTCAGCGGTATTGTGAGATGAAGCGCCCGGACCGACATTACGCAGACGCTTACGCGAGACTGGTTTCACCGCCCGAGCACTCGTTGCTTAAAGGTGACCGGCGGGTGTCTGTCTCTCTCACTTTAGTTGAATCGAGTGTGGCTACGCCCGTCCTTGAGAAGGTTAAACGGAGTCTATTTGACGAAGTATCGTTGTGGTTTTGATGCGAGGTAAGAACGGTTCTTGCTCAGCCCGTAGCAGCCACGTAAAATTTGCAACAACAAAGTAGAGGACGTCTAACTTGTTTTTGCAGGGCATGTTGTGATGTGATATGGTCAAGACATGATGCTGAATTTTATTGTATGAGATGATCATGTTTTGTAACGAAGTTATCGGCAATGGCAGGAGCCATATGGTTGTCGCTTTATTGTATGAAATGCAATCGCCTGTAATGCTTTACTTTATCACTAAGCGGTAGCGATAGTCGAGAAGCATAAGATTGGCGAGACGACAACGATGCTACGATGGAGATCAAGGTGTCGCTACGGTGGCGATGGTGATCATGGCGGTGCTTGGAGATGGAGATCACAAGCACAAGATGATGATGGCCATATCATATCACTTATATTGATTGCATGTGATGTTAATCCTTTATGCATCTTATTTTGCTTTGATTGACGGTAGCATTATAAGATGATCCCTTACTAAATTATCAAGAAGTGTTCTCCACGAGTATGCGCCGTTGCGAAAGTTCTTCGTCTTTGAGACACCACGTGATGATCGGGTGTGATAGGCTCTACGTTCAAATACAACGGTGCAAAACAGTTGCACACGCAGAATACTCAGGTTATACTTGACGAGCTATGCATATAAGATATGACCTCGGAACACGGAGACCGAAAGGTCGGCGTGAATCATATAGTAGATATGATCAACATATTGATGTTCACCATTGAAACTACTCCATCACACGTGATGATCGGTCATGGTGTAGTTGATATGGATCACGCAATCACTTAGAGAATTGAAGGATATTTTTCTAAGTGGGAGTTCTTAAGTAATATGATTAATTGAACTTTAATTTATCATGAACTTAGTCTGGTAGTATTTTGCAAATTATGTTGTAGATCAATAGCTCGCGTTGTTGCTTCCCTATGTTTTCATATGTGTTCCTAGAGAAAATTGTATTGAAAGATGTTAGTAGCAATGATGCGGATTGGATCCGTGATCTGAGGTTTATCCTCATTGCTGCGCAAAAGAATTATGTCCTTAATGCACCGCTAGGTGATGCGGACCTATTGCAGGAGCAGATGCGAGACATTATGAGCGTTTGGCTAGCTCAATATGAGCGAGATCTGACGTTATGAACGTTTGGCCAGCTCAATATGATGACTACTTGATAGTTTAGTGCACCATGCTTAATGGCTTAGAATCGGGACTTCAAAGGCGTTTTGAACGTCATGGACCATATGAGATGTTCCAGAATTGAAGTTAATATTTCAAGCAAATACCGAGTTGAGAGATATGAAGTCTCCAACAAGTTCTATAGCTAAAAGATGGAGGAGAATCGCTCAACTAGTGAGCATGTGCTCAGATTGTCCGAGTACTTCAATCGCTTGAATCAAGTGGGAGTTAATCTTCCGGATAAGATAGTGATTGATGAATTCTCTAGTCACCATCACTAAGTTAGTAGAACTTCGTGATGAACTATAGTATGCAAGGGATGACGAAAAGATTCTCGAGCTCTTCGCGATGCTAAAATCGTGAAGGTAGAAATCAAGAAAAACATCAAGTGTTGATGGTTGACAAGACCACTAGTCTCAAGGAAAATGGCAAAGGGAAGAAAGGGAACTTCAAAAGGAACGGCAAGCAAGTTGCTGCTCGAGTGAAGAAGCCCAAGTCTAGACCTAAGCCCGAGACCGAGTACTTTTGCTGCAATGGAACTGGTCCCGGAAGCGAACTACCCTGAATATTTGGTGGATAAGAAGGATGGCAAAGTGAACAAGGTTATATTTGATATACAGGTTATTGATGTGTGCCTTACTAGTGTTTATAGTGGCCCCCGAGTATTTGATACTGTTCGGTTGCTAAGATTAGTAACTCAAACAGGAGTTCTGAGAATAAGCAGAGACTAGTTGAAGGGAAGTGACGATGAGTGTTGGAAGTAGTTCCAAGATTGATATGATCATCATCGCACACTCCCTATACTTTCGGGATTAGTGTGGAACCTAAATAAGTGTTATTTGGTGTTGAGCATAAATATGATTTGATCATGTTTATTGCAATACGGTTATTCATTTAAATAAGAGAATAAATTGTTGTTCTTTACATGAATAAAACCTTATATGGTTACACACCCAATGAAAATGGTTCATTGGATCTCGATCATAGTGATACACATATTCATAATATTGAAACCAAAAGATGCAAAGTTAATAATGATAGTGCAACTTATTTGTGGTAATTGCCGTTTAGGTCATATTGGTGTAAAGCGCATGAAGAAAACTCCATCTTGATGGACTTTTGGAATCACTTGATTATGAATCATTTGATGCTTGCGAACCGTGCCTTTTGGGCAAGATGACTAAAACTCCGTTCTCGGAACAATGGAACAAGCTCTTGACTTATTGGGGATAATACATACCGATGTATGCGATCCAATGAGTGTTGATGCTCGTGGCAAGTATCGTTATTTTTCGACCTTCACAAGATGATTTGAGCAGATATGGGTATATCTACTTGATGAAACATAAGTCTGAAATAGTTGAAAGGTTCAAAGAATTTCAGAGTGAAGTGGAAAATCATCGTAACAAGAAAATAAAGTTTCGCGATCTGATCGTGGAGATGAATATTTGAGTTCTGAGTTTGGTCTTCAATGAAAACAATGTGGAATAGTTTCACAGCTCACGCCACCGGAACACCACAACGTTATGGTGTGTCCGAACGTCAGAACGTACTTTATTATGATATGGTGCGATCTATGATGTATCTTACCGATTTACCACTATCGTTTTGGGGTTATGCATTAGAGACACCTGCATTCACGTTTAATAGGGCAACCATCTAAATCCGTTGAGATGACACCGTATGAACTATGGTTTAGCAAGAAACCTAAGCTGTCGTTTCTTAAAATTTGGAGTTGTGATGCTTATGTGAAAAGGTTTTCACCGATAAGCTCGAACCCAAATCGAGAATGCGTCTTCATAGAATACCCAAAAGAAAATGTTGGGTACACCTTCTATCACAGATCCGAAGGCAAGTTTTTGCTAAGATGGATCCTTTCTAGAGAAGAAGTTTCTCTCGAAAGAAGTGAGTGGGAGGAAAGTAGAACTTGATGAGGTAATTGTACCTTCTCCCTTATTGGAAAGTAGTTCATCACGGAATCAGTTCGATGATTCCTACACCAATTAGTGAGGAAGTTAATGATGATGATCATGAAACTTCAGATCAAGTTGCTACTAAAACCTCGTAGGTCTTCGAGTAAGATCCGCACTGAGTGGTACGGTAATCTTATTCTAGAAGTCATGTTACTAGACCATGATGAACCTACGAACTATGAGGAAGCGATGATGAGCCCAGATTCGCGAAATGGCTTGAGACCATGAAATCTGAGATAGGATCCATGTATGAGAACAAAGTATGGACTTTGATTGACTTGCTCGATGATCGCAAGCCATGTTAAATAAATGGATCTTAAGAGGAAGACGGACACCGATAGTAGTGTTACTATCTACAAAGCTCGACTTGTCGCAAAAAGGTTTTCGACAAGTTCAAGGTGTTGACTACAATGAGATTTTCTCAAGCTGTAGCGATTCTTAAAGTCTGTCCGAATCATGTTAGCAATTGCCACATTTTATGAAATCGGCAAATGGATATCAAAACTACATTCTTTAATGGATTTATTAAAGAAGAGTTGTATATGATGCAACCGAAGGTTTTGTCAATCCTAAAGGAGCTAACAAAATGTGCAAGCTCCAATGATCCATCTATGGTGGTGCAAGCATCTCGGAGTTGGAATACACGCTTTGATAAGTTGATCAAAGCATATAGTTTTATATGACTTATGGTGAAGCTCTGTATTTACAAGAAAGTGAGTGGGAGCACTACAGCATTTACGATAAGTATATGTGAATGACATATTGTTGATCGGAAATAATGTAAAATTATTTCGCAAAGCATAAAGGAGTATTTGAAAGGAATTTTTCAAAGAAAGACCTCGGTGAAGCTGCTTACATATTGAGCATCAAGATCTATAGAGATAGATCAAGACGCTTGATAAGTTTTTCAATGAATACATACCTTGACAAGATTTTGAAGTAGTTCAAAATGGAACAGATCAAAGAAAGAGTTCTTGCCTGTGTTACAAGGTGTGAGATTGAGTAAGACTCAAAACCCGACCACGGCAGAAGATAGAAAGAGAATGAAAGTCATTCCCTATGCATCAGCCATAGGTTCTATAAAGTATGTCATGTTGTATACGGATCTATTGCATACCCTACCACTAAGATTGGCAAGGAGTGCAATAGAGATCTAGGAGTAGATCAATGGACAGCGGTCAAAATTATCCTTAGTAGAATAAGGATATGTTTCTCGATTATGGAAGTGAAAAAGGTTCGCCGTAAAAGGTTACGTCGATGCAAGTTTTAACACTAATCTAGATGACTCGAGTCTCAATCTAGATACATATTGAAAGTGGGAGCAATTAGCTAGAGTAGCTCCGTGCAAGAGCATTGTAGACATAGAAATTTGCAAAATACTTACGGCTCGAATGTGATGATCCGTTGACTAAAATTATCTCACAAGCAAAACATGATCACACCTTAGTACTCTTTGGGTGTTAATCACATAGCGATGTGAACTAGATTATCGACTCTAGTAAACCCTTTGGGTGTTGGTCACATGACGATGTGAACTATGGGTGTTAATCACATACAGATGTGAATATTTGTGTTGAATCACATGATGATGTGAACTAGATTATTGACTCTAGTGCAAGTGGGAGCTGAAGGAAATATGCCCTAGAGGCAATAATAATGTTATTATTTATTTCCTTATATCATGATAAATGTTTATTATTCATGCTAGAATTGTATTAACCGGAAACATAATACATGTGTGAATACATAAACCTACTGAGTGTCACTAGTATGCCTCTACTTGACTAGCTCGTTAATCAAAGATGGTTATGTTTCCTAACCATGAACAAGGAGTTGTTATTTGATTAACGGGATCACATCATTGGTTGAATGATCTGATTGACATGACCCATTCCATTAGCATAGCTTTTGATCGTATAGTTTGTTGCTAGTGCTTTTCTTCATGACTTATACATGTTCCTATGACTATGAGATTATGCAACTCCCGTTTGCCGAGGAACACTTTGGTGCTACCAAACGCGTCTGGCGAATCGGGTGATTATAAAGGTACATTACAGGTGTCTCCGAAGGTACACGTTGGGTTGGCATATTTCGAGATTAGGATTTGTCACTCCGATTGTCGGAGAGGTATCTCTGGGCCCTCTCGGTAATGCACATCACATAAGCCTTGCAAGCATTGCAACTAAATGTGTTAGTTGTGAGATGATGTATTACGGAACGAGAAAAGAGACTTGCCGAGAACGAGATTGAACTAGGTATTGGATACCGACGATCGAATCTCGGGCAAGTAACATACCGATGACAAAGGGAACAACGTATGTTGTTATGCTTGATCGACCGATAAAGATCTTCGTAGAATATGCAGGAGCCAATATGGGCATCCAGGTCCGCTATTGGTTATTGACCGAGAGGTGTCTCGGTCATGTCTACATAGTTCTCGAACCCGTAGGGTCCGCACGCTTAACGCTTCGATGGCGGTTATTATGAGTTTATATGATATTGATGTACGAAGGTTGTTGAGTCCGGATGAGATCACGGACATGACGAGGAGTCTCGAAATGGTCGAGACATAAAGATTGATATATTGGAAGCCTATGTTTGGACTCGGAATCACTCCGGGTGAAATTGGGAATTTTTACGAGTACCGGGGTTACGGAACCTCCGGGGGTCAATGGGCCTTGATGGGCCTTAGTGGGAAAGAGAAAAGGGGCCATAGTGCTGGGCACCTTCCCCCTTCCCTAGTCCTATTAGGACTAGGAGAAGGCGCTCTCTCTCTCTCTTCCCACTTGGGAAAACCTAGTTGGACTAGGATTGGGGGAATCCTACTCCTAGTAGGAGTAGGAAACCCTGGTGCGCCTCTCTCTCTCGGCGGCCAGCCCCTCCCTTCCCTCCTTTATATCTGAGGCGGGGGCACCCATGACACACAAGTTGATCATTGAGATCGTTCCTTAGCCGTGTGCGGTGCCCCTTCCACCAAACTACACCTCGAATATACCGTTGCGGAGCTTAGCGAAGCCTGCGTCGGTGGAACATCATCATCGCCACCACGCCGTCGTCGTCGTGAAAACTCTCTCAACACTCGGCTGGATCGGAGTTCGAGGGGCGTCATCGAGCTGAGCGTGTGCAGAACTCGGAGGTGCTTTGACGTTCGGTACTTGGATCGGTTGGATCGGGAAGAAGTACGACTACTTCCTCTACGTTGCGTCAACGCTTCCGTTGCTGGTCTACGAGGGTACGAGACAACACTCTCATCTCGTTGCTATGCATCACCATGATCTTGCGTGATCGTAGGAAATTTTTGAAATTACTCGTTCCCCAACAAGAAGAAGACTGGCGCCGATGGTAATGTAATCGTCTACAAAGCTCGACTTGTTGCAAAAGGTTTTCGACAAGTTCAAGGGTTGACTACGATGAGACTTTCTCACCGTAGCGATGCTTAAGTCTGTCCGAATCATGTTAGCAATTGCCGCATTTTATGATTATGAAATTTGGCAAATGGATGTAAAAACTGCATTCTTGAATGGATTTCTAGAAGAAGAGTTGTATATGATGCAACCAGAAGGTTTTGTTGATCCAAAGGGTGCTAACAAAGTGTGCAAGCTCCAACGATCAATTTATGGTCAGTGCAAGCCTCTCGGAGTTGGAATAAACGCTTTGATAGTGTGATCAAAGCATATGGTTTTATCTGAGACTTTTGGAGAAGCCTGTATTTACAAGAAAGTGAGTGGGAGCTCTGTAGCATTTACGATATTATATGTGGACGACATATTGTTGATTGGAAATGATATAGAATTTCTGGATAGCATAAAAGGATACTTGAATAAAAGTTTTTCAATGAAAGACCTCGGTGAAGCTGCTTACATATTGGGCATCAAGATCTATAGAGATAGATCAAGGCGCTTATTGGACTTTCACAAAGCACATACCTTGATAAAGTTTTGAAGAAGTTCAAAATGGATCGAGCAAAGAAAGGTTTTTACTGTATTACAAGGTGTAAGATTGAGTCGGACTCAATGCCCGACCACAGCAGAAGATAGAGAGAAAATGAAAGATGTTCCTATGCTTCACCATAGGCTCTATCATGTATGCAATGTTGTGTACCGGACGACATATGCTTAGCTGTAAGCTTGGCAGGAAGGTACCAAAGTAATCCAGAGTGGATCATCGACAGCGGTCAAGAACATCCCGAAATACACGAAAAGGACTAAGGATATGTTTCTCGTATATGGAGGTGACAAAGAGCTAGTCGTAAATGGTTACGTCGATGCAAGCTTTGACACCGATCCGGACGATTCTAAATCGCAAACCGGATACGTATTTTTATTAAGCGGTGGAGCTGTCGGTTGGTGCAGTTCTAAACAAAGCGTCGTGGCGGGATCTACATGTGAAGCGGAGTACATAGCTGCTTCGGAAGCAGCAAATGAAGGAGTGCGGATGAAAGAGTTCATTTCCGATCTAGGTGTCATACCTAGTGCATCGGGACCAATGAAGATCTTCTCGTGACAATCTTGGTGCAATTGCCTTGGCAAAGGAATCCAGATTTCACAAGAGGACCAAGCATATCAAGAGACGCTTCAATTCCATTGGGACCAAGTCCAAGTGGGAGACATAGAGATTTGCAAAATACATACGGATCTGAATGTTGCAGACCGTTGACTAAGCCTCTTCCACGAGCAAAACATGATCAGCACCAAGACTCCATGGGTGTTAGAATCATTCTTGTGTAATCTAGATTATTGACTCTAGTGCAAGTGGGAGACTGAAGGAAATATGCCCTAGAGGCAATAATAAAGTTATTATTTATTTCCTTATATCATGATAAATGTTTATTATTCATGCTAGAATTGTATTAACCGGAAACATAATACATGTGTGAATACATAGACAAGCAGATAGTCACTAGTATGCCTCTACTAGACTAGCTCATTAATCGAAGATGGTTATGTTTCCTAACCATAGACATGTGTTGTCATTTGATTAATGGGATCACATCATTAGGAGAATGATGTGATTGACATGACCCATTTCGTTAGCTTAGCACTTGATCGTTTAGTATGTTGCTTATGCTTTCTTCATGACTTATACAAAGTTCACGCAACTATGAGATTATGCAACTCCGTTTACGGAGGAACACTTTGTGTGCTACCAAACGTCACAGCGTAAATGGGTGATTATAAAGGTACTCTCTGGTGTCTCCAAAAGTATATGTTGAGTTGGCATGAATCGAGATTAGGTTTTTCACTCCGATTGTCGGAGAGGTATCTCTGGGCCTTCTCGGTAATACACATCACATAAGCCTTGCAAGCATTGCAACTAATGAGTTAGTTGTGAGATGATGTATTACGGAACGAGTAAAGAGACTTACTGGTAACGAGATTGAACTAGGTATTGGATATCGACGATCGAATCTCGGGTAAGTAACATACCGATGACAAAGGGAACAACGTATGTCATTATGCGGTTTGACCGATAAAGATCTTCGTAGAATATGTAGGAACCAATATGGGCATCCAGGTTCCGCTATTGGTTATTGACCGAGAATTGTTCTAGGTCATGTCTACATAGTTCTCGAACCCGTAGGGTCCGCACGCTTAAACGTTTCGATGACAGTTCATTATGAGTTTATAAGTATTGATGTACCGAAGGTTGTCCGGAGTCCCGGATGTGATCACGGACATGACGAGGAGTCTCGAAATGGTCGAGACATAAAGATTGATATATTGGAAGCCTATGTTTGGACTTGGAAAGGTTCGGATGAAAGCAGAAGTTCTGGGAACACAGGGGTTACGGAACCCCGGGGTCTATGGGCCTTGATGGGCCATAGGGAGAAGAGGAAAGGGCGGCCAGGCAGGGCGCGCCCCCTCCCCTCTAGTCCGAATAGGACAAGGAGAGGAGGCGCCTTCCTCTTCCCCTTCCCAATCCTAATCCAACTAGGAAGGTGGGGAGTCCTACTCCGGTGGGAGTAGGACTCCTCCAGCGCCGCCTTTGGGCTGGCCGCACCCCTTGCTCCTTTATATTCACGAGGCGGGGGCACCCATGACACACAAGTTGATCTACGGATCATTCCTTAGCCGTGTCGGTGCCCCTCCACCATATTCCACTTCGGTCATATCGTCATGAGCTTAAGCGAAGCCCTGCGTCGGTGAAGTCATATCGTCGCGGAGCTTAGCGAAGCCTGCGTCGGTGGAGCATCATCATCGTCCCACCACGCCGTCGTCTTGACGGAACTCATCCCCGACGCTTTCTTTGGATCGGAGCCGGGGATCGTCATCGAGTGAGCGTGTCTTGAACACGGAGGTGCCGTGACGTTCGGTACTTGGATCGGTCGGATCGTGAAGACGCGTCGACTACATCAACAGCGTTGTTATAACGCTTCGCTTCACGGTCTCGAGGGTGCGTGGGACGGACACTCTCCCTCTCGTTGCTATGCCATCACCATGGTCTTGCGTGTACGTAGGAAATTTTTTGAAATTACTACGTTCCCCAACAGTATCATGTGAAATGAAGTTAGTACATACGATGTGTCGATTCATGTGATTCTTCCCTAACAGAAGGGTGATAGTGGGGTTTGTGCAGTTTAAAACGCTTGTAGTTCCATTTTACCTTTGATGCATATTTGTTTCCTTGATCCTTTTCATGTTTTTATTTTACAGCTTATCAATGCAATTTAACCTCAATTTGTATGCATCTCTTCCATATAGCCTATCAACAATTTAACCTGGATTTGTTGTTTGATAATCTGGATTTTACTTACCTTGTTCCATCATATGTTTCTATCCAGAACTATGTCACAGTTTCCCTTCAGTTGCGCCAATTTTTAGTGCTATAGACAACTCCACTGTCAATTCAGGTTTAGAAAATATCACGAAATATAACGGTCCAACTCATCTTCTTCTCGCTGATGGATAACAACCTGAGCGTGTGCCTGGTTTACAGACCTAACATTTCAGCAATGGCAGCTGGCTCCCGAGACACCTGGCCAAGTGCTCCTCCAGAACAAGTATAGCCACACACATATAGCCCTTCAGAAGCTCAAGGTGATTATTCATTTCTTGATTCTTGTTCCTCTATCTTTGAATAGACATAGAGTGATGTCACATCATCAAATACCATAATTGGTTTTAACTGGACATGGAAAATTTTAAATGTGCTCTGTAAGAAAGTAAATTCCATGGTTCTAACATTGCATCTACTTCTGGCATACCTACTTTTGTTATTCACAGAAAAGTTTATTTCTGCATTGATGAAACTTCAGTTGTCTTTGTAACTTTTATTTGTTCCCCCCATCTACAAATAATGCATGGTGCATGAGTTTAAGTTCAGGTGCTAGATGGGGTTATCCGTTGTGGAACTGGTGTTATTATAGAACTTTATTTTATCATCTGCCGATGTTTATAGACTTCTAAGTGTAGGCGGCGAGCATCTTAAAGAAGCTTCTTCTGACCATTGGCATTTCTTTGGACCAGCACCGCAAGAACATGTCACTTGAGGGGGTATGCAGTCTAATGTCTAGAGGCTCAAGATACAAGACCAAGCTTGTTATCTTCCCAAGTTGTGCTCGCAAGTACATGGTATGGTGCCTGTTTCTTTTTCTCTTTGTATTTTATATGTTCATATGTTTGCACCTCCTTAACTGCTCTCTTGTTCCAAGGCTGGTGATTCTACTCCAGATGAGCTTTCTACGACCATCCAGGTCTACGGCGACCATCACTCACGGCGGCAAGAAGCACTTGGTCGAAGTTGTGAAGGCTGTAGATGACGTGAAGGCGTACAAGGTATACGACAAGCTCCGTGTTGAGAGGATGAACTGGCATCAGTTAGGAACTTTGATGAAGATGGCTACCCGCATGGAGAAAGAGGAGAAGAAGTGATGGGATATTTATGATAGCTTGGAGCCTCGCATACCTTGTTTGATTTCTGAATATAACTTTCTGCCCACTGTTCAAATCAGCTCTTCATTTATGTGCAAATTGTCAAACAAATAATTAAGTTGTTATCCCAGGAATATTTTGCAAAATGATGTACTTATCGTCTTAGATAATATATTTATTCATTTTATAGATGACATTTTCATATTTTCTAGAACAATATAGGTTGCATTATTTTATAACTATGGATGTTCGATATAATCTGTGTTAATCCAGACATGCGTTGCACGTGCAAGTTTACTAGTTGGATTAAATGCGTGTTGTTTTGATTTTTCGTTACAACGCACGGGCTCTTTAGATATGAAAAAAAAACAGACAAAAAAGGCCGGCCCAGCAGCTACAGCGGGAGTGCGGCGACAAAGAATCAGGCGAGACAGAAGAAGTTTGACTCATAAAAAGAAAAGAAGAAGCACTCGCACTAAAAACTTTAGGTGTTGAAATAAAATCCAAAACAATAAGGTGTGCATCATGGGCGTGCCCTCGTGCTGTCCACGTAGGATTAACTATGCGACAAAATGTTCGCTTCGGGAGGGGAAAGAGGAACTAACAGAGAAAGGGATTGGCCGGGAAAGAAAGGGAGAGCTCCCCAGATGCCGCCGGCCCCTGCGCCCACCTTCTCCTCCTCCTCACGCGGCCATTCCTCTCTCTTCCTGCTGCATCCTCTTTCTTCTCGTCCTCCCACTCCCAGCTAGGGTTGCCGCCGCCGCCCCCATCTATGAATCCAGTTCCGCGGAGGTGGCTCGAAAGGGCCTAAGGTCGATGGCGCCGAGGAGGAGCCAGAGCGGCAGGAGCGGGTTGGCCACGGAGATGGCCGTCCGCGGCGTCGTCCGCAGCAGAGAGAAGGGGAGGGGAGGGCGAGATTAAAAGAGGGTCAGAGGAGGGAGAGGTAGAAGGCGAGCACATGGTGAAGCGCCACCGGGAGCTGATCTGGCCGGGAATTAGGCTGGCCGAGGCGGGAAGATTCAAGCTCAGCACGCGGCGCCCATGGAGGAGGTGCACGGCCAGGAGATTCCCGTCGACAACGAGGACGTCGACATGGGCGCGGGGGCCGCCGCGGCCGCCAAGGTTCGTGATGCGCCGGTCGATGCCACGTCTCGCTCGGCCCGTCTCCTCCTCGTCGCCGGTGTCGTCGCCGTCTTTGTTGGTGCCGAGGCGACGGCGCGGTCTGGGACGGCAGAAGGCCGAGCCCGCCGGGCGCTCCATCTGCTCGGCACTGCATGGCTGCACTCGCCAAGAAGCATTGCGATAGCTCGCTGTCCGCCTCAGGGTGCCGCCCGCTCTGTCGCTGCGTCGATGCAGCGGCGGCGCTGGTCGTGTCCACATACGTGGCGGCCGAGGAGGCTTTCACGGCGCTGACGACGCCGCTGGCGGGCAGTGCGGATGCTCCGCGAGCACCTAGGGTCATTTACGGGCGGACCACCGTCGTGTGGGCCTCCCCACGGGGCCCTTGGCGCGGCTGCGCGGTTTTCGCCGTCGAGCTCTTCTCGACCTCCCGCCTCGCCGCGCTCACGATTCTTCGCCGCGCCGGTCGCGTCCTCGCCCGTAACTCGCTCCACGGCGCCAGAGCATGCATCGGGGGTGGGATTGTTACCCTCCGGCCCAGGCTCTTCGAGCTGGTGCTTAACGTGATGGCTTGCCGACGGCGTGCGTAGGATCCAAGAGATCGTCCAGGAGACGTTTGCATTGAGCGGCGCGCCAAAGACGCCGGGACTTCTTCCGGCGCTTATTTGGTCGACCGTCTCCAGCGGCGCTTGTAAGCCTTCGACAAGGCATGACGCGTTCGTCGGTGCCCTCATCGATGGTCATCGATGAACAGCATAATGCCGGGCGCCGAGACGGGGAGAAGAAGGGCGAATCGCCGTGCTCTTGGAGCACCAAGAAACCGATCCCGGTATTACACCGACACCATCGTCAAAGGCATCGTCTTGGTGAGTACTAGCATATTTTGCAAAACGCTGCGTGACACCAAAGACCATGATGTGTGCCATTTTGGCGATCTGTGAGAGTGAGAGTGTGAGTCTGTGACAACATGGTTGCTATGCCTATGCCGACATTCAAGTCATCGCCATCGCCGCACCGACACATCGGCGCTGACCACGGAGTGGGCGATGGCGCTGCTTGTGAAGCACCCAGAGGTGATGCGGAAGGTGAGGGCTGAGATAGACGCCAACGTCGGCATGGGCCGACAGGTTGAGGAGTCGGACATCACCAACCTATAACCTACCTTACCTGCAGTGCGTTGTCAAGGAGACCCTTCGGCTGTGCCCGTCGGCCCAATCATCCCAATGCACGAGGCCATGTAGGACTGCACGGTGGGTGGCTTTCATGTCCAGCGTGGCACGATGATTCTCGTGAATGGATGTGCGATCCACCGGGATGTCAATATCGGGATGCGCCGGAGGAGTTCGGCCGGAGCGGTTCTTGAAAGAGACACGGTCACCACGCCCATGCCGCCGTTCGGGCTTGGTCGGGCGATGCCCGGGAAGGGTGGCGCGCGCCTTGTCGCTTGATCGTGGCAGCACTCGTGCGATGCTTTGAGTGGGATGTTGGTGAAGGCGACACCATTGACATGGCGAAGGTGGCGGGTGACAATGCCAATGGCTGCCGCCGGAGTTTGTCAAGAGCGTGCTCTCTGCTTCCACTTGATGGGCTGCGGTCTGCATGGTCGTGGACAGGTTTCTATAGGAATAGAAGAACCTGGATTGAAATTGTGTAGCAATGGTGCACTGGTGCAGCAAGATTCCTTTAGATGATATCCGAACATTACAAGTCCATTGGATGATATTGAACATTACAAACCTTTTTTTTTTTGAATCGGTGACGGCAACAGAGCCAAAAACAGTTCGATATGACAAGTAATGAAGTAAGTTTATCTGAGTACCTTGCATTTCTGTGTGTAAAACAGAAACAGATGAAAATTACCCAAGGAAACGCCAACAAAATCGACAATCAAAATTTGCAAAAGTCGGTAAGAATTACAACCCGATGCGACAATCAAATTTTACAAAAGCTGTATAATGCAAGGTGAGAAATGATCAAGGTCATACAGAACTTGAGTTTCTAGCAGCAGAAAAATCTTCTGATTCAAAGATCGAGAAATGCTCTTATGATTCAGAGATCGAGAAATGCTCTCATGGTTAACATGAGTGCTTTGATTCAGAAATTAACGCTCTTTTATTGACTGGTGATTTCTGGATTTAGACACAACAAATATACCTCTGGCCTCGATAAAACTACAATACACACAATCAATATAAAAAAAAAACCTACAAGGAACAAGTTGAGGCACGCAAGCAGATATCTTCGCTTGTAAGAATACATTCTTTACGTGTGTTGCTTTTGCACTTTTCTATCTTAAAATTTTAAAGTTTTAGATAGTTGCAAATATGCATGTACTTTGAGCATGATGAAATAACATCCCTGATACGAACAAGAAAGTGGATGGGGCGCCTTTCCAACCCGGCACCGCCTCAACTTCCTCTTAGGCGGCGCCACTGGGTGGCGCCCCAACTACTAGTTTTGTTAAAAGAAAGGTGTTGAAATAGAACGGAACGCCGCCGCCTCTTTTACTCAAAAAAAAAAAAGTGCGCGACATGGCCTCTCAGCAACCTCCGCCGCCGCCGCCGAAGGAGAAGAAATCCCCGCCACCCGCTCCCACCACCATATGCGCCCTCGGCGACGACCTTCTGCGCGAGGTATTCCTCTGCCTCCCCTCCCTCCCGAGTCTCGTCCGCGCCTCCCTCACCTGCACTCCCTTCCTCCGCGCCGTCCGCTCGTCGCCTGCATTCCGCCGCCGGTTCCGCGACCTCCACTCACCCCCGCTCCTCGGCGTCTTCGTTGAGATCCACGAAGCCGCCATGCCCACCTTCGCGCCGACCCGCCGCCGGTCCAACGTGGACCACGCCGCCGCCATCCGCGGCGCCGATGTCTTCCTTACCCTGCTCCCCGAAGACGATAAGGACGCCGATCGCGAGTGGTCAATGGAAGACTGCCGCGACGGATATGTGGTTCTCGTCAACTGGGAAATCAAGCAAATGGCTGTCTACGATCCCCTCACACGGGCCCTGGATCTCTTCTCCGCGCCACCGGACGAGATCTGCAGCGACATGCACGTTGAGTTCCACATGCTCGCCTCTGAAGAATGCCACGGGCGGTTCCGCATTGTCTCTGTCTGTCATGACGAGTTGGGGGCGCAAGCTGCCGTGTTCTCATCAGATACCAGAGAGTGGCAGGTTTTCCCGTTTTCAGAGGATGATCACTGCAATCATGATGGTACAATGGTGAATGGGTTTGTTTATTGGACATTTACAAGCGGAGCCAATATCCTTGTGCTGAATACGGCTACACTGCAATTCTCGCAAATCAATCCGCCGCTGCATATGGAAGGGCAAGGGGAATTTAAGCCTGGTGAGACCAAGGATGGGAGGCTCTGTTTGGTTTGCACGGTTAGATTCACGCTTGTTGTCTGGGTCTGGGGACCGGATGATGACGACGTTCATAGATGGATCCTGGATAAGACATTTCCGATGCAGGATGCAATTACTCTGCATGATGATTGTGCTCTCAATGTTGTGGCGATTATCGGTGGTTTGGTGTATTTTTCTACTTCTTGTCAGAGGCATTCGAATTCTTGCTTTTTCATGTCCTTCTGCCTTGAAACAGAGGAGCTGAATAAGCTCTGCCCTGTCACTCCCTGCTCTATTCGTTCATATCCGTACATCATGGCGTTCCCTCCTTCATTGATATGCAATAAGGTGAACCCTCAACCTGAAGGAGCTTGACTAAGGCTAGTCATAGTGGGAGTAACTTAACAAGTAACATAGCGCACTTCGAGAAATTTTTGCTTATGTGGCATGTAGTTAATGAGAAGTGGTAATATAATATGTTACTGTAACATAGCGCTTTCCAAGACAAGATGAGTCTACAAGCTAATTAATGAAGTCCTCTATGACACTACTATTATGTTACTTTGCACTATGAAGGTAGTAATGCATGACACTAGTATAAGTTACTCCCCACTATGACCAGCCTAAGCGGAAGAATAAAAACTGGAACCAGATAATGTTACTTTCTCGCTATAGAGTAAAAACCAAGATGTCCCAGGGTTGTTGGGAATTGTCCGTCATTTGTGTAACCTTATCATGTATCAATATCATTAATAGCTGACATGATAGTGCTTTTGTAACTCGAAAGTGGCTGAAGCTCACTTCTATCTTTATTTTTACCAATATAAAAAGACCCAAAGGAGAAGATCCAATTAATCTCGATCATCAAATCATATCAATTCAACGACCTAGACTACTTCAATATCGAGCACTCAACACGTTTAGCATGCACTTAATTTCATGCCAAATATAATGCTAATCACATAATAACACATAAATAATATTCTACTTAATATCCGCATGCACTTAATATACTTTCAAATTAATGTGCATTGCACGTACACGTTGACTAGTGTTTAGAAAAAGTATTCTACGGGGATCTACAATATTTCCTAAGTGCATCGAGAAACTCACATGGTTCTCAGTTACTTTCTAGCCAGATTGCTTAAGGTCTCTTGCATGCATATACATGAGCAAATATCTTCAGTTAGCTCTCTGTCCTTTGTAGAAACTTGCTAATAGTGTAAATGGTAAGCTAAGTGTTGACCTAACTATGAATTTGTAGCCTTCACCGTATCAATAAAGTTAGGCAAAGGTACAACTTGCAAGATCAGTTTATAATTGACATAAATGAAGCTACTCCTTTTGTACCAAAATACTTGTAGTTGGGGAAACTTGTACAGTTGTACTAGTTTCCCCCACCTACAAGTATTTCGGTACAATGGTAGTAGATTTTATTTTTCAATATCTTTGTCAATTATACATAGGTATTTCATCTGCGCAACTGGTCATTTGGAAGTCCAGGTTTGGAGTTTTGATGATGAAGCAGATACTTTGAGAAACTTAGCGCCCAAGTGTCTACTAAGCACCTGCAGAACTCTTTGTATGGTTGACCATAGTTGATTGATCTTTCAGGGTCAATAGTACACATTTTATCAAAACATTTTCCGTGAGGTGTAGACTATTGATAGACTGCAATGTGAACGATGTAATTATCTCAAACTACACCTGTAAGGGCAAATGAGTTTTATTTCTGGTGAGACGGGTAGGAAGCCCTCTAACCGTTGTGTTTTTCAACTCATGCTTGACGTCTGGGTGAAATTCGGGGCGGGCGGCGACTCGGTGGCGGTTGACCCAGGGCGGCGGCGTCCCGTGGGCGGCTCAGCAGATCCGGGGCGCTGGCGAGTGGACCCAGGTGTAGTGCGGCCCGGCGGTGCGATTCCGCTGGCGGAAATGGCCGGAATCGCAGGCAGCGAGCGGGTAGCGACGGTGGTGGGTGGCTGCGGGAGGGGATGTGGGGAACGCGCGCTGGAATGCCCCCCCCCCCCACCCCCAACCGCTTTCGTGGGATACAGGGCACCAACGGGGCGGGAGGAAACCTGGGTTTTCGGGGGTCGGAGGGGGCAATTTACCGCGCCCCTTAATTTTTTTAAGGGTCAAACGCGTTTACAGTTTTTGATCGGGTCACTTTTTTGGTGCAAAGCCGTAAATTGACGATTATTTTGTGGGTGGGGGTGATATAAGCGGTCTGCTAGAGATGCTCTTAGTGTTTTGCGATGCGCGACATGACTCTAGAATTTTTTTTTTTTGAGGGTCGGCTCTAGATTTGTTTTTTTTTTTTTTTTGAGGGATGGGTCGGCTCTAGATGCTCTTATCCCCGAACCAGTCACGCCTATGTGATTATGGGCTTAAAGGGCTTACGGCCTTTGGCCCTTGCTTTCCTAGGTGTTGAATAAAACGGAACGCCACCACCTCCTTCACTCATTTCCAGTGCGCGACATGGCCTCTCAGCAATCCCTGCCGCCGCCGCCGCCCCCGCCGCCGAAGAAGAACAAGAAGAAGAAATCCCCGCCACCCGCTCCCACCACCATATGCGCCCTCGGCGACGACCTTCTGCGCGAGGTATTCCTCTGCCTCCCCTCCCTCCCGAGCCTCGTCCGCGCCTCCCTCACCTGCACTCCCTTCCTCCGCGCCGTCCGCTCCTCGCCCGCATTCCGCCGCCGGTTCCGCGACCTCCACCCACCCCAGCTCCTAGGAATCTTCCTCAACATCCACGACCCCGCCTTGCCAGCCTTCGCGCCCACCCGCCGCCGCTCCGACGTGGACCACGCCGCCGCCATCCGCGGCGCCGATGTCTTTTTTACTCTACTCCCTCAAGACGATAAGGACTTCGATCCGGAGTGTACAATAGAAGACTGCCGCGATGGATATGTCATTCTCGTCAACTGGCAAATCAAGAAAATGGCCGTCTACGATCCCCTCACACGGGCTCTGGATCTCTTCGCCGTGCCACCGGAGGAGGTCTGCAGCGACATGTACGTCGAGTTCCACATGCTCGCCTCTGAATGCCACAGGCAGTTCCGCATTGTCTCTGTCGCTCATGAAAGGCGGGGGGCGCAAGCTGCCGTGCTCTCATCAGATACCAGAGAGTGGCAGGTTTTCCCGTTTTCGGAGGATGCCAGCCCGCCGGACGATGGTTTGGGTGGTACAATGGTGAATGGGTCTGTTTATTGGACATTTGCAAGCGGATCCAATATCCGTGTGCTGAACGCTGCCACACTGCAATTCTCGGAAATCAATCCGCCGCTGCATATGGAAGGACAAGGGGAATTTAAGCCTGGTGAGACCAAGGATGGGAAGCTCTGTTTGGTCTGCGCGGTTAAGCTCACGCTTGTTGTTTGGATCTGGAGACCCGACGATGACGGTGTTGATAGATGGATCCTGGACAAGACAATTTTGCTGCAGGATGGTCTGGGTGGTGATGTTGCTCTCAATATTGTGGCGATTATCAGTGGCTTTGTGTATTTTTCTACTTTTTCTGAGATGAATCAGGATTCTTGCTTGTTCATGTCCTACTGCCTTGAAACAGAAAAGCTGAATAAGCTCTGCCCTGTCACTCACTCTTACCATTCATATCCCTACATCATGGGGTTCCCTCCTTCATTGGTATGCAATAAGGTGAACCCTCAATCTGAAGAGGCTTGACTAGGCCGAAGAAGAAAACTGGACCAGAGAATGTTACTTTCTCGCTAGAGTAAATCAAGATGCCCCGTTGTTGTTGGGAATTGTTAGTTATTTGTGTAACCCCATGATATATCGTTGTAGCTGACATGATATTGTTTTTGTAACTAGAAAGTAGCTGAAGCTTACTTCTATGCTTGGAAGAAGTATTCTATGGGGATTAACAATGTTTCCATAATGCCAAATGGGAACTCAGATGGTTCTCAGTTACTTAATTAGCTCTTTGTCCTTTGTAGAAAAATGCTAATAATGTAAATGTGAAGCAACGTGTTGACCTAACTGTTTATTTGTAACCTTCACTGTATCAATAGAATTAGGCAAATATGCAACTTGCAAGATCAATTTGCAGTTGACATAAATGAAGCTAGATTTTATTTTGCATTATTTTGCTCAAGTATGCATAGTTGGATCCTATCAGTGTAACTGGTCATTTGGAAATATTGTGTCAGCCTAGCTATTTGGAGCAAGTCCGGGTTTGCAGTTTTGATGATAAAGGGCCAGTTTAAGCGTCTTTTAAGCACGCCATGCTCCACGAGCAATGGTATTGCAGCTTGAAACACACATTTGAAATTTGCTCAAGCTGCTGTTCCCGAATCAACCCCAAGGACTCTGCCTCCCACCTCCTGAAGATACCGCTGCCTCCAGTCCTTGAATCACTCGGTATGCAACTGCGTTATGCTGTATAGATGGAGTTCATGTAGACTGTTGTGATAGTTGGATTCCTAGTTACAGCTCTAATGCCCCATTTTGCATCCAATTGCATGCCATGCAATAGTTTTCACGCCAACCACAGTGCCTGCTTTGCTAAGCTGAACCGTTTTGTTGTATGTCAGTTTTTTCTTGGCCTAATTTCAAGAACTTGTAGAACTCATCGCATGGTTGACCACAGTTGATTGATCTTTCAGGTCAATGGTACACATCTTTTTGAAATATTTTCTGTGGTGTAGACTATTGATAGACTGCAACGCGAACACTGTAATTTTCTCAAATCGAGCTGCCGCTACTCCTGGAAGGGTGGGAAGCTCTGTAACGTTTGTGTTTTTCAACTCATGCTTGATGTCGGGGTTTGGAGAGCCAGCGATGACGGTTTGTGGAGATGAATACTGGACAAGATGATACGGACATCATAGGTGATGCTAGTGATGTCGAGGGATCAATACAGCGAAATATTTACGCTCCTAATTATTTTCAGTTGAGTGAAGATGGCGCGGTGGACAAATCATTGAACAATCTTTCTTGTTTTGTTCTGAGCGCATGCAATTATGGCGTATTTCTTGATTTGGTCCCGGGAGATAAGAAACATACTGATCAGCCCTTGAGCTGTGCATCCTCAGGCCACAAGGTTGTACGTATGGATGAGTTTACATGGGAATATTCTAATCGGAGATATAGAGGCGTTGTATGCTGGTTTAAAAGGAAATCAATGCAATTTAGATTTTTATATTTATTCTTGCCGGGCAAAGAGACGTATGAGAGAGGAACATGTAGGGTGTGTTTGATTTGAGAACGAAGTAGAATGGAATGTTATGATTCCATTCCGCGAGAGTGGGTTGGTTCTGTTCCTGTGTTTAATCAGGACAATTGAGTGGAATGGAATGATTACATCTCGGTGTTTGGTTGGAGATGGAATTGGATGGATTTAGTTCAGCTCATCTTGTGTATAGAAATATTGAGATTACCACTATGTACAATATTAACAGTTATAACTATAGTTTTAACGACATTTTTGATCGAATATTTACATTGAATTGAATTTTGACATCAAACAAACAAAACAAAAACAAAGATTAAAAAAAATCAACCGGCATCAAACAAAATCAGGAAAGATTTCCTTCTTTGATAAACATTGAATTGGATCGATCGGATCGATGTGAGCAAGGCAGCCCATGCCGGCTTCACAACACGCTACTGGATCAATTGATCAAGGTGCTTTGAGCTAGCTTTCAACGTACATCTCTCTCCTCTGAATGAATCGATCCAGTGCCTTCACCAACAGGCGAGGGCCTCCCACCGGCGGCGCCAGGTGCGAGACGGGATGATGTGGAGCATGGACGGCGGGATGAAGGTCAGCAGTTCCGTCGCCGGCTCGCTATCCTCCGAGCATGACGACCCCGTGGATCTGCACGATGTTTGACGCCAGATCCACGCAAGGATGGCCGATGTGCTGCATGCCTCCCCACTACGCTGCTCGCCTCCTCCCGCCATTCGCGTCATGTGCCGTTGCTAGCTAGCCCCACTGCTCTCATGCAGCTCCTGGACCGCTGTAACTACTCCCATGGCAGCAGCGCCGTCGCAGATCGGGAGAGGGGAGAGCGGCTGTGGAGAGTAGCTTCCTCACATGGCAGCTCGCCGCTCGCCTGCCCTGCTGGTACCTCGCCGTCGCCCCTCTGGGAGGGGAGGGAGAGGCCGCGCCGGAAGGGAGAGAGAGGTGGAAGTGGCCGCCGGAGTCGCATGTCGAGAGGGAGAGAGAGATGAGGGAGTTGCGGGGTCAGTGCGTCGGGAGGGCGAGAGCGAGCAGTTCCGCGTCGTTCCGCCGATTCGGAGGTATGACCCCGTGCCGCATATTGAGGGAACATGCCGTTCCAGGGAATCAGTGGGTTCCGGTTCCATCTGTGAACTAGACGCGAGAAAGAGGCTCGGGAACGGGTTGGACCTATGATATTTCAGTCCGTGAATGTAACCAAACACACTCGTAGAAGATGCAGCGCATGAAGTCTTTTTTCCTGTGAACCAATTTTTGGTCGGA
Source organism: Aegilops longissima (assembly GCA_021605205.1). Taxonomy (NCBI): domain Eukaryota; kingdom Viridiplantae; phylum Streptophyta; class Magnoliopsida; order Poales; family Poaceae; genus Aegilops; species Aegilops longissima. The sequence goes on along the minus strand of CM038676.1, from coordinate 380,087,116 downwards.
TGGTTAGAGGGATTGTGGTATCACCAGTCCATCAGGGTTCAAATTCTGGTGCTCGCATTTATTTTTGGATTTATTTCAGGATTTCCGGTGATGCGCATTCAGTGGGAGGAGACGTTCCCGTCGACGACGAGGTGACTATGGTGACTTTGTAAATTTCAAGATGATATGCCGGCTCAGTCTTTCGGAGGTGCTCATAAGGGTAGAGTGTGCGTGTGTGGGTTCATAGGAATGAGTGTATGCGCGTGTATATGAGCGCTTGCGTCTGTACTGTGTTAAAAAAGTCTTCTTTCCTTAACACCTCGTTCGGATGTAGACATTGGGCCTCCGAATTTGATATTGGCATTGGTTAGGCCCGAATACCATTGTTCAGATGGTCTTGGTATTCAGACTTGGAAACGGACCAAGATATTGGCCCATCCGCGGCAACACGCGCGCCTCCACTTCTCCAATCCAAAGCCTCATCGCTCGGTTTTCCTTGGTATTCGGTAGTGCGCGAGCCCCCTTCCCATGGCAGCCGGCCCTTCCCCTTGGTCAGAACCTTAATCCTTAAAATTTCCCTCTAATCCCAAATCTGGTGGGTGTATGGATCCCCATCAGCAACCCGATTCAAGGTACGTATCTTCACTTGTCATGTAGATCTGGATTAGTAATGCAAATTTCATCTGAGGTAAATTGATATGTTGTACAAGTGATGGATGCCTAATTACTTAATTATTGTGCAGTTGCATACTGTCAGATCAAGTAGATTGGTTTCTTATATAACTGAAAAGAACAACAGAAAAAAGAGGAAAATTATTATCTTGATGGAACTCTACTTCGAATCGGTTCTTTTTGGGATTATCTTGAGGAAGGATTGGTTGTTGATGTTGAATGAGAAGAGCGGTGTTTGATTGGTGCCTTCTGGATATTATGTATGCTGGTTGGCTGCAATGTAACCGTAAGAGCATGTGGTTCTAATGATGGTTAAAACATGTATCTTTTGGATATTATGTATCGTGTCTTTATGATGGTTAAAACATGTATTTTGAGCTTGCCGTTGTCAACTGGATATAACTTGTGCTACATGTCTGACACTCACTTTTATTGATGTCAAATGCCGCTATTTTGTGATGCTCTTGTACAAGTGATGCTACTATATAAGTAGTGTTGTTGTTATATGATGTTGTTGTACAAGTGTTGTTGCTGGTACGTATGTAAGTTTTGCCGTTTTGTGCTGCTATATAAGTAGTGTTGTTGTTGTTATAATATTGTTGAAGAGACTGATTCAAAACCGAAGACGGTTTCGTTTCAAGGAGGAGAGGATGATACGGACAACATCAGTGATGCTAGTGATGTCAAGGGATCAATACACATGGGTGTACAGATGTACACCCAAATTTTTTGGCCACAAAATCGTAAATAGGCATATATAAGCCCAATAGGCCCAGTTCATGTCTTGAGGAGCAGCCCCTACTTCTCCACGCAAGCTCGTACGGGACGAGAGAAAGAGACTCACGCATCCAACTTTTCTTCCCCGCATGTATAGAGTGAGAGAGACACGTGTAGAGATTGAAAAAGAGTTGGAGATACACCACGATCAATTCCGTTGCAATCAGTGGTGTATATATACACAGGATGAGCAACTCTCGATGCTCAACTAATCTCTACAATGAGCTATTAGCTGAGTGGAAGTAGGAGATGTGTTAGAGCTAGCTAAAAAATAAGAATAGGGTTCAGCTGTTACAATTCCAATGGAATAATATACTGCCTTTGTAACTTTTTATAAGACATTTTTAGAGTCTATGACAGTCAGTATCAAGAAAGTCTTATATTGAGTTACACAAGAAGTAATATACATGCATGCACACGATTCAACACCACGGACATGGCGGCAGCGTAACCCTCTACCGATGGTGAGCCACGGTCAGGCAAGGGAGGCAGCGGGGCCGGAGCCCCCATGGTTTCTGCGGAGGATATGGGCAAGCCCCGCAATGCTGTGTTCGCGGCTGCCGGTGGGGAGGAGCAACAGGAATGTGATGCTCAGAGGGTGGGGCTGAGCGTCGCGGCGACCGCAGCAATCGCCGACCCCTAGGAGGAGAACGGTTCCCATCCAACTCTGAAATTACGAAAAGGAGAAAAAGATCTTCTCTATTTTGTAATTTTTTATCTTTGAGGTATTGTTGGTATTTTAAACAATTTGTGCTTGTATTCCCATGAACCATTTGGCTTCTATATTAGGGTGATTTTTTTTTGAACACCCAGTATTGAATTCTTTTTTTTGATAAAGGGCTTTTCATTGAATTGAAATATCGAGTTGATACAACCGCATCAAAAATCACCCGGCCTTTGCATAGCTAGATGCACACAGCCAAAAGTTCGAAGTACTGTAAACCGAAATAAAGTGGCAAAACAACCAGAACAAGAGGAAAATAAAAATGCCTATAGGGAGGCCGATCCTAACCAAAGATCACACCGCCATCCATGGGGGTAAAAAATCTCCCTGGCCGAACGCTCCAGCCGAGTAGAAGCCATCATAAAAAGGTCTCTGTCCTCCGGCCTCTGCAGGATAGACCACATATGGAGCCATCTCGAACATATATGAATAACCTGCATAGGAGATGAAACGCATTTACGGTTAAAAACAATGTCATTCCTAGTGAGCCACAGCGCCCAACATAAGGCAGCCACTCCCACAAGAATGTGTTTAGAAAACTGTTTATCTATACCCCTCAACCAATTGCCGAACATATTCCGTGCACTACATGGAGGATATAGTTTCGAAGCTATTTGGACAATGGCCCATACAGATCGAGCAAACTTGCAATCAAAAAATAAGTGCTTAATGGACTCATCATGGTGGCAGAAAACACATGTTTTGCAACGTTGCCAGTTTCGTCGTGCCAAATTGTCCCTAGTTAAGATAACTCCTTTATTGAGAAACCACAGGAAAAGTTTCACTTTTAAAGGAATCTTCAGCTTCCACAATTTTCTATTGTCAATTGGAACCTCGTTATGAACCAATGCATCATACATAGATTTGACCGAAAACTTCCCACTCTGATGCAGTTTCCATTTAAAGATATCTGGTTCTGCCGACAGTTGGATGGCTCCCAATCGGGTTAGCAAATCATCCCATGCTGCCAAACGAGGTCCACTGAGGGTTCTACGAAAAGAAATATCTGGGTTTTCTTGGCCCAACACATGCTTAACTGTGACAAACTTATGTCTAACTATCCGATATAAGTTTGGGTATTGCATGTTTAATGGGGTGGTCCCGAGCCAAGTGTCTTCCCAGAAACGTATTTGGGAGCCGTCCCTAACCGAGAACGTTCCAAATTGGAAAAAGAATTCTTTAGCTTTCATTACCCCACTCCAAAAATGTGAATCGCCCGGTTTCCAGTAGACTTGGGAAATTGCTTTGGAGCCTACGTATTTATTACGAATGATTTCCTGCCAAACACCATTCTCAGTGAGTAATTTGTATGCCCATTTGCTGAGCAATGCAATGTTTTTGATCTCAAGATCCTAGATTCCAAGGCCCCTTGGCTTTTAGGACGGCATAATATATTCGACCTAGCCAAACGATATTTCTTGGTTTCATTATCACTTTGCCAAAAAAATCTTGATCTAAAGTAATCAAGATGTTGGAGCACTCCTTTTGGCAGATGAAAGAATGATAGCATGTAAAGAACCATATTGGTAAGGACCGAGTTGATTAAAACTAATCGCCCCCCATAGGACAAGAGTTTGGCCTTCCAGCTAGCCAACCGTTTCTCCAGTCTCTCTTCAACATGCTTCCACTCAGCGATTGTCAATCGCCGATAATGAATAGGGATACCTAGATAGCGAATCGGAAAATGTCTTAGTTGACAGCCAAAGATTTCAGCATAATCTTGTGAGTTTTCTGCGGCCTCGCCAAAGCAGAAGAGTTCACTCTTGTGAAAATTAATCTTAAGTCCAGAAAGTTCCTCAAAATCACATAACAGCAATTTGAGGTTTCTAGCCTTTTCTAAGTTGTGGTCCAAAAACAAAATAGTGTCGTCCGTGTACTGTAAAATTGATAGGCCTCCTTCTACTAAATGAGGAATCACCCCGGTGATTTGACCAGCTAACTTGGCCCTCTCAATGAGAGTAGCTAGCATATCAGCCACAATATTGAACAAGATGGGCGATGCGGGGTCCCCTTGACGGAGCCCCTTCCTTGTCTGGAAATAGTTGCCTACATTATCATTTACCTTAATGGCCACGCTACCTCCGGACACAAAGCTCTCAACCCATCGGCACCAAGTATCGGAAACCCTTTCATACGTAATGTTTGTAACAGAAAGGGCCACTTCACTTTATCATAAACTTTCTCGAAGTCAATTTTAAAAATGACACCGTTCAACTTTTTATGATGAAGCTCATGGACAGTTTCATGTAGGACAGCAATACCGTCCAAAATGTTCCGTCCTTGCATGAAAGTTGTTTGGATTGGTTTGACTACATGGTCTTCCACCCTGTTCAGCCGGTTAGTCGCGACTTTAGTGAAGATTTTAAAACTTACATTTAATAAGCAAATCGGTATGTATTGTTGAATCCGACTAGCATCTTTCATCTTGGGTAAAAGAATAATTTCCCCAAAATTAAGATGGGAAATGTCGAGTCTATGAGCATGCAGTTCATTGAACAATTGAACCAAGTCAGGTTTTAACATATCCCAAAATTATTGATAGAACTCCGCCGGGAAACCATCCGGGCCCGGAGATTTGTTATGTTCCATTTGAAATACCGCAGTCCGAATTTCCTCCTCTGAGAAAGGAGAGGTTAGGAATTCATTTTTCGCAGCGGAAACTTGCTGAATTTCATGACAAATAGTCTCATCCATCTCAAGCGAAGTTTTCAAAGATGGACCAAACAAATCTTTATAGTACTTGGTAATAAAGTTCTTTAGAGAGGCATCCCCCTCAATTCGACCCTCCTCCCGATCAAGAGCGAGGATTTGTTTCTTTCTATGCCTGCCATTGGCTAACATTTGAAAGTATTTCGTATTATCGTCCCCAAGTACCAGTGAGTCACTCTTACACCTTTGGTACAATTTAATTTCCTCCCCGCGTAAGAGACGGGTGTAAGGGCACTTTTGTCCCTAAGTAGTTTTGGTGATTGATGACAATGCCTTTGCGGACTAATCGTGTGTATTGAGCTTTTCAAATTCATCACGACTAAACACAAGACGATTTGATGCCCCTCGAAGATTATTGAAGACGGCGTTTCTTTACGGTTCGGTTCGTTGGAGTTGAGTCGTAGGAGAGCCGTACTATTAAGAGGGGGTCTGCTTTGGAAAGGTTTGGGTGGAATCTCACGTACACATTCCCTTTTGCACCGCTTTTCCTCGATCTCCTTGGAGTGTTCCTCCGTCTCACCTTGTCTCTGCGATTTGAAGGCCTCCGCCTTGCTCTTCTCGAGCTAGCGGTAGTCTTGCTCTCTTGGCGGTACTACCGCAGAGCCAGCAGTAGTACCGGGCTCCGGCACAGTAGTACCGTAGGCTCCCATGGTAGTACCGCTCCTCGGAGCGGTAGTACCATGACTCTCGTCCGCATCGCTGCTCAAGCGGTGGTTCGCGGATGTAATTTTTACATCCGCGCTCCCCATGTAATCTTGTCTTTGCGGCGCAGTAGTACCGTGGCGCCGAGCCAGTTCGATAGCAAGTGCGGAGGTAGGGGCGGATGTAATTTTTACATCCGCACCTTCACGGTAGTAGCGCACCCGTGGTCACGGTAGTTCCGTGTCGGATTTTTGCACGACAATTTCTCAGTGGAGGTAGTCACAGATGTAGTTTTTTACATCTGTGCCGACCGGGCCTGGCCTGCGGCTGTCTTGCGGTAGTACCGCATGGGGCCGCGGTAGTACCGCTTCTGCGGATCTACCGCGCCCTGTTAGTGCTCCTTTTTGCCAGGTCTGGTCTCTGCCGTGCCCACGGTAGTACCGCGGTCCGCCGTGGTAGTACCGCAGGCCCGTGCGGTAGTACCGCGCCTGTGGTGTGGTAGTTCCATGGGTCGCGGGCTGAGTGGTGGGTAACGGTTGGATTTGTCCCCCCACTATAAAAGGGGGTCTTCTTCTCCAAGAAGACTCACCTCTTCCAACCCTAAACTCCATTGTTGCTCCAAGCTCCATTTTCGCCCGATCTCTCTCCCTAGCCAATCAAACTTGTTGATTTGCTCGGGATCAGTTGAGAAGGCCCCGATCTACACTTCCACCAAGAGAAATTTGATTCCCCCACTAATCCCTAGCGGATTTTGTTACTCTTGGGTGTTTGAGCACCCTAGACGGTTGAGGTCACCGTGAAGCCATAGTCCATTGTGGTGAAGCTTCGTGGTGGTGTTGGGAGCCTCCAATTAAGTTGTGGAGATTGCCCCAACCTTGTTTGTAAAGGTTCGGTTGCCGCCTTCAAGGGCACCAATAGTGGAATCACGACATCTCGCATTGTGTGAGGGCGTGAGGAGAATACGGTGGCCCTAGTGGCTTCTTGGGGAGCATTGTGCCTCCACACCGCTCTAACGGAGACGTACTTCCCCTCAAAAGGAAGGAACTTCGGTAACACATCCTCGTCTCCACCGGCTCCACTCTTGGTTATTTCATCCCTTTACTTGTGCAAGCTTACTTGTGTTCTACTCATTGCTTGCTTGTGTGGTTGTGATTGTTGCATCATATAGGTTGTCCACCTAGTTGCATATCTAGACAACTTACTTTGATGCAAAGTTTAATTTGTTAAAGAAAAGCTAAAATTGTTAGTTGCCTATTCACCCCCCCCCTCTAGTCAACTATATCGATCCTTTCAATTGGTATCAGAGCCTCATCTCTTTTTAAGGACTTTACCGTCCGAAGAGTATGGTTGACGTCGTAGACGATGTGGGAGAGCACTCCGGTGCGAATCCGATATCGTCTACGGTAGATGGGGGTAACTCGATCTCACGTGAGGAATTCAATGTGGCGTTGGATACATTGAAAACCTCCATGACGACCGAGGTCAAGGACATGTTTAAGGAATTCCTAGAAGGGCTTAAACTTTCCACCGCGCCCGTGAAAGTGGGTGATCCCGCCAACACGGAGACGGATGCTAACTCCGACAAGGGGGAAGCTACTAGTGAGAAAGCTCCTATGTCTAGTGGTAAAAATGGCACCGGCATCTTTGCCCATGTGCAACCTCCACCCGTTTATGGTGGACCGATTCCTTCTACTCATTTGAATCATGCCGGTCCTCCCCCTAAGATTGATAAAAAGGAGGATTTTGATTCTTGGGTATATCGTTTTAAACGTCATTTAAATCATGTGAACACTAACCTTTGGAGAATCATTGAAGAAGGTTTTTATCCGCATGACCGGAGAAACTTCACTCCTAGAGAAGCCATGGATGATCAATTCAATGAAAATGCTCTCTTCATCATCCAAGAAGCAATCCTTCCCGAAGACCTCCCGCATCTCCGGCCCTACTCATTGGCCAAAGATGCTTGGCTCAAAGTGGTTTCCCTCTATCGGGGAAGCACAAGCATTCAACGGTCCAATTATGAAGTGGTTCAAGATGAAGCCGATGAGTTTGCAATGCAAGAAGATGAAGAACCTCGTGAACTTTATCGGAGAGTCACCAAACTCGCCATCTCTCTTCGGGATCATGGAAGCAAGGACACGGATGACAATTGGATCAAGCGCAAATTCCTCATGGCAATGATGCCCTACCACAAGGCCATGTCCTCCGTCATCCGTCAAAGGCCGGACTTTCACACCTTGTCCTCAAGTGATGTATTGGATGAGTTTGTGGCTATGAGCATTTTGGACAAGACCGCCGGCAATGCGGTGCTTCGCTCCCAAAGAGCAAAGAAGCCCAACCTTGCTTTAAAGGCCAAGGTTTGTGTCGAAGAAGAAGATGAGGAGGAAGAAGAGGAGAGCAACCTCGAAGATACGAAGTATGCCTATCATGAACACATGGCCCTTGCTTCAAGGCAATTTTGGAGCAAGAAGAACTCAAGGCCCAACTTCAACAAGAGCAACTCAAGTGGCGTAAAGGGCAAGCAACGAGTGAGGACTTGCTTCAATTGTGGCAATGTGAGTCATTTTGTTGCGGAGTGCCCATATGAGAAGAGGGAAGACAATGGTGGTAAGCTCATCCGTAAGGACAAGGCCAAGTCTTTCCCCAACAAGAGCAACTTCACCAAGAAGGCTCCTCACAAATCTTTGGTGGTACAAGAAGAGTACAATGAGTATGATGATGATGATGAAGATGGTGAGTCGGTTGCCATGGCCTCCGTTGCCATTGCGACAACTCCTCGGGTGTCTCTCTTTGACTCACCCAATGAAAGCATCACCACCAAGTGCCTCATGGCTAAAGCCACCAACAAGGTAACCCCCAACATCAAAACTACCATCATCGATCATTCTTCTTCGACGGATTGCATTGATGAACATGAGGGAACTAATGTGGAGGAGAATGAGTTTGGGACCTTTATGGGTAAACTCAAGGGCAAATCCAAGAAGCACTTCGTTGCTCTCCTGGAACAACTTGGTGAAGCCAATGACATGATCGAGGCTCACGAAGAAACCATCTCTAAGATGGAGGGGCATAGTCGTGACTATGCCGATGAGATTTCGGATCTTTCCAATGCTCTTGAGGAAGAGCGTGGTCTTCGTTTGGCTCTTGAGGAGTCATACAACGATGATCATGCTAAATTAAAGAAATATCTTGATCATGCTCTTGTTGTGTCTCGTGTGCTAAGCTCCAAGAAGGGAAAGCTTGGAGTTGATCTTGCTAGACTCAACGAGGAGTTTGACATTCTCGACAAGGCTCACAAAGTCTTGAAGGGTGTTCATGCTAGCCTCATAGAGTCTCATGATCAACTCCAAGTGAAGCTAACCAAGGAGAAAGCCACCTTTCCTCATATGGTGTTGATTGATAATGCAAATGCTACTAACCCTTGTTGTGAGCATGTGCATCTTGTTGAAGAGAATGCTAAGTTGAAGGAGCAACTTGAGAAAGGCCTTGTCACATGCATACAAGGTGAGAAGAACCTCAATGACCTTTTGAGTAATCAAAAGAAAGTTGTGGCCCAGGAGGGGATTGGGTTCGCACCCAAGCCCAAGAACAAGAAGAAGAATGACAAGACCAAACGACCCCCTCCTCTCAAGCAAACTTTTGTGAGGGAGGGAGAGGGTGCTTCCAAGGAGAAGAAGAACAACGCAAGGGGTGGCGATGCCAAGAAGGGCAATGCCACCCCTCCCAACAAAGCCGGCGATTTTAATCCCTCTTATGTGTTATGCCGTGCTAGTGATGGGCACGTTTATGCCAAATTTGTTGGTTCTCCTCATGAGTACATTGAATGGTCTATTTGGGTTCCTAAGACCCTTGTTACTAACATCAAAGGACCCATTACAAAATGGGTACCTAAAACCATGCATTGATCTCTTGTAGGTGTTTGCTTCCGGTGGAGGATCATGGTTGCTCGATAGTGGAGCTACAAATCATATGACCGGAAGCAAGGACTTGGTGGTGGACGTGCACAAGGTTCCTTCTATGCCCACCAATGTCGAGTGGGGTGATGCCTCGTTTTCTAAGGTATTGGGACTCGGCAAGGCTGTCATTTCTCATGATCTCACGATCGAGAAGGTCATGCTTGTTGAGTCCCTTGCATACAATTTACTTTCCGTTCGTCAACTTGCAATCATGGGCTTTGCCACTTTCTTTGATATTGATACCGTGGCCCTCTTGTGGAGCAAGACTCTTAAAGTAGCCTTTGTTGGGCATGTCGAGAACGGCCTCTATGTGATTAACTTTTCGGAGGTACCCACAAAGACCGCGACATGCCTAATGGCTAAAGTTGATGTGGGATGGCTTTGGCATCGCCGTTTAGCCCATGTCAATATGAGATCTTTGCAAAGTCTTCTCAAGGGGGACCATGTCTGTGGACTAACGAATGTTAGTTTTGCTAAAGATCGTGCTTGGAGTGCCTGTATCGAAGGAAAGTGTGACGCCCCCGATTTAATCGTACACTAATCATGCACGCAATTGTGTACGATCAAGATCAGGGACTCACGGGAAGATATCACAACACAACTCTAAAACATAAATAAGTCATACAAGCATCATAATACAAGCCAGGGGCCCGGAGGGCTCGAATACAAGTGCTCGATCATAGACGAAGTCAGTGGAAGCAACAATATCTGAGTACGAGACATAAGTTAAACAAGTTTGCCTTAAGAAGGCTAGCACAAACCGGGATACATATCGAAGAGGCGCAGCCTCCCGCCTCAGGATCCTCCTAAACTACTCTGTGTCGTCGTCGTGGGATGCACGTAGTAGTAGGCACCTCGGGGTAGTAGTCGCCATCGACGGTGGCGTCGCTCTGGGCTCCATCTCTGGTCGCAGACAACCGAGTAGAGATAGGGGAAAAGGGGAACAAGGCAACCGTGAGTACTCATCCAAAGTACTGCATAAGCAAGGAGCTACACTATATATGCATGGATATATGTGTAAAGGGCCATATCGATGGACTGAATCTGCAGAATGCCATAATAAGAGGGGATATCTAATCACGTCAAGACTACGCTCGCAGCCTCCGTCTTGCAACATGTAGAAGGGAGTAGATCAAGTCCTCCAAGTAGCATCACATAGCAATAATCCTACCCGCGATCCCTCCTCGTAACCCCGAGAGAGCGACCACCGGGTTGTATCCGCACTTGGAAGGGTGTGTTTTATTAAGTATCCAGTTCTAGTTGTCATAAGGTTAAGGTACAACTCCAAGTCGCCCTGTTATCAAGATCACGGCTATTCAATAGATTAACTTCCTGCAGGGTGCACCACATAACCCAACACGCTTGATCCCATTTGTCCGGACACACTTTTACGGGTCATGCCCGCGGAAGATCAACACGTTGCAGCCCCACCTAGGCTGTGAGAGAGGTCGAGACGCTGGTCTAAACCTAAGCGCGACAGGGTGCAGGCCCATCGCCCATAGCACACCAAGACGCTATGAGGGCGGCCGGAAGCAGACCTAGCCTAGCAGTGTTCCGGTCCAATCCGACGCAGCGCCGTCGTCCGACGCCACGGCAAGTGCCGGCCGATACCACCACGCCGGATACCCATAACTACTCCCGCGTAGATGGTTAGTGCGATAGACCAAATGGCCGACTCGGATCAAATACCCAGATCTCGTTAAGCGTGTTAAGTATCCGCGAACGCCGAACAGGCCAGGCCCACCTCTCTCCACGCGGTCTCAACCTGCCTGCCGCTCCGCCACAAAGTAACAGCCGGGAGCCGTCGGGAACCCAGCCCACCTCTACCGGGATGGAGCCACTGTCCTTTCAGCCCCATCTCGAGCAGTATCACAGGTAATGTAATAGTGTAAAGTACATAGTATATGCCCGTGATCACCTCCCAAAGTGATCACAGCCCAAAGAGTATAGCATGGCGAGACGGACAAGTGTGTAGGGTCACCGATGGAACACTAGCATCCTATACTAAGCGAGAGGATAGTAGGTAAAGGTAACAACAAGAGTAACAAGGACAAAGCTATGCAGCAAAGTATAGGATTAATTGAAAGCAAGAACATGCTACACTACTCTAATGCAAGCAGATAGAGAAGAGTAGGCGATATCCGGTGATCAAGGGGGGCTTGCTGGTTGCTCTCGACAAGAAGGAGAGGTAAATCGGTCACGTAGTCGACCACGTGGGCATCAACATAAATCACGGGGTCTATCGGAAAGAAGTAACGGAGGGGGAACACAATAAATAACAGAGCAATCAAAGCATCACAAAGCGTAACATGGCAATACGCGGTGCTAGGTGTGCCCTAACGCGCGAGAGGTGGTACCGGCGAAGGGGAAACATCCGGAAAGTATCCGGTGTTTCGTGTTTTTAAGCGCAAGAGGAGCGGAGGGGAAAGTTGCGAGTTTGATATGTTAGGGGTGCGTGGCGGACGAACGGGCTGCGTATCCGGGTTCGTCTCGTCGTTCTGAGCAACTTTCATGTAGAAAGTATTTTTCATCTGAGCTACGGTTTATTTTATATGATTTTCTAAAGTTGTAATCATTTTAGAATTTATTTAACTATTTAATTCTAACATTATCCAGAATAGTGCACGCCGACATCATCATGACGTGAGATCAACGAGGAGTTGATCGGGTCAATCGACGTGTGGGTCCCGCATGTCATACTGCATTTACTCTAATTAGGATTTAACTAATCTAATCACAGTTTAATTAACTCACAATAGTTAATTAGGTTAACTAAACAAGATTAATTAAGTTAATTAATTCACTAATTAATTGATTATTTATTTATTAATTTTATTAATTCATTTTATTTTATTTCCTTTTCTTTTCTTCTTTTTTAAATGTTCGGGGCGGGCCCCACATGTCTGTGGGCCCATAGGGGCCTAGAGGGCGCGGCGCCGGGCACTGACCGAACAGGCGCACCTGACGGGCGTTATGGGCGGCGGTGTGGGGGTGAGGCCACGAGGCGCGACCGAGGCGGCCAAGACGCGTCTGGGCGCCGAATCGGCAGCAGAGGCGGCGCCCAGGCGAAGGTCATGACGCAGTGTGGGAGGCGATGAGAAGGAGGCTATGGTGGCGCGGCCACGGGTCACGAGCAGGCGGTCGGCGCCCGTGGGCTGCGCCGTGGGCAGCCGAGGCCGTCAGGCGCTGGAGCGACGGGGAGAGGTGCGCGGTGGGCGCGCAACTAGGGCTGCAAGAAAAGCTCGAGGCTCGTAAGCCACTCGAGATCGACTCATTTTTTTGCTCTACTCGAGATCGACTCGAAAATAAATGAACCGAGTTTGAACACTTTATGTAGCTCGACGGAGAAACGAGCCACTCTTGAGCCAATATTGGCTCGCTCGATTTTAGCTCGATAGCTCGACATAATACCATTATGTTCAATGATTATGCCATATATTAAATGAAAATAAGATAATTTGTTACAATATATGATGTCCATGATTTTTCTCCATTTTATTAACTAGCAAACATGGTAGCTTAATTAAGTGTAGAGAAGATTTAGATCTAATTATGGTACGTGATCGGCTATGTGTTAAATATCCTATTGCTTTTGGCAAAATTTCCCAGCATATGCACCTTATTTTTGTTGTTTTTCGTCCACGAAGACCACCATCTATTTCTAGTTCTCCCAAGAGACAAAGATGTGCTCGGAGCTCTCCCGAGCACGACGAGACTGACGTACAAAGTTGTGTCGTGTTGTGTCCTTATCTAGTCTGAATAATCATCATAGATTATTTACCATTTTATTTAGCTCGAAACTAGCTCGAGACCGACTCGAGATCGGTACAAGCTGAGCACAAGTCATGTTGTACAGCTCGATCTTGAGCTTCACTCAGATTGAGCTCGCTCGAATTTTAATATGAGTTGAGCTGAGCCAACTCCAACTCGCTCGAACTCGACTCGTTTGCAGCCCTACGCGCAACGGGCGGGGCCGGAGCGCGTCGACCGCGGGCGGGGATGGTGGTGACCGGGGCGACATAGGGAGAGGGGCGAAGGGGACGGCGGCGCCACTTGCAGCAGGAAGGGGGCGACAGGCGCGTTGGCGGGCGAGGAGAGGCGATGGAGCGGCGACGACGAGGTGGTGAGCACAGCAGCGACAAGGCGGCGCTGGGATGGCGCCCGGCGTCGCGAGCTCGTGGCGGCGGGATCAGCCTCTCCCGATCCGGTCGAGTAGGGGCGCTGGGAGGAGGCAGGCGGTGGTGCGGGCGGTCCGCGAGGTGGCCCAGGCGGCGGCGACGGGCAGCACTGGGTCGAACGACGGGCGGGCTCGGGTGCCTCGACCTGGATGGGGTCGGGAGAGAGAGAGGAGAGTGGGGAACGAGGAGGAGTGGGGTCTTGGGTGTCGGTTAGGGTTTGGGCAGGGGTGTGTAGGGAGTGGGGTGGGCGGCCTGGTTAGTGGGCTGGCGGTTGTTGGTTCAGTGGCCGGTGGGCCCTGACCCAATAGGGGCTTTGTTTTTTTTTATTCTTTTTCTGTTTTTATTATAGTTTTAATAGCTCTGGTTTTGTAAAATTATAAAAGAGTACCTAAATGGAGGTTGCAAATTAGCCCACCGCCACAATATATTTTGGTATTTAAAATATTTAGTTCTCATTTTATAAATTTCAAAAGGGCATTTATAATAGGTTTAGCTGCTGTTTTATTTATTTTAGTGCATTTGAATACCTTATGTAGTGTGGTTTCTTCACCATACCTACCTATGCATTATTTGGCTCACCCGACATTTTAGTTTTAATATTTTGAAAACTTTTGTTGTTTGCTTTTCTTTTGAATTAGAATTTGAATCGATTTGAACTAACGCGAGATTAGCAAACCGTAATCGAGGTGTCGTGGCATTATTAGCAGAGGTTATTGTAGCTTGATTATCCAGGCGTCACAATTCTCCTCCACTACAAGAAATCTCGTCCGAGATTTAGGAGCGTTATAAGGGGAAGGGATCTAGTTACGAAATTCTAACGATTCTTCTCGGTCATAGTTGCTCTTCTCAAGAGGTCGATCCATTACATTGATGTCTTTAGTTCTCTCGCTTGGTCATCATGATAAAGTTGTCGTCCTTCCTTGGGGAACTTCATCGTATTTACGGAAAGGATAAGGGTAGCTTCAAAAGGACAGACCTCTACAAGGTTGACTATCCGGTCGATAACATCGAGGAAGGTGGCGGAAAGTAACTCTGGAATTGAAACTTAAGAAAATATCGACAGCAAAGTAATGAGGTTTCATGGGAAGTTTGAGCGCGAACAACCGCTCGATGTCCGAGCAGGCGTGAAAGGGCTCAAAGCAATCGGGAATAAGTATTGCGTCCGCAACAGATTTTATGATCCTCGAAGATGGCTCGTGAATTACATACGAGGCCACACGCGAGGAGCAACCTTGGGAACAGGGGGTGCAGGAGAGTCAGGTTTCGATCCAGGAACTGTGGGTTATGGGCCCACCATGTGGTTCAAAAGTAGGAAGGACGCCGCATATTGCACGGTCATGGTAGCAAGGCATGGCAGAGGATAGCCTGTCGATTATGTTGGCAACAACGTTGGTACCAAGGGTGAGGGACGAAGAGAACCATATTCCTTTCGTCGAACGAGGCGGACCAATAGGCAAAGTTCTCATCCATCGGTGGCGACCGAATGTTATCAACATAGTAATGAGGTCTTCTCGACACGGTTGTACACCAAGGTGTTTACATAAGCGAAGAATATTACTGCTTAGATCATGTGGATCACAAGGAAGGTTAAACAAATCAATGGAAGGAAAATGTGATCATCGGATCAAAGCAGAACAATGGAAAGGATAATGTGTTTAAACACATATTTCAACATAATTCAAGGGTATATCCTTCCCAAGGACAAGCGAGCATAATATCCATGACATGATATAACGAGAAAACTTTGTAGGTAAGGGAAGAATTTTCATGACATTACCCATACAGCGGTGTTTGGATAATTGAGCAGGAAACATTTAGCATTGGGCTTCAATGTTCTTGTTGAAAATCAAAGTACCATAGACATGCTTCGATATAGCATCGACATGGTCTTGAGCAAAGGTCGGACTTCGGATACGAAGGATCCATTAGGATAAACTTATTAAACATGGCATTCAATTTCCTCATGGAAAAATGGTTAACCTTGTTAAAAGAAAACTATAACAATAGGTCCTCGTGCCAGAGTACTCGGCATGACACCACCTTACCGGGTCATATAACGACCAATGTTATAACTCTTGAAAATATGTTCCCACCATCATATCGACCGAGGTTCAGATCTAATTGGTGTCATGATACCTCGGACTCAGGATGTCCGAGAAGAAAAGGTGCACCACAAATAGACGAAATGACATTGCAAGATTCTCGGGAAATGAACTATGGGAGCGGGTTCCTAGAATAATAGTTCATCATTAAACCAAGGAGGGGATGAGAAGGTGGCTGATGGGCTCAACGACAATTCATCGAGATTTCCAAAGGATTGATTTCCACAATTAGGTGAACAAGGAGATATCATTAGTCGATGAAATGATATAAGGGATATGCTCGAGGAAAACATACCCGTTTAAGCATTGGTTGATAGGTGCATCCAAATATGGGTTGGGTTGCACGACCAACGTCGGAATGGTGATTCAATAATCAATAGTCTAAGAATGACGGCCGACCATTAACTTCAAAGCAATAGGGTTGCTAGAAGGCGAGAATCCAAACAGCACCGTTCACTTGTTGGTACCCCGGTTAGAATCAACACGGTGACCAAGAAAGAAGGGTGACGGTGAGAAGCATCACTATACCAAGAATTCTTAAGAGGTGGAGCAATCCACACAACATCCTTGTCATAAAGGACATTAATACTTCAAGGTAGAACATCATACAAGCTGGATAGCAAGTTGCATCCATAACATGAACAAGTTTTTGTTGGGGGAAGGCAAGAATGTTGTCGATGATAACACAGTCATCGAGGGGCAAGGATGGTATTTCCCATCATGTATTTGATTGATATCCTGGAGGAGCTCAAAATGTTGATGATGATCACAAAAAATTATGTCGAGAGGATCCACGAAGAAGCAATTGAACAATGGCGCATCAAGCAAAAGGACTGATGCAACAAAAGATTATTGGAGCCACAGATCGACACAAACTCGAATTCAAGCTTGCTGTTTTAAGGTGAAATTATATGACGAGAAAGACCGACGTAAGCTTAGCTCATCGTCGAAAGTTGTGCCGGGATTAAGGACCAAGTAGCACAGTTAAAATCGGCACGACAAGGATATAGCCAAGCAGGCTAGGAATGACGTGATTGAGTTCAAACTCGTAAGTAATGAAGGTTACCAATAGTTCCTTAATCGCGATGCGGACTCGAGTTAGTTACGGTGTCTTTGAGTGTTTAATAACTCAGGGCCCGTGAAAAATTGGAATCAGTGAGAATGTAGCACTTGATGGAGAACTCATAAGAAGTTATGCAGTTCGTGATAATCTGAGATACCAGGGGTAATATTGACTGACGATCAAGTAGAGGTTGGACTAGGTTAATGCTCTGCAGAAGACAAGTACTCTAACTTGTCCGAGAAATGGAATCAAGAAGAAAATATGGTCAGAACCACGGTCGCAAAAGACCAAGCATAGATAAGAGAAGCACTTATAACAAGGGGATTATTATTACTACAAGAAGCTTCCATGATAAGTTCCACCTCGGGTCCATGGGCATGAACAAAAGTTCAAGGTCGACTCCACTTCTCCAAAGCATAACCTTACATTCACTTCTCGTTTCGATAATGGTATTAGTGTTAAAAGTTTTACCTGGTAAAATACCAGATGAGTATGACTCGTGAAAACTTCCGAGTTCACACATATAATGGAAGGCATAGGTTCAACCCGTCAGGGTATCATGGAAACATATACCACAAGCTTCAATAGTAAATACCACCAGCTCGAAAGCGAGCATGGTTGGTCAATCGAGGGTAGGATTTACCAATGGAGAAAGAACTTCCAAAGTGATTGAATATGAAGGACGATGTCGGATGAAATCCAACAATGGATCAGGCGATCCGCAACGGAACTGATGTGAGTATCGGTACTCGTAAAGAATGCACGGGCATCATATTATAGAACATTGGAATAATTCGATGCTTAGCTAACAATGGAATTATGATTTCCAAAACAAAGGATCGAAGCGCACGCCCGATCAAGGATGGATAAGTTGGATAGACCAGAGGCAAAATTGACGACAAATAGTTTGGTCGAGAACCAGCTCATGTTCAAAATGACGTCGAGCGGAAAGATAATTTAGAAGGGTTGATAGATGATTGTGTGCATTCGCACATGCTGAATCAAAGGATCAAAATGCGGTGTCAAAAGATACTAGTGAATATTGCTAGTGATATGGGAGCATCCATAATGTAAGCATACAAGTATTTGCCGAGCAATAGTTTGAAGAGGATGCTCGAGAAGGCGGATAGTATTTCGAGTATCTTATGAAGCATACGAACAAGCGGAGATGAACAGATACTCAAAGTGCGAGGAATTTTCAATAGGGATATTCATGTGGTAAAGAACGCAAGGCAGTAAGCTTAAAGGATTTTCGAACAACAAAGAGTATTTGGGACATCTTGTAATAAAAAGATCAACGGGAATGATTGTATGAATGGCAAGTGTAAGCAGTTTTTCATAGGGGTTGACGGTGGAAAGAAATCGCAAATGCGATGGCACAAAGACTCGAGAGAACATCGAGAGTAACTTCGAATCTTCTAGTGCAGTGGCGATCATCGAAGTGAGGGCTCTCCGGAGAAAGTATTATCGAGAACCTAAAGTTAGTTTTGTTTTTAGCAAAATCATTTAACCCGAATAGAAGAGAGCTCAGAGTCCCAGAGTATAGGCGAGGAGTAAAAGATCCTAATACCACCCAATGGCGACGTGGGCCCATGGGCCGCACAGCCATGTTAGTAAAGGTTATGTAAATTCTAGACTCGACTTCGGCCAAGGAGATGGAAGGGGGATTCCTACAGGCAGTCGGCTCTGATACCAACTTGTGACGCCCCCGATTTAATCGTACACTAATCATGCACGCAATTATGTACGATCAAGATCAGGGACTCACGGGAAGATATCACAACACAACTCTAAAACATAAATAAGTCATACAAGCATCATAATACAAGCCGGGGCCGGAGGGCTCGAATACAAGTGCTCGATCATAGACGAAGTCAGCGGAAGCAACAATATCTGAGTACGACATAAGTTAAACAAGTTTGCCTTAAGAAGGCTAGCACAAACTGGGATACATATCGAAGAGGCGCAAGCCTCCCGCTGGGATCCTCCTAAACTACTCCTGTGTCGCCGTCGCCGGGCTGCACGTAGTAGTAGGCACCTCCGGGTAGTAGTCATCATCGACGGTGGCGTCGGCTCCTGGGCTCCATCGTGCAGTCGCAGCAACCGAGTAGAGATAGGGGAAAAGGGGAACAAGGCAACCGTGAGTACTCATCCAAAGTACTCGAAGCAAGGAGCTACACTATATATGCATGGATATATGTGTAAAGGGCCATATCATGGACTGAGCTGCAGAATGCCGTAATAAGAGGGGATATCTAATCCGTCAAGACTACGCTTCGCAGCCTCCGCCTTGCAACATGTAGAAGGGAGTAGATCAAGTCCTCCAAGTAGCATCACATAGCAATAATCCTACCCGCGATCCCTCCTTGTAACCACGAGAAAGAGCGACCACCGGGTTGTATCCGCACTTGGAAGGGTGTGTTTTATTAAGTATCCGGTTCTAGTTGTCATAAGGTTAAGGTACAACTCCAAGTCGCCCCTTATCAAGATCACGGCTATTCAATAGATTAACTTCCTGCAGGGTGCACCACATAACCCAACACGCTTGATCCCATTTGGCGGACACACTTTTACGGGTCATGCCCGCGAGGAAGATCAACACGCCGCAGCCCCACCTAGGCACAACAGAGAGGTCAAGACGCCGGTCTAAACCTAAGCGCACATGGGTCCGGGCCCATCGCCCATAGCACACCTGACGTTGCGAGGGCGGCGGAAGTAGACCTAGCCTAGCAGCGTTCCGGTCCAATCCGGCGGCGCCGCTCCGTCGCCGACGTCACGAAGTGCCGGTGATACCACGACGCGGGATACCCATAACTACTCCCGCGTAGATGGTTAGTGCGATAGACCAAATGGCGGACTCGGATCAAATACCCAGATCTCGTTAAGCGTGTTAAGTATCCTCGAACGCCGAACAGGGCCAGGCCCACCTCTCTCCTAGGCGGTCTCAACCTGCCCTGTCGCTCCGCCACAAAGTAACAGTCGGGAGCCGTCGGGAACCCAGACCACCTCTACCGGGATGGAGCCACCGTCCTTTCAGCCCCCATCTCCGAACAAAGATCACAGGTAATGTAATAGTGTAAAGTACATAGATATGCCCGTGATCACCTCCCAAGTGATCACAGCCCAAAGAGTATAGCATGGCGCGACGGACAAGTGTGTAGGGTCACCGATGGAACACTAGCATCCTATACTAAGCAAGAGGATAGTAGGTAAAGGTAACAAAAGAGTAACAAGGACAAAGCTATGCAAGAGTATAGGATTAATCGAAAGCAAGAATATGCTACACTACTCTAATGCAAGCAGATAGAGAAGAGTAGGCGATATCCGGTGATCAAAGGGGGCCTTTCTGGTTGCTCGACAAGAAGGAGAGGTCGTCGGTGACGAGTCGACCACGGGGCATCAAGATCGCCACGGGTCTACTGGGAAAGAAGTAGCGGAGGGGGAACACAAGAAATAACAGAGCAATCAAAGCATCACAAAGCGTAACATGGCAATACGCGGTGCTAGGTGTGCCCTAACGCGGCAAGATGGGTGGTACCGTGAAAGGGGGAAACATCCTAAAAGTATCCCGGTGTTTCGTGTTTTTAAGCGGAGGGCCGAGGGGAAGTTGCGAGTTTGATATGTTAGGGGTGCGTGGCGGACGAACAGGCTGCGTATCCGGGTTCGTCTCGTCGTTCTGAGCAACTTTCATGTAGAAAGTATTTTCATCTGAGCTACGGTTTATTTTATATGATTTTCTAAAGTTGTAATCATTTTTAGAATTTATTTAACTATTTAATTCTAACATTATCCAGAATAGTGCACGCTGACGTCATCATGACGTCAGCAGTCAACAGGGAGTTGACTGGGTCAATCTGACGTGTGGGTCCCGCATGTCATACTCTGTTTACTCTAATTAGGATTTAACTAATCTAATCACAGTTTAATTAACTCACAATAGTTAATTAGGTTAACTAAACAAGATTAATTAAGTTAATTAATTCACTAATTAATTGATTATTTATTTATTAATTTTATTAATTCATTTTTATTTTATTTCCTTTTTCTTTTCTTCTTTTTTTAAATGTTCGGGGCCGGGCCCCACATGTCTGTGGGCCCATAGGGGCCTAGAGGCGCAAGCGTCGGGCACAGCCTCGAAACAGGCGCAGGCCTGACGGGCGTTATGGGCGGCGGTGTGGGGGTGAGGCCACTGGGCGCGATCGAGGCGGGCGAAGCAGCGTCGGGCGCCGAGAATCGGCAATGAGGGGCGTCCAGCGAAGGCGAGCGAGGGGCTTTGTTTTTTTTTATACTTTTTCTGTTTTTATTATAGTTTTAATAGGTCTTGGTTTTGTAAAATTATAAAAGAGTACCTAAATGGAGGTTGCAAATTAGCCCACCGCCACAATATATTTTGGTATTTAAAATATTTAGTTCTCATTTTATAAATTTCAAAAGGGCATTTATAATAGGTTTAGCTGCTGTTTTATTTATTTTAGTGCATTTGAATACCTTATGTAGTGTGGTTTCTTCACCATACCTACCTATGCATTATTTGGCTCACCTGGACATTTTAGTTTTAATATTTTGAAAACTTTTGTTGTTTGCTTTTCTTTTGAATTAGAACTTGAATCAATTTCGAACTAACGCGAGATTAGCAACCGTAATCGAGGTGTCGTGGCATTATTAGCAGAGGTTATTGTAGCTTGATTATCCGGGCGTCACAGAAAGCTTCATGAAAAGGCTCACCCTCCCACGACTATCATTTACTCGAAGAGGCCTTTGGAGCTCCTTCACTTGGATCTCTTTGGGCCTCCATCCTTTGGTAGTCTTGGGGGTAGGAAGTATTGCTTGGTGATTGTGGATGACTACTCAAGATATACTTGGGTGTATTTCTTCAAGAGGAAGAGCAAGACCCAACAAACTGTCATTGACTTTGCAAATGAAGCACAACGTCAACACAATGCAAAGATCTTGACAATGAGAACTGACAACGGCACCGAGTTCAAGAACTACACCTTGGATGAGTTTCTTAGTGATGAGGGGATCAAGTATCAATATTCTGCACCCTACACCCCTCAACAAAACGGTGTCGCGGAGAGGAAGAACCGGACGTTGATGGATGCGGCAAGGACCATGATGGCGGAGTTCAAGTCTCCATACAAATTTTGGGCCGAAGCCATCAACACCACATGTCATGCATACAATCGGCTCTACCTCCGCAAGGGCTTGAACAAGACTCCATATGAGATACTCACCGGTAACAAGCCCAACCTCAAGTACTTTCGGGTGTTCGGGTGTAAGTGTTTCATTCTCAAGAAAGGTGTTCGGTTGTCTAAGTTTGAAGCTAGAGCTTATGAGGGCATATTTGTTGGTTATGCTACAAACTCCCATGCTTACCGTGTCCTCAATAAATCCACGGGACTTATTGAGGAGACGTGTGAAGTGGAGTTTGATGAGAATAATGGCTCCCAAGTGGAGCAAAGTGGCACTTGTGATGTAGGTGATGAAATTCCTCCTCAAGCCATAAGAAGAATGGGTGTTGGTTTTATCCTACCCGTTGAGGAACCCCTTGTGGCCGAAGGAGAAGGACAATGCTCCATTCAAGTGGAGCCATCACCAACCCAAGGCCCACACGCTTCCGAAGAACAAAGTGAAGGCCCTCAACCTCTTGAACAAGACCAAGGGCAAGATCATGCTCAAGACGATATTGACACACCAAGTGATGCCCAAGGTCAAGTTCTCTCCCCCGAGCAAGTTCAAGATCAAGAACATGCTCAAGACGGCGCTCAAGATGATCAAGTGACCCCTCCTCAACTCACCTCCGAGGAGGAATTAGAGCGTCGTGCCGCCAAGATTGCTTCCAAGCTCACCACCAAGGGTCATCTCATGAAGAATGTACTTGTAAGCATCCAAAAGGGGGTAAGCACTTGTAGACAATTGGCAAACTATTGTGAACATCACGCGTTTGTTTCTTGTGTTGAACCCCAAAAGGTATATGAAGCTCTTGAAAATCCGGATTGGCTTAATGCCATGCATGAAGAACTCAACAACTTCGAGCACAACAAGGTGTGGAGGTTGGTGCCAAGGCCAACGGGGAACCACAATGTCATTGGGACCAAGTGGATTTTCAAGAACAAGCAAGATGCTCATGGAACCATCATTGGCAACAAGGCAAGATTGGTGGCACAAGGTTACTCCCAAGTCGAGGGTATCGACTAAGGTGAAACCTTTGCTCCCGTTGCTCGTCTTGAATCCATTCGTTTGTTGATTGCTTATGCTTCTGATCACAACTTTAAGTTGCAACAAATGGATGTGAAGAGTGCCTTTCTTAATGGTCCTATTAATGAGTTGGTTTACGTCAAACAACCCCCCGGGTTCGAGGATCCCTACTTTCCCGATCATGTGTATCAACTCGATAAGGCACTCTATGGCCTTAAACAAGCCCCACGTGCGTGGTATGACCACCTTACCGAGTTGCTACAAGATCACGGGTTTGAAGTTGGGCTCATTGATCCCACTCTTTTTACTAAGAAGGTCAATGAGGAGTTGTTTGTGTGCCAACTATATGTTGATGACATTATCTTTGGTTCCCCTAACAAAGCTTTCAATGATGAGTTTGCCGCACTAATGACCTCAAAATTTAAGATGTCTTCCATGGGAGAGTTGAAGTTCTTTCTAGGTTCCGAAGTAAAGCAAAGAAGAGAAGGTACCTTCATCAACCAAGCCAAATACACTCAAGACATGCTCAAGAGATTCAAGCTAAGCGATGTCAAGCCGGCTTCCACTCCAATGCCCTCTAAGTGTCAACTTGACATCGATCCCAATGGTAAAGCGGTGGATCAAAAGGTATATCGCTCCATGATTGGATCCTTGCTTTATCTTTGTGCATCTAGACCGGATATCATGTTGAGTGTGGGAATTTGTGCACGGTTTCAAGTCAAGACCTAAGGAAAGCCACTATGTGGCGGTCAAGTTTAATCTTTCGATATTTGGCTCATACCCCAAACTTTGGCCTATGGTACCCGAGAGGAGCAAACATCAAGCTTGAAGGATATTCGATTCCGGGCGGAGACAAAGTGGATAGGAAGTCCACTTCCGGAGGGTGCCAATTCCTTGGTTGCTCTTTGGTAAGTTGGTCTTCCAAAAAGCAAAGTTGTGTGTCTCTCTCGTCCACCAAAGCGGAGTATGTAGCGGCCGGTAGTTGTTGTGCACAACTTTTATGGATGAGGCAAACTTTAAAGGATTACGGTGTCATTTGTGAAAAAGTGCCTCTTTGGTGTGAAAATGAAAGTGCCATCAAGATTTCTCTCAACCCGGTGCAACACTTCAAGACGAAGCATATTGAGATTCGGTATCACTTCATCCGGGATCACATTAGGCGAGGGGAGATCGAGCTTAAATACATCAACACTCATGATAACCTTGCAGATATCTTCATGAAGCCTTTGGATGAAGCAAGATTTCGCGAGTTAAGGCATGAGCTAAATATCATTGATTCGAGCAATGTTGCTTGAACCCTTGCACACCCCACCATACTCAACTTGTTGTCTTGTTTAGGTGTAGGCATGGACATAGGGGAGTGTTGTTCTCTCAATGAACTCTCCCTCCCCCCATTATGCATAAATCGATCCTCTCTTTCACATTAGCCATTTTTTATGGTACTTGTGCTTCAAAGACGAGTTTTGGTCATGGGCCCAAGGATAATTCTTCGCAGTGCCATACCAATTGACTCAAACATAGGTGGCTCCGGCCACCGCTCTCCTCATGGAGAAGTTGTGTCTCGTTCGTCGTGTGTGTTCGTCTCTTAGTTGGTTGGTGTCTCTTCCGGAGGTTGTTTTTGCCTTTTCTCTCTTTTCTCTTGTGTGTTCTTACACTTTCTTGGTTTTATGGTACTACTGTGGTGAGTCAGGGTACTACCACAGGAGTTGGTGGCTCTACGTGTTGTGTGTGGCCCTCCAGGGGCACGGTACTACCGCTACCTCCGCGGCAGTAATTTTTTTCTGCCGCTGAACAAGCGGTACTACCGCCCAGCGTGCGGTACTTCCGCCCGGGCGGTACTACCGCGATGACCCGCGGTACTTCCGCGCCCCCGCGAACGGGTGGGGGTTAAGAGCGGGACAGGGGGAGTTCTAACTCCCCCATACCCATTCATCTCTATTCCCCACCCCGTCTCTCTCTCTCTCCTGACCAAGAATGGCGCCGGAGGCCTTCACCGGATCTCCATCTCCGGCCGCTCTCCTCGGATTCCGACCTGGGGGATCGTTCCCCACCTCGCCCTCTTGCCATGGACCCAGGTTTTTCCCCAAGTGTCTCTTCCTTTTGTACTTCCTTGTGCTTTTAGGTTTTGGGGAGATGCATGTGGTGTTCTTGAGATTTTTGGCTAAATCTGTGCAAGTGGGATTCGTTGTAGAGTGGTAGTGTAGTCCCATGCTCTTTGGATAGTCAAATTAGTTCCGTTTGATCAACGGTAGTACCGAAGTTGTCGTGCGGAGGTTCTAGATCCAGATCCGCGTCCTCTGTGGCGGTTTTCAAACCGTGCGGTACTACCGCTCCTCCTGGAGCGATACTACCGCAGCCTCACCTGGATCTGGCGCTCAGCGGTACTTCCGCACCTCGGTGCGGTACTACCGCTTGGCGTCCGGAAGTAAAAAATTACTTCCGCCCCAAGCACGGTACTACCGTGCTACCCCGGCACGGTACTACCTCGGCTGGAGCGGATGTAATTTATTACTTCCGCAACCCTGCCCGGTACTACCGTAGATTCATCCTGCGCTCCGTTGTTTCGTCCAAATTGCATGTTTTGTGTTTCTCTCGGTTTGGTTTTGATCCGTTTTGTTCCCGTGCGTGTCATTCTGTCTTTGTGTCTAGGTGGTGGCTCCGGTTTTGCTCGTCGTCAATCCCGGCCGTGACACAGGTCAAAGCGTCTGCGCAACCCAGATGATGTTCCGAGGGGTCCTCCGCTGCTCCCCAACGCAGGACCAAGACCACCGCCAACAAACAGAAGGAGCCTGTCATGGGCATGGATGTGATGCCCCAGGCCGAGTTTGTCATTCGAAGGAAGCTCAATCCCTATGTAAATCCCCGGGCTAGCACACGAGGCAATGAACTTTTCTGGAACAAGCAGCATAATCTGATATACATGAATGTGATCAAGGCCAAGCAGAATCACTATGTTGAAGTTCACTACATTGATATGCATCATATGAGGCAGGACAAGCACCGTGAGTACTTTGGAGAGGCCTTGGATCTAGTCGAGCAATTCGCCATTGAGCACTTGCTCACCTTCCACAAGGATTTTGATCCAGAGATCATCGCACGCTTCTTTGCTTCCGCCCATTTTGGCAATCGATGATGCAAGGACCATGACTTGATGACTAATGGTCGCCGATCGTCGCTACTTGGAAGGAGTTCATGGAGTTGCTTAACGCTCGGATGAAGGGCTCAACACGCCAGCTTGGAGTTCGCCTCATGCCAACTCGAGTCGCCAACAAAACAAACTCATGCCATTCCTTGTTCAAGACTCTTCCCAACAAGAAGACTGCGTGGGTGCTTAATCCCTTCCTTGACATCATGCATCGGCTCTTTCAGAACACCCTCTTCCCACGCATTGGGGACATGGGCCAGGTACATGCTTACCTCGTTGACATGATGCTTATCTGCGAGGAGGCCCGTCAGGCTCAGACTCAACCACTTGATGTCTCCCATATCATGTGGTGTGAGCTTTAGTTCGCGTGTTCAACCGTAAGGTCCCCATCTATGGGCCTTACCTGTTCCACTTGATCTCCACGACATGGGAGAGGTTGTTTCCCACTGACGAGTTTGAAGCTCCAGGGTGGATTCGTCATGAGTCCATCAGGCTCCGCATCAAGCCACAATGGGCTAACACCACCACTTCTGCTGAGGCTGCCAGGAGGGTTGTGGATGAGGAGGAACTTGGGGGGGAAGAAGCTGCTGCTGATCGTTTTGCTTTCTCGCCTCCCTCTGCTGAGCCCTCTTGGGCAAAGAAGCCGAAGAACAAGATGAAGAGGTTGTTCTGCATGCAGGTTCAGGGTCAGTACAAGGCCCATGTTGCTCAGAAGGAGAGTCGCCGTCGCGACATCAGGATCTTGAGGGCTTGCGGGGAGGATGTGGCCAGCGGTTCTGAGAAGCACATCACCCCAGAGACTGCCTGGATGGAGAAGCAGGGCTACAAGTGGACCGATTCAGAGGAGGAGTCCATTCCTGCTGCGGAGTCTGAAGACGAGGAGTCCTTTTCCGCCTGAGCTACCACCTTTGTTGTAGGTGACCTCTCTGCCTTTTTGGTGTCTCGATGCCAAAGGGGGAGAGAGAGTAGGATTTGCGTGCGTGTCATGTGTTTCGTCATTTGCTTTGCTTTCCGTTGTTGAACTTGCTTGCTTTGATTTGGTTGTGCTTGTGAGACTAAGTTTATCATATGGTGTAAGACATACGCACTCTATCGTACCTTATCATCTTTTAAGCTTGTGCTATATCATGCTTTTCACGTTATGCTCATATCTACTATCTTGATTAGTGTCAGCCTTACCATTGCAAGATATGATTTGTTTCTAAAATATAGGGGGGAGTGGTGATCCTAGTATTCATGCCGTGCAGTCCAAAGCACTTTACTCTCTATCACGAATCTAGGGGGAGCTCATCTATATTTTAGAGATGTGGGGTTTGCTTGTGCTATTTTCATCTCCTTTGTGCAAATCCCGTATTGTCATCAATCCACCAAAAAGGGGGAGATTGTAAGGGCACTTTTGTCCCTAAGTAGTTTTGGTGATTGATGACAATGCCTTTGCGGACTAATCGTGTGTATTGAGCTTTTCAGATTCATCACGACTAAACACAAGACGATTTGATGCCCCTCGAAGATTATTGAAGACGGCGTTTCTTTACGATTCGGTTCGGTGGAGTTGAGTCGTAGGAGAGCCGTACTATTAAGAGGGGGTCCGCTTTGGAAAGGTTTGGGTGGAATCTCACGTACACATTCCCTTTTGCACCACCTTTCCTCGAGCTACTTGGAGTGTTCCTCTGTCTCACCTTGTCTCTGCGATTTGAAGGCCTCCGCCTGGCTCTTCTCAGGCTAGCGGTAGTACTGCTCTACTGAGCGGTACTACCGCAGGAGCCAGTGGTAGTACCGGGCTCCGGCACGGTAGTATCGTAGGCTCCCATGGTAGTACCGCTCCTCGGAGTAGTAGTACCGCGAGCTCTGGTCCGGCACCGCTGCTCAAGCGGTGGTTCGTGCGGATGTAATTTTTTACATCCGCGCTTCCAGCGGTAGTACCGTGCTGCGGCGCGGTAGTACCGTGGCGTCAGACCAGGTTCAGTAGCAAGTGCGGAGGTAGGGGCGGATGTAATTTTTACATTCGCACCTTCACGGTAGTACTGAAGGAAATATGCCCTAGAGGCAATAATAAAGTTATTATTTATTTCCTTATATCATGATAAATGTTTATTATTCATGCTAGAATTGTATTAACCGGAAACATAATACATGTGTGAATATATAGACAAACAAGATGTCACTAGTATGCCTCTACTTGACTAGCTTGTTAATCAAAGATGGTTATGTTTCCTAACCATGAACAAGGAGTTGTTATTTGATTAACAAGGTCACATCATTAGTTGAATGATCTGATTGACATGACCCATTCCGTTAGCTTAACACTTGATCGCTTAGTATGTTAATGTTTTCTTCATGACCCATACATGTTCCTGTAACTATGAGATTATGCAACTCCTGTTTACGAAGGAACACTTTGGTACTACCAAACGTCACAACGAATCGGGTGATTATAAAGGAGTACTACAGGTGTCTCCAAAGGTACTTGTTGGGTTGGCGATTTGAGATTAGGTTTTGTCACTCCGATCGTCGGAGAGGTATCTCTAGGCCTTCTCGGTAATACACATCACCTAAGCCTTGCAAGCATTACAACTAATGAGTTAGTTGTGAGATGATGTATTACGGAACGAGTAAAGAGACTTACCGTAACGAGATTGAACTAGGTATTGGATACCGACGATCGAATCTCGGGTAAGTAACATACCGATGACAAAGGAACAACGATGTCGTTATGCGGTTTGACCGATAAAGATCTTCAGTAGAATATGTAGGAACCAATATGGGCATCCAGGTTCCGCTATTGGTTATTGACCGAGAATGGTTCTAGGTCATGTCTACATAGTTCTCGAACCCGTAGGGTCCGCACGCTTAACGCTTCGATGACAGTTCATTATGAGTTTATAAGTATTGATGCACGAAGGTTGTTCGAGTCCCGGATGTGATCACGGACATGACGAGGAGTCTCAAATGGTCGAGACATAAAGATTGATATATTGGAAGCCTATGTTTGACTTCGAAGGGTTCCGAGTGAAAACAGGAAGTTACCGAACACCGGGGTTACTGAACCCTCGGGGGTATATGGGCCTTCATGGGCCACAAGGGAGAAGAGGAAGGGCCGGCCAGGTGGGCTGCGCCCCTCCCCTCTAGTCCGAATAGGACAAGGAGAGGGGGGGCGCCTTCCTCTTCCCTCCCCAATCCTACTCCAACTAGGACAGGGGAGTCCTACTCCGGTGGGAGTAGGACTCCTCCAGCAGCGCCTCCCAAGGCTGGCCGCACCCCCTTGGCTCCTTTATATATGGGGCAGGGGCACCCCATGACACACAAGTTGATCTACGGATCTTTCCTTAGCGTGCAGCGGTGCCCCTTCCACCATATTCCACTTGGTCATATCGTCATGAGCTTAGGCGAAGCCTCGCGCGGAGAAGTCATATCGTCATGAGCTTAGGCGAAGCCCTCACGTCGGTGGAGCATCAACATCGCCACCACGCCGTCGGTCGACGGAACTCATCCCGACACTTTGCTGGATCGAGTCCGGGATCGCCATCGAGCTGAACGTGTGCGTAACTCGGAGGTGCCGACGCTCGGTGCTTGGATCGGTCGGATCGTGAAGACGCACGACTACATCAACCGCGTTGTTATAACGCTTCGCTTTCGGGTCACGAGGGTACGTGGACGGACACTCTCCCTCTCGTTGCTATGCCATCACCATGGTCTTGCGTGATCGTAGGAAATTTTTGAAATTACTACGTTCCCCAACAATGGCATCCGAGCCTGGTTTTATGCGTTGATGTCATATGCACGAGTAGAACACAAGTGAGTTGTGGGCGATACAAGTCATACTACCTACCAGCATGTCATACTTTGGTTCAGCGGTATTGTGAGATGAAGCGGCCCGGACCGACATTACGCCAGACGCTTACGCGAGACTGGTTTCACCGCCCGAGCACTCGTTGCTTAAAGGTGACCGCGGGTGTCTGCTCTCTCACTTTAGTTGAATCGAGTGCATACGCCCGGTCCTTGAGAAGATTAAACGGAGTCTATTTGACGAAGTATCGTTGTGGTTTTGATGCGAGGTAAGAACGGTTCTTGCTCAGCCCGTAGCAGCCACGTAAAACTTGCAACAACAAAGTAGAGGACGCCTAACTTGTTTTTGCAGGGCATGTTGTGATGTGATATGGTCAAGACGTGATGCTATATTTTATTGTATGAGATGATCATGTTTTGTAACCGAGTTATCGGCAATGGCAGGAGCCATATGGTTGTCGCTTTATTGTATGAAATGCAACGCCATGTAATTGCTTTACTTTATCACTAAGGAGTAGCGATAGTCGAGAAGCAATAGTTGGCGAGACGACAACGATGCTACGATGGAGATCAAGGTGTCGCTACCGGTGACGATGGTGATCATGACGGTGCTTGGCGATGGAGATCACAAGCACAAGATGATGATGACCATATCATATCACTTATATTGATTGCATGTGATGTTTATCCTTTATGCATCTTATCTTGCTTTGATTGACGGTAGCATTATAAGATGATCTCTCACTAAAATTATCAAGAAGTGTTCTCCCGAGTATGCACCGCTGCGAAAGTTCTTCGTCTTTGAGACACCACGTGATGATCGGGTGTGATAGGCTCTACGCTCAAATACAACGGTGCAAAACAGTTGCGCACGCAGAATACTCGAGTTAAACTTGACGAGCCTAGCATATAACAGATATGGCCTCGGAACACGAGACCGAAGGTCGAGCGTGAATCATATAGTAGATATGATCAACATAGTGATGTTCACCATTGAAACTACTCCATCTCACGTGATGATCGGACATGGTTTAGTTGATTTGGATCACGTAATCACTTAGATGACTAGAGAGATGTCTGTCTAAGTGGGAGGTTTTAATATGATTAATTAAACTTAAATTTATCATGAACTTAGTACCGATAGTATTTTGCTTGTCTATGTTTATTGTAGATAGATGGCTCGTCTTTGTTGTTCCGTTGAATTTTAATGCGTTCCTTGAGAAAGCAAAGTTGAAAGATGATGGTAGCAATTACACGGATCGGGTCCGTAATTTGAGGATTATCCTCATTGCTGCACGAAAAATTACGCCCTGGAAGCACCGCTGGGTGATGAGACCATCGCAGATGAGCCGTGGTTATGAACGTCCGCAAAGCAGAGCTGATGACTACTCAATAGTTCAAGTGTGCCATGCTTTACGGCTTAGAACCGGTCTTCAACGACGTTTTGAACGTCATGGAGCATATGAGATGTTCCAGGAGTTGAAGTTAATATTTCAAGCAAATGCCCGGATTGAGAGATATGAAGTCTCCAATAAGTTCTATAGCTGCAAGATGGAGGAGAATAGTTCGTCGGTGAGCACATACTCAAAATGTCCGGGTATAACAATCACTTAATTCAGCTGGGAGTTAATCTTCCGGATGATAGTGTCATTGATGTAATTCTCCAATCATCGCCACCAAGCTACAAGAGCTTCGTGATGAACTATAATATGCAAGGGATGACTAAGACAATGCTCGAGCTCTTCGCAATGCTAAAAGCAGCGGAGGTAGAAATCAAGAAAGAGCATCAAGTGTTGATGGTCAACAAGACCACTAGTTTCAAGAAAAGGGCAAAGGGAAGAAGAAGGAAACTTCAAAAGAACAGCAAGCAAGTTCTTGCTCAGAGAAGAAACCCAAGTCTGGACCTAAGCTGAAACCGAGTGTTTTACCGCAAGCAAACCGGACATTGGAAGCGGAACTGCCCCAAGTATTTGGCGGATAAGAAGGATGGCAAGGTGATCAAAGGTATATGTGATATACATGTTATTGATGTGTACCTTACTAATACTCGCATAGTACTGGTATTTGATACTGGTTCATTGCTAATATTTGCAATTCAAACAGAACTACGGATTAGCGAAGATTGGCTAAGGACGAGGTGACGATGCGTGTTGGAAATGGTTCCAAAGTCGATGTGATCGCGGTCGGCACGCTACCTCTACATCTACCTTCGGATTAGTTTTAGACCTAAATAATTGTTATTTGGTGCCGCGTTGAGCATGAACATTATATCTGGATCTTGTTTAATGCGAGACGGTTATTCATTTAAATCAGAGAATAATGGTTGTTCTATTTATATGAGTAATATCTTTATGGTCATGCACCCTTGAAGAATGGTCTATTCTTGTTGAATCTCGACAGTAGTGATACACATATTCATAATGTTGAAGCCAAAAGATGCAGAGTTGATAATGATAGTGCAACTTATTTGTGGCACCGCCGTTTAGGTCATATCGTGTAAAACGCATGAAGAAACTCCATACCGATGGGCTTCGAATCACTTGATTATGAATCACTTGGTACTTGCGAACCGTGCCTCATGGGCAAGATGACCAAAACGCCGTTCTCGGAACTATGGAGCGAGCAACTGATTTGTTGGAAATCATACATACCGATGTTTGTGGTCCAATGAATGTTGAGGCACGCTTGGCGGGTATCGTTATTTTCTCACCTTCACAGATGATTTGAGCAGATATGGGTATATCTACTTAATGAAACACAAATCTGAAAACATTTGAAAAGTTCAAAGAATTTCAGAGTGAAGTGGAAAATCATCGTAACAAGAAAATAAAGTTTCTACGATCTGATCGTGGAGGAGAATATTTGAGTTACGAGTTTGGTTTACATTTGAAACAATGTGGAATAGTTTAAGCAACTCACGCCACCCGAACACCACAGAGAAATGGTGTGTCCGAACGTCAGAATCGTATTTTACTAGATATGGTGCGATCTATGATGTCTATTTCGATTTACCGCTATCGTTTTGGGGTTATGCTTTAGAGACGGCCGCATTCACGTTGAATAGGACACCGTCAAAATCCGTTGAGACGACGCCTTATGAACTGTGGTTTGGCAAGAAACCAAAGTTGTCGTTCTTAAAGTTTGGGGCTGCGATGCTTATGTAAAGAAACTTCAACCAGATAAGCTCGAACCCAAATCGGAAAAATGTGTCTTCATAGGATACCCAAAGGAGATGTTGGGTACACCTTCTATCACAGATCTGAAGGCAAGATTTTCGTTGCTAAATTCGGATCCTTTCTAGAGAAGGAGTTTCTCTCGAAAGAAGTGAGTGGGAGGAAAGTAGAACTTGATGAGATAATCGTATCTACTCCCTTATTGGAAAGTAGTTCATCACAAGAAATGGTTCTGTGACAACTACACCAATTAGTGAGGAAACTAATGATGATGATCATGAAGCTTCAAATCAAGTTACTCTTGAACTTCGAGGTCAACCAGAGTGAAATACGCACTGTGAGTGGTACGGTAATCTTATTTCGAAGTCATGTTACTTGACCATGGCGAACCTACGAACTATGAAGAAGCGATGGTGAGCCCAGATTCGCAAAATGGCTGGAAGCCATGAAATCTGAGATGGGATCCATGTATTAGAACAAAGTATGGACTTTGGTTGACTTGCCCGATGATCGGCAAGCCATTGAAAATAAATGGATCTTTAAGAAGAAGACCGACGCGATGGTAATATAACTGTCTACAAAGCTCGACTTGTTGCAAAAGGTTTTCGACAAGTTCAAGGGGTTGACTACGATGAGACTTTCTCACCCGTAGCGATGCTTAAGTCTGTCCGAATCATGTTAGCAATTGCCGATTTTATGATTATGAAATTTGGCAAATGGATGTAAAACTGCATTCTTGAATGGATTTCTAGAAGAAGAGTTGTATATGATGCAACCAGAAGGTTTTGTCGATCCAAAGGGTGCTAACAAAGTGTGCAAGCTCCAACGATCAATTTATGGTCCAGTGCAAGCCTCTCGGAGTTGGAATAAACGCTTTGATAGTGTGATCAAAGCATATGGGTTTGTACAGACTTTTGGAGAAGCTTGATTTACAAGAAAGTGAGTGGGAGCTCAGAGCATTTCTAATATTATATGTGGACGACATATTATTAATTGGAAATGATATAGAATTTCTGGATAGCATAAAAGGATACTTGAATAAAAGTTTTTAATGAAAGACCTCGGTGAAGCTGCTTACATATTGGGCATCAAGATCTATAGAGATAGATCAAGACGCTTAATTGGACTTTCACAAAGCACATACCTTGATAAAGTTTTGAAAAGTTCAAAATGGATCAGCAAAGAAAGGTTTTTACTGTGTTGCAAGGTGTAAGATTGAGTCGACTCAATGCCCGACCACAGCAGGAGATAGAGAGAAAATGAAAGATGTTCCTATGCTTCAGCCATAGGCTCTATCATGTATGCAATGCTGTGTACCAGACCGACGATGCTTAGCTGTAAGCTTGGCAGGAAGGTACCAAAGTAATCCAGAATGGATCATTGGACAGCGGTCAAGAACATCCTGAAATACCGAAAAGGACTAAGGATATGTTTCTCGATATGGAGGTGACAAAGAGCTAGTCGTAAATGGTTACGCCGATGTAAGCTTTGACACCGATCCGGACGATTCTAAATCGCAAACCGGATACGTGTTTTTATTAAACGATGGAGCTGTCGGTTGGTGCAGTTCTAAACAAAGCGCCGTGGCGGGATCTACATGTGAAGCGGAGTACATAGCTGCTTCGAAGCAGCAAATGAAGGAGTCTGGATGAAAGAGTTCATTTCCGATCTAGGTGTCATACCTAGTGCATCGGGACCGATGAAGATCTTCTGTGACAATACTGGTGCAATTGCCTTGGCAAAGGAATCCAGATTTCACAAGAGGACCAAGCATATCAAGAGACGCTTCAATTCCATTCGGGACCAAGTCCAAATGGGAGACATAGAGATTTGCAAAATACATACGGATCTGAATGTTGCAGACCCGTTGACTAAGCCTCTTCCACGAGCAAAACATGATCAGCACCAAGACCCCATGGGTGTGAGGATCATTACTTTGTAATCTAGATTATTGACTCTAGTGCAAGTGGGAGACTGAAGGAAATATGCCCTAGAGGCAATAATAAAGTTATTATTTATTTCCTTATATCATGATAAATGTTTATTATTCATGCTAGAATTGTATTAACCGGAAACATAATACATGTGTGAATATATAGACAAACAGTATGTCACTAGTATGCCTCTACTTGACTAGCTTGTTAATCAAAGATGGTTATGTTTCCTAACCATGAACAAGGAGTTGTTATTTGATTAACAAGGTCACATCATTAGTTGAATGATCTGATTGACATGACCCATTCCGTTAGCTTAACACTTGATCGCTTAGTATGTTAATGCTTTCTTCATGACCCATACATGTTCCTCGTAACCATGAGATTATGCAACTCCGTTTACGGAGGAACACTTTGGTACTACCAAACGTCACAACGAATCGGGTGATTATAAAGGAGTACTACAGGTGTCTCCAAAGGTACTTGTTGGGTTGGCGATTTGAGATTAGGTTTTGTCACTCCGATCGTCGGAGAGGTATCTCTAGGCCTTCTCGGTAATACACATCACCTAAGCCTTGCAAGCATTACAACTAATGAGTTAGTTGTGAGATGATGTATTACGGAACGAGTAAAGAGACTTACCA
The DNA here is from genome assembly GCA_021605205.1 of Aegilops longissima. Classification (NCBI taxonomy): domain Eukaryota; kingdom Viridiplantae; phylum Streptophyta; class Magnoliopsida; order Poales; family Poaceae; genus Aegilops; species Aegilops longissima. Next base: position 380,051,434 of record CM038676.1, on the reverse strand, counting down.
AGATGCGAGATTGAACTAGGTATTGGATACCGACGATCGAATCTCGGGTAAGTAACATACCGATGACAAAGGAACAACGTATGTCGTTATGCGGTTTGACCGATAAAGATCTTCGTAGAATATGTAGGAACCAATATGGGCATCCAGGTTCCGCTATTGGTTATTGACCGAGAATGGTTCTAGGTCATGTCTACATAGTTCTCGAACCCGTAGGGTCCGCACGCTTAACGCTTCGATGACAGTTCATTATGAGTTTATAAGTATTGATGCACGAAGGTTGTTCGAGTCCCGGATGTGATCACGGACATGACGAGGAGTCTCGAAATGGTCGAGACATAAAGATTGATATATTGGAAGCCTATGTTTGACTTGGAAGGGTTCCGAGTGAAAACAGAAGTTACCGAACACCGGGGTTACGGAACCCTCCGGGGGTATATGGGCCTTCATGGGCCACAAGGAGAAGAGGAAGGGCCGGCCAGGTGGGCTGCGCACCCCTCCCCTCTAGTCCGAATAGGACAAGGAGAGGGGGCGCGCCTTCCTCTTCCCTCCCCAATCCTACTCCAACTAGGACAGGGGGAGTCCTACTCGGTGGGAGTAGGACTCCTCAAGCGCGCCTCCCAAGGCTGGCCGCACCCCTTGGCTCCTTTATATACGGGGCAGGGGCACCCCATGACACACAAGTTGATCTACGGATCTTTCCTTAGCCGTGCGGTGCCCCTTCCACCATATTCCACTTGGTCATATCGTCATGAGCTTAGGCGAAGCCTGCGCCGGAGAAGTCATATCGTCATGAGCTTAGGCGAAGCCCTGCGTCGGTGGAGCATCAACATCGTCACCACGCCGTCAGGTCGACGGAACTCATCCCGACACTTTGCTGGATCGAGTCCGGGATCGCCATCGAGTGAACGTGTGCGTAACTCGGAGGTGCCGACGCTCGGTGCTTGGATCGGTCGGATCGTGAAGACGCACGACTACATCAACCAGCGTTGTTATAACGCTTCCGCTTTCGGTCTCACGAGGCGTGGACGGACACTCTCCCTCTCGTTGCTATGCCATCACCATGGTCTTGCGTGATCGTAGGAAATTTTTTGAAATTACTACGTTCCCCAACAAGTACCACACCCGTGGTCGCGATAGTTCCGTGTCGGATTTTTGCACGACAATTTCTCAGTGGAGGTAGTCACGGATGTAATTTTTTACATCTGTGCTGACCGGCCTGGCCCGGCAAAGGGCTGTCTTGCGGTAGTATCAAGATGGGGCATGGTAGTACCGCTTCTATGGGTCTACCGCATACCGTTAGTGCTCCTTTTGCGTGTCTGGTCTATGTCGTGCCCACGGTAGTACCGCTGTCCGCCATGTAGTACCGCAGTTCGTCTTGGTAGTACCGCTACTGTGGTGCGGTAGTTCCATGGGTCGCGGGCTGAGTGGTGGGTAACGGTTGGATTTGTCCCCCCACTATAAAAGGGGGTCTTCTTCTCCAAGATGACTCACCTCTTCCAACCCTAAACTCCATTATTGCTCCAAGCTCCATTTTCGCCCGATCTCTCTCCCTAGCCAATCAAACTTGTTGATTTGCTCGGGATTGGTTGAGAAGGCCCCGATCTACACTTCCACCAAAAGAAATTTGATTCCCCCCACTAATCCCTAGCGGATTTTGTTACTCTTGGGTGTTTGAGCACCCTAGACGGTTGAGGTCACCATGAAGCCATAGTCCATTGTGGTGAAGCTTCGTGGTGGTGTTGGGACCCCAATTGTTGTGGAGATTGCCCCAACCTTGTTTGTAAAGGTTCGGTTGCCGCCTTCAAGGGCACCAATAGTGGAATCACGGCATCTCGCATTGTGTGAGGGCGTGAGGAGAATCTGATGGCCCTAGTGGCTTCTTGGGAGCATTGTGCCTCCACACCGCTCTAACGGAGACGCATTTCCCTCAAAAGGAAGGAACTTGTAACACATCCTCGTCTCCACCGGCTCCACTCTTGGTTATTTCATCCCTTTACTTGTGCAAGCTTACTTGTGTTCTACTCATTGCTTGCTTGTGTGGTTGTGATTGTTGCATCATATAGGTTGTCCACCTAGTTGCATATCTAGACAACTTACTTTGATGCAAAGTTTAATTTGGTAAAGAAAAGCTAAAATTGTTAGTTGCCTATTCACCCCCCTTCTAGTCAACTATATCGATCCTTTCAACGGGCTAGCTGCTCATTGAGATGACTTTTTTGCTCAATCTCCGTAACAGAAAGAAGCCTCACCTCCGCGATCTTATCTAAGGAGTCAATTAAGGTAGAGAGCCGCAACTTCTCTTTTTTATAAATCCCTGCGGTGTGTTTGGCCCAACCGCGAAGGAATTGGTGCAACACACGAATACGGTTGTTCCATCGTTGAATTGGTGTGTCACCACGAGTTTGGCGCTGCCACACCTTTTTTACCAACTCATGAAAACCCTCTCTAGTGAGCCATCCCAGTTCAAATTTGAACTGATGGCGGTTCATACTGGGAGCGGCTTGACCAAAATCAGTAAGCAATGGAGCATGATCCGATAAGGCCTCAATTCTCTCCAGAGCCCGCACTGACGCTAGTGGGTACTTAAATTCCCAGTCGATGGTAACTAGCATCCGGTCAAGTTTTTCAAAAGTTGGGATGGATCTATTATTGGCCTAGGTAAATTGGCACCCAGAAAGAAAAAAGTTCCCGCATATCGAGACTGTTGATAACAACACTAAAAAGAAACGGCCATCTAGTGTCGAACCTATCATTGCTTTTGTCCTGCTGATATCGGAGAATATTGAAATCCCCCCCGAGTAACATTGGGTGAGGATTTTCTCGACAGGTATTGACAAGTTCTTTGATCCTAATTATTTATGCTCCTAATTATTTTCAGTTGAGTGAAGATGGTGCGGTGGACAAATCATTGAACAATCTTTCTTGTTTTGTTCTGAACGCATGCAATTATGGCGTATTTCTTGATTTGGTCCCGGGAGATAAGAAACATTCTGATCGGCCCTTGAGCTGTGCATACTCAGGCCACAAGGTTGTACGTATGGATGAGTTTACATGGGAATATTCTAATTGGAGATATAGAGGCGCTGTATGCTGGTTTAAAAGGAAATCAATGCAGTTTGGATTTTTACTAGTGGCTGGGGCGCGCCCTGGGCGCGCCTCTTGAGGTGTGACTGTGCGTACTTGTCCTGCTGTTGGACATGTTAACATGTTTGTACAACCCTGATGAGCGCCATTTGCTCAAAACACAATACAATCAAAGGAGTTGCAATCCTTTAAAAAAATACATGCAGCAGAATTGCAACAGATATTTTAGTCATAAAGCATAGCCTAGTAAACACATACATATGTGCACATCCTGATCAGCTTTTATAAAGCTAGATTTCACTAGTGTAAACTTGTTAAATTATTCCAGTAGTTGGAGGGACAAATATCTAAATATCCATCATAACACCAGAAAACATGAACTTCAAAAGAGTAAGCCTTGCTAACATACATCTATGCAAGGCAAACAGGAACACTAACAAAATGGAGCATTCTTATCTTGGTGATATAAATTTTATTCAATGGAAAAGGTGTAATGCCCATTCCTTGAGATGCATTAGCTATATCTGATATACACACAGGAGCTGGGTATCTATTCTGATATCATACCTACAACATAATGGGTTGTACTCATTGGTTCCGAAAAGTGAAAGACATGATAGTGGAAGTAACAAGATACAGCGTTTGTGGGCACTTCCGCAATTGTATGCTTCTTTGTTGTTGCCTATTGCCCAAGATAACCTTGGAGGCCCCAAACAAGTCGAGCTCGCAAACCAGTACCTTGCGGGCCGACAACCCCTTGCAGATCTTGGCATTTTAGATTGAGCTGCTCAGCACACAGAAGTACCAATTAGTAGTCGGCAAATTTACTATTGTGCTAAGCACATCGAAACAGGGAGAGGATTATAGAAAAGAATTTATAACTGAAAGTACAAGAAAAACATCTCTCAATCATAGGCCTAACATAACTGATCAGAGTAGAATGCAAAAGGTCACGGAACATCAAAACTTCGCTTGATGGTAGGGCACTGGATGGAATGGTGAAAGGTCAAAGAATAATCCCACATGGCGGAGAAGCCAAAGGCGACGTCCTTGCCGTGGTCCAACCGCTCTCTTATGGCGTCGTGGATGGACTACAGCCACAGTACGCGGCCGACGTCGTTGGGTGAGACGCCCCTGCTCATCTATGTTGATTTGTTGATATCGACGGGCCAAAAGACAGAGAAGTTCAGAGTTTGTTTTCAGGTGAAACTTAAGTTATGGCAAATCCATTCCAAGAGATTAACTATTTACGTGTAATTTTTACCTTTGTGTGCCTAAGAGTGTAACTGTCTTCTTTGACAAAGTTGTAGCTCACTTCACCAAGCATCATTGCAACGGGTGGTAGGTAATTTGCATCAAGACTGGTCATTCATATTTCATCTATGATCCATAAACAGTCAAAAAAGTTCAACTCCAAGATGAAAAACACAATAGCATGCAGTGGCGGAGCTTCATGGGGGCCAACCTGGGCGGTGGCCCCCCCAGCCCAAGAAAAAATAACCTAATACACGTTAGTTTTTGTGCTGTATGTCCGTAAAAACAGGCTAAACCACATAGTTTTGCCCCTCCTTAGCCCATTGCCCCTCCAAAGATTTGGCCCAAGCTCCGCCACTGATAGCATGGGCCTCGAATTGCAAGATGGGACTTGTTTCAACAGTATATCACATCCCACTGGTGTCATCTATGATCTGTAAATAGTTGAAAAAGAAGTTCAACTTCAAGATGAAAACACAATAGCATGAGCCTCAAATTGCAAGATGGGACTGGTTTCAACAGCAAAGCGCATCCCTGGTGGTACTGCTTTCCTTTTATTGTAAACGACCTAATTTCTAAACAAAAACTACTCTGACTGACTACATTTAACAACAAAGAAGATCTATTAAGTGCTTAGTTCTAAGTAGAAGGTATTCGGATCTAAAAGCTGAAAATCCAACACCACATGAAAATTAGATGAAAATGTTTTTCTCTTTGACTATTCCTTAAATCAAGCTTTCAAATTACTATATTTTCTATTCCGGGCTTCAAGTGGTTGGTCAGATATGCTACATACTAAAACTTATAGAACTCAATCTTCCATCAGATGTGTATAAACTTTGAAAATCCTAAAGGTTAAAGATAGTAGCAAGAAACTAATACTCCCTCCATTTCTTATAAAAACAGGAGAAGAGCAAGACCATACAAATAATCAGAGGTTCGCAGATTTTTGAGTTAAAGCTATGTTCAGAATGAAACAATTTAATTGGGAAATAGAGATGATAGCATATCCTAGCTTGAATCTTGTGTATAAATTTTAAGAATCCAGGGTACTCTGTACAGAACAGAGAGCATGGGGCAGAACACATGAGAGACAGGGGGAAATTCAACAAGCACGCACTCTGAAACAGTGAGCTGACGCTCTGTTCTGCCGCTGAGTAAGACAACGACCATGCGCAGTAGCACGAACAGCAGCAGGATCGATGGAACTCATACCGTGTGCACCCAAAAATAATACTAATGAAGGAAACCATGGCATTATTATGTAACAACATCAGTGGCAGCACCACACGACATGAAGGCAAAGAACGAAAATAAATATTTGTGAAAGGAAGAGAGAATCATACATGAAGCACAAATGCGATCCAGCTGCAAAAACCAATCACCAACGAGCAGCAACAACAAAACGACCACCAGAAACTGTGGTAAAAAAATTATAATTTTAAACTGATGCAACGAAACACGAACAGACAAATATAGTTGCTGAACATAAAGACAAATAGGTAGCGAGCTATATGCATGGCCACTCCGACAAGAAACGAACCTGAGCAGCAAACGAAGATGAGCCGCAATCGAAGGAAGAGCAGCATGGAGCACAGAATCAAGAAGTGAGGATGATTTTTGGTTGCTCACTTCACCATGATCTGCCCAACAAAGAACACACGTGAGAACACAGAAGGGAACCAGACCAGTTGCAGGATAAATATATTATGATTTACTATTTTTTTTCTGCTAAGAAGATCAATCACCTTCATATGATCGGAAACATTTCATTCTCTCGGTTTAATGTGTATGACTCGAAGAATGAAACTGCTAACTGACCTGAGCATAAGTCTCCTTGCCTCCTCGACCATCTGGAGGACTTGGCCGAGCTTAAAAAGCTAAGTTATATCCTTCAAGAGTGCACTGCAGTATGTTTCACACAGCTTATGCACTACCAGTTTAATGAGCAGAGAGTCAAACGACCAGTAGTTCCTTAAGAGCAGCAATAGAACCAGAACCTCCTGTTTTCCTCGTAAGTGCTAGCAATATATCATTGTTGGTGTTCTCAGAGTATCCAACAAAGTTTCAATTGCTATCGGAACCATCTTCATTCACATTAGTCATCTTATTTGGATCAGACAACATGTATTTATCTGCAAGTGAATTTGAAACATCAAATCAGTATAAAATGTTTTCAACATAACAGTGTCCTAGACGATGAGCACAACAACACTATATATATCCGCCTTTAACTTCAGAAAATAAATGAAACAAAGCTCTATCAAGATATTGTCATAAAAAATCTAAAAGGCAAATTATTCACGTGAACTTATGATGACATGAATATCCAGCACATCATGTGCCAACTCATGTAACTTCTAATGTTTGGCATAAAGGCATAATACTAAATGGCATCCAACTAACACATTGCTTATGAAATATGGATGTACTGGTGTGTTCTCAAAATTACTTACAGGAATTAGAAGAAATTTGCCATACAGTTATATGTAAATTTCTTGTCAAATCAGAATGCAACAGTAATTTTACTGAGAAAAAACAGGAGGACGTCGCAGGAATCAAATTGATTGTGAATAAAATTGCATGGAAACAACCAAGTTTTTACATAGCACAACAGAAAAATACACAAACAATCCAAAAAACACATCATGAGTTCCCAGAGAGCAACTTCTGACCATAGTTTGTGATATGAGCATGCATTATCAACTTACATATTTATTCACACGCAAATTGTATATTTGAGAATCCAAAGTCTTGATTTTGGTCTCTATTGTAGTCTCGGAACCCTCAGCACAACGTGACATTTGCACATCTGAAGAATTACACTCCATAATCTCCTGCAATGACAAAAAGTGAATTATTAGAAACATCAGCTGAGAGTTTGGCCATGCAAGATGTGAGTTTATTCATCCAATGAACCAGTAGAACGGAATCAAGCAAGACACTTTCACATGCAAACTTGGACATGCATTGGAAAAAATCATGCAGCAAGTACGCATCAAGAAACAGTCATCATTATATTCTCACACTATCCAATCTATTTCCAAGATAGATGGTGCTAAAAAGAGAAAACTCCACATGGCACAGCATATATCCTTTGAGTAAACATGTGAACAATCCAAATTTAAAATGAATCTCTTGATTACGTAACATATTATCTTATATCCGCAAAAATGAAACTGGAGAGGTTAGTACAAATATGCAATAAAACAAAATTAATTGGCAAAATTCTTAAAGATATTTCTGCAGCCTGATGCAGCCCTTCTTTCTTTGTACTACTAATGCCTTCACCCAGTTTTTCTCCCACCATCCAAACCTAAATAACTAAAGCAAGCTAAAGAACACTAAAAGAGACAATAACAAAATTTCGCAGATCAGTTTGCCATTACGGGACAGGAGTGAGCGGGGAAGGGAGAGGAGGTGGGGAGGGGCGCACCAGATCAGACACCTTGATGAGGCCCACCAGGAAGGAGTCGTTCTTGACGTTTTAAGTAGTTGAAGGAGATGCGGCCGGCGACGTGGTGCGGGGGTGGATCGACGAGGCCGCGGATCTTGTAGCATTAGACGTCGACGGCGAGGACGGAGTACCGGGTCTCGGCCATGAGCTTCTCGCAGGAGGTGGGAGCAGATGGACCCATCGGCCCTGATCACCCAGATGGTGATTGGCGCCACGAGCACGCCGTCCAGATCCAGCCTGCCGTAGCTGGCGGGCATCGGCTTCTGCCCATGCTCGCTGCCCTTCTCCTCAACATCTGCCCCTTCGTCGGTCGACGACGGCTTCTTCCTCCCGCACGGCGTCTCATCTTTCGGCAGCCTCTTATCCACCGGTGACCACCGGGAGGTCGCACAGCCTAGGACGAGGAGGTGGGAGGTGGGAGCCGTGAATGAGAGGAGCGGTGGCGCCGTCCAGGCCGCAAGATCGAGGGGGAGGCGCACGAGGGAAGGGAGGAGGAAGCTACACAGGGAGCGATGCGTGGCTGTGGGGCTCGATGTGTTCACCTCGCTTGCCTTCGCTAGTAAGCGATCTCTCCCCAACTCACGAGCAGAGGAAGCCGGCAATTGACATGCGGGCCAGCAAACAAAAAGGGCCGCCTGCAGCGACCCGACCAGGCGTTACCGCACCACCAACAGCCAATCCGATGCGTGCTCTTCTCTCTTGCCCAATCGCAACGACCTCACAGCACAGCGACCGAACAGTACCTGCATCGTGATGACGTGGACGTCGCCAGGATGCGCACATTGCGCGACTGTTAAAGGATTGTATATTGTATATTTATTCTTGCCAGGCAAAGAGACGTATAAGGAAGGAACATGTAGAGGATGCAGCGCACTAGTTGATGGGGCGCGCCGCCTGAGGCGTTCCTTTGCGGTGCCAGGTATGTACGCGTCCTTTCTGGTTGCTTCTTTGCGATCTGGGCCTTCCGCTCCTCGAACTGCTCCGGCCTGAACTCCAGTGCCGCCGGGTCCTTGTGGATGGTGTACACGTTCACGAGGAGCGTCGTGCCGCTCGGGACATGGTTGCCCGCCACCGTGCAGTGCGTAGAGGGCTCATGCGGGATCATCGCCGGGACGGGCGGGTACATCCGGAGGGTCTCTGCAGTAGAGGTGGCCGAGGTAGGGAAAGTCATCGGCGCGGAAAAGGCGGGTTTCGTTGAGCAGCAGCGACGTTGCCCAATCCACCGTCGTCTCTCGTCAGCGACTTCTTCAACTCCTGTGCCTCCGGAGACATGTCTGTGTCCTCGGCCCATCAAGGCGCCATCATGGCCGTCGTCGACGATGCCGTGTCTGCACGACGGTCTCCGTCAAGGCGCTAAGGGACAACTCGCATAGGCTCTGCCGGAGCTCCACCAGCGCGACACCGCCAGGGGCGATGGTGCCCGCACGCGACAGGCGGCGCCATTGCGCGCACCTCACGGGCGATGTCGGCAGTCAGGCAGCCCACACGGTGCGTGAAGAGGAGTTGTGGCGACGCGGCGGAGATTACACCAGTACAGGCCGTAGTGGCACGTCGGGAGCGTGGTGCAGCCGTAGCACACCAGCTGCAGTGAGGGGAACCGCGGGCGGTCGGCGAAGGTCACGTCGTGGTCCGTGAAGCACTACCTGGCGCCGAGGACACGGCCATGGTGCCGCGCGTGCCGAGGCGCAGGGAGAAGATTGGGCTGCGGTGACAGTCTTCATGCCGTTGGGACTTGGAAGGAACCGTTCTATTTGGTGGCTTGTTTGGGTATGTATCATGAGGTCTTCAATATAATTTGGCTCGTATGTTTTGATACGACGACACTGACGAACTGGGAACGCCATATGCAAAATCCAAGGTTCAGACAATATAAGCACCATTTGGCCTGACTATGGCAAGACATTCCCATCAAATCCGTACGTCATGTTACATGATCAATCAACGCAGCCAAGGACAAACGAGGAGAAACTTTGAGACTAGAACTATGTGCTTGGGATTATAGCATCTTCAGTAAACCAAGATTTTACAGTCTATTGCGGTTGTACTTTTGGGCTGGCAAGCTTCTCCCTGTCATTTTTAACCTGACTCCCTGGCTAGAGAGGTTCCTCAGCGCTCATAGGCTGAGCATGTCTTCATTAAATATTTCACTTCAACTTAACTTGGTGCAACTAACAGATAGTTGTTGGATTGACCATTGACTCATTTGGTACCGAATAGAAATTTAGCATAGAATCATCAATATCTAAGCAAAATACGCTCGCATACAAAGGAAGTTCCTCATCAAACAAACTACTCTCCACTGTACACGGGCTTCCTCTTCTCGGCGAATGCAGCTAGGCCCTCGAGGCGATCCTGTGTGCAGCAGCTACTCGTAGCATTCCCCTTCGACAGCCAACACGGAGCCCATGTCTGTTATCCCATTCCTCCATCGATGGCCTTCTTGGCCATTCTTACCCCCAGAGGGCCCTGCCACAAAGATGCCACTTCAGAACAGCTACAAGGATGCATCTTGCACACAGTGATGCGTTGCATGGCATATACAATGATTGACTACAGCTCTCAACTCACCATATGCTCATACTGATTTTTGGGTGCATCCTCTCACTGATAATATTTTCAATGAATAGGTATGTTCAAAACTGAAAATGGTTGTTACTTTCTTCGTTATCTCACGAGTTCATTCAAGAGCTTTGCCAGAGGCCTACCCTTCTGGAACGTAGTAGTTCGCTAGTCCTGCAGTGCAGACATCCATTTGAAGTGTTCTTAAGAACTGATGGCAGTGGTACACATGCCTTGTCGTTAAGATAGCAACTGATGTTAGTATTCAGAATTGTCTAGTTATTTAAATTATTCATATATACAGGTAAGTATGAAAATAAATTCAAGACCCTCATCAGAGGTGGATTCCCAACTCCAAAGCAAGTAGGAGATAGCACTCCTCTTTCTGAGTCCTAATAGGATTTGATTACAGTCGCTTTCCCTCAGCAAAGCGAACAGAGGAGAAAAGTATATATAACTGTCCAATTTATAGGCGAAAGCAGGGCACCGTATCTGTGTTACCCACATACCCAGGAATAATAATAGAAAGGCCTGTCTCAGGCAATCCAAGGGTTGCATTTTCTCCTGCAAATCAGTACATGCATTCAAACGTGCAAATATATGCAGCGAGATTATGTTCCATAAGATGAAATGTATTGCATACTGAAGATTACACGCAACACCACATATACGCAGATCACATGAAAGAGCAAGTTCCAGCCCGCAACCTAAAGCAGATTTTCGAAAAAGCTTTAGCTACTTTATTTTTGGAAGCAACTCTCAATTAGTGAATACCTGCAATAACAATAGAAATGCATTCTAACCATTAGTTGATTGCTTTGTTGGGAATTTCCAACGAAAAATATGCTAATAGTGTAGAAGTTGAAACATGCCAGATAAAAAATAGTGTACATTATGCCATATTCCTGTAGGCGCCTGAAGACCTAAAACCTATTAACATCTTGATATAAATTCGTCACCCTAAAAGAGAGACAAAACATCTGACCATTTAAGGCATGTATTAGGATGTAAGTACTTTATGTCATATGAAAAAAGAGAAATACCATGACTTATTGACATACATATTTGCAAATTCTTTTACTCCCAATGACAAACAAATGGTACTTATGCATTTAGTTGGTTAGATGATGCACAAAAAGTTGGTAATTACCAAGGGACCAGGCACCTAAACCTCAACTTTTCTGAATTGTGTTTGTTCTTGAACAGAAAAAGGAATCCGCTCGTTGAAGCGCAAGAATCAGTGATAAGAGAAAAATGGGTAAATCAAGTCAAACCTCGACAACCCCAGAAAGGCCGTGTTTATTCACCGATCTCTCGACGGAAAGATGCCTGCTGCAAACAAATCATTCGAATGAACTATTTTATTGCTATTACCTATAACCTATCAGTATAAACAACTTCAGTGGCACAACAGATATACCATGAGATTGATTATTAACTCAGCAGTCTTAACTCTTGAGTCCATTCAGGAAAGGTTGCATAGATGTGGAGACAGAAACTGTTAATCAAGGAGAGGAGGACAAGAAACACAAGATCAACAACCCATTAGCTCATGGACATTTTATCAAACACAACATGCACAAGGTAGGGATGACTCAAATCACCTGAATAGCCAAGGGATCCGAGTAGTATCAACAGGTGGGAACAGCCTAGCAACGACGACACAGGCTATGGGACGGCAGAAGTTGGGAGCAGCAGATGGAGATGGAAGACGGCCATGTACCAGGGTGACCGCACTTCTCCATGGGCTCGCCGTCCCGGCGGCACGGAGAGACACTGCTCAACGCTTAGTCCGACAAGCCGCCTCCGCCACGGCCCTTCCTCTCCTGGCACCAAAAGTTCAACAATCAATTTGCAAACAGAAAAGCTGAGATAAAGTTCCAAATAATATGGTACAACCTTTTCTTAATAAACACAAGAATGATACCAAGAATAACTAAAAAATGGACATCATCATGAACAAATGTTATCATCGAACTAATGACCCAAAGTAGTAACTTCTAAAATTCTATTTGGACAATTGAACTATCATATCTTTTAACCGCAAAAACAAAATGACAGTACAGACTATACCTTGACTACAATATGCTATAAATCATGGCTAGGACCATACATAATTGCCAACATTATAATCTTGGAGTGGTCACTCTCATGATATTTGCTGCACAACACAGAACTGATTTTAATCTCGTTGCTTGAGGCAAAAAAAATTGATGGTATATATGAAATATCAAGACTACGTTGGACAATATTTCCTGCAAGAAATTAGCATGTTCTTGTTGTATCAGTCACCATATTGAGATTATTAGACCGGCTTTTTTTTACACAAACTATATGTAAATAAAAGCAACTCATGCATGAAATCCTTCGGGATAAGCCATGGAAGTTCTGCTTCCTAAGGCAATATACCTCGCCCCTCGCCCCTCCCCAATGCAATTCAGAAACAGGTAGTGATGGCTTTGCTTTGCGAAATGAAATACTACCTTCAGTCTTCTCATCTCACCACCAAAGCAGCCCAAAATAATTACAGAAAATTGTCAATTTTGGGGAAGACTAAACTGCAAATATAAATTGGAAATGATATACAAACCTTCGATAAATTTCTTCTGAGATTTCAACAGCAAATGGGAACCTTGATATAAAAGCTTCATGAATCTGCAATGACAAATACACATGTGAGGTCAGCCAATCTCACGTACCATCAGTACATGCCTCAAAATGTAAAAAAACTGAAACATAGCCACCACCATCCATCTAGTACTGTTGTTTGCTCCCATTGGAACATATATCAATTTCGGTAGGAAGAGAAGGCAAAGGGCTCACACAAGGCAACACTTCATATCATGTTGGTAAAAGCAATGCTAGTTTAGCCATGGCTAGCAGCTACAAGACAGTTCATAACAGAAAACAACAAATGTATGTGTCAATCTATGCTATTTTTCACATGGTAAATACACTTTAAGGATGCAAACCATAAGATTAAAATTAAGAGAAACACTAAGAGATATAAAGAGGGGGGGTGAATAAAACAATAGAAGGAGAGTAAGAGGAAGAATTCATACCTGTGATGGACCTGCTGGGTCGTCACAGAAGGAAGGGCGGGTTGGTGCTGCTTGTTGGGGTGTTGAAGTTGCAGCAACACCAGCTTGATTCAGCATAGAGAGACAGAGAGAGAGAGAGAGATGTTTTCCTGCAGCAGAGAAGAGAAGGTACTTCACGAGTAGAACGTCAACTCCAAATTGAATCGAATCCAACACAGGGACAGGGCACCTTGTCCATGGACCATGGCGTCCTCGCGGAACCAGCACCGTGGGCGTGCCGGATTTGAGCCTGCCTCGGATCCGCACGTGCTGCTCGATCTGGGGAGAGGGGGAGGGGAGGAGCACCTCCTTCAACCCCTGCTGCTTCCGCCAGCGGCCGCCGCCCGCGCCGGCCCGGCTGACGCCATGGGAGATGGTTGGCTGTTGTGACGAGGAAGGGAGAATGGAAGGGCGGAGGAAGGGAGTATGTTGACTAGGAAGAGCAGAGGGAGGGGTGTGGCGGCTGTGACGAGGGAAGAGGGAGGAGGATGGAGTGCGGCGGCTGTCGACCGGGATTCGGCGGGGCTAGGGTTTGTGAGGGCGCCACACATCGTGCATCAACGACGCTGGACCTGGACCGTGATTTCCTCCCTCTCTCCACGTACAGTAAAATCGCACAGTAACAAGGGACACGTGGACTGCACGGTTACTCGCCCTTACCGCACACCTTATTGTTTTTAATGGAGTCTTCTTTCCTTAACAGCATGTTTGGTAAACGCTCGGGCAGGGGAATGGGAGGTTGCACAAGGGTGTTTATGAAGGGATTAGGCATGGGAAATAGATTTTTACTCCCATTCCCTTAGTTTGGTGTATGATGGGAATTGGCGTGGGATAAAACTCGCTTTGAATTAACAGGTACTTCAGGATGAAATCGGTGGGAATTGGCTTCTCCAACTCCCATTCCCCTTCCCACTTAAACTCCCACTCCCTCTAATCAAACAGTGGACTTTTAATCTCCTCACCTCTCAACTCCCATTCCCCATCTCTAATTCCCCCGAACCAAACACGTTGTAAAGGAAATTGGATGGGTCCACCTGCCATGCAATCAGAGAAGACACATGAACCTACAACAGAATTAGTTTTCTTTTATGTTTAGCCGTGAGAGATATCAATTGATGAATAGTTCGGTTTGTTGCTCAAGTTAGATGGATCGGCTAATATATAAAGCCATGATGCATTCATTGTAACGCTTAGGTTATTTTCTTTATGAAATAGATACGATGTGTTTTTCGTGGTAGACACCCGTATCAAGTTTTAGAGGGATCTTTAGAAAACCTCTGTGTTGCAATTTCTCTTCGTGAATATTATTTTGCGCGTGAGTATCTTCGTCGAGATTTGTTTTTCTTGTGCAGGGCCACAAGGTTCAAAACCTCTACTTCATGTACATCGCGTGCGCGGACGAAAGGTTGCTATTACTAAAGGTGGAGTGTCGTGGAAGATCGGACCGCAACAACAGATCGGATCTCGCCAACGAGGTTCGGTCCACATCACAAGACATTTCCACTGTTGCGGGCCAATTAGCGATGTGATTATTCAGTGTTCAGTGCTGCTAGTGGATCATTTTGCACTGGCAATTTTTGATGGATTTGTGCGCTTGTCTACTTACCGTGAGAAGGACCGTAGTTTACCTTGCTATCTCTTTAACTTTATCCTATGATTTTTACTGATGTCTTTTGGTTCTGTAGATACATTTTATTAGATTTACTCACTTAGTATAGAACAATAAATCAACAACCCCTCTGCCATCAGTTCAAGATTGATGCCATGTTCTGATATTTTGGTTTCTGAAACTACCTGGTGTTATCGCACTGCTGACACCGGTATGCAACATGTGGACTTCGGTTTCGTTGATAAACAAGCCCAGGTCTCCTGAATTCTCCCTGTGTACTGGAAGTGATGTATGCACTCTGATATTTGCAATTTCTCAGCAAAATGAGTAACTGAATTTTCCACACCAAACAGTACTAGGCTTCTGGTTAATATTCTTACGGGAGAAATTGATTCAAAGTTAATGGTCAGCATTCCTAGATCATGTAATAATTAGAATAATTTCATCTTGCCTGTTATTTTTAAGATCAATCTTGTGGGTCAAACACTTAGTCTAAATTTACCGTGTTCTATTTGCAAAGTGGAATGTTGTGCTTTTAATTCGAGAAGTCAAAACTGATACCGGGTTACGTGGAGCTCTTTTTTATTTAAAAATATAAAATAGTATTTTTTGAACCTTAAAAAATATGAAAAGTATGCATATGCATAAAGATGTGTAGTATGCAGTAGCGGATCTAGCCCAATGGGCCAGGGTGGGCCAACAATAGAACTGTTCATATAAGATGTTTTTTCTTAATATTTTTTCACATTTTTTCCAATGCTATAAAGCTATTCAAAAAATCCCAGGGTGGGCCGTGGCCCACTGTAACACCCCGGATACAACTTTCCATATTCGTAACTCCGACTCTTGCCTTTTCCGGAGATGTGTTATTTTATTTCCTTCGTGGTTGGGTTTGTCGGTTGTTTTGCATTTTGTTCTTGTTCTGCATCTCATCTCATGGCATCATCTGCATTTCATCCGCATGTTTTTCAAAACTTGCATCCGTTAAATGTTCCGCCAGTTCTCTCCGTTGTCCGCTCCGAGTCCGGATACACTTACACGCGCCGCTGCACCTCCAAATATTATTTTTATAAGTGGCCTAATAATGTTCTCGGAATGGGTTGCAACTTGTCATGCGGTCTTATTATAGTGTAGACAGGCCACCGCCAAGTTTAAATCGCATTCGAGTCCATTTGATAGCCCAACCGTTATATATGTAACCGGATATAGCCGGTATTTTAAATCGGATGTTTGGTCTCCAAATCGCTTCGGGCTGCTTTTTCTCCTCTCTCCCCTCAGTCCAGACCCTCTCGTCACAGCCCACCCGCAGCTCACCGAAACCCCCCCTTTTTTTTTCCTGATCGTCGGATCGCGATCGGAGGCTCCGAAACCCCTCCTAACCCCCCCAAGGACCAAACCCTAGCCCCTTTCCTATTTAAACCCCCTCTCCTTCCATTTTGGGCAGCTACCTACCTCTCTCCTTGATTTCCGCCTCCTCCTCACCACCGCCCCACCTCCTCTCCTCCAACCCGGCGCCCACCTCATCCTCGCCACTTGCGCGCCACAGTTGGCCACCGCCACCCAGTGCCGCCTCCAGCCAACCAGTAGCGCCACGTCGCCTCCCAGTGCCCACTTCACCGCTGCCCTCCTTGCCCATCCATGGCCCGTCCCTGGGCCTAAGCGGGCCCGAGCCGCACAGACGCTCAAGAACTCCCCGCGCCGAAGCCGCCTTCGCTCTGCCGCGCCCGATCCCTCGGCGAAGCGCCTCGCCGCCCGGTGACGTCGAGCAGTCTCCTCCGGCCCTTCGGTTTCTCCTCCTCTCCCTGCTTGCGTTCCCTCATCTCTAACTACTCTCTCTCTCTCCGTCTTGGCAACATGTGCCATGGAAGCGGCGCCGAGCTCACGGATCTTCACCTCCGGCGCCGAACCCCGGAACGGGTTCCCACCACCGGATCTGGCGGATCCCGGTCGTGCCTCGCCTTCCCGTCGGTTCCTTGCCTCCTCGTCGTGCCTCCCCGACGCCATTGACCGCCCCGCCTGCCTCCCTCGATCCAGAGGGATTGAGGAAGAGGAGCGCCCGTTGCCTGGGCTGGTGCAGTGGCAAGGCGCGCCCTCGCCGGCCCATCTCCCCGGCGCCAGCCCAGTAGCGGCCCCCCCGAGCCCAGCGCCCTTCCACCTCTGCGCCACCGACCGGGCCAAAGCCCATGGTGAGATGCCCCCAGCGCCTGTTCCTGTTGGGCCAGGCTACGGATTCGGCCCGCTTTCGTTTTTTTTACCGTCTGCGAATTTGTCAAATTTATCCAGGAATTTACCGTTTTACAGATTGGACCCTAAACTTCATGCATTTAACAACTCATCAACCGTGCATCGGATTAAAATGTTTTATATATGTAATATGCTCAGAAAATTGTGTAGATTAATAATTTGCCACTTTCATCTATGTTAAAAATGTTTAAATTGATGTTTGCATTAATTTGCTATTATGCCATGTTAAAATGATTTATTTCATAACTAAATAACCGTAGCTCCATTTTAAATAAACTTTATATGTAAATGGGGTGGAAAAATGCCAAGATTAACATGGTCCACTTTATGTTGCTGTTTAACAACTCTAAAATATGCTTTAGGTCAGATCTGTACCGAATCCATAATTTGCATATGGGGATTTTCCGAATTGTTGTTCGTTGTTTAGGCCTCATTTAAACTTGCCTAGATAGGTAGTTTCATTATGCTTCACCTCTTGCCATGTTTAACAACATTTAATATTGTTGAGTACCTAATCAAGAGTGAACTAAATAATTGATGTGGTGTTTCGTCAATAGGCAACTCGTTGCATATTGAGCTCCACTTAATTTGTAGTATTGTTTGTGCATATTGCCATGCCATGCCTCATTTAAACCGGACATGCATCATACTTGATTGTGCATCATGCCATGTTTATGTGATTGTGTGTTTACTATGTTGTTTGTTTCTTTCCGGTGTTGCTTCTCGGTTCCGGTAATGTTGCGATTGTGAGGATTCGTTCGACTACGCCCGTTTGTCTTCTTCATGGATTCGTTCTTCTTCCTTGCGGGATTTCAGGCAAGATGACCATACCCTCGAAATCACTGCTATCTTTGCTTGCTAGATGCTCGCTCTTTTGCTATGCCTATGCTACGATGCCTACCACTTGCTTTATCATGCCACCCACATTGCCATGTCAAACCTCTAACCATCCTTTCCTAGCAAACCGTTGTTTGGCTATGTTACCGCTTTGCTCAGCCCCTCTTATAGCGTTGTTAGTTGCGGTGAAGTTGAAGTTGTTCCTTGTTGAACATGGAGATGTTGTTCCTTGTTGGAACATGTTTACTTGTTGGGATATCACAATATATCTTATTTAATTAATGCATCTATATACTTGGTAAAGGGTGGAAGGCTCGGCCTTATGCAGTGTTTTGTTCCACTCTTGCCGCCCTAGTTTCCGTCATATCGGTGTTATGTTCCCGGATTTTGCGTCCCTAACGCGGTCGGGTGATTTATGGGACCCCTTGACAGTTCGCTTTGAATAAGACTTTTCCAAAGAAGGCCCAACATTGGTTTTACCATTTGCCTCACCACCACCTATATTTTTCCTTGGGAGTCGCTCTCTCGAGGGTCATCTTTATTTAGCCCCCGGACCGGTGCTTTTCTAAGTCTGGCCCGAACCGAGTAGATCGGGGCCCCTCGTGGCAACTCGAGGTTTGGTTTTACTCGTAGGATGTCTCATCCGGTGTTGCCTCGAGAACGAGATATGTGCAGCTCCTATCGGGATTGTCGGCAGATCGGGCGGTCTTCTTGGACTTGTTTTATTCTGTGAAATGTCTTGTAGCCGGATTCCGAGACTGATCGGGCTTCCGGGAGAAGGTCTATTCTTCGTTGATCGCGAGAGCTTATCATGGGCTGTTGGGACACCCTGCAGGGTTTGAACTTTCAAAGCCGTGCCATGTTATGTGGCGAGATGGGAATTTGTTAATGTCCGGTTGTAGAAAACCCGGTTGATCTTAATTAAAATACACCAACCGTGTGCGTAATCGTGAGTGTCTCTTTTCGGGGTTGATCGAGAGGAGAACACGGTTTCTGGGTTATGTTTGACGTAAGTAGGAGTTCAGGATCACTTCTTGATCATAGTTGTTCGACCGTGCTTTTGCCTTCTCTTCTCGCTCTCTTTTACGTATGTTAGCCACCATATATGCTAGTCGCTTGCTGCAGCTCCACCTCACTACCCTGTCCTACCTTTAAGCTTAAATAGTCTTGATCTCATGGTGTGAGATTGTCTGAGTCCCGTGACTCACAGATACTTCAAAACCAGTTTGCGGTGCCGATGAAACCGTGCAGGTGTTGGACCCGAGCTCAAGGAGGAGCTCGATGAAGATCTTGTTCTTTGTGTTGTTTCGTTTGGTTGATCAAGAGTGGAGCCCAGTTGGGACGATCGGGATCTGTGTAGCATTTGGGGTAGTCTTCTTTTATTTTGGTTCCGTAGTCGGACCTTGATTGTATCTATGATGTAATGTTTTACTCATGTATTGTGTGAAGTGGCGATTGTAAGCCAACTATGTATCTCTTTTCCTTATGTATTACATGGGTTGTGTGAAGATTACCTCACTTGCGACATTGCTTTCAATGCGGTTATGCCTCTAAGTCGTGCCCGACACGTGGGAGATATAGCCGCATCGAGGGCGTTCAAGTTGGTAATCGAGCCTTCCCGACTTAGGAGCCCCTACTTGATTGTTTGTGACGTTGTTGAGTCTAGAATGGAAAATGTTTTGAGTCTTAGGATTATATATATCGGAGAGTAGGATTCTTTTTACTCCCCGGTCCTTCGTCGCTCTTGTGAGGTATCCGACGAGAGTTTTGACTCTTCTCTCCTCAAATTTCACTAAAAATTTTTAGGATCACGTGGGTATCTTGGAATCGTTCGATGGTTTTGTGACGAGAACATTGTTCTTGGTGCCTCGACATTTAGGGGTTGTGGCGGTGTCCCGGGAGTTGAGCTCCGAGGTGTTGTCGTCACAATTTTATCGTTGCGATTCTGGAATACCGAGTTTTCCGACATCGAAATCTCTTTTGTGCAGTTGTTGGTGAGATAACCTGATAGCCCGATCTTGTGGCGAAAAGGGAGTATTGCCATGACTTGTATAACGGATGTTTTTCAAGGTCGAGGTACACGATTTCGAGGATTTCTTGGTTATGTGTTGACGGATGGATACAATGGATCTAGGTATTGTTAGTTTGGGTGATATATTTTGTGTCCCTGATCCCCAACACCAGATTGCATAACCAGAAAGTTTCGGGAGTTTATAGGTGGGAATTCTAGTAGCTTACGGGATATTCTTTCCGGCGGATGTATGATTTGAGATTGGGGTTCAACGTCTAGTGGTCCGCCCATTCACGGTCGATTTACGATGGTCGCGAGACGCCTTAAAGAATCCTTGGCTATGCTGATTCGGGACGTCTTGTTTGTCATTCGTGACGTCCGCTATACGTCGTGTCCGTGTGGGCCCCACCACGAACACTTTGGGCGAAATCTCTATCATGTGTTTGTTCCGGCTTATTCTTGAAGCCAATCCTTTGTTTTGTTTTGTTTCTGTGGTATTCGAGTTGCTTCAATGCCAAGTGTTGATTCCATACCTTATTCTAATGGTGTTCTCATATTTCTATGTGAATATTAATCCTTCTAGATCATCGAGATCGTCATGTTAATTCTTTTCCAACCGGCGTGCTTCTCTTTAAGTGAATCCGATCATTCCAACATTCGCAAGATCAATTCTAAGCTTTTTTCTCAACGGTGTTCGTTTCATCCGACCCTAGTTGTTTTGATTTCCCGCCCTCCCACCCTTTTCTTCAAGGACTCAGATTTCTTAATCAAGTATCCATTTTTATTGAGTGAAGTTTCTTCATTCTTTTCCTTTAATGATCTTATCCGGTGATTTCCCATGAAGTTGCTCAACAGTTTCAAGTTCATCATTCTTCATTCTCGTATTCTTTTTCGGTGGATTTAGTTCAAGATTTCGGTGTTGATCTTATCCCTTTTCCTCTTTTCACAATGTTTTCTCATGTCGGTGTATCTCTTAATCATCCATTTCTCGCTATTCAATTGTTCCGGAGTGTTGAAGATATCTCAGAAGATTCTAGTTTCCATTCTCAATTCACTCAAGTTCTTTTGAGGATGCTATCTCATTCAAGCCATTTAACTCTACCGGTGCAATATCTATTTCAAACAATTGTTCAACAGTGGTTCTTTTGAGTGGGCCCTAACCCACAGGTCTTTTCCCAGGATCTTACCTGACTCTTCTAATTTTCCTGGAGCTATTCTCAAATGCTTTGCAAAGTTTGACGTAAGAATGAATTATCATCAGTCTTGGTTTTCTCCAAGATCTTCCAAATTCTTTTCATTGTTGGTTCAACCTTCCTAATTTTCATTCCGGAGTGCTTCAATAATTCATGGTGATGTTCTCGTCGCCATTCTCGAATTTTGAAGACCGAAGAAGAGTTTCTCTTAAATCTCGCTTCTTCCTCTTCAAGAGTCATGGTTCTAGCTTGATGCCATCCTCTCATAATTGTCTTGATTGTGAGAATTCTTTTCATCCATCCGGAGGAATTCAGGAGTCTTTTCAGTTTGATTCTTCGGAGCCCATCATCTCAGAATTATTCATTCAAGCGTTCAACTCTTGTTTTCCAAACCTCACCGGTGCATCGTCGAAATATCCTCTAATCAGTTCATGATCTCTTCGTTCTAATGTATCTAAATTTTGTCAAGCATCTTTAGTCGTTTTACAATTCTTCCCCGTGAATTGTGCTTTCGCTACGTTCATTTTCAATTCTTACGGTGGTTCGTTCAACAGTTCTCTTCCTTCGTTATCATATAGACTCATTCGTTCTTTCCAATCCCACGGGTGGTTCCATCAATACCTTCCCAAGTTTGCGCCATATCTATCTTAATCTTTTCTACGGGAATAAGTAGTATGCCAAATCCATTGCTTGTCATCAATTTAATTGGTGAAGGATACGCATAACATAATTCTTATTCTTGTTTCATCGAGTAAGTTCAATTCCTTATTCCGGAGGATCATCAAAATTCTTGATTTCATTTGTTCATCTTTTCTTTCCGGAGTTCCAAGTTTTCTCGGCTATATCATTTCAAAGCTTCATCTTATCACTGCAAGGCTTCACCTTGTGTTGTCAACTTCTCTTTCTGTTATCATCCTTTTGTTTACCGGAGTTCTTCATGGAGGTTCTACATGGTGCTTCCTCAAGGATTCTTTTCATTCTTCAATTGTTCATCAAGATTTCTCGCGGAGTTAAGATCCGTCAAGCTATACTCTAAAAATAAACATGGTGCTCAACACATGTTTTGTTTTGAGGAGTTCAAGTATTCTTCTTCTTGCATTTCGAAGTGCAATTCGTTCTACCTTGTCATTTGAGGTGGTCTTATGTTATTCTTGACAAATTCACTTCGTGTTTCATGATTCGCAAGTTGTTAAGAATGAGATATTTAAATCCATCATTTTCTCTTCGTTCAAGAGATCTTTTCGATCCATCAATCTCTTCATTGGACTTATCTTGGGCTATATTTCACCTAAAGTTTTCCCTAAGGTTTGTTGCTATTTATGGTGCTTATTAATGACCCAAGTTCTTCATAAGTCCTCCCGGTGATATAAGTTTCTCGTCTCCTTGTTGATATCAATCCAATCGTTTGTTTCCGTTGGTGGCAGAAGCTCACCTCATAATGTGGAGATGTTTCCATAAGCCCACTACAAGCTTATTCATTTCGTTGTTGGTTTTCCAACAACTCCGTTCAATTCTTTTTTGCAAGGGTGCTTTTTCCAAGTTCATTTGTGGCAGAAGTTGTCATTTTCTTCTCCATTCCTTTATTCCAATGACCTATCTTCAATTTTTCTTCCGGAGGCATTGTGATGTTGCTCTCTTCACCCATCACCTCGTTTTGTCAAGATCATGTTCTTTTTCTGGCTTATCCATTTAACCGGAGTGTCATGTTTTCATTCGAGTTCTCTCATCTTATCAAGTTTTGCCTGCTTCCTCAACCGGAGAGCTGTCTGAAATCTTTCTTACCCCTTGTGCCATTCTTTCATTAGTTTCGGAGGCAGTATGTTGTTGATTTCATCAAGTATCATCCCATCTTCTCAAGTTCATGTTCAATTCCTTCCATTTTCAGTCGGAGTGCTGCCCAAATTATATCATTCTTCCTCCCTCATCTCGTTTTAAACGGAGTGATTTCGAATTCTATCTTGTCCATTAAACTCTTGATTCATGCTTTTCAACCTTCAAGTTATCGTAATGTTCCTTGTTCCTCTTTTCTAACGGATTGTTTTCAACCTTGTTCATCTTCGTTGTGTTCTTTCTTTCATTTGCTCAACCTCTCAAGGTTCATGGTTTCACTCGTCTGTCAAAGAAGCAACTTAGTTTTACCTCTCTTCTTCCTCGTCCTTTTCCCTCCGGTGCCATCCTAGATCTCGGGACGAGATCCTCTCGTAGTGGTGGAGTGTTGTAACACCCCGGATACAACTTTCCATATTCGTAACTCCGACTCTTGCCTTTTCCGGAGATGTGTTATTTTATTTCCTTCGTGGTTGGGTTTGTCGGTTGTTTTGCATTTTGTTCTTGTTCTGCATCTCATCTCATGGCATCATCTGCATTTCATCCGCATGTTTTTCAAAACTTGCATCCGTTCGTGTTCCGTCAGTTCTCTCCGTTGTCCGTTCCGAGTCCGGATACACTTGCACGCGCCCGCGGCACCTCCGAAATATTATTTTTATAAGTGGCCTAATAATGTTCTCGGAATGGGTTGCAACTTGTCATGCGGTCTTATTATAGTGTAGACAGGCCGCCTGCCAAGTTTCGTCGCATTCGGAGTCCATTTGATAGCCCAACCGTTATATATGTAACCGGGATATAGCCGGTATTTTCGTCGGATGTTTCGGTCTCCGAAATCGTGCCGGGCTGCTTTTTCTCCTCTCTCCCCTCAGTCCAGACCCTCTCGTCACAGCCCACCCGCAGCTCACCGAAACCCCCCCTTTTTTTTTCCTGATCGTCGGATCGCGATCGGAGGCTCAAAACCCTCCTAACCCCCAAGGACCAAACCCTAGCCCTTTCCTATTTAAACCCCCCCTCTCCTTCCATTTTGGGCAGCTACCTACCTCTCTCCTTGATTTCCGCGCCTCCCTCCTCAGCCAGCCGCCTCCCACCTCCTCTCCTCCAAATCCGGCGCGCCTCCACCTCATCCTCGCCACTTGGCGCGCCCTGGTTGGCCAGCCGCCACCCAGCCGCCGCCTCCAGCCAACCAGGCAGCGCCACGTCGCCTCCCCAGTGCCCCACTTCACCGCGGCCCTCCTTGCCCATCCGCGGCCCGTCCCTGGGCCTAAGCGGGCCCGAGCCGCCTTGACGCTCAAGAACTCCCCGCGCCCGAAGCTTCGCCCGCTCTGCCGCGCCGATCCCATGGCGACCAGCGCCTCGCCGCCCGGTGGCGTCGAGCCAGTCTCCTCCGGCCCTTCGGTTTCTCCTCCTCTCCCCTGCCGTTCCCTCATCTCTAACTACTCTCTCTCTCCGTCTTGGCAACATGTGCCATGGAAGCCGCGCCCGAGCTCGCCGGATCTTCACCTCCGGCGCCGCAACCCCGGGAACGGGTTCCCCACCACCGGATCTGGCGGATCCCGGTCGTGCCTCGCCTTCCCCGTCGGTTCCTTGCCTCCTCGTCGTGCCTCCCGCATCGCCATTGACCGCCGCCGCCCCTGCCTCCCTCGATCCAGAGGGGATTGAGGAAGAGGAGAGCGCCCGTTCGGGCTGGCCTGGTGCGCGCGTGGGCCGCGCCCCCCTCGCTGGCCCATCTCCCCGGCCGAGCCCAGCCTGGCCTCCCGAGCCCAGCGCCCTTCCAGCCTCTGCGCCACCGACCGGGCCAAAGCCCATGGTGAGATGCCCCCCCAGCGCCTGTTCCTGTTGGGCCAGGCTACGGATTCGGCCCGCTTTCGTTTTTTTTACCGTCTGCGAATTTGTCAAATTTATCCAGGAATTTACCGTTTTACAGATTGGACCCTAAACTTCATGCATTTAACAACTCATCAACCGTGCATCGGATTAAAATGTTTTATATATGTAATATGCTCAGAAAATTGTGTAGATTAATAATTTGCCACTTTCATCTATGTTAAAAATGTTTAAATTGATGTTTGCATTAATTTGCTATTATGCCATGTTAAAATGATTTATTTCATAACTAAATAACCGTAGCTCCATTTTAAATAAACTTTATATGTAAATGGGGTGGAAAAATGCCAAGATTAACATGGTCCACTTTATGTTGCTGTTTAACAACTCTAAAATATGCTTTAGGTCAGATCTGTACCGAATCCATAATTTGCATATGGGGATTTTCCGGAATTGTTGTTCGTTGTTTCCGGCCTCATTTAAACTTGCCTAGATAGGTAGTTTCATTATGCTTCACCTCTTGCCATGTTTAACAACATTTAATATTGTTGAGTACCTAATCAAGAGTGAACTAAATAATTGATGTGGTGTTTCGTCAATAGGCAACTCGTTGCATATTGAGCTCCACTTAATTTGTAGTATTGTTTGTGCATATTGCCATGCCATGCCTCATTTAAACCGGACATGCATCATACTTGATTGTGCATCATGCCATGTTTATGTGATTGTGTGTTTACTATGTTGTTTGTTTCTTTCCGGTGTTGCTTCTCGGTTCCGGTAATGTTGCGATTGTGAGGATTCGTTCGACTACGCCCGTTTGTCTTCTTCATGGATTCGTTCTTCTTCCTTGCGGGATTTCAGGCAAGATGTGTTGGGGAACGTAGCAGAAATTCAAAATTTTCCTACGTGTCACCAAGATCTATCTATGGAGAAACCAGCAACGAGGGGAAGGAGAGTGCATCTACATACCCTTGTAGATCGCTAAGCGGAAGCGTTCAAGTGAACGGGGTTGATGGAGTCGTACTCGTCGTGATTCAAATCACCGATGATCCTAGTGCCGAACGGACGGCACCTCGCGTTCAACACACGACGGACGGAGGCGTCTCCCACGCCTTGATCCAGCAAGGAAGAGGGAGAGGTTGATGGAGATCCAGCAGCCTGACGGCGTGGTGGAAGTAGCGGGATTCCAACAGGCTTCGCTAAGCCTTTGGGAGGAGGAAGATGTGTCACGGGAGGGAGAGGAGGCACTGGCCTTAGATTGGTTTGCTCCTCCTTTTCCCCACTATATAGGGCCAAGGGAGAGGGGAGGCGCAGCCCTTGCCCCTTCCTCCAAGGAAGGGTGCGGTTAGGGTGGGGAGGAGTCCATCCTCCCCAAGGCACCTCTGAGGTGCCTTCCCTTGTAGGACTCTCCCTTTTTTTCTCTCTTGGCGCATGGGCCTCTTGGGGCTGGTGCCCTTGGCCCATATAGGCCAAGGCGCACCCCTACAGCCCATGTGGCCCCTGGGGCAGGTGGCCCCACCGGTGGGCCCCGGGACCCCTCCGGTGGTCCCGTTACAATCCGATGACCCCAAACTTGTCCCGATGTCCAAATAGGACTTCCTATATATAATTCTTTACCTCCGGACCATTCCGAACTCCTCGTGACGTCCGGGATCTCATCCGGACTCGAACAACTTTCGGGTTACCGCATACTAATATCTCTATAACCCTAGCGTCACCGAACCTTAAGTGTGTAGACCCTACGGGTTCGGGAGACATGCAGACATGACCGAGACGTTCTCCGGTCAATAACCAACAGCGGGATCTGGATACCCATGTTGGCTCCCACATGTTCCACGATGATCTCATCGGATGAACCACGATGTCAAGGACTTAATCAATCCCGTATACAATTCCCTTTGTCTATCGATGACGATACTTGCCCGAGATTCGATCGTCGGTATCCCAATACCTTGTTCAATCTCGTTACCGGCAAGTCTCTTTACTCGTTCCGTAACACATCATCCCGTGATCAACTCCTTGATCACATTGTGCACATTATGATGATGTCCTACCGAGTGGGCCCAGAGATACCTCTCCGTTTACGGAGTGACAAATCCATCTCGATTCATGCCACCCAAGACACTTTCGGAGATACCCGTAGTGTACCTTTATAGCCACCCGATTCGTTGTGACGTTTGGCACACCAAAGCATTCCTACGGTATCCGGAGTTGCACAATCTCATGGTCTAAGGAAGCGATACTTGACATTAGAAAAGCTTTAGCATCTGAACTACATGATCTTGTGCTAGGCTTAGGATTGGGTCTTGTCCATCACATCATTCTTCTAATGATGTGATCCCGTTATCAACGACATCCAATGTCCATGGTCGAAAGCGTAACCATCTATTGATCAACGAGCGGTCAACTAGAGGCTTACTAGGGACATGGTGTTGTCTATGTATCCGCACATGTATCCGAGTTTCCTATCAATACAATTCTAGCATGGATAATAAACGATTATCATGAACAAGGAAATATAATAATAATCAATTTATTATTGCCTCTAGGGCATATTTCCAACAGTCTCCCACTTGCACTAGAGTCAATAATCTAGTTCACATCGATATGTGATTAACACTCAAGGTCACATCCTTATGTGACTAACACCCAAAGAGTTTACTAGAGTCAATAATCTAGTTCACATCGATATGTGATTAACACTCAAGGTCACATCCTTATGTGACTAACACCCAAAGAGTTTACTAGAGTCAATAATCTAGTTCACATTACTATGTGATTAACACTCAATGAGTTTTTGGTTTGATCATGTTATGCTTGTGAGAGATGTTATAGTCAACGGGTCTGAACCTTTCAGATCCGTGTGTGCTTTACAAATCTCTATGTCATCTCCTAGATGCAAGATTACCACGCTCTATTTGGAACTATTCCAAATAACTGTTCTACTATACGAATCCAATTTACTACTTAGTATAATCTGGATCAGTGTCAAAGTTTGCATCGGCGTAACCCTTTACGACGAACTCTTTTACCACCTCCATAATCGAGAAAATTCCTTAGTCCACTAGTTACTAAGGATAACTTTGACCGCTGTCCTGTGATCCATTCTTGGATCACTCTTGTACCCCCTTGACTGACTCATGGCAAGGCACACTTCAAAAGTCTGACACAAGATAGCATACTTTAGAGCCTATGTCTAAGCATAGGGGACGACCTTCGTCCTTTCTCTCTATTCTGCCGTGGTCATGTCTTGAGTCTTGCTCAATTCTCACACCTTGTAACACAGCCGAGAACTCCTTCTTTGCTGATCTATTTTGAACTCCTTCAAAATCTTGTCATGGTATGTGTTCGTTTGAAAGTACTATTGAGCAATTTTGATCTATCCTTATAGATCTTGATGCTCAATGTTCAAGTAGCTTAATCCAGGTTTTCCATTGAAAACACTTTTAAATAACCTCAGTATGCTTTCCAGAAATTCTACATCATTTCGATCAATAACATATACTCATCGAAATTCTATAGTGCTCCCACTCACTTCTTTGGAAATACAAGTCTCTCATAAACCTTGTATAAACCCAAAATCTTTGATCAACTCATCAAAGTGTTCATTCCAACTCCGAGATGCTTACTCCGGTCCTCGGGAGGATTCTCGGTGCTTTGCATACTTATTAGCATCTTTCAGATTGACAAAACCTTTCGCTGTATGACATCGACCTTTCCTCAAGAAAAACGTCGAGGAAACAATGTTTTGACATCCTATCTGCACAATTTCATAAATAATGCAGTAATCGCTAACATAATTCCAACAGACTCTTAGCATCGCTACGAGTGAGAAAGTCTCATCGCAGTCAACTCCTTGAACTTGTCGGAAAACATTTTACTGACAAGTCGAGCTTTCTTAATGGTGACATTTACCATCATTGTCCGTCTTCCTTTTAAAATCCATATGTACCTAACAGTCTTATGACCATCAAGTAGTTCTTCCAAAGTCTACACTTTGTTTTCATATATGGATCCTCTCTCGGATTTAATGGCCTCGAGCCATTCATCGGAATCCGGGCCCACCATCGCTTCTCCATAGCTCGTAGGTTCATTGTTGTCTAGCAACATGACTTCCAAGACAGGATTTACGTACCACTCTGAAGTAGTACACATCCTTGTCGTCCTACGAGGTTTGGGAGTGACTTGATCCGAAGTCTCATGATCACTATCATAAGCTTCCACTTCAATTGGTGTAGGTGCCACAGAACAATTTCGTGCCTTGCTACACACTAGTTGAAGTGATGGTTCAATAACCTCATCAAGTCTCCACCATCCTCCCACTCAATTCTTTCGAGAGAAACTTTTCCTCGAGAAAGGACCCGATTCGAGAAACAATCCCTATTGCTTTCGGATCCGAGACAGGAGGTATACCCAACTGTTTTGGGTGTCCTATGAAGATGCGATTATCCGCTTT
The DNA here is from genome assembly GCA_021605205.1 of Aegilops longissima. Taxonomy (NCBI): domain Eukaryota; kingdom Viridiplantae; phylum Streptophyta; class Magnoliopsida; order Poales; family Poaceae; genus Aegilops; species Aegilops longissima. Next base: position 380,021,999 of record CM038676.1, on the reverse strand, counting down.
GGGTTCGAGCTTATCAGCTGAAACGTTTTCATATAAGCGTCGCAGCCCCAAACTTTTGAGAAACAACAGCTTAGGTTTCTCTAAACCATAGTTCATACGGTGTTGTCTCAACGGATTTGCGTGGTGCCCTATTTAAAGTGAGTGTGGTTGTCTCTAATGCCTAACCCATGAACGATAGTGGTAATTCGATAAGAGACATCACGGTATGCATCATATCCAATAGGGTGCGATTATGATGTTCGGACACACCATTGCACTATGGTGTTCCGGCGGTACTAGTCGTGAAACAATTTCCACAATGTCTCAATTGTGTACCAAACTCGAACTCAGATATTCATCTCTATGATCATATCATAGATATTTTATCCTCTTGTCACGACGATATTCAACTTCACTCTGAAATTACTTGAACCATTCAATAATTCAGACTTGTGTTTCATCAAGTAAATATGCTTAGTATCTACTCAAATCATCGTGAAGTAAGAGCATAACGATATCCATTGCGTGCCTCAAAGACTCATTGGACTGCACACATCAAAATGTGTTACTTCCAACAAGTTGCTTTCTTGTTCCATTTTATCAAACCAAGCTTTCGGTCATCTTGCCCATGTGGTATGATTTGCATATCTCAAGTGATTCAAAATCAAGTGAGTCCAAACGGTCCATCTGCATGGAGTTTCTTCATGCGTATGTACCAAATGACATGGTTCACATGTCTCAATCTTTTCGAAATGAGTGAGTTCAAAGATCCATCAACATGGAGCTTCTTCATGCTTTTATACCAATATGACTTACATGGCGATTGCCACAAGTAGGTGGTACTATCATTACTATCTTATATCTTTTGGCATGAACATGTGTATCACTATGATCGAGATTCAATAAACCATTCATTTTAGGTGCAAGACCATTGAAGGTATTATTCAAATAAATAGAGTAACCATTATTCTCCTTAAATGAATAACAGATTGCGATAGACATAATCCAATCATGTCTATGCTCAACGCAAACACCAAATAACAATTATTTAGGTTTAACACCAATCTCGATGGTAGAGGGGCGTGCGATGCTTGATCATATCAACCTTGGAAACACTTCCAACACATCTCGTCACTCACCTTTAGCTAGTCTCCGCTTATTCCGTAGCTTTTATTTCGAGTTACTAACACTTAGCAACCGAACTCGTATCTAATACCCGATGCTACTAGGAGTACTAGTAAAGTACACATTCACATAATGTATATCCAATATATTTCTATCAACAGCCTTCTCATCTACCAAGTATCTAGGGTAATTCGCTCTAGTGGCTGTTCCCCTTATTTCGAAGCACTCGGCCTCGGGTTTGGGTTCAACCTTGGGTTTCTCCACTAGAGCAGCAGACTGATTTGCCGCTTCATGAAGTATCCTTCTTGCCCCTGCCCTTCTTGAAACTAGTGGTTTCACTAACCATCAACAATTGATGCTCCTTCTTGATTTCTACTTTCGCATGTGTCGAACATCGCTAATATTTCAAGGATCATCATATCTATCCCCGATATGTTATAGTTCATTCTGAAGCTCTAGCAGCTTGGTGGCAATGACTTTGGTGAAACATCACTATCTTATCCGGAAGATCAACTCCCACTCGATTCAAGTGATTGTTGTACTCGGACAATTTGAGCACAAGCTCAACGATTGAGCTTTTCTCCCTTAGTTTGCAGGCCAAGAAAATCATCGGAGGTCTTATACCTATTGACGTGGGCACTAGCTCGAAATCCCAATTTCAGCCCTCGAAACATCTCATATGTTCCGCGACATAAAATGTCTTCGTGCCTCAATTCTAAACCATTTATCATTACCGAACTATCATGTAGTCATCAAAAGCGTGTATGTCGATGTTCGCAACATCCACAGACCACGCTCGAGGTTCAAGACACCGAGCGGTGCATTAAGGACATAAGCCTTCTAAGAAGCAATGAGGACAATCCTCGGCCTACGGACCTAGTCCGCATAATTGCTACTATCAACTTTCAACTAAATTTTCTCTAGGATCACATCTAAAACAATAGAACTAAAGCGCGAGCTACGACATAATTTGCAAAATCTTTTGACTATGTTCAGGATAATTAAGTTCATCTTATGAACTCCCACTCGAATAGACATCCCTCTAGTCATCTAAGTGATTACATGATCCGAGTCAACTAGGCCGTGTCCGATCATCACGTGAGACGGACTAGTCAACGCCGGTGAACATCTTCATGTTGATCGATCTTCTATCGACTCATGCTCGACCTTTCGGTCTTACGTGTTCCGAGGCCATGTCTGTACATGCTAGGCTCGTCAAGTTAACCCTAAGTGTTTTGCATGTGTAAAACTGTCTTACACCCGCTGTATGTGAACGTAAGGATCTATCACCCGATCATCACGTGGTGCTTGAAACGACGAACCGTAGTAACGGTGCACGCTTAGGGAGAACACTTCTTGAAATTGTTGTAAGGATCATCTTATTTACTACCGTCGTTCTAAGCAAATAAGATGCATAAACATGATAAACATCACATGCAATCAAATAGTGACATGATATGGCCATCATCACTTTGCTCCTTTTGATCTCCATCTTCGGGCTCCATGATCATCATCGTCACCGCATGACACCATGATCTCCATCATCATGATCTCCATCATCGTGTCTTCTTGAAGTTGTCACGCCATCTATTACTTCTACTACTACAGCTAACGGTTAGCAATAAAGTAAAGTAATTACATGACGCTTATGTTGACACGCAGGTCATGAATAAATAAAGACAACTCCTATGGCTCCTGCCGGTTGTCATACTCATCGACATGCAAGTCGTGAATCCTATTACAAGAACATGATCAATTTCATACATCACATATCATTCATCACATTCTTCTTGGCCATATCACATCACATAGCATACCCTGCAAAAACAAGTTAGACGTCCTCTAATGTTGTTGCATGTTTTACGTGGCTGCTATGGGTATCTAGCAAGAACGTTTCTTACCTACGCAAAACCACAACGTGATATGCCAATTGCTATTTACCCTTCATAAGGACCCTTTTCATCGAATCCGATCCGACTAAAGTAGGAGAGACAGACACCCGCCAGCCACCTTATGCATCTAGTGCATGTCAGTCGGTGGAACCGGTCTCACGTAAGAGTACGTGTAAGGTTGGTCCGGGCCGCTTCATCCCACGATGCCGCCGAATCAAGATAAGACTAGTAACGGCAAGCATATTGAACAAAATCAACGCCCACAACTACTTTGTGTTCTACTCGTGCATAGAATCTACGCAATAGACCTAGCTCATGATGCCACTGTTGGGGAACGTAGCAGAAATTCAAAATTTTCCTACGTGTCACCAAGATCTATCTATGGAGAAACCAGCAACGAGGGAAGGAGAGTGCATCTACATACCCTTGTAGATCGCTAAGGAAGCGCTCAAGTGAACGGGTTGATGGAGTCGTGCCGTCGTGATTCAAATCACCGATGATCCTAGTGCCGAACGGACGGCACCTCCGCGTTCAACACACGTGCGGAACGGAGACGCCTCCCACGCCTTGATCCAGCAAGGAAGAGGGAGAGGTTGATGGAGATCCAGCAGCACGACGGCGTGGTGGAAGTAGCGGATTCCAACAGGCTTCGCTAAGCCTCTGCGGGAGGAGGAAGATGTGTCACGGAGGGAGAGGGAGGCACCAGGCCTTAGATTGGTTTGCTCCTCCTTTTCCCCACTATATATAGGGCCAAGGGAGGGGAGGCGCAGCCCTTGCCCCTTCCTCCAAGGAAGGGTGCGGTTAAGGGTGGGGAGGAGTCCATCCTCCCAAGGCACCTCTGAGGTGCCTTCCCTTGTAGGACTCTCCCTTTTTCTCTCTTGGCGCATGGGCCTCTTGGGGCTGGTGCCCTTGGCCCATATAGGCCAAGGCGCACCCTACAGCCCATGTGGCCCCCCAGGGCAGGTGGCCCCACCGGTGGGCCCCGGACCCCTCCGTGGTCCGGTACAATACCGATGACCGAAACTTGTCCCGATGTCCGAAATAGGACTTCCTATATATAATTCTTTACCTCCGACCATTCCGGAACTCCTCGTGACGTCCGGATCTCATCCGGACTCGAACAACTTTCGGTTACCGTGATACTAATATCTCTATAACCCTAGCGCCACCGAACCTTAAGTGTGTAGACCCTACGGGTTCGGAGACATGCGAACATGACCGAGACGTTCTCCGGTCAATAACCAACAGCGGATCTGGATACCCATGTTGGCTCCTACATGTTCCACGATGATCTCATCGGATGAACCACGATGTCAAGGACTTAATCAATCCCGTATACAATTCCCTTTGTCTATCGATGACGATACTTGCCCGAGATTCGATCGTCGGTATCCCAATACCTTGTTCAATCTCGTTATCGCAAGTCTCTTTACTCGTTCCGTAACACATCATCCCGTGATCAACTCCTTGATCACATTGTGCACATTATGATGATGTCCTACCGAGTGGGCCCAGAGATACCTCTCCGCTTTACGGAGTGACAAATCCATCTCGATTCATGCCACCCAATGACACTTTCGGAGATACCCGTAGTGTACCTTTATAGCCACCCGAGCGTTGTGACGCTTGGCACACCAAAGCATTCCTACGGATCCGGAGTTGCACAATCTCATGGTCTAAGGAAACGATACTTGACATTAGAAAAGCTTTAGCATCTAACTACATGATCTTGTGCTAGGCTTAGGATTGGGTCTTGTCCATCACATCATTCTTCTAATGATGTGATCCGTTATCAACGACATCCAATGTCCATGGTCGAAACTGTAACCATCTATTGATCAACGAGCTACCAACTAGAGGCTTACTAGGGACATGGTGTTGTCTATGTATCCGCACATGTATCTGAGTTTCCTATCAATACAATTCTAGCATGGATAATAACGATTATCATGAACAAGGAAATATAATAATAATCAATTTATTATTGCCTCTAGGGCATATTTCCAACAAGATGACCATACCCTCGAAATCACTACTATCTTTGCTTGCTAGATGCTCGCTCTTTTGCTATGCCTATGCTACGATGCCTACCACTTGCTTTATCATGCCACCCACATTGCCATGTCAAACCTCTAACCATCCTTTCCTAGCAAACCGTTGTTTGGCTATGTTACCGCTTTGCTCAGCCCCTCTTATAGCGTTGTTAGTTGCAGGTGAAGTTGAAGTTGTTCCTTGTTGGAACATGGAGATGTTGTTCCTTGTTGGAACATGTTTACTTGTTGGGATATCACAATATATCTTATTTAATTAATGCATCTATATACTTGGTAAAGGGTGGAAGGCTCGGCCTTATGCCTGGTGTTTTGTTCCACTCTTGCCGCCCTAGTTTCCGTCATATCGGTGTTATGTTCCCGGATTTTGCGTCCCTAACGCGGTCGGGTGATTTATGGGACCCCCTTGACAGTTCGCTTTGAATAAGACTTTTCCAGCAAGGCCCAACATTGGTTTTACCATTTGCCTCACCACCACCTATATTTTTCCCTTGGGAGTCGCTCTCTCGAGGGTCATCTTTATTTAGCCCCCCCCGGACCAGTGCTTTTCTAAGTGCTGGCCCGAACCGAGTAGATCTGGGGCCCCTCGTGGCAACTCGAGGTTTGGTTTTACTCGAGGATGTCTCATCCGTGTTGCCTCGAGAACGAGATATGTGCAGCTCCTATCGGGATTGTCAAGATCAGGCGGTCTTTTTGGACTTGTTTTATTGCTGTGAAATGTCTTGTAGCCGGATTCGAGACTGATCGGGCTTCCGGGAGAAGGTCTATTCCTTCGTTGATCGCGAGAGCTTATCATGGGCTGTTGGGACACCCCGCAGGGTTTGAACTTTCAAAGCCGTGCCGCGGTTATGTGGCAGATGGGAATTTGTTAATGTCGGTTGTAGAAAACCCGAAGTTGATCTTAATTAAAATACACCAACCGTGTGCGAATCGTGAGTGTCTCTTTTCGGGTTGATCGAGAGGAGAACACGGTTTCAGGTTATGTTTGACGAAGTAGGAGTTCAGGATCACTTCTTGATCATAGTTGTTCGACCGTGCTTTTGCCTTCTCTTCTCGCTCTCTTTTACGTATGTTAGCCACCATATATGCTAGTCGCTTGCTGCAGCTCCACCTCACTACCCTGTCCTACCTTTAAGCTTAAATAGTCTTGATCTCGCTGGGTGTGAGATTGTTGAGTCCCGTGACTCACGTGATACTTCCAAAACCAGTTTGCAGTGTGCCGATGAAACCGTGCAGTGTTGGACCCGAGCTCAAGGAGGAGCTCGATGAAGATCTTGTTCTTTGTGTTGTTTCGCTTGGTTGATCAAGAGTGGAGCCAGTTGGGACGATCGGGATCTGTGTAGCATTTGGGGTAGTCTTCTTTTATTTTGGTTCCAGAGTCGGACCTTGATTGTATCTGTATGATGTAATGTTTTACTCATGTATTGTGTGAAGTGGCGATTGTAAGCCA